>VBSM01000361.1:61040628-61069308 GCA_008086735.1 Cheirogaleus medius | reverse complement strand
ATGTAACCCTAACAATATTTGCACCCCCATAATATGATGAAATAAAAGGAAAAAAAAACTAGAAGCCTCCTTTATATATGTTTTGTATGATATATTTTGTAATAAAATGATTTTTAAGCAAAAGCTGGAAGCCTATTGTCAAAGTTAAAATAAACCTCAAAAGCCTTTACTTTTCCAGGAGACTTGGAGTTGCCAGTAGCTAACAAGTTTTGGTGGCAACTTAGGCCCGTAACCACTCTTGGTTCTGTCCATTTCTTAATGCCTGTAATTTACCATCTTGCCATCGCCAGACTACCAGCTACTGGCTTTTTTATTCTTAACAAGATGTAAGTGTCCTCAGGTCTCTTCAGCCTGTCTACAAATGGGGGACCTTATTTAGAATAATTGCAGACAGGGCTACTATTTCCAGTCTGTTTGCCACATGGCCAGAGAGTGTACTACTGGCTTTACACACATTATCTCTTCATTCTTACACAAAGATCATATAAGGAGTAGAATCCAGATTCAGACCTTATCAGCCTAACTACAGAGCCTTGCACTTGCCCTTACCACTTCCTAACTGCAAGCACATCCTGGAAACCACCATAACAGTGTCTGTTCTCAAGGTGTGTCATTGCCCAGAGTACTGTGCGTGAGGGTGTGTGTACCACTCCATACATGCACTCACAGCCACCTGTACTGTTTGCTATCCTTCTCGGGGGAGCAAGTTGTGTTTTCTTTAGCAAACTATGTCAAGGGGTCCCTAACAAGGGAGAACAGCATTTCTGCAATGAGAAAGGAGAACATGTATCATTTTAAAACCTCTTATTGGAATTTTCCTTTTGTTTAGAAATTATGCTTACATATTATTATAAATAAACTGTAAACTAGTATCACCAAATATAATGAAAAAATATTCTGCCTGGGTGTCCAGAGACCCTTAATATCTTCCCTGAGTGAAACAATAAGAGAGTGGGTGGCACTGGGGCTCACCCACAAATTGAGACTCCCTTGTGCCCACCCCTATCCTCAAGCCGCTGCCCCAGCCTCGACCGCTTCAGGAAGAGGCTGAGGCAGTGCAGCTCCAAGGGCAAAGGAAACTCTTCAGCCAGCCTACGCCTCTATACGGCTTGTTTATACTCATTTTCACTGCAGCCAAAAGAATGATAATTTCACCCAGGGCAGAGAAGTAGCCTCCATATGACAGATCCTAAGACAAAAAGTCATGCAACTATAATAAATGAAATGTGGAAAAGTAGGGAAAGGGTTTTGGAGTACTTCCTTTCCTTCCTTTTTTTAACAGTCACACTCAGATCCATTGAGTAGATATCCTACAGGTGACCATTCCTACTGCTGGACTCTGTATTGTTGTACTACATTAAAAATGCTGTGATGAATCTTTCCGTCTTGTATTTAGGATTATTGGCCTGACATAAACTCTGAGAAATAAAATTGCTGAGTTAAAGGGCATGAATATTCTTAAATGACTATTCATTCACAATTCATATTACCAAACTACTTTAAAAAGTGGTTATAACAATTCATACCGCTTCCAGGAGTGCCCAAGAACACCAACTGTATCACTTCTTTACTATCATTTGGCATTATCAGTTTTTTTCTTTAATAGGTGAAAAGTAGAACTTTGTTGCTTTAATCTGAATTCATAGTGAGATTGAACATTATTGTATATGTTGGTCACTAGTTGCATTTTATCTTTTGTGAATTATGTCTTCACATCCTTTGCCCTCTGACTTATTAAGCATTTTTAAATTGTTTTGTGTGAGTTCTTCTATGTAACATAGACATTAACCCTTTGTATTTGCAGTAAATGAATCCTCCTTTTTTTTTCATCATTCCCTTATGATTTTGAATAGTCTTCTAAGCTCTGGAAATTCTTCCACCTCCAGAGATTTAACAAATATTCTATTCTGTTTTTCCCTAATTTTGAGTTTTTTTAAAAAGTATATTTAATTCTTTAAGCTTTCTAGAATTCATTTCAGGATATGGTGTGAGCTGTGGTTTTAAATTCTTCAAAACTCAACGTACAGTAATAAATATAATAGTTTTTAAACACTTTTGATTTTATTATATATTTTTCATTTTATTCTTAATTCATTTGAGAATTTATTGAATTCAATTAATTTATTAAAATTTCATAAATTCAGTGGCGAAGGGGAGGGAGTTCAACAGCAAAGGAATGAAAGATACATTTTACATATGAATGCCTCTGTCTAGTCATGGGTGATTTTTTGTTTTATCTTTTTTTGGTTTGGTCTTGCTCTTGCAAATGGAGACTTGGGTAAAGATAAATCTACAAAGCCTGAGAGCCCTTAATTATGGGTGGTTCTGGGAAGAATTCTTAGAGGAAGTAACAACTGGATTAAATGGACCTTTCAGAATCAAGGTAGGTAAAATTAAAGAAATAAATTAAAATTGAGATTTTTAACCAGAGAGTGAAAGGCATTCCAAGAATTAGTGTGAGTTTCAAGTCAAGGCTAAGTGGAAAAAAAAAAGAATTAATTACTGAACACATGTATTTACCAACCCTGAGTGGCAGGCATGTTAAAGACCATTTAGTAAATACAAGCATGCCTATATTTACAAGAACTCTACCAGTCTAGGGTAGGAGATAAAAATATAAGCAGGTACACACCAGCCCTGTGTAGGACAAGGGATATGGGATCTGGAACTGGAGCACTTCTGAATTAGTGCTATAAAATCCCTATACACTATTGGCATTGAACATTAGCAATTACCCTTCTGTTTCCCTCAAATCACTTTAAGTCATAATGAGTCTTGGACTATAGTTTCTTCCAGCTTCAGTTATCATCCAAGCACCCTAGGCTGCACAAATATTTCTTGTGTCCTTCGTCCTGACAAAGGACTTCCACCAACTTGTAATTGCCAGCTGATCATGACCTTCTTCTTCCTCCAATCTCCTGCCAGGTTCTCCACTGACCCAATCCACCTAGAAGCCAGTAGGCACAGGGCTTTGTTGATGAACTCCTTGAGTCCTTGTAGCTTCCCAAGGCCTAAAGAAGAGGGGAGAAGAGTGGAGACTGGATTTGGAGGGGAAAGAGAAAAAAATCTGTGTCATATAAGAATGACCCATGTTATACTATTCACTGTTTCTTAAATTCAAATTTTACTGGGTGTCCTGTGTTTTTATCTGTGAAATCTGCTGCTATTCTCCTCCTCATTCTCTATGCTCCAGCCACACAAGCCTTTCTGTTCCCAGTTGCACCAAGCTCATTCCCAGTCTCAGAGCCTTTATACTTGCTTCTCCCTTGCCTAGAACATTCTTATGCCAGATCTTCACACAGCTGTGTCTATGTCATTCAAATATCAGCCCAATGCCACCCTATCCTGACTTCACTTCCCATCAGTCTCCATCATCACTCTTTATAAAAGTTAGCAACACTTTCTGGAATTATTTATTTGTTTATGTATATGTCTGTCTTGTCTCCCTTTAGTAAAATGTAAGCTTCATAAGGGCAAGGGCCTTGTTAGTTGCTGTATCCCCAGCACCTGACACCATGCCTAGCACTTAGTAGGCACCCAATAAATATTTGTTAGATGAATGAATGACACCTCAAATCCTGCTCTGTAAGATTTAAAGTTAAGAGGACCTACTGGGGGTAGACCAGCTGTTCGTAACAACAACAAAAAAGTTTTAAGAAAGGTCAATATGAGGCCAGGCACATTGACTCACGCCTGTAATCCCAGCACTTTGGAAGGTCAAGATGGGAGGATTGCTTGAGGCTAGGGGTTCGAGATCAGCCTGAGCAAGAGCGAGACCTCATCTCTACTGAAAATAGAAAAATTAGTGGACCTGGTTCATGTGCCTGTAGTCCCAGCTACTCAGGAGGCTGAGGCAGGAGGATCACTTGAGCTCAGGGGTTTGAGGTTGCAGTGAGCTATGATGATACCACTGTACTCCAGCCCAGGCAAGAGACCCTGTCAAGGAAGGAAGGAAAGAAGGGAGGGAGGGAGGGAGAGAGGGAGGAAGGAAGGAGTAAAGTCAACATGGATCCTGAGTAAAACTGCCTTGAAGAAAGGGCAAGCCTCGGCTATGGGTGGCTGATACTGGAAGATCCTTCAGACCCAGCTTCCTCTCACAGAATTTGTGCTCTAGTAAGCAGTGACTGAATGAGGAAATGGGAGTGCTTGGCTTACCTTGGCACTGAGTCATCTTCAGCTGTTGAGGATCTGTGGAGGACAAGTGTTTCTACTGCAACCTTTGTGGCAGCAAAAATAATGGGGCAGTCAAGTCCTAGAACTGAGCTCTTTTCTGGCTGGCATGCAAAGTCAGCTAGAGCTCCCCGCCATCCCACTTGGACCCCCACAAATCTGGGAGATTTAGAGGCAATTCAGGATGAAGGGGAAACCTCAGAGAAGGAGAACATGGGGCTTGAGCTAGTTTTAATAAAAACTAGCAAAAATTTAAGAGCAAGGCCAATAATTACACTTCCAGTTTCAAAATCATGGAGGCTACAGATGGCATGTTGGGGACATGGAAGGAGGATGGTAATAAATTATAAATAAGTAGGTATTGGTGAAGCATAAATTGAGAGGGAGAAAATGATGCAATAAATAGTTAAAAATAGGTGGGGAGCAGATTTGGGTGGGGCTTGCATACCATATAAAGAAGCTTGACCAGCCTGGGCAACATAGCAAGACCCTGTCTCTACAAAATAAATGTTTAAAAAATTAGCCTGGCGTTGTGGTTTGTACCTGTAGTCCTAGCTACTCAGGAGGCTGAGACAGAAGGATCACTTGAGCCTAGGAGTTCGGGGCTGCAGTTAGTTATGATCTCACCACTGCACTCCAGCCTTGGGTGACAGGGTGAGACACTGTCTCAAAAATAAATAAATAATAAGAAGAAAAGAAGCTTGGACTTTATCCAGAGGGGAAGTGGGAACCACAGTGGATTCTAAGCACGGGAGAGATTCTAGGCTCTGGATCTGACTTGTACTTGGAGAGATTTTCTATACCCCTGTGTATTAAAGGGAACAGCACTGCAGCTAAGATTACAGAGACCTTTAGCAGCCTACTGAAGAAAGATGATGTAAGTCAGAATAATAATGATCATTTTAATTGCAGCAGACATGAGTTAAACCAGGCACTTACTAAGCCCATTACATACTTAACCTAGCTTACGCCACAGGAACCCTACCAGGTTGGCATTAGTGTTAACATCTCCATCTTACAGGTAAACAAGGTCGTGAGAATAATTTGTCCGAGATCTCTCAGAACCCAGGTGTGTCGAACCAGAGCGCTCTCTTCACTCCCTTGGACTAAGGCCATTGGAAACCGGGAGGAAAAGGAGGCAGACGTGAAAAAGTTACTATTATTAGCATTAGGTGGTGACGGTAATGCGATTTCATTCCTTCACCACACATTCAAGAACTTAATGCCATATCTGGGAAGAGACAAAATTGATTAAGGTGTCGGTGAGGAGCTAACGTTTAATACAATATAAAACTTCCCACAGTACAGGGTTTCAAGGCCATTCCCATCCCTTGACCCCAATTTAGCGCAAAGACCACGCCCAGCTGCGCTCCCCTGGCGCCCCGCCCCCATGCGCCGCGCCGCGCATGTCCCGCCCTTGCGCCCCGCCCCCCTCTTGCGCCCCGCCCCTTGCGCCGCACCCCGCCCTTGCGCCCCGCCCCTTGCGCCGTGCCCCGCCCTTGAGCCGCGCCGCGCCCCTTGCACTGCGCCCCGCCCCCACGCGCCGAGCCTGCTGCCGGGGGCGCCTCCGCGGGCCACGTGGTCGGGCCTCGCTTCCGGGTTGGCTGCGGCGGCTGCGGCGGCGCAGGGACCCAAGTCTGGGCGGCGCGGAAGCCCCTAAGGCTGGCGAGGCGGAGAGGAGGGCTGACGCTGGCCGGGTCCTGGGGCGCCCGCCAGGCAGCTGGGTGGCCCCGCCGGGCGCCCCTGAGAGGTAGGTCCGCCGCACGCCCGCCGTCCATGGGCTGGGGACCCCCGGCTGCGTCTACTACCCCTCCCCAGCCGTCTGCTCCCCTGGTGGGCCCGAGGGTCCTGACCCCTGATCTGGGGGCATCCCCCGCGCCGCCGCTCCCTGCTCTGCCGGCCCGGGACTCCGGGGGGTTTCATGCGCCGGCTGGCGCCAGCCTGGGGTTTCCCGGCTACCCTTCCACAGCGAGGCCCATTTACTCTTTACGTTATTATTATCTTATTGCGGCTACCCCAAATTCACGGTGCTCATGTACGTTTTCTTCACCTTTTTCAATATTCCCACAGAAGAAATGACTAATATGTGAGATGGAAGCAGCGTAGTTCTCATTGCGATATTTGTGCAGCCATAGAAAGTTAGTGCTGGAAAGGACTTTAAAGGTAACTGATCCCATTCCTTTTAGAAAAGAAAACAGACCCTGAGAGGCTACAGGGATAATGGAAAGTCACCCAGCTAGATAACGGTGCAACCGGAATGAAAACTCAAAGCTACATTTTAAAATGGATTTTTTTTTAAATGGTAAAATTCAGTTAATCAGGTTAAGTGAATAGTAGGTTCATGTGGTATGGGATTAACGTTTAGACAATGCTTCCTCCTCTTTAAACATTGGTTTCTTATTTCAGATTTAAGCCTTCTTGGCTTCTAAAGAAAATGGCAGAAACATCACCAGCACCTTCAGGGCAGCTTCTTGTACACTCTGACACTCACAGTGACACTGTCCTGGCCAGTTTTGAGGATCAGAGGAGGAAGGGCTTCCTCTGTGACATTACTTTAATCGTGGAGAATGTGCATTTCCGAGCCCACAAAGCCTTACTTGCTGCCAGTAGTGAATACTTCTCAATGATGTTTGCAGAAGAGGGGGAGATCGGCCAGTCCATTTATATGCTAGAGGGCATGGTTGCAGACACCTTTGGTATCCTGCTGGAATTTATCTACACAGGTTATCTCCACACCAGTGAGAAAATTACAGAACAAATCCTGGCTACGGCTCAGTTCTTAAAAATCTATGACCTGGTAAAGGCTTACACAGACTTCCAAAATAATCATAGTTCCCCAAAGCCAACGACTTTGAACACTGCTGGTGCTCCCGTGGTTGTTATTTCTAATAAGAAAAATGATCCTCCAAAGCGGAAACGGGGAAGACCCAAAAAAGTCTACAGTTTGCAGGAGGAGAAATCAGAACTGGCTGCAGAGGAAGAAATACAGCTAAGAGTGAACAATTCAGTTCAGAATAGACAAAACTTTGTGGTTAAAGGAGACAGTGGTTTACTGAATGAACAGATTACAACAAAAGAAAAGGAAGAAACTGAGCCTGCTTGTGCACCAGGTAGAGTGGAGGACATGCCAACTGAAAAAGATGAGAACTGTGATCCCAAGACTCAGAATGGACAGGACAACCAGAGTCGGTATAGCAAACGGAGGATCCGGAGATCAGTCAAACTTAAAGATTACAAACTTGTTGGGGATGAAGATGACCAGGGTTCAGCCAAGAGGATTTGTGGAAAGAGAAAGCGCCCTGGCGGCCCTGAGGCCCGTTGTAAAGACTGTGGCAAGATCTTTAAGTACAATCATTTCTTAGCAGTCCACCAGAGGAGCCACACAGGTGATTATGCTTCCAAAGCTTATTGCAGTGTGTTTTGGAATTTGAAGTGGTAATGATAATAGTAGCTTTTATTTATTGTGCAACTTCTGTGTGACAGGCATTGTAATAAAGCCTTTATAATGTTACTGCTTTTAATTTTCATGACCACCCCTCAAGGTAGACAATATCCCCGTGGTACAGACGAAGAGTCCAAGTTCCAAAGGATTTAAATAACTTTCCCAGGGTCACCCATGCAGTGACAGAACTGGGATTTGAACCTAGATGGCCTGATTCCAGAACCCCTCTTATTTGGAATTGTTGGCTCAAGGCTTTAACGTCCAGTTATGGAGAAGCCCAATTTACTTGCTTTCTGATTCTTGAATGTTCCTTACTTTGACCATAGCCGTGCTTTTGCCCAGGTCTGTGTGGACAGCTTTCTTACTCAGCCATCTAGATGTAACTTCTTTCTCCATTTTGGTTCCCCTAGCCCAGTCCAGGCCAATAGACCCTTCACTGATGATGGAAATGTTCTGTAGCTGTGCTGTCCAATATGGTGGCCAGTAGCCATCTGTGGATTTTGAGCACTTGAATTGTGGCTAGTGTGACTGAGAAACTGAATTTTAAATTTTATTTTCGTTAATTTAAATTTGAATAACCACATGTGGTTAGTGGCTACTATGTTGGACAGTAGCCCTAGCCAGAAATCCCTTCCTCCTCTGACTCCTCTCTGAGGTGCTTAACTCACTGTGCTTTGGGTCAGGTTGTGATTGCCACTTGTATATCCCTCAACTTATTGTAAGCTCAAGTATAGGGACTGGTGCTTAAATCTTCTCGTAACATCAGCATCTGCTGCTCTGGTTCTCAACCTGCATGTCAGAATTGCCTAGGGAGCTTCTAAAACTACCAGTGCCTGGGCCCCACCCCAGAACTTCTGATTTAATTGTCTAGAGCCTGGCTGCTTTTAAAAGCTCCCCAGAGATTTTACCTACAGATAGTTTGAAAACCCTTAATTCTGTTACTTAGAGCAAAGTAGATACTTAAGAAATATTTGGACTGTAAGAGGTTGTATTTTGGTTATTTTTGTCAAAGATTAGAGTTAAATCATTCTACAAGACTTAAGAAAAAAATAGCATGTCGACTCTTTCCTTTTGCCCCCAATATAGATGGTCCCCGACTCACAATGGTTCAACTTACAACTTTTCAACTTTACAGTGGTGCAAAAGTGATATATATTCAATAGAAACCATATTTTGAATTTTGAGTTTTGATCTTTTCCCAGGCTAGTAATATTCGGTATTATACTCTCCTGCAGTGCTAGAGAGCAGCGGCGAGCAGCAGCTCCCAGTCAGCCACCACCGCAAGGGTAAACAACCTGCTCAGTTCTCTAAGTGTATTAGGTGCATGTTTTTATTTACAATATTTTCAATTTATGATGAGTTTATCAAGTCGTCCCATCATAAATCAAGGAGCGTCTTTATTCTGAAATTTCGCAGTTACTTTAGTGTGAATCTGTTTTCTTCCATTTGGGTAGATACCAGGTAGATCTGCACAGTTTGGAAATACTCAGTTCCAGAAAATTTTCGGGAATTGTTTCATAGGTAATTTCCAACCCCCTGTTTTCTCTGATCTCTCTTTCCAAAACTTGTTTGGATGTTGAACCTCCTGGACCCATCCTCTCTAACTTCCTTTTCTCTCATATTGTCCATGATTTTTTGCTCTACTTTCTGTGAGATTTCTATTTTATCTTTCAGCCCTTATAGGACTTGTATTTTCACTTTTTTTTTCACTTCTAGGAGCTCTTTTTGTTCTCTAAGCTTTTTTATTTGAATTCTCTTTTCCCACAATGTGTAATATCTTACCTCTGAGCATGTTAATGATAACTTTTACATATTTGTTAGATTTTTACCATTTTCTTCATCCTGGGCAAGTTGCCTTTTCTTCTTGTTTGTTTTGGCATCTGTCTCTACTACTAAGGGGTTTCCTTGAATGCTGGAAATAAAATCAAAATAATAAAAAAATAAAATCACACTTAATCATATGTTAGAATGGGTTGCTAAAACCTCCCAGCACACTGTGTGTGTGGAGAGAGCCTGTAAATAGTAGCCTTGCTGGAGGTGGTGTGGCCGGACCCCACCTCCTTGCTGGTGCCTGGCTTCAGCATCTTTGCTCTCTTACCTCAGGCCTTTCACATTCCAGTAGAAGACCTTCACTGTCCCTCCTGAAGGTGATATCACTATTGAGCTAGAGAGGGAAAAAGGCCGGGTGGATCTCATCAACTCAGATGTAAATGTTGACTTACTCTCCCTGTGGTGGTCCCACTCAGCTGTTCCTGGCAACTCCTAATCCAGAGACCCTTTATTTTACCGTCTTCAGAGAATATTTCCATCTTCTTCTAAGGAGAGGTCCAGTTTCCTGGCTGTGTAGAATGGGAGACTGGATCTGGGGTCTAGCCACCTTTGAAACAGACTATCATTTATCTTCCCTCACCCCTCTTTCCAGAGATAGCAGGTGCCACCCATTCCTGAGCCTTTTGGAGGCCCTGTCTTAAAAATTAGGTTGTGTCAGTGCTGTTCGCTGTTGGCTTCGGATCCATCTGTTCCAGGTTTCAAAATTTTATTGCTGCTGTTGTCTCATATGTTTATTGGCCTTTTGGATGTATGCCTTTTAAGAGAAATTCTTTTATTCTTATTTTAATTTGGGAGGTGACAGAAGGATGTGCAGATTCTAGCTTACACTGTGCTTCTGGGTCTTTTATTTCAGGAGAGCGACCTTTCAAATGTAATGAGTGTGGAAAAGGCTTTGCCCAGAAGCACTCCCTCCAGGTCCACACCAGGATGCACACAGGCGAGCGGCCATACACCTGTACCGTGTGCAGCAAGGCTCTGACCACCAAGCATTCGCTGCTGGAGCACATGAGTCTGCACTCAGGTAGCCGGGCTTGCACCAGAGGGCCAACTGCCAGCAGATGCCCATAACCCAGGGTGGACAGTACCGAGATCTAAACTGTGTTTTCTCAGCCCGATATCATTTGTCACGTGGTGTCATTGAAAAAATTATACATCTGTTAGAAGTTTAGAGTTCTACACAGCACTAGTCCTTAAGCTAGAGCCTATAATCTGGCTTCTGGGAGTTCAGTGTGCAAATATGTTTTATTAAATTATTTTACTTTGAGTGCCTTTGGGGGAAACTTAAATTCTCCAGTTCTACCCTAATCTCTACCACTCCCTATTGCTTTATATACCTTTGCACATTTATGTTTCTGCAGTAGATTGTGAAGGATTTTGGGTTTGTAGACAAGTCACTTGTATCATTTGTAGAAAATGGAGACCTGAGCCCACTGTGATATTTACCTTACTAGCGAGCACTCTAGGTCTTTATAGGTTTTTGCGTGTTTTAGTGTTTTGTTTTTTTTTGGCAGGACAGAAGTCTTTTACCTGTGATCAGTGTGGAAAATATTTCAGCCAGAAAAGACAACTAAAGAGCCATTACCGAGTTCATACAGGTACAATAAAGTGAGAGAAAATTTGGATTGATGGGGAAGAAATGCAAATGCAAATTGTTTCTGAAACGTTAGGTTCATATTGTAGATGATAAATGGATATTTGGAAAGGGGGTCTTAGATAGCAATCTCAATTAGATGTTCCTATGCTACCCGTGAATTATATTTAATTTTTATACTCCAGTTTTGGTGCCACACACAGAAACCCTACAGAATCAGTATCTTTCAAAAGTGCCACTTGCCCAAAGAGGAGGCTTCAGTTGATTGGTGATTAGTAGTGCCTGGACAGAGACATCGTCACCCCATGGCTGTCAACCCAGGCTTTCTCCCACATGGTTCTGCCCATTGTCCTTTTTCTTTCCTGCCAACTGATAAGAAATGAATGTGGGTTGGGAGATCATTTGTGGCCACAGTCACACCAGTGCTTGAAGGGAAAAGGAGATGGGAGAGGTAGAAGGGTCCTAGCTCTCTCAAGGGGAACCAGTGAGTTGAGGTGCATAGGAAAATACTGTTACCAAATTAGTAAAACATTTTGTTGTTAAAGTACGATATTTAAAGTGATTATTTTTCAGGGAAGTGCTTTAACACAAATCACTGAAGAAATGCAGGGAGAACATATATGCACTGACACTTTTTTTGTTGTTGCGACAAGGCCACTCATTACCGGAATGCAACCACTGCCATCGCAAATTCATGGATGTGTCTCAGCTAAAGAAACATATGCGAACACACACAGGTAAAACTCCATCTCACCCATCCTCCTTGGTATACTTGAAGTTTTCAGGAGTGTGAGGAGCACAGTTCTCTGAGTCCCCTCCTCAGCCTGTATTTGGGAATGTTTATTGTATATTTGGTGGGAGTTTTGTAAGTAGATTGCCTAAATGCCTAAGGCAGAATGCTATCAGCACTGTCGATGGGAAAATCACATCTTGTAGGTTAGCAAAACCTACAAAAGGAGATCACTTACTGAGTACTATTCATATGTGAAAATCCATTTTATACCACAAAATGTACAAGTCTGGGTTGGTTCTCGGTTTCACTTTTAGTTTACTGCAGCATTGAAACTTCTAAAGATAATTTTTTTAGAAAAGGAAGCAAAATAAAACAGACACTAAGGTAGCATAGATACTGAGAATTTTTTCACTTTCTGCCCTAGTACCAGCACTTACAACTTAAGCATCACCACCTCCAGAAAAATCAGCTTCAGGGATGAAGAGGAGGTAGGATTGAGTAGAGCAGGTCAAATATTTTTCAAAAAAGTAAAAATGTGGTTCGTTTACACCTTTTGGTAAGGAGCACATATTAATAATAAGCCTGTTAGATTTGTTAAGAAAAACTTTCCATTATAGGTTAATTATTTAATGATTCTATTGCCTACTAAAATTATATATCACATTGGTTTATGGTGCTTTGGACATTCTTTTTTAAAATACACGTTTTTCTTAAAGTCAGTAAATGTCTCATAGGGTATGAATTTTTTGAAAACAGACTCTATACAGTCTTTCTACAGACATTATCATTAATAGGTTCTGTGAAATTTAATTTGTCCGTTGACTACATACTTAGCCATTACCGGGAGCCCAGCACTGTTTCAGGCCCCGAGGATGCGGCAGTGAAGGAGATGGACAGGGCACCTTCGTTGAGGGGCCGACACTGATCAGAGGAGACAGAGAGCAAACGCGTGCGTAACACGTTAATTGGTGTGAGCACTGTGAGAAATAAAACGCCGGGTACAGGCAGGGGAGCTGCTCTCGTACGGGAAGACTGATTTGGCAAGGCATCGTGGATGGGGTGGGATCTTGGCTGGAGATCAGAATGCAGTGGTGGAGCAGGCTGTCCTGGAGAGGGCATTCTAGGCAGGGGGACAGCAGGCACAAAGCCCTCAGGCAGGAATCTTTGTAACCTGCTGGAGAAATGCCGGGAGGTGAGAATGCAAAGGCAGAGCAAGGCTGCTGGGAGTGGGAAGGGGTCAGAGATAGCTGGAGCCCATGTGGTCCAGGGGTTCTCAGGTTAGCTGCATGCTTCAGTCACCTGAGAGGCTTTTTTTTTTTTTTTTTTGAACTCCCAAAATTCTGATTGACTTGACCTGGGATGGAGCTTCAGAATTGGATTTTTGAAAGTACTCCTCCATAATTCTAATAGGCACTCAGGCTTAAGGACTTTAGATTTTATTCTAAGTGAGGCAGCTTTACTGAGACAAGTGATATGACATGACTTAGAATTGCAATAAGATCACTCCAGCTACCATGTGGGGTGGGGAAAGGCAGTGATGGAGACACAGTGGACCATCAGAGGCCCTGTCAGGCTATGGCAGTAGTCAGGGGCTTGGCACAGTGCGGGAGCAGCGGAAGTCGTCGCAAGTGGTCCAGTTCTGGATATATTCTAAGGAAGAGTCGACATGATTTGCTTACGATTGGATAAGGAGACAGAAGCAACTAGAAGGAGTTAGATTTTGGTCCCATTGGGTCTGAGATGTCTAATTTCTTTTTTTCCCCCCCATCCCAGAGATTGGGTCTCACTGTATTGCCCAGGCTGGAGTGCTGTGGCTATTCACAGGCACAATCATATAGCTCACTACAGCCTCATGCAATCCTCCTATCTCAGCCTCCAAATAGCTGGGACTACAGGCACACACCACTGCACCTGGTCTGACATGTCCATTTGACATCCAGTTACAGGTGTGGAGCAGGCAGTTGGATATTCGAGTTTAAGGGAGAGGTGCCCGGAGAGCTCTGGGTTTACACACGTACACATGTACCTGTAAATAGCAAATGGAGCTATGATGGGGCCCTAGGGAGATGGCGGATAGGGGAGAGCGGAGGAGGCTTGGTCACGCTGAACAGTGCTGGAGAGGAGGTGCCTCCCCTTGGTTTTGCCTCCTGAGCATAAGTGGGAGTAAGGCTTCTGGTCCTTGTGTGTACCAGTAGGCTAGAAGTGGGGATGAAAGGAATAGAAGTCTTAGCCCCTACAATTCCAGTGAACCCTTCTCAGCCTGTCTACTTTGAGGAGAAGCAGAAGAGGGAAGAGGAAAGTGGAGGAGGTGTGGTCGGTAAAAAGGGAGACAGAAGGGACTCTGTAAAGTGGTTGGCATGACCTAGAAATAAGAAATCAAATCTTCAAAAAAAATGAGGCTCTTCAAGGTCAGGAACCCGTCTTCCCCTGGCAGCAACACAGAGAATTGATGTTGGCGTTGCAGGGCATTAGCGTGCTGGTTCCCTCTCCACAGGTATTGAATAGGGACAGCGTGAGAAGCACTGTTGTGCCCACAGGGCCATTCTCAGTTGGAAACCAAGACTGTCATTCATCTGTTAGATCTTTGTGTGCACTGTCTCTGGATTAGATGTCCCACACCAAAGTGCTAGAGAAGTCAAAGCAAATTAGAATTGTTCTGTTCCCTCAGAGGGCATCCTCAGTGGGGGTTTGAAACGGAGGCAAGGTGTCAGGTAGACATGCAGTGCCATTGAGGTCACTATGGCTCAGGCTCTCGTGCTTGGATCTTGTCCCTGAACCTGAAGCTGGTTATAGAGTTCAGGGACCGAGTCAAGCCAAGCAAACTCACAAGCCTGATAAACTGGAGAATGTCTCAACAAAGGGACTGCTCCTTTTTATTGTCCACAGTTCCTCCTTCCTGACATCAAGTGTACCTGAAAACCTAGTTAGTGACCCGAAGATTGCTTGGTGAGCTGGGGGCGAGTCAAGGGAATTAGCCCAGGCCAGGGAGAAGCCTCTGAGTGACCTCTGACCTTATAGTGCAGTGCCACCTCTCCAGCATCCCTGTCCCTTGGATGGTGTTAGATAAGCACTGATTGTATCCATTGGGCTCCCACTTACTGTACATGGCCCTGCCTGGTAACACATAATGAAGTTCATTAAGCCATAGTTTTATTCACAGCCTCACTTTCTTGGATTGGATTTGAAGCTTCCTAAATCTCAACTGTGTTGGGACCATCCATTAATGTTGTTCTTTCCCATCTTCCTGAGATCTGGGGACCGCTCACCATTGCCCTTATAGAGTCTGCACACCATCTGTTAAGAATCTCTGGCATGATAAAAGCCACAGTAGAGGTGTGAGCACAGGAAGGAAATTGGTTCAGAAGACGAGGAATGGCGAGTAGACAGGTATAAAACCACGTTAACCACATTAATCATCAAAGAAAAGGGAAGGTGTGGGGGTTTTTGCCCATTGGATTGGCAAATATGTCAAGAAATGTGCATCCTTACTTCCTGTTGGTAGGGATATCATTTGGGAACTTTCTGGTAAGAAGTTTGGCAGTATTTATCAAAGTGTGTAAACTGCCTAGTTTTGAAGAGATATTTGCAGAAGGATATTATTTATAATGTCATGAGCTTAAAAACCACCTAAATGTTCACCACTAAGGATGGTAAGTTAGGTAAATTTGGGGCTATACACAATGGAACACAGCACAGCCTTTTGAAATGGTGGCGTGGCTTTACTTGACATGACAGAACAGCACATGCAGGATGATCCCATGGTGTAAAGCCCTGTACTCATGTGTTACATGCACCAGCAGGTTTGTCTATGAAGATGTTTATCACAGTGAAAACTGCTTATCTCAGGAGAGGAGACTCTGGGGTGGTTTTTGCTTTGTTTGTACTTTTCAATATTTGATTCTTTTGTAATGAACATGGGTAATTTTGTAAGAAAAACAAAGCTGTGTCCAACATGGGTGGCAGGATGCTCAAGTGTGTGGCACTGGACTGCCAGTTGATCGTGCGGGCAGAGGGAACTGGCAGCAGCCCTGTTCCTGCCTTGTCGGGCAGGGCAGGCTGGTGTAACCAAGAAGGTTACTCCGAGTCTGAGCCGATGGGATAGGAAATCCTGCCATGGTGCCCAGCAAGCAGCCAGTGGTTGGTACTAACTGGAGCGGGTCTGGGATTCACAGGTCATCAGGATGGGGTCAGTGGAGGAGACTGCTGAGAGGAAGGTCTTGGGGGTACCGGAGCTACTTCAGTGGTTCTGTTGACATCCTCCTGGGTGGGACCTTTAGTCATCCTCATGTCTCTGGCCTGTTCTTTAATCACCATTGTCTGTTCCTCCTGTAACAAACGTCCTGGTCCCATTGTCTCTCAGGCCCTATCCCCTCACCTTCTTGTCCTTCCTCTCCATCTGCGTCCTGCTACCTCCTGGTCCAGGCCTGGAGCCCACACTGTTACAGGAACTCGTGCCTGGCCCTCCTGCCCCGGCCCACTCTCATCATTCCCGGGTTTATTTTCTTAGTACTTTAGTCATGTCATCATTCTGCTAAAAACCTCCAGAGCCTCCATGGGGCCTCTGTCTGCTCTTTATGGCTCTTCGTGGCTTCGCCTCCTCTTTGAGCTCCACCACTCTGCAAAGTGAGTCCTCATCTCTCCCAGTCCACAGCACGTGGCCATTTCCAATGCCAATTTCTGGTCATAGCATTTATGCCCTAGTGCCCTGGTCCAGGCTTCTCTCTCGTCTGGCTGGATCCTGCCTCCACACACATCCACCATCCTGTCTGCACTCAGTATTGTTGCTGCACTCATTTTAATGTTTAGTCAAACACAGCCCTGCGTCACTTGATTACTATGTAATCTGCACTTTGTTGATGGCCTATCAGTGTTTCAGAACTGAATAAACTTAAGAAAAAATGAGTCTCTCAGTTGAAGATGGTAGAGTTATACACAAGGGAACAAATCAGAAACCAAGGAGTTTGAAGACTTCCCCCAGATTCACCTTGGCTAGAAAAATTTGTCTTCTTACTTTCCTGCTCACTCCCTCAAAGAGCTTCAGCTGCAGGCTGTTGTTCCAGGAAAGAATTTCTATTATTTTAAGCATTTGCCCTTTAAAAACATTTGCCAACAGACTTTCTGAGATGTTGTAAACCCAGCTGGAATTGAATAAAATTAACTATTAACATCGTTACATGTATTTCCCACACAGAACTTTACAATCACATGCAAACAGCAGATGCTCAGTCTTTGAATCTGGTGACAGAGAAAACCAACTGATATCAGAGTAGGCCCCAACCCTGATGTAGAAAGCTGTAGAGGGATAATAGCAGTGGCCTGGTCAGTATAGGAATGGCAAGTATAGACCGGTGTCTTCTGCTTAGCTGGAGCTTGGAGAAATGTGTTGCTTGAATTTTCCAGTGACTGTGAAAGGGAAGCTCACTGACCATCCTCTACTTCAAATTGCACTTACCGCTGGCTGTTCTCTAATTAAGTAGGATTTTGCTGCTTGCTTTTTAAAAAAAAAAAAAAAAGTTTGTTTCCTCACCTGCATTAGGATCACTTAATTTTTTGTCTGTTTTGGAGTTTTTGTTTGCTTGGTTGGTTGGGTTTTTTTGAGACAGGGTCTTGCTATGTTGCCCTAGGCTGGTTTCAAACTCTTGGGCTCGGGCTCAAGCGACTCTTCTTCAGGCTCCCTTGTAGCTGGGGCTACAGTGCATATCACCACACCCAGCTAGTTTTGTTTGTGGAGGACATGAACGACCTGTCATTGTATGTGCAGTGTGCAAACTAACACTGAATAAACACTTGTGGGATTTTCTGTTCTCTTTTTATATATATCTGAAAGAGTATTTTAATTCTATAGAAACTACAAAGACTATACATGATTTGGAATTGAGACTGTACCAAAACAATGGCCAAAGAAGAACCATCCTTCTCTTTTACCTGGTCACTCAGAAATACAATATTATCAGCTGTGATCGTTGTTGCTTCTCGCCTCACATTATTTTTATCCACATATTCACCATAGTCTACTTTCCCTTCCATATGAATTCAAGACCCCATTTTCCACATACTTATATGCCACATCTCTGAGGCCTGGCTGGAATACTGATATTCTGTGCCGTGTTGTCTTTTGACTGACATCACCCGTTTGGTATACTTCACTTTCCCCTGAGGGCCACATCTCATTTGTTGCTAGAGAAAATATTGTGACTGGGTTTTTTCCTTCCACCTGTCTCATGGCAGGGTCCTGACCCACCTGCCCAAGTAATTACACACGATTCAGGGATCCCTGAAGAACCAAAGTGCTAGCTATTTCAGACTCATGTCTTACAAACTGACGAAGTGCCCATAATAGAGGTCTTCGAAACATGACTTCTGTTTTCTTTTCGTACAATCTAATCTTTAGACTCTCCTGATGCTTTAGCCTTGACTGAATAAACACTTGTTGATAGCAGAGAAGCACAGTAGGGTCTGGAGCAGTTGTGACATTCTGTGTGGGCCTTAGTCCACCCTGTGAAATTCACTGATCAGAGGGGTTTCTGGAACGGCATGACTGGGGTACTAGAAGTGGACACACCCACAAATTATCTTACATAATAAGGGGGGCGGGTAACATATACAGTGTATGAGGTGATGATAGCATTGTGGAAAAACTAAGTCGGAGAAGGGGACTAGGGAATGCTGCGAGCACTCGGGGGTAGTGCTCTTGGTGATGACAGAGCCTCACTGGTCAAGCAGCATCTGAACAGAGACTGGAAGCAGATAAGGCGAGTGAACCTCACTGGGAGACCCTGAGATGAGGTCAGGGAGTTTAGGGTGAGGAGTAAGGGTGATCCCTTATAGGTCAGGGACTTGGGCTTTTATCTCAGGATGAGAAATCATTGGAGTGTTTGCATTCCAAGTGTGAAATGAGGTGACTGCATCAATGCTCACTCTGGTGGCCGCTTTGACAGTGGATGGCAGGGAAGCAAGAGCAGAAGCGGAAGGCCCAATAGGAGGCCCGAGGTGAGGATGGCATGGACTGAGAGTGGCAGTGGAGGTGGTGAGCACTGGTGTGATTCTGGATATATGTGGAAGGTAGACATAAATGTGATTAATACCTAAATCACCCTAGTGCCCAGGAGTCCTTTTGGGGTCAAGTGACTACCTAACCAAGCAATAAGGCAGGAGAGCAGAAGTTGCTGTTATATCAGCGTGCGGGGGCAGGGGGAGAATACAGGAATAAATACTGTGACTTCCTTTGTTTCCTGTGTGTGCAAACTTACCTCCTTATTTCAGTTTTCAAGTTTTTAAGGGAAAGTACCATCACTTGTGCTTTCCCTGATCTTGTTGCCACTTAGCACACAGTTCTTGGGTCCAGAGGAGGTATTTGGTGAGTGCTTCATTCATTCATGCTTATGGAGAATATTGCCTTTGTTCTTTTTATATTGTGAAACTGTGCAGTGGTTTTTGCTTTATGTTGAATGGCTGTTTCTAAATGCTTTCCTTTTTTTAGGTGAGAAACCATTTACTTGTGAAATCTGTGGCAAATCTTTCACAGCAAAGAGTTCCCTTCAGACCCACATCAGAATCCATCGGTAAAGTTTTGCAGATATTTTTCTCACATAGAAGTCTCAACTTTCACTTCTGGCTTTCAGTGGGATGACGTGTGACACCTACATAGTCCTTTCCCCTAAACTGATACTCTGAATTTTCCATGTAGTTTATTATTTTGGTTTATCTTTTCAGTAATGAAATTCCTCACTTAGGCAAAATCAGGAATAGCGATTCGGACCAGTGAAAGTTTGCATTATTGATTTCATTTACTGGCTTTCAATTTGGGGTTGGGGATTGGTCCAAAGCTTAAATCTTCAATCAAAAATAAATATTAAATTTAATGTTATATTACTCCCAGGTTGGACTTAAGAGTGTTTCTAATAGCATCACAAATAATTAGGGGCTGTTCAAATTTTTAAATTGACATCAATCATATACATACTTATTTTTGGCTACTAGAGTCTTAAACTTGCCTGTGAGTACTAAACAAAACAAAAAAGAACTATATGTGTCAAGTTTAAATATTTACTTTCTTATCTGAAATAAATACTGTAGGATCATAAAATTTATCACATCTAGCCCAGCCCCATCTGCCACTCTTCCTAAAGCACCACGTCCTCCTTTTTTCTAAGATTAGAAACTGAAGTCCATGGAAACGTGACTTGCTTCAAGTCCTCAAGTTATAACAGAACTTGTGACTTATGACTTGTAGCCTAGTTAATTTTCCTCTATTCTTGATTGCTTCTCCCTAAATAATCAGGAAGTAATAAGTAGGTATTAAGTATTTCCATTTTTAAAAGAAAATTGTTTATTTTCTTGCAGAGGAGAAAAGCCCTACTCATGTGGCATTTGCGGCAAATCCTTCTCTGACTCCAGTGCCAAGAGGAGACACTGCATTCTACACACGGGCAAGAAGCCTTTCTCCTGTCCTGAGTGTAACTTACAGTTTGCGCGCTTAGACAACTTGAAGGCTCACTTGAAAATCCATAGCAAAGAGAAACATGTGTCAGATGCCAGCAGTGTTTCTGGCAGTAGTAATACTGAAGAGGTCAGGAATATTCTTCAGCTACAGCCATATCAACTCTCTACCTCGGGTGAGCAGGAAATTCAGCTTCTTGTAACTGATTCTGTACATAACATCAATTTCATGCCTGGTCCTAGCCAGGGAATCAGCATTGTCACTGCAGAGAGTTCCCAGAACATGACCGCAGACCAAGCCGCAAATCTTACCTTGCTCACACAGCAGCCAGAGCAACTGCAAAATTTAATTCTTTCGGCTCAACAGGAGCAAACAGAACACATTCAGAGCCTCAATATGATGGAAAGCCAGATGGAGTCCTCACAGACAGAGCCAGTGCATGTAATCACGCTGTCCAAGGAAACCCTGGAACATCTTCATGCCCATCAAGAGCAAACAGAGGAGCTCCACTTAGCAGCAAGCACTTCAGATCCGGCTCAGCACCTGCAGCTGACAGAGGAGCCTGATCCGCCACCACCCACTCACCATGTGCCCCAGCCCACGCCGCTTGGCCAGGAGCAGAGCTGACCTGTAAACAAGGTTGACTGCTCAGTTGGGCTCTTCTCATAAGCCAGCAAGAACTGGATTGTGAATGCTTAAAGTCAGGCTCCCTGAAATGCTAACTTGCAGGTCCTTCTGTGAGAGATGTGATACCTAGCTGATGTTTATAATGCTTTCCATACAGGCAGCAAGATGTGTGATACATGTGTGTATCCTGTCTAATCTGTAGTAATGATTTGGATATAGCATTTCAGTACTGATGAATGGTTTTCATTCTCATCTACATCTCTTAAAGATGGGGGTAATTTTTTGGGGGGAGCACTGATTTAGACTTTTCTCTAAGTGTTAAATGTTCACAGCCATAGGTTATGGTCTTGCTGACCTTTCCCATTATACTTTTAATTTTTAGAACAAAGGAAGTCATGTTGGTTGAACTGGGTAGAATGGTGGGTTCCACTTTCTTATTTTTATTAGTCCATACAATTGCCACTACAAGACAAGTCAGGGCTAAATATGACAGATCACAATGTGTGTGGAATTTGTCCTTTTAATAACTTCCAATCCCCCAAGACATAATCCTCGACATTTAATCTTTGTATGATACAGTGGACTCATTGTGTTGTGCTTAAGGTAGATTCAAGCTCATGTAAACTAAATGTCTACTTTAACTCAACATTCATATAACAAAGCCAAAAGTATAGGATTTTTTTTAAACCTCTGAATTTAACTTTTCTGAGAAACCTGAATTTACATATTTTTGGGAAAGGCTATCAAAATTTTAATTAAAAAGCCTAAAATACGAAATTAGATCAAGACACTCACCCAGCCGGGTGTGGGGACTCATGCCTGTAATCCTAGCACTCTGGAAGGCCAACGCAGGAGGATTGCTTGAGCTCAGGAGTTCCAGGCCAGCCTGAGCAAGAGCAAGACCCCATCTCTACTAAAAATAGAAAAATTATCCGGGCATGGTGGCACACACCTGTATTCCCAGCTATTTGGGAGGCTGAGACAGGAGAATCACTTGAGCCCAGGAGTTCGAGGTTGCTATGAGTTATGATGATGCCATTGCGCTGCACCCAGGGCAACAGAGTGAGACTGTGTCTGAAAAAAAACAAAAACATTCACCCCAAATAAATGATATTTGATTTTCATGAAGTTTATCCTGGAACATAAAAGTCAGTATCTTCTCCTAATCTTTTAAAATAACTGAGCCTCGGAGACTTAGTAGCCTGTATGTAGTAGTAGCCAGTATGTCTGTAGTTGTATGATTTTAAATAATCATCAAAGGATTACATTATATTTGGGTTAGGTTTTCAAGCTCAGCATATTTTATTGAATTTTTTGACCACTTTCACATAAACTGGTAGAGGATTTTTGAGGAAAAAACATGGATACTAGTATATCTAAATTAATAATATTGGAGAGTAGGGTAATTACTCTGAAATCAGTAGGGTCTTTACTTCAATTGTTTTCTTGTTTTAGACATCTTTGATTTCTACATAACTCATAAAAGTTCTTTTGGAGGTTAAAGTAATAGAGAATTCTTGAGGTATGAGAGAAGGTGAAAACATTTTGGTTGCATATTTGCTAAGCTGTATTTTATATGTAATTCACAAAATTTCCAAAATGATACATATATTATGTGTACCAACCAAAGTAATGTTAAATCAGGCCTGAGTAGAGCAAACTTATGATTTTTATAAATACTATTAAACCCTACATATTATTTCATTTTCTTGATTTAGTTGTTTAAACTGTTTAACTTTATTCTTAAAACACAAAGTTTTTACCAGCTTTTCAAAGCTTGCTGACCCTAATTTTCTTCAGGAAATACATAGTATTAAAGTAAATGAATTTTTGCTCACCCTGGAGAGCTAGGTAATTATTCAGAAAATATGGTTACATAGCTATTTATAAGTCAAGTTTAACTGGCTTTATATCAGTCTACCTCTGCAGTGAGAGAACTATAACATGAGCCACATGGGTAATTTTAAATTTTCTGGTAGCCACATTTAAAAACAAAAGAAGCAGGTAAAATTAATTGTAATAAAAGTTTACTTAATATTTGCCAAATATTATCATTTCAACATGTAAAATCGTTGTAAAAATGTATTTGTGAGGTAATTTATGTTCTCTTTTTCAAACTAAGTCTCCAAAATCTGGTGTGTATTTTATACTTCCTGCATATCTCAGTTCGATGCTAATGTTCACTGGACATACTTCATCTATATTTAGCTTTCATACAGTTTACAGTTGAAGCCTAGATTCACATATCAAGTAGCTGCAGACATACTTAAGTTTTTTTTTCAATAACTGAAACAAATGTCAGTTTTTAAATTTATATTAAAATTAATTAAAAGCCAGTTCCTCAGTTGCAGTGGCCACATTGTAAGTGCTGGAAAGCCACATGTGGCTAGTGGCTCCTATGTTGGACAGCACAGGCCTCTTTCCAGCTTGAGAGTCAGTCCCAGCCAGACCTGGATTATTTGACCTGCTGTCAAAGGGAAACGAGAAAATGATAGCTTTGTCAATCTAGCCTCTCCCTGTGTCCCAAATACACATTCTGCCCCTTTGAATGAAATCCCTATTTTTAAAGTTCAGTGACTTCTGTACCCAAAGGAAGTGTCATACACGATGTCCATGAGAAATTATATAGCCAGTGTAATGTTTCACAATTCATTTTGTACTAAATGTGTACAGCTTTTAAAATTGTAACCGATACAGAAATACAAAGTGTGTTTCTTAGGAAATAGAATACTATGCATTTGGGCTACTGAAACATACCTTGTTCTGAAGGGGAATCTTTGGTCTCCTCTCAATAGAGGACTAGCCTTGGGATGACTCAAGCTCCTACCATCAAAATAAGTTACTCCTGTGCTTGCCCAGTGTTTCTTGAAACTACTCTTTCCACCTCTATTCTGTGTTTTTCCTGCATTTGGTTCTTGTGTTACCAATGTTGTGAACAGGTTAAATGATGCCGAGGAATAAAAAAGCTCCTTATAGATGCTTTCCTAGAATTCTCATAGATGTTTGGGTTTTCATAAATGGGAGCAATAATGTCTGCCACAAATGGAGTCCTTCTCATAGGCCAGGAGCCAAAGCAGGTGCATATCCTATCTTACAGTCTCAAACATTTTCCATATCATGGCACAGAAAAAAATAGCACTCTGTGGTTAGAGGACTCCAGGTACCTCTGGCCACAACTGGTTTATTAATTTGCTAGGGATGCTGTAACGAATACCACAGACTGGGTGGCTTAAACAACAGAAATTTATTTTCTCAGAATTCTGGAGGTTAGAAGTCCAAGATCAAGGTGTCAGCAGGGTTGGTTTCTTCTGAGGCCTCCCTCCTGGCTGTCTTGTCCTGCCTGTGTCTTCACATGTTCTTCCCTGTGTGTGTCTGTGTCCTGATCTCTTTTAAGAACACCAGGCATGTTGGATCAGCCCACCCTAATCACCTCATTTGTAATTTCATCTTCTCTTTCTTCAAATACCCTGTTTCCCCAAAAATAAGACCTACCCATAAAATAAGCCCTAGCAGGATTTCTAAGCATTTGCGCAATGTAAGTCCTACCCCAAAAATAAGACCTAGTGATGGGCGTGGCTATGCAGCGTGTCTGCACAAGCCATGCATTTCGTCACTGAGCGGCAAAGAAGACGAGCAGCCCTTCTCATCTGCCCCATGAGAGCTCTACTGCTCACATGAGAGATTGGGGCCAATGGTTCTAAAGGAAATAGAGTCGCAAGAAATTCAGGATGGAATTCGGGGTTTGGAGAGTTATGATGATGTTCCAGAAGAAGATGACTTAACTATATTTGAATAAATGTAGATTGTTGTACCGTACTTAGAAAAAATAACACATCCCCTGAAAATAAGCCCTAGGGTGTCTTCTTGAGGAAAAATAAATATAAGACCCTGTCTTATTTTCGGGGAAACATGGTACAGTCCCGTTCTGAGGTACTAGAGGTACTGAGGTATTAGA
The DNA here is from genome assembly GCA_008086735.1 of Cheirogaleus medius. NCBI lineage: Eukaryota > Metazoa > Chordata > Mammalia > Primates > Cheirogaleidae > Cheirogaleus > Cheirogaleus medius. Next base: position 61,044,520 of record VBSM01000361.1, on the reverse strand, counting down.
ACATCATGTGAATTGAGGGGGCGGGCACAATTGGCCTCATAACAACTGGCATCTGGAATGAGGAGGGAAGCAGTGTCTGGGACACACCTCTAACCCATTTGAGGTATGTCTTAATTTTCATGACATTGCAGTGAGGTACTGTAATATTATTATGCCTGTTTTTCAGATGAAAACATCGAGGCCTAAAGAGATGCGGTCCATTGCCCAAGGTCATACAGTAAGTAGCAGCGCCAGAACTGGGGCACAGGGCTTTTGAAACAAAGTTGAATTTCTTATTACCTATGATCTGCCTAATGTAGTAGAAGCTTTTTGACTAAACTTGAGGATCTATCTCTGAAATTATAGCATACAATCATAAGCTTTCCACATAAAACAATAATAGTGAAAGTTATGGTGAAATTCAATAACTGCCATATTAATATTCATAATAGTATTTTACTACTATGGATTTAAAGGTTAACTGAAATTTACCAATTGGGTGAAAGTTACTACTAAAGTGAAAATGTCTTAGTTAACACAGACCTCTGTAAGCCCTTTTTTCAGACTTTTAACTGATGATATTTTAAGTTTAGGACAGAAGTATTAAGATAAATTTTCATCCTTAGCTTTCAAACTTAAATAAGCCTGAGTTCCTAAGAATTGAAAGAAAACCTTTATCTTGTTTTTGTAAATAGCAGATATGGAGGAATGACCGCTAAAAAATCCCCCTTACCTGCCTTTTCTAAATAGCAGGTTATCAAGGAGTGACCTCTAAAAGCAGCTGGAATGTCATCGTGATAGTTTATCCTGATTTCGAATTCTTTACACATAATTAAGCAGCAAAGACTTTAGTTGACTGGAATATATACATATGTGTGTGCGTGTCAGTGTCACTTGAAACGTATCACATTAAGAAAGCTTTTAAACTAAGGCACATTCAATCACATTTTCAATACAAAACATAGGAACTTGAACACACTTAGGTAACATTAGAAAGGGATTTTAGCTTTTATTATGTGAGTTTGGGAAGTATTCAGTGTGAAGTGTGGAAAAGGAAAAAAGATTGAGCAGGGGTCAGGGTAGGGAACTTTAATTCTGAATTGTTAATATCCACTCATAAATGTGAATTTGAAGATGATTTTCCAGAAGAATATTTTGGCTCTTGGTTTTAGTTCACTTTTATACTTGTTAAATAAAAAGTTAAACTGAATATTCCTTATGCTAAATCAGTTTTTTTAAAAAAAATACATTTTAAAAATCCACATCTCAGATAATTTTAGTATGATTTTGTGACCTCTAGAAAAATTTTTCTTATAATCAGTGTTTGAAGGGCAAAAGCAGTCTTATAAACAAAAATGAGGGAAAGTATTTAAACTTATTCTGAACCTACTTGCAGCCTCTCAAGAGTCCCTCGTGTTATCTTAGAGTCTATGAAATAATAATTATGCTTTGACTTCTGGGGAAGGTACTGAATAAAAAGTAGCACACAGAGGGATAAGGCTGGAGGGAAGAACAGGGTAGAAGGAGGGACCCAAATGTGTGATCTACCCGTGAAGCCAAGACAGAAAGCTGGCAATCATTCTTGATGGGGCCCACCCCCCACACCAGCGCATCACATGTTATGTCAGTTCCACCTTGAAATATCTTTTGAGTCCCTCCACTCTGCCATCCTCACTGTACACCATGTCTCTTGCCTGGGTGATCTTTCTACCCCCTCCCCCCACCTCTTTCTCCACTGGAAGTGGTGATCTACTTGGGCTCACCATTGTCCCCTTAGCTTAGCATCCAGCAGAGTGCCTTGCTAAATGAATGGATTTGCATTATTTATTAAGACAAATACGATCATGTCTCTGCCTAATATCCTTTTGCAGTTTCCCACCACACTTAGAATGAAATCCACAATTCAGCTTCCTCATGGGCCCCTCTTCCCAATTCTCACTTCCAGGCGCACTGGGTTTCTTGCTGTTCCCCAAACACACCCAGCTCTTTCCTGCCTGAGGGCTTTGCAGCAGGTGCTTCTCACCTGGAAAGCTGTCTGTCCCCACTCTGACTCATGACTGCTCACCTGTCAGAATTCAGGGAGGCCCTCTAATCTCAATCAAGCCACCCTGTCATATCCTCTCATTGCATTCACTACCCCGAGGCTCAGATGTAATTAATTATTTTTACATCAGGAGTTGTGTCTCTCTGGACATTCCGCAGCCACAGCTCTTAGCCCAGGACTTTGTCCTTTGAAGTCACTGACCTGCAGATGCAAGGCTATATTATAGGGTGGCTTAAACATGTCACCTTCAGTGGCTGGGACCTAGTTTCTGGCTGCAGGCCCAGGAGATGAGAGGTTGGGAGGTGAGGTAAGCATGGCACTACAGGAGGCCAGAACATGGTGTGGATCAGAGGAAAGGGGAACCTAGCTGTCTTAGTGGCTCAGGTTTTTAACTCATGGCCACTGCTGCAGTGACTATTTGTGAGAACATTAGAATGGATTCTTTTAAAACTGACGTTTCATGTATCAGCTACTTATTTGCTAGAATATGAACTGGCCAATGCGATTGAGCCAGTACTGTTTTTTTCTGCCCCAAGACGACGTGCAGGAATGTGCCAGTATTTATAATTCTATATATACATAGAAGGTAAGTCATGGCTCAACAAGCACTATGGATAAGTAATAAGAGTATGATTTTAGCTTTAATAGAGATCAGGTTTTTGTTTTGTTTTTCTTGGAAGAAACTCTGTAAGTAGAACTTGATTTGGGTCTTCTATACACTTATTAGGGCCAGCAACATTGAATAACAGGATTTCAGAACTGAAATGGGCTGAGGAGGTTGAGTAACTAAACTGCACCCATTTAAAGATGAAAAGACTGAAGGGTGGTGACTTGCAAGTTTACACCAGGCTAGGGTGAAGCAAAGCTGGATTCTGCCAGGCCTTCTGGATTCCAGACCTATGTATTCCCCACACTTTATGCTCCAGTGTAAGTCTATAAGTAGCATAAATTTAAGCTCCAAGTCAGTGGGGTTTTTAGCACTGATGAACTCACTTCTGTGATCTTTCTTAAAGACAAATTTTGCGATTTGCTGTTCAGAGAGCCACATACCCCTTTTGGCTGTAACTGAAGTCATGAGTCAAGCCAGGCCCTGTTGGCCCTTGCAAACGTGAAAAGCTGGAGCAGCCAGCTGTTTGCCATCTGCTAATGAAAGGGAAAGAGGATGGTTCTAAAAGCCTGGTAATCTAGCTGTGGTGGACTTTAGAACGTTTTTGCACTATTTTTTTAAATATGGGTGTGTCATATACAGCAAATTAATTTCAAGGCAAGTGACGTGGCGCACTCAAGAGCTAACATGGGCCCAGCTGGGAGGGCGGCTGCCCTAGTTTCCTGAGCATGACCTGGCAGAGAGAAGGCACTTCCCCTCTCTTTCCTCCCTCTGCCTGCTTCTCAGCTCAGCTGGCAGGACGGTTCAGGTCTTACTGGGTAATGCAAAGTGAGAATAAAGGGAAAGGGAGAGCCATAGAGCCCCCAGCTCTTTCTGGTCCTTGGATCTCAAGGAAAGCAACCCTCTCATTTATTTCTTGCTTAGTGTAACGGCGTCACTTCCTCTAAACAAGAAACAGCTTCTTACAACGCCAACCTTTCATTTGTCACGTTGGATCAACATGGGTGTGGTGGAGCCCAGACAGACCTGGGCCAGGATGCCAGCTCTCCCACTTGCTGTGGGCAGGTAACGAACCTTTGTGACTCTGTTTCCTTTCCGGTAAAATGGTACTGTTGTGAACACTGAGATTAAGGTGATACTTTTAGTAGTATGACGCTCAATAAATGAGAATTTGGTTAATATTAACTAGCTGAATGACCTTGAACGAGTCCCTTCACCTTAGGTGCTGTTTCCTTACCGGGACTATGAGGAAGTTGATCCCA
>VBSM01000361.1:61026383-61040528 GCA_008086735.1 Cheirogaleus medius | reverse complement strand
CCTCGCCTGGCCCGCGGGTGCGCGCTGTGGCACCCCGCGCCCCTGACGCTCCGGCTCCCAGGTCCCCAAGCCCGACCCGCTCGGAGGCCCCCAAGCGGAACAGGGTGTCTGCAGCGCCACGCCCTACAACGCCACCCTGCAGGCGAGGGCGGGCCCGGGACTGTCCCTAGCGGAGGGAGATCGTGGGGTAATGACATGCTAATGAAGAGCGAATAAATCCTCAGCTGGGCCCCGCGCCCCACGCCTAAGCCCACACCCCGCGGGACTCTCGAGCCGGGCGCACGCGGCAGGCCGCCCCGCATCCCGGGCTTGCGCTCAGCGCTTCCCCCGCCCCCGCCCTCACTGGTGGCCCGCCCGGCAGGAAGCGGTGCCTCCCGGCCCCGGAGCCGCCCGGTAAGTCGTGCAGCCGAGCCAGCTGTGCGCCCCGCTGCCGGCCCGGGCCGGGGAAGGGTGGAGGTCCGGGCGCCGGGGCGCTTCCGGGAAATGCGGCCCCGGGCGCCCAGGAACCACGCTTGGCCCGTCCGGCCGGTCTCCCCTGTGCCCCGCCCTGCTCAGCCCCTCTCCAGACTTTTCCGTCCCGAGTGTTGGGTAACCTCCACCCGCCGCCAGTGCTCCAGCTCCCTCTCCATCCTTTCAGACCGCCCCATTCCTCGCACGTCCTTTGTTCTGGCGTTTCCAGGCTGGGTCGCCCCATTCTCTCCCTTCACCGAGGTCTTCCTCCTTCCACACCCCCACCCCCACCCCAAGAGGAACCTTTGCCCTTTCTGAAGTTCGGTCCGCCCTCATCCAGGTGACCCGCAGCAGACTGCTTTAGCCTTCTGCTTCCGTGCGGCCAGCTGGGAACGGCGGGGCAGTTGGGGCGGGGGGTCTGAGAGAGCCCCAGGGGCCTGTGCCTATTGCTGCCACCCACCCCTCCTAACTCTGCCATGGGCAGCATCATCCTCCATACCCTCTGATCCCTTCCGGTCCCAGCGTGAGAAAGCCCCTCCGACACCCCTAAAGTTGCGTGGGGGCCGGAGCGAAGGAGGTGGAGACAAAGAGCGGCTTTGTCTCTGGAGATTCCTGGGAGGGCACACAGCGGGCGGGGTGGGGTGGGGTGGAGTGTCGATTGGGGTGGGAGGAACATGGGAGGGGCAAACCGGCCTCTGTGGCCCCCCACTTCCTCCCAAGTACCCTGGAGCTGGGCAAGTTCACAGCGGAAGTGTTTTGACCAGAGTGCGTCAGAAATAGAATAGACCCGGGCATTTGTTACCCAGTCAAGTTGCAACATCCTCTGGCTGCTTGCTGAAGTAGTTTGGTGGTGGGAAGTGGGACCTCCCTAGGCTGAGGCTGTCTTCCCTCGGGTCAGGAGGCAAGCACGAGTGCTGAGGAGGAAAACTTTGCCCTTGGCACAAGATACATCCCACACCTCAGCATCCCACTGAGGCCATCGAGGGGCACCCAGCGCTGGGAGGTGTGGGGTGAGATGGGGCAGTATGTGTGCCCAGCGGCTCGGGTTGTGGGAATTATCTGTTCCTGTCTACACGCAAAGGAAGCCTTCTTCCTGCCTTCACCACTTCTGAGAAAGTCCCCTACGCACTACATCCAGGGCCTGGGGAAGGCAGGCTAAGAATTCCTGCCCCAGGGCTTGGAGATCCCTGGACAGGGAGGCTGAGCTGGAGGCTGCCAAGGCTTCCCATATGCCCTGTGTGCCCAAGACTACTGATTTTTCATTTCCAAATTTGGTAAATTTCACTTGGAGTGGACGAGATAGCAGCTGTCTCTGGAGCACAGGGGCAGGGGAGTGGGCTGGGAGGGAGGAGCAGAGCCAATCAGGGGTGGACCTGGAGCTCCCTGGGGCTACAAGCCTGCTCTCTTTTTCTCCCCTTCCTTTTCCCTTTCTCCTTTCTCCAGCCTCCTCCCCTTCTCTTCCCTCCTTCTTTCCAGCAGCCACTGCCTCTGTCCAGCTGTCCGGCTGCTCCCCTCCCTGCGAGCCCCAGGAGGCCTCCATGGCTTCGCCCCCCTCCACGAACCCCGCGCACGCCCACTTTGAGAGCTTCCTGCAGGCCCAGCTGTGCCAGGACGTGCTGAACAGCTTCCAGGGACTATGTGGGGCCCTGGGGCTGGAGCCCGGTGGGGGGCTGCCCCAGTACCACAAGATCAAGGCTCAGCTCAACTACTGGAGCGCGAAGTCACTGTGGGCCAAGCTGGACAAGCGAGCAGGCCAGCCTGTCTACCAGCAGGGCCAGGCCTGCACCAGCACCAAGGTGGACATGCGGTGCCTGGGATGGGGCGTGGGGAATGGGGGATCCAAAGGGAGGGGACGGGATGCCATACCCCCACTGCCCTGTGTGTTCACAGTGCCTGGTGGTGGGTGCTGGACCTTGCGGGCTGCGGGCCGCTGTGGAGCTGGCACTGCTGGGGGCGCGTGTGGTGCTGGTGGAAAAGCGCACCAAGTTCTCCCGCCACAACGTGCTCCACCTCTGGCCCTTCACCATCCATGACCTGAGGGCACTTGGTGCCAAGAAGTTCTATGGACGCTTCTGCACTGGCACCCTGGACCACATCAGTGAGCACCACGTGGTGGCTTGGAGGGGCGGGTGAGCCTGGCCCTAGAGACAGACCAGTAGGGGGAGAGTCAGAGTGGGCAAGATTCACGTCCGCCAGGTAACCTTGAAGACTCAGGTCCCTCATCTGTAAAGCCAGCAGTTGGACTGAGTGATCTCTAAGACCTAACCAGGTGCACACACTGGTGCTTGAGGAGGCCGTGCAGCCCTGGGTTCCGTTCCTAATGTCCTTTCCTTTAGGCATCCGGCAGCTCCAGCTGCTTCTGCTGAAGGTGGCATTACTGCTGGGGGTGGAAATTCACTGGGGTGTCACTTTCACTGGCCTCCAGCCCCCTCCCAGAAAGGGTAAGTACTTCTATGCTCCCAGGAATCCCCACCCACCAAGCAGATCTTGGCCAGCGGCTGGGAAAGGGTGGGGCTGCGAGTCAGCTGATAATCCTTTATTAATAGTGCAGCCTTGGGCAAACCACTCTGAGCCTCTGGTTGAACATTTGCATTTACCTGCCTTTCATGGTGTGACGGTGTAATCTGATAGACAATGTATCATTGCTTTCTAAACTACAGAGTCCTTAACACATTGATTTTTTTTCACTGGCTTGTCCCGGGAGTGTAGGGGCCCCTCTGACTTCCACACCTTTCTACCTCTCATGACCCCCACCTCAGGGAGTGGCTGGCGAGCCCAGCTCCAGCCCAACCCCCCAACCCAGCTGGCCAACTATGAATTTGATGTCCTCATCTCGGCTGCAGGAGGTAAATTCGTCCCTGAAGGTGAGTGATCCCTTCCCTCAAAGAAGCCAGCATGTTTGGCTCCTTCTGGGCCTTTGTAGGCTGTTATACCCCTCTTCTCCTGCCACTACCCATCTACTCCCACCTCTAGGCTTCAGAGTTCGAGAAATGCGAGGCAAGTTGGCTATTGGCATCACAGTCAACTTTGTGAACAGGCGCACCGTGGAGGAGACGCAGGTGCCAGAGATCAGCGGCGTGGCCAGGATCTACAACCAGAGCTTCTTCCAGAGCCTGCTCAAAGCCACAGGTCAGGACCTCCTCTTGCTGGGTTTCCCCTCCCCCTTCCTGACTGTGGCTGACTGCCACCTCTCCCCTCCAGACCCGCCCTCAGTGCAAGGAATCTCAACTTTCCCATCTTTGTGGTCTCAGCAGCAAAGAAAGAACCTCTCCCCCCAGGGATTAAGCGGGCCCAGCCCCACTTGGCCACCAAGTATGAAAAGTCCCGTAAATCTCTCAGAAAATGCACTGGAGTTTTGCTTTGTGCTCCTTTATCATTTACTGCAAAAATAATGTAAATTGAAAACAAAAGTGGCACTTCAAGAAGATGCCCAGTGTTTACTTTGCCTTCACACTGCTATGTGACCATGTGGTGCAGGTCTCCCAGCTGCCATCCCACCCATGTGTCCCTCTTTGCTCCAAGCTCTCAGGCCTCCTGGGCCTCAGATGGTGCTTTGTGCCACCAGGACTTGCAGGGTTCTGTGTGTGGAGCACTCACTGCTGTCTAAGCTGGGGATCCCAGCTCTCAGATGTCAGGCCACAGCTGGGGTGTTTGCAGAGGTGATGCATAATCTGGAGGAGGCATATCTCCTGTCCCCTACCTTGTTCCCCCAGGCATTGATCTAGAAAACATCGTGTACTACAAGGATGACACTCACTATTTTGTGATGACAGCCAAGAAGCAGTGCCTGCTGCGGCTGGGAGTGCTGCGTCAGGTGGGGCCCAGGCCCAGGCTGGGAGAGGCTGGACAGTGGGCACAGGGAGGTAGAGGCCAGGCCTGGACACAGTTTACCACTGGGTGGAGGGGGGCCTCCATCTCCCTAGGCATTAACTCCACTCCTACAAGTTCTTCTCCCCTGGGATTTTCATGGCACCAGGAATCATATTCTGGGCTAAACGCCTTATACCAGCCACAATACTATAAATGTAAGTCCACGAGGGCAGAGATTTTTGTCTCTGTTTCTTGCTTGCTGCTAATTCCTGGTGCCTAGAATGGTGCCTAATATGTAGTAAGCACCCATTGTGTATTTGCTGAATGAATGAACTAGTTGAGTGCCTACTCTGTGCTAGGTACTGTGTTGAGAGCTAAATTTGCATTTTCTCATCTAATTCTTATGAGTACCTTGGTAAGTTAGGTGTGTTGTCTCTAAATGAGGGAAATACTAAGGCTCTGAGAAATTCAGTGGCAAGTGACAGTAATAATATTGGGCTTCATGAGCGGAGCAGAGCCTGGGACCCCCAGCAGCAGGGTGGGTGTTAAGGAAGAGGCTTTGAGAATTCTAGGCCATTGGAATTCTAGTCCCAGCTCAGCCTTCAACTGCTGTGTAGTTCTGGGGCAGCGCCCTCCCTCTCTGGGCCTCAGTATGTGCACCTTCTACACCCAAGGGCATGGGACTGGTGCATCAGCCCTGCTCTCAGAGGTTCTGATCTGTTGGCCATGTAGGACTGGCCGGAGACTGATCGGCTGCTGGGCAGTGCCAATGTAGAGCCCGAAGCTCTGCAGCGCTTTGCCCGGGCAGCTGCTGACTTCGCCACCCACGGCAAGCTCGGAAAACTAGAGTTCGCCCGGGATGCCCACGGGCAGCCTGATGTCTCTGCCTTTGACTTCACAAGCATGATGCGGGCAGAAAGTTCTGCTCGCGTGCAAGAGAAACATGGCGCCCGCCTGCTGCTGGGACTGGTGGGGGACTGCCTGGTGGAGGTGAGGTCCTCAGGAGACATGAGGGTTTCACGGCTAAGGGAGGAAGCCGCCTAATAGGGAGGAGGGGATAAAAAAGGTCTGCTTGTTGAGGGGAGGAGCTAAGGGCTGCTTGGTGGAGCTGAGAGGCTGCCTGGTGTGGAGATGGGTATCTGTGCAATGACCTTGGGGGACATCTGGGCTTGAGATGCTCCTGTTGGCTTCTCACTGAGCAGTTTCCTATTCCTCTGACTCTGCAGCCCTTCTGGCCCCTGGGCACTGGAGTGGCCCGGGGCTTCCTGGCAGCCTTTGATGCAGCCTGGATGGTGAAGCGGTGGGCAGAGGGCACTGGGCCCCTAGAGGTGTTGGCCGAGCGGTGAGGCCTGAGTCGGGGGTGTGGGCAGGGCGGGATATGGGACAAGGGTCAGGAAGAGGGCTACGAGTGCTGGGTCAATAGATGGGGGCATGGACAAGAGAGAATAAAAGAAAGGCCTTGCAGTTCCTGAGGGGTGGGTGCTGACAAGTACCCTCCAACTCATGGCTATGACCCCCACCCCCACCCTCTCAGTGAGAGTCTGTACCAGCTTCTGTCACAGACATCTCCGGAAAACATGCATCGCAATGTGGCCCAGTATGGGCTGGACCCAGCCACCCGCTACCCCAACCTGAACCTCCGAGCTGTGACCCCCAATCAGGTCAGACCCCTGGCACCCCCATGGACTTCCCAAGTCAGCCCCCTTCCCCCAGATCAGGCCTTCCCTGTGCAGCCACTACCCCTCGGGGTCAGTCCTACCCCCAGCAGACCCTCCATCCTGGGATTGAGGGGCTGTGTGGTCAGCCTGCTTGAGACCTGAGAGGGACTGCCTTAGGTACGAGACCTGTACGACGTGCTGGCCAAGGAGCCTGTGCGGAAGAAGAGTGACAAGATAGAGTCAGGGACACCGGCCACTGGTGAGCAAGCTTTCCTCCGGGGGGTGGCCAAAATATCTACCAACCAGTGGGGCCCAGGCAGCACCCATCAGAGCAGCTGCAGCCTCAGGACGGGAGCAGTGTGCTGGAGCACTCGCTGCTGGGACAGTGGGGGGTTTGGGGCCTCCCGGAGGGGTGCAGGGGCAGCGGGCACCAGCAGCAGCTGTTTGTGGGTCCGAGTGGATGTTTCAGTATCTGAACCCCTGCTACAGCAGCAGCATTGCTGCCAACCCTTTCCTGCCCTGCCATCCCCACACCGCCTTTCGTGACTGGCTGTCCTGTGTGTGGCTAGTAGTGATTTCACTTTATTTATCCCTCCATGTTATTCCAAAAAGGGATTTTTGAAAATGAGAGCACTAGGATGGAGATGCTGAAAGTGAGCTTTGGGCTGGTGCCCTGATTCCTCCTCCCCGACAAACCCCCACACCCAGCAGCTGGGCTCCCTGTGAGCATGGGTGGGGCAGGGAGGCCTTGGGCACAGCACACCTTCTCTCCCAGGGTCGGCGGGCACCCAGGAGGAGCTGTTCCGCTGGTGCCAGGAGCAGACGGCTGGGTACCCAGGAGTCCATATCACTGACCTGTCTTCCTCCTGGGCTGACGGGCTCGCTCTGTGTGCCCTGGTGCACCGGCTGCGGCCCGCCCTGCTGTGAGTTTGGGATCAGCATGGGGTCGCTTGTAGACCATACTCTCTCTCATGCCCCTGCCCCTCCCTCTGTGTCATGGTGGGGAGATCGCTGTGCAGGACTTAGCACATCCAGTTGAGTCCTAGCTCCACCACTTCTGCCTGTCACTTCGCCCCCCTAGAAACAGTAATTCCTGCCTGACTCTGCCCCAGAGTCTTGTGAGAATCTAATGTACTCTGATAGGGGAGAGCTTTGGGAATGTAGAGGGTCCCCAAGCAGAAGCAGCGGTCATTGGGGTGGGGGGATAGCAGAGACAACAAACAGACTTTCATGCCCCCTCCTCCCTGTGGGACCCCCACTCCTGCTTGCCGTCCTTCCCTCCTGCTGTAACCACCTCTCCTCCCCTCAGTGGGCCAGGTTCTTGTCTCCCATTGGCTTCTCTCCATGACTTCCCACAGGGAACCGTCAGACCTGCAGGGGATGGGGGCTCTGGAAGCCACTGCTTGGGCACTGAAGGTGGCAGAGCACGAGCTGGGCATCACGCCAGTGGTATCTGCGCAGGCAGTGGTGTCAGGGAGTGACCCACTGGGCCTTATCGCCTACCTCAGCCACTTCCACAGTGCCTTCAAGAGTACACCCCACAGCCCAGGTGACCTGGGGGGTGAGCATGTGGGATAGGGATGGGGAGGGGAGTGTGTGTGAGAAAGAGAGGAAGGTGTCCTCTGAGGGCCAGCCTGGGAAACGTGTCTGTTCTGGGGGTACAATATTGGCCCCCCACCTACCCTGACTCTCCCTGCAGGCCCTGCTGCTCAAGCCTCTCCGGGGACCTCCAGTGCTGTATTGTTCCTTGGCAAACTTCAGAGGACCCTGCAACGGACGCGGGCCAAGGTGGAGAGTCTGGGCAGGGTTGGGGCTGGGCAGGGGGTGCCCAGTGGAAGTCCCTGGGGCGATTCAGAAAGGGGGTTGGGGGGACTAATGGCTCAAAGCCTCATGCTCAGAGTTGTAGGACTTGTTGCAGGAAAATGGGGAGGATGCTGGTGGCAAGAAGCCTCGCTTGGAGGTAAATGTAGGCAGGGGCCGGACAGTCCCCTCTGCCTGTTCTCTTCCCCTTCTTCCCCTTCCCCGGGTACTGTCTTCCCTGTTTCCTGCCCCCCATGTCCTGCTCCCCACCCCAGGTCCTGTAATCCCCCATCTGCCTCCCTGCCTAGGCTTACTCATCTTCCCTTCCAGCCCTTTCTATGCATCTACACACGTCCACTCCTAGCTGATCCTGCCCCTCCACCCTCCCAGCCTGAGCACTTACTTAACCTTCTTAGATAGAAGCTGAGACACCAAGTACTGAGGAACCACCTGTCCCTGAGCCTGGTGCACCCTTGACACCCCCATCTCAACACCAGGAGGTAAGAGCCAGGGCTCTGTCTGTGGGCAGAGGCCTGGGGAGGGCAGGGAAGGAGTGTTTAAGGGAAGGGAAGAACTTTGCAGCTGGCTTTGGCTACACTAACCCTGTGTCCCGGCGGGGGGTCCATGCAGGCTGGTGCTGGAGACCTGTGTGCACTTTGTGGGGAACACCTCTATATCCTAGAACGCCTGTGTGCCGATGGCCATTTCTTCCACCGGAGCTGCTTCCGTTGCCATACCTGTGAGGCCACACTGTGGCCAAGTGGCTACGGGCGGCACCCAGGAGATGGTGAGTGAGCCTGGGAGACCTCTAGGGAGACTTTGGGCCTGGCCCTGTCTAGGGGACAAGGAGCTTGATGGGAGAGGAGGACAGGGTGCTAGACACAAGGCAGAAATGGGTTCAAGATGGTACTTTCTTCTCCTGAGCTCAGGGTCTTCTGTCCCCTCCCCTCCAAAGCTCCAGATGAGAGGTTCTAAGGAACCAAGAGGCTGGCAGACATTACCTGCAAATCCAAGTCGAGTTGCCCCCACCTTCCCTGATTGTGTGGGCATTGGGCTGCCTACATTTGATGCCTCTTCCCCCTCTCCACCCTTCCCAGGACGTTTCTACTGCCTCCAGCACCTGCCCCAGCCAGACCACAAAGAGGATGTCAGGGACGGAGGCCCTCGGAGTCCGGTAAAAACTGTGCAAGTGTGTGTGTGTTGGGGCCTGGGCAGAGGAAAGAAGTCTCTCCAGCCCAGCACACTGCTGGGGGTAACTGAATGTTGCCCTCCACTAGAATGTAAGCCCCACGAAGGCAGCGGGGATATGTTTTACTATTGCTTTATTTCAAGTACCCGGAACACTGCCTGACACTGCTCAATAAATGGTGCTAAGTGAATGAGTGCCATGACCCACAGTTGCTCCAAAGGAAGTGGCCTCAACCCCCCACACTGGGCAGGTCACTGACCAGACCACATGGTGGCTTTTCCAGGAGCTTCCTACACCAGGTGAGATTAATATGCCACCAGGCCCCTCAACTCGCAGAGCCTCGCAGGAGGGGGCCAGTCCTGTTCCAAGCCCCCGCCAGCCCACCCGTCGGTTGATCCGCCTCCCTAGCCCTGAACGCCAGCGGTTGTCCTCCCTCCATCTTACCCCTGATGAAGAAATGGAGCCACCACCCAAGCCCCCCCGCAGCTGCTCTGCCTTGGCCCGCCATGCCCTGGAGGGCAGCTTTGTGGGTTGGGGCATGCCAGTCCGGACACCTCAAGGTAACTGCTTTCCCCACACCTGTGCTGACTCAGGGTGGGGATGGGGCAGAACAGGGATTCCTGCAAGGGGAATTCTGGGGAATAGAAAGGGAAGTGTGGGTATCTCATGCCCTGTCTGCTTCTCCCCGGCCCAGTTCTTGTGGCCATGGCAGGGGAAGAGAGTCCTTCCTCCAGTGAAGATGATGACGAAGGGGAGGAAGATGTGCCTTTGGACTCAGACATGGAACAGGTGAGTGGGTGGAACGTGGCCACCTACTCTGCCCCAACCAGCACGTATCCACTAAATACTCTCCACCCCTCACAGGAAGAACCCACACCACACCCCATCCTCTGGGCCCTTTCACCCAGCCTGACTTTCTTGTCTCTAAGCTTCCATCTTTTAACTTACCCCACTTTCAGCCCAGGTTGTTACCTGCCTTTCCAAACAGGGCTTCTGCCACTCCTATCCACCAGGGGGGCCAGGCCCTACGGCTAACTGCCTGACCCTCCCATAGGCCCTGCTGACCTTGGCCAAGACCTCAGGCACCATGAATAAGTACCCAACATGGCGTCGGACTCTGCTGCGCCGCGCTAAGGAAGAGGAAATGAAGAGGTTCTGGAAGGCCCAGGTGAGGCCCCGGGGTTCCTGGAAGTTCTGATGGGGTCGGAGTTCTGAGACTGGATTCAGAGCTCCTCCAGTGCTCTGTTCTTGAGCAGTCCAGAGACTCCTGGGTCTCCTGTCTTGTACTCCTCAGGCCATCCAGCGGCGACTAAATGAGATTGAGGCTGCCCTGAGGGAACTGGAGGCCAAGGGCATGAAGCTGGAGCAGGCCCTGAGGAGCCAGAGCAGTGAGTGAAGATGGGGAGGGACGAGCTAGGGCACCCCTCTGCCTCCTAGCACTGTTTAGCCCCCAGCCATCCCTCAAAGCAGCAGGCTATGGCCCACAGCAGGCCCAATGGCTGTGCCACACAGCTCTCTGACACTCACACCCATAACACCCTTCTTTCCCCGGAACCTGTCTCCCCTAAGCCCATGACTCCTGTGGCCCTGCCGGAGGCCTCCTGACCACCTACTACCCATCTTCCTTCTTATTAGGTTCCCCAGAACAGCAAAAGGAACTGTGGGTAGAACAGCTGCTACAGCTTGTTCAGAAGAAAAACAGCTTGGTGGCTGAGGAGGCTGAGCTCATGATCACGTAAGGAGTGGGGAATGGTGACAGTGGCTCCAGAGCCAGGCCCCAGCCCCTTGTGTATCCTGAACAGGTGTGCCTCTTCAATCCCTGACCTCCACAGGGTACAGGAGCTGAACCTGGAGGAGAAGCAGTGGCAGCTGGACCAGGAGCTACGCAGCTACATGAACCGGGAAGGTAGGTGTGATGAGGGGAGAGGCAGACATATCCCACAGTTGGTGCCGCACAAGTCTCACGATCTCAGATACTGATCAAGCAACATGGATGGGGCTCTAAAGCCTTACTCTCCCTTCAGTTCAATGAGAGCTGCACAATGGGCTTTTCTAAAAGATTTCCTTCTAAAATGGCGCTGCTTCTAGATAATGCCAGAAAACCACTGGTATTGACAAAGCACCTAATTTTGCAGATTAAGAAACAAAGCCTGGGTTGTAGAAAATACAAAGGCTGGGATTAGGTTGTGCCTCTCCTGCCTGCCGCCCAGTTCTCTGTTCTCTAAGTTTCGTCTCCTCCCTTCAGAAACCCTAAAGACAGCTGCTGATCAGCATGCTGAGGACCAGGTCCTGAGGAAACTGGTGGAGGTGGTGAACCAGCGAGATGCCCTCATTCGCTTCCAGGAGGAGCGCAGGCTCAGCGAGCTGGCCTTGGGGACAGGGGCCCAGGGCTAGAAGAGGATGGGCTGCCTGGCAGAGGGCCTCACTGTTCACAATTAAAATGTTTCTGTCATAAACAAGGCTCAGGCTGTCTGCAGGTGGGAAGTGGGAGGTGTGCAGGGAAGGCAGAAGACGTGTAGGAGCTTTAAGGTCTAAAGTGTGATGATTACACTGACCTTTGGCTCCCATCACTCTCTCTATGTAAAGGAAAAAGGCGGAGCCGTTAAAGAGACAAGCTTTATTGTTCCTCAGCTCTGTCCCCTTCTTGCTGCCCTAGGCGTGGGGCTGGCTGAGGCTCTAGCCCCAGATCCCGGGCTTCCCTTGCCCTTCCCAGCACATGCTGGAGCTCAGCCTGGGCTCTATATAAGCCCTTGGCCTCCTGCATGTGGAAGAGATAGACTGCACCTCCTCCCAGCACCAGTCCTACACTGGGGGTCCAGAGCAGTATGGCACCTTCCCGGGCCCCCCCTCCGGCTGCCAGGATACACAGCAGTGCCAGGAGAAGCAGCCCCAGACCAATCACATAGCCACTGAAGGTCGCCCACCAGCCAGCTTGAGCCATGCCCAAACCCAGCTCTGTCCAGGCCTCCCTTAGCACACTGATCAACGGTGACCTCTCTGCTGGTCCTGGAACAAGGCAGGGCAGGGAGGCACCAGAAAGTCAGGGTGGAGGGGGCTGCCTTGAGGTGGGGAAGGGCCAAGGGAAAGGGTGGGGGCGACTTACTTTGGATAGGGCTTGGGTTTTGCTGGGGGGGGCTGTGCCTCACATACAGAGTAGCCATCAGGGCCTCGTGATCAGAGAGGGGGGTGCCTCTGTGAGGGTCATGGCCTGTAGTGGTTTCCAGAGTCTTACAGGAGATGTAGAATCCAGAAACTGCCTAAGAAAAGTAAGGGCCAAAGAGAAGCTTATATATGAGGGCCTCTTCGCAGAGAACTAGCTCCAAGCTATCCCATTCTCTGGCCATCAGTGATGGCCCAAGGCTAGACTAATTGAACAAAGGATTGGCACAGGCTGGTGACAGATGAAAGAGACACAGTGGGTGAAGGCATGTTAGGGGGAGGAGGCTGACCTTATAAAGCACATAGTCAATGCGAATGCCAAAGGGAAAAGGCTCCAGTTCCTGCTGGGTGACGTAGCAGTTCTGGGGTACCATTGTATTGCCTTCTTCAGAGCCCTAAGGGAACAGTTGAGTCCTGGTAGGATGCGGGGAAGGTCAAGGGGGAGAATCTGGGGAAGCAGGTGGGGTGATAATCAGGCAGGTCCTCACCTTAAAGTCTCGGGTCTCAAGGTAGGCATCACGTAGCCCAGTCCACTCCTTAAGCAGGCAGCAGCCCAGGTCTTCTGGGTGCATGTTGAGGTCTCCACACAACAGAACCACATCTGCCTTCTTGGATGTGTGGCTGAGGGAGCCAGGTTGGTAAGGTAGGAATTCTTCCCTTGCCAGCTATGCCCTATAAACAGGGCCTTGGCCACCCCTCAGCCCCTGGACCCCAGCCCACTTCCCCTGTCAAGCCCAGGCTCACACACTGGATGAACTGGGCCAGTTCCCAAGCTTGGGCCACACGATGTGCTAGGTAGATGTCCCTCTGTCGATTGTACTCGGCATGGAGCTGAACAAAATAGATGAGATTATAGCAGATAAGACTGAGAGTCCCAGAGGCAGGTCTAAATCAAGCTTGTGTCTGTCACTTGGCATAATGTATGGTATAGAATGGGTGGACCTTAGGAGATCCTGCCCTACACCTCACGCCCAGGCAGCAGAACTAGAGTACCAACTCTGCGTCCCAGCCCTAAGCTCTGCTGGCTTCACTCACGTGGGTCACGTAGACATTGAGCACCAGTCCACTTAGATGGAGCACCAGCAGCCCCACGGCTTTCCCACAGAACCAGTCACCATGATGGATCTGCAGGCAGGAGGCAGGAACTTAGGACACGGCCACCCTCTTTCTGCCCATCCCTGCAGGCCTAGGAGGGTTGCCTCCTCTACCTTGTGTTAGTGGGGTGGAGAAGGGAAGTAGAAGAGGTCAGAGGTCAACCTTACCATGTAAGGGTAGCCATTGAGGGAGTAGACGTGCTGGGTGAGTTCCTGGATTGGGTGTTTGGAGAAGACACAGAGGCCACTGCCAATGACTCCGCTGAAAGCCAAGCCCTGCTTAATAACCAGAAAAGCAGGGAGAGACACCCACTCCTCTTCCCCTCCCTTGTCTTCCAGCTCTGATCAGCTACTTTTTTCTTTCTCTACTACTAGGACCATCCCCAGAGCAAAGGCAGCAACCTTTGCGTAGGAGGATGATGGGGCAACCTGATAAGGCTGACGAGATAGGGAAGATAGGGAAGGATCTTCATCTTCCTGGTTCCCCCTCCCTTTACCCACACCCAGAGGGAGAAAAGGCTGGGGAGAGGGAGCAGGGTGCAGGCAGGATAGGGAAGGGCCGGCAGAGCCAAGATCCCCCAGGTCTGAGAACAGGCTTCAGGCCAGCGGGCTTCTCACCTCCTGAAGTAGTGTGCAGCCGGGTAAGTGGGCGACAGCTTCTGTCTCAGGTACTGGAAGTCCTGCTCACTCCACACCTGAGGGAAGGAGTGAGGATGTCTGCCTGGCTTTTTCCCCAGGAGGAATGTCTTCTCCTGCGCCTCCAGCTGTCCTTCTCCCAGCCTGGGTTCCGCATCAGTGCTCCACAACCTCACCTCCTCCAGGAGAGCCAGGTCGAAGCTCTCCACGTTCAGAAAGTCTCCCAGGCGCTTCATGCGGTCGGCCCGGTGCTTGCTCAGATAGGGAATGCCCCTAAGGAAGGGGAGGACGGGACCAGGGGAGGTGACTGCTGGCACCACCGGAGCTGGGGCCAGAAGTGGGCTTTGGG
>VBSM01000361.1:60980488-61012272 GCA_008086735.1 Cheirogaleus medius | reverse complement strand
GTCTTGTTATGTTGCCCAGGCACTCTTGGCCTCAAGGGATCCTCCTGTCTCAGCCCCCCATTTAGCTGGGATTACAGGCATGACCCACCGTGCCTGGCAGTTCCTTATTTATTGTCTCTTTCTCTTCACTAGAATATAAATTCCATGAGAGCAGAGATTTTTATTTATTTTGTTCACTGTTGTAGCCCAGGTTCTAGAACAGCACCTGGCATGTAATAGGTTCTTAATAAATACTTGTTGAAAGAATGAATGAAGAGATGATTAAACAGGAAATGTATATTCTCTTCACTTCTAAAGTCCAAAGTTAAAGAAGACCTTAAGTCATTAGACTGCTTTGGCTGGATTCCCCTTTGGGCACCCGTGAGGCCTACTGCTTTCAGAAGTATTTCCTGAGATATAACTTAATACATTTTATCATCATCATCATCATCATCATCGTCATATTGGGCATAATGACGGGGAAGGTGATGGCAATGGGAAGGTGTATCTATAAGCACATGACGCTGCACAATAACAGCAGCCACTGAGCGTGATGCTCTGCCAAGTACTGCCTGAAGTGCTCTATCTATGTTATTTCATTTCATCCATTATCCCCGCTTATACAGATGAAGAAACAGGCTTAGAAAAAGGAGCAAATGTCAAGATTTAAATCAAAATTATCTGACTTTAAAGTTTGCTTTTAACCACTATTTGGCATCTCTGATAATATCACATGTACAAGGCTGAATTCAAGAGGGTGGGCTATGACCACTAAACAATTATAGTAAATACTGATTGAAGTAATGCCAAAATAAAATATTCACCTGGGAGATCTGAAGCAGAGGACAAGGGTAACGTCGGTGGGTGTGTGGGGAGAGGGCAAGGGTGTGTGACTGATGTGTAGGTAATTTATCGGGGAGAAGAACCACATGGGCAGATTGATCTGAGCAAAGCTAACTCTAGGATCTGAAGGAATTGGTGCTGGGGGACCCCCTACTTCCCCATTTCCAGATTTATCATTCAGCTACGACAGTTCTTCCTGAGAACTGCCCAAAACTGTGGGGTAAATCATGGGCAGAGTGTTAGGCAAAGCCAGGTTGCAGGCTTAAGGCTTATCAATTAACTTCTGAAACAGCTTTATGAATAGTATAATTTAAATGCTTCATGCCTTTCACAAATGAATGCTCCCCACATGCTTGCTCTTTCATTGGATTCCTTTAAAAAATAGCACATACACTTACATTACAGGTAAATTGCTCATGCTGAGTTAAAATAACACAGTCCTTCAACAGATACTTATTGAACATTGTATTATAGGAGGAGGTGGGCTAGAGAGCTGAAGGAAGGAGAGGGCTACTGATAGGGAACTGAGGGTAGAGACAGACCTCAGAGACCTCTGTTTTCACCACAGTTAGATTTGCTTCTCTTTTAGCTGTGGATAGATAAAAAAAAATAGGCCAGACACAGTGGCTCATGCCTGTAATACTAGCATTCTAAGAGGCCAAGGTGGGAGAATTGCTTTGAGGCCAGGAGTTTGAGACCAGCCTGGGCAAGAGCAAAACCCTGTCTCTACAACAAGTAGAAAAATTAGCTTGGCACAGTGGGGTATACCTGTAGTCCTAGCTACTCAGGAGGCTGAGGCAGGTGGATCACTTGACCCAAGGAGCTTGAGGTTTCAGTGAGCTGTGATGATGGCCTTGCATGCTAGCCTGGGCAACAGAGTGAGACTCTTGTCTCAAAAAACAAAACAAAACAAAACAAAACAAAAAACAGCTTGTGCATGGAATCTTTATATGTGGGAGCATTGCCTAAGCCAGAATATGCATGTCATATAAACACCTTCCTTACATTATAAGGAACTTCATTTCCAAAATACTGGGTAAATAAATGAATTATCACTATAGGGTAACTATAGGAATGAACGTTTGAACATGGATTCTTTTTAGAGCACCTATTTTTATTCACATTCTAAAAAGAATGTACGGTTCCCATTTCATCCGCTCAGTTTAATCTCTCCATTTTTCTGAAAAGCAAGATGGACTATGGAATCATGAAGTAAGCAGAATTTATGGGAACACATTTTTTAAAAATTGTGACAATTATAATTTAATACTTCATCATTTCAAAAGTTTTGCATTAGAATTTAACCTACCTCAGAGTATTGTAAGGAAAACACAAGATCATGAATGTATTTAATAAAATGCTTACAAAATACAAGTTAAATTATTATAGTCATATTTTCATGGTATAGATAGTGAACAATTAGGTAACTTACTCTACTCATTGGTATAAGTGGAATCATAATTTAAAACATCTTGTTATTCCTGTGGCATTACTGTACTCTAACTCCTTTTTAATCTGAGAATTCTAATGTTTATATATTGCTATTTCTCAGATATAGTAAATGGAAAGGGAGATAATGGAGAGTCGATTTATGGACAAATATTTGAAGGTATGTATCTTTACATTTTATCAGTCATATATTAGGTGATTATTCAGACTTCACAAGACTGGAAAGTTGTCATGGGTAACACTTGTAGTAAAAGCGAGAGTTAAAAATGATGGGAGGGCCAGGTGTGGTGGCTCACACCTGTAATCCCAGCACTTTGGGAGGCCGAGGATCACTTGAGGTCAGGAGTTCCAGACCAGCCTGGGCAACATAGTAAGATCCTGTCCCTATAAAAAATAGAAAAATCAGCCGGGCATGGTGGTACCTGCCAAACACTTAGGCCACACCTATGCAAATTAACATGGTAGGAGGCCTAGAGCTACAGCTGCAAGGAGACAAGCTCCCTGCCAGGAGGCCTAGAGCTACAGCTGCAAGGAGACAAGCTCCCTGCCTTCTGTACCAGAGATGAAACACCATGTAAACCAATAATTACAGAGTGTTATAGGGACTGCCCTAGAGCTATGTGTAAGATGCTGGGAGTCAAGCAGATCTGAGAAAGACTTCTCAGAGGAGGTGTTTTTAATGATCACATTGGTTGTTTGAATGAAATGCCACTACCAAAACAGGAGAAAGTTTGTTAACCTTTATTCTTAAGCAAAGTACGTGTATACTTCCTTTTACATTATTAATTTTCTTTGCATACTTATTTATGGCCAAGATAAACTAAACTAAATATTCAGATAGTTCTAATAAGATTTTACAGCTTATCTTTTTTTTAATAGCCCATTTGAATGTTTGAAAGTAATATGAAACAATTTGGAATGTATTGATAAATATGATTGACATTGTTGCCAAGCATTCTATATGTTCCTTAAGTGTTACAATCAATTGAACTAATACAAATATTTTAATGACCTACTGGTTATTGTCTTTCCTAGATGAAAACTTTTCAATTCTTCATAATAAAAGGGGAGTTCTTGGAATGGCCAACAGAGGCCGCCACAGCAATGGATCACAATTCTATATCACACTACAAGCAGCTCCCTATCTAGATAAAAAATATGTGGCTTTTGGGTATGTACATTGTAGGTTTGTCTATATAATATTCACACATGTAAAAATGTCATTCAAAAAGATTTGGGTAAGTATTGTACATAGTCTATGGATAGCTAAAGATAGGGCTTAAAAGCAAAAGTAATAGAAATATAGACAAAAATATTTAGAAATAAATATCTTGGAAGAAGCTTGCTATCTATAAAAACATAGAAACAGTTGGGCACTTTGGCTCATGCATGTAATCCCAGAGGATTGTTTGAGGCCAAGAGTTCGAGACCAGCCAGGCAACATAGTGAGACACCCATCTCTACAAAAAATTAAAAAATTAGCCAGGTGTGGTGGTGTGCACCTATAGTCCCAGCCACTCAGGAGGTTGAGGCAGGAGGATCACTTGAGTCCAGAAGTTCAAGGTTGCAGTAAGCTATTATTGGGCCATTGTACTTCAGCCTGGGTGACAGAGTGAGACCCCTGTCTCTAAAAGAAAATACAAAAAATATGCAGAAACCATTTAGGCACAGCCATGATAATGTTCTGTCTGTCTGTGTCTCTGTCTATCCATACATCCATACATCCATCTATCTTCAGCCTCAAGGATATTATCAATTCTTAATTACTATCAACCAGACCATAGTGCTTAATAATGTAGATAGATTTATATGCAGAAATGAAGAGGTAAAGCCATTTAAGTAATTGTCCATGGACATGGTGAAGAGATAAAAACTATGCAAGTTATGTATAACTTTTTTTACTGAACAACTTTAAATATGGAAACATCTCAGATAATAGTTATTATTAGAATATTATTAGGAAGATGCTTGTAGGCATGTGGACCTAGAGTGGGTGATGGTATACTTTTCATCACTCCAGTGTTTCATCTTTCTCTTTAATTCCTGAAGTGAATGTGGGTAGAGCTTACCTTGTCTTCCTTGAAGTGATATAAAGTATTAGAATTTTTCTGAGTAACTGTTAGATTTATTCCAGCCACTCCATAGGGATAATTATTGACCTTCAACCCCTGAAGAAATTTCATACCAGTGTTCATTTTAACCACTATAATTCATTCAGCATAATGCTTCCATATTTCCAGGTTGAAAAAGTAGAAAGTGTATTTTCATCCAAAAGATATCTTTAAAGAGTTGATTTAACATTAGTAGATGCAGAACCTAAAATAATGAGTCGTCTTCAGCTTGTCATCATCCTAAATAAACTGTATTTGATTTTGAAAATGCATTCTTGAATTAATTTTAAATGCAAATAACCCTCATCATTTCTCAAATCATTTAAATCTCTTTCTGCCATCTTGCTGACACTCTCTCTGCCCTCTACTGACTGCTTGGTGATCCTTTATGTCTCAGCTAAAGGTTCTGTTCTCAAACACAAACGTGACTACTTTACAGTCTTTAAGGCCTCCATCACCACTCCCACATATGCAGCACCTGCAGTCTCGAGTGCCATTCCAAGTCCTCCACTCTCTGGCCCCATATCTTTTTTTCAGCCTTCACTTCTGCTGTTTTCCTGACTCATTCAACCAGAGCTTTATAAAGCTTCTGTAATATACCAGTCATGGTACTCAGTGCTGAGGAAGAGCACAATTCCTGCTCTTCAGGAAGCTTAGAGTATATTAGGAAACCAACAGCTATACAACAGTGAGACACGGGCTAGGCAAGTTCTGTGAATGGTTCATTGGGAATATAGGAGACAGGGGTAAGAAAACACCCTCCAACTCCTTTCGTCAAAATGAGCACAGAGCCTTACAGGATGGCAGGAGAGTGGGAGAGTGCTGGTCTCCTTTTGATGATTCCTGTTCTCCATGATTCACCTTCCTCCTGGGGAAATTTCTAATTTTTGTTGTGATCACCACTCTAGCCTCAGGGAGGCACTGCACCACTTTTATTGTTCTGGCCCAAGTATGATCTAAATTTATCCCTTAAATCTCCACATCAGTTGGGGCTGGGCTGGAATATTTAAATAAGACCTTACAGAACACTAAGGGAGAAACAGAAAGGTAATAGCATAATAGGCAACTAGACAATCTGGTTAAACTAGATGAAATATAACCCCTTCCAGGGCACCTTCCTCCCCAGTTGTAGGGCTGCCTCTTCCTTATCTCATAGCATTCCCTGGCGTGTCTGAGCTTCTGGAAGCACAGACATAGTTAGCAAGGTCCAGAGAGATACAGAAGTTTCCTCTCCGATCTGAGACAGGCCCTTCTCCTTCTAAGCTCTAGTTTCTAGTACATGAACCTGCCTTTCTTCAGATGGATGATACTAGTAATGCCCTTCAGGAGAGACTGCAGCAATCCACAGGGCATGGGCCACAGAGTGGTGTCCTGGGGAAAGATTATCCCAGTGCAGGCCTATAAGATCTTTTCTGCATACACGTGGTGGATGGGGGTAGATGTTGGGGATAGTGAGAGGGGAATTAATTTCAAAAGACTTGTACAATGGGAGAGGGTCATGGAAAGCTTCATGAGAAGGTGAGCTGAATAGTGAAAGTCAAGTAGAACTGCAGTCCCCAACCCCTAGGCTCTGGCCTGTTTGGAACTGGGCCTCACATCACTGCCTAAGCTCCCCACCACCATGAAACTTAGGAACCTGGCTGCACAGCAGGAGGTGAACGAAGGGAGAGCCAGCTAAGCTTCATCTGTATTTACAGCTGCTCCCTATTGCTTCACCGCCTGAGCTCCACCTCCCTTCCCTTATACCCTTCCCCCATCCATGGAAAAATTGTCTTCCATGAAACTGGTCCCTGGTGCCAAAAAGGTTGGGGACTGCTGAAGTAGAAGTTAGCTTGATAAAGAATAGAAATCACAGTCAAATCGATTTTAGGAAGAGTGAAGAGCTTTTGCAGGGAGGCCCTAAGGAGGAAGAGAGCATTTTATCTACTGGTGGTCTGGTTCAGAGAGCCTAGGGCCCAGGGGAGATCAGAGAGAGCGGAGGCTGGAGAAGCAGGTCACCCTGGGCTGAGGTCCCAACAGGCTGTGGGTGCTGTGCTCCTGAGCATGGGTGTCACGCAAAGGTGATGGGAGCCACGGAAGAACTTTAAATTGTGAACAACATAACCAGCTTCTCATTTTGAAAAAAATCTCTTTAGCAGATGTGAGGATTGAATTGGCAAAGGATGAAAAGGCAAGTATTGAGACTACTTAAAAAGCTATGGTCATCAAAGACCACAGCTGAAGTCCTGCTCTAAGGCACTAACAGTACAGATGAGCAGGGGATAGGTGGACAAACTCAAGGTATGAGAAGTTAGAGCCAGTGGGACTTGACGACTGTCAAGATGTTGAGAGCGAGTGCATGGGAGGAGTCCAGACCAGTGCTGCTCGGTAGAACTTTGTGTGATGATGGAAATGTCTGCCCTGCCCAGTTTGACAGCCATTGGCCACACATAGCCACTGAGTAATTGAAATGTGGCTAGTGTAACTGAGGAACTATATTTTATTTAACTCAAATTAAACTTAAATAGCCACATGTGGCTAGTGGCTACCATACTGGACAGTGCAGGTCTAGAGTAATTACTAGGATCTGGGAACTGGTTGGATGGTTGGTACCATTCACCAAGGTAGAGAATACATGGAGGGCTGGAAGAGGAGATTATGAGTTCAGATTGGACAAGTTGTTTCAGATTAAGATACCTATAGGACAGCCAGTTGGCAACATCCCAGGAGGGTCAGGGCTGGAGATGTAACTTTGGAAGCAGTTTGTAGATTGGCAGCCAAGCTGCAGCCAGACTAGAATACCATCACTCCCAGAACAGTCTTTGGGCCTTTGCTTATCTTATTCCTTCCTGTCTCCCTTCAGTCTACCAAAATCCTATTCAAGGCTCAGGTTAGAAACCTCCCTGATTACCAAAAGCAAGTGGCCTCTTTGTCCTCTCTGGCACATTGTGAATAATTTAAAGTGTGGTCTGGGTCTCACTCATCTTATATCCTAACACCTGTCACAGGGGAGAAGTATACACAGTAAGTGCGCATTCAATATTTGTGAAACCCATTTGGAAAACAGACTTCATATTCTCTTTGAACGGAGGTGAATTTGCCCATTTATCCTGTGCTGTTCATCCTCAGAATGTATCTTTTGTTGTTCTGTGTCATGGTTTCTGGTTGGGATGGCAAAAGTAGAGCCTGGAGACAAAGCAAGGGCCAGAGCACAGTCCAGGGCGGCACTGACCATGCCCTATAAGGTCATGAGATGGAATCACGCCCTTCCCCTGCCACTGTCCCAGCCCAAGCATTGGCAGAGAGCACCAGTTCTATGTCTTGGCCTACCTCTCTGCCCCGTGCTGCCCTCTTTTAATTGAAAGAACCATCAGAAGGCTAGCTCCACTCCTCACTCCTCATGGCCGAGTGTTTACAGAGATCAAACTAGCACGGCTTTGAGCTATCTAATTGGTGCGCTCAGTGGATACTGGTCAGGTCCCTGGCGTGTGCCAGGCATTGTGCTAGGTGTTGAGCACAAATGTGATCCTTGCCCTCTTGGGAGAATCAGAAATTTATCAAAGAAGCATACAAATATAAGATTTCAACCCTGGGAACTCATCTAAAGGAGAAGGGGACCTTGACGTGATGTGAGCAGGAAGGCCTGAGAAATGTCCCTGAGGAAGTGATGACGGAGCTGAGGTCTGAAGGAAGGTCAGGAAGTGACCAGGCCAATGGGTGAGAAGGAAGAGCAAAGGGGACAGCTGTGACAGTAAGGGAGTATGGGGCTCTTGAGGTACTGGAAGCTGGTCTGGGTGGAGCAGAGGACATGCACCCAGGTCCCCTGAGGGCTATGGGAAGCAGACCATGCTGACCCTGGTAGGGATTTTTGGTCTTTATCTTAAGGATAATGGGAAATTACTGTATTTTGAGTAGTATTTGTATTTGTATTTCTAAAAGATCACCGTGATTGCAGTGAGGAGATAGAGGAAAGGCTGCAGAGCAGGTGGCGGGGGCCAGCCAGGAGCCAGTCGCAGGCAGGAGGGCTGGCTGCCTGGATGGGGGTACCCGTGTAGACACGGCTAAGTGGACACATCTAGAACTATTTAGGAAACTTATGACTGGTGTTAATTTACTGTGTAGGAAATAGCCTTAGCTGTAGCTGGGTAGGACTCCATTTGGGAATGTAAGCTAACTGTGAAAATTTATGACTGACTAAATTTTTCCATTTTTTTTTCCTATGTAGGCAATTGGTTGAAGGAACAGAAGTTCTTAAGCAACTAGAATTAGTTCCAACAGAGAATGAAAGACCAATACATACATGTATAATTGCTGAAAGTGGTGATATTTATGCCTGATTGTCATATCAATATTTTCTGTGATAATTTATTGCTTTCTATTTGATCAGCTGTTTCTAGATTTAATTAAACAGTGCTTGATAATATGTAATTTCAAAGCTGTGGCAGACACTGTAGGTTGGCTCGTCTGACACCTAATCCCTTCCCATTTTCCTTTAGTCAGCGCCTTCACCATACAGACTCTAAAAGTGAAATACTCGATTTCCCAGCCTCCTTTGCAGCCAGGCATGGCCGTGAGATGCCGTCTGGTCAGCAAGACAGGGGTAGTGCGCCCTGGTCCTGCCCCCTCCCTTTCATCCAGGCTTGAGTGCAGAGCCGGCAGCTGTCCCCTGGTGCTCATGAAGGAAAGGCCAAGAGAACTACAGAGACAACAGCTCCAACTCTTAAGCTGCGGGAATAATACCAGCAACCACTTATCTCTGCAATCTTACTTATATGAGACGAATAGACCCCTGTGTTGTTGATGTTACCGTTGGCTGAGAATTTTGTAACTGTAGCCGAAAACATTTTTAATTTGGCAGTGTACCTAATGGTCTTTGAATTCTAAAACATTTGTAATAGAATTATGTTCCTGTTTGTAACTACATTTCCACCATGAGAAACTTGGTAAATATTAACAACCAAATAGGAGTGATGTGACAGAAAAAAAACAATTCATTGTAGTATTTCATTGCTCATACATCGCATTCAGAAAGGGTATATACACTTTGGATGTTTTTATATATGATGAGAATATAATTCTTCTCTCTGAGCCATACCAACAGTATGAAAAGCAAGGGCTTGGGTTACAGTCCCCATGGTGGTTGACTCATGTGATGTTACTGGAGATCCAGCTTTATCAGCTGCTCCAGAATCTAAGGTTCTCAAACTCTTATCACTTGGGAAGCTTTTTATCTACAGATTGCTGGACCTTGTCCTTGAACGACTGAGTCAGAGTCTAAGCGTGGGGCAGGGATTCTGTGTTCATTTAGCTCTCTCCCAGTGGAGAGAGACAGCTGGGCACTAGTCACTGGGGAATTACCGCCAGGCATAAGTGACTGGTTTCAGCCCCCCTGGTGTAGTCAGCAGAGTGCTTGACTCTTCTAGGTGACCTTGCTCAGCTCCCATCACTGCCACCACCCTGTGCCCCTGCTCTGCCCAGGGTAGTGCACTGGCAAAAGGAGGTTTGTCTTCCAAGAATGATCTCTCTTCAATCTTCAATAGACAGGCCTCTAATTTATATGGAGCTTGCCAAAGGTAGGCATATACTTTTGTTCCTCCTGATTTTTATTTTGAAACAATTATAGATGCACCAAAAGTTGCAAAAATAGTACAGAGCAGTCCTATGTACCCGTCACCCTATTTCCCCAGTGGTTACAGCTTACACAAGTATGGTACAGTATCAAAACCAGGCAATTGACCAATGTGTGTGATGCCATCTTACTGAATGTAGGTTTGTGTAACCAACACCACAATGAATATACAGAACTCCAGCACCACAAAGACCTCCCTCGTGCTACCCCTTAATAGTCACACCCACTCCCCTGGCCCCTCTATCCCTAATTCCTAACAACTGGCATATTTTTTTTTTAAATGACAGCTTGATTGCTATGTGACATATGCTTTTACACTAAGATCTGAGGATATGGGGAGAAAACACACTACCTATATCACAGTCTCAACTGACTCAGAGGCAGCATAGTGTTAAGAATGTGTGTTCTAGAGCTAGACTGCCTGGGTTCAAATCCTGGCCCTGCCATTGCCTAGCTGCATAAACTCAGGCAAGAACTTCTCTGTGCCTCAATTTCTTCATTTGAGAAACAGTGGTACCTACCACATAGGATTGTTGTGAGGGTTCAATGAATCAATAATTTGTATAAATAACTTAGAATCAGGGCCTGGTATAAGTGCTTAACAAATATATTCACAATAAATGTAACACTCAATAAATTACTGATAACCTTCAGAGTATAGTCACAGAACTAGTATTTTTTTAAAAAAGTCCTCCAATGACTCTGATAGCCAGATGTGGGAACCCTTGAAGAGACATCTCCTTTTCCTATATCCATAGGGTGCAGGAAGAGGAGAACTCAGGCTATTTGTCTGAAGCCTCCAGACCCCTTCTCTGGGCCTTTGGCCAGGTTCCTCTGGTCACACCAGGGACATCACAAACAAAAGAGAGCTGAGCTTGCCACCAAGACGCTAAGAAACTAATGAAGCAATCAGTCAATGAAAACTGATGCTTTGCAGGGCCCCTGGTGAAAACAAGTCACAAGTGTTGGTCATGTAATGACCAGCAGCACAGCAATTCTTGCTGCTGACGAACCTGTACATTAATGGCATCAAGCATTTTAGCTGATATCGTGAAAGAACTGGGATATTTGAGTGGGTGTAAGAAACTGATTCCAGCTTCATTTGTCAGTTTAGCAGCAATGTAAAAATAGAAGTATGCCAGTCTTCTCAAGGATGGCAAGTCCGTGGTCCCTTTGTTCACTCTTAACTTTCCACTTCTGAGCTGTAGAAACTTCAACCACATATCTCTCTGTGCAGTGGTTCTTATTACTGCCATTTAAAAGTACAATAACAATACTATCTTTTACTTTTGGCTTTCAATTTCATTAGTAAAATGGGATACATCTATCTCACAGTGTTTTGAGGATTAATTGAGACAGCAAGTGAAGACACTGTTTTTTTTTTTTTTTGAGACAGAGTCTCACTCTGTTGCCCGGGCTAGAGTGAGTGCCGTGGCGTCAGCCTCGCTCACAGCAACCTCAAACTCCTGGGCTCCAGCAATCATCCTGCCTCAGCCTCCGAGTAGCTGGGACTACAGGCATGCGCCACCATGCCCGGCTCATTTTTTTCTATATATTTTTAGTTGGCCAATTAATTGCTTTCTATTTATAGTAGAGACAGGGTGTCGCTCTTGCTTAGGCTGGTTTCGAACTCCTGAGCTCGAGCAATCCGCCCGCCTCGGCCTCCCAGAGTGCTAGGATTACAGGCGTGAGCCACCGCGCCCGGCCTGAAGACACTTTTTAATAACGCTTGGCACATAGCAGATATTCAATAAAAATTAGTTTCCCTTCTGAAATGTCTCCCCACAAAAACCAGTCAAGATGCCACTGACAGAATATCATTTCAAGAAGCATCAAGTCCCTGTTATGCTGAGAATTAGCTATTCTAACAGCACATTAACTTTCAATTGACTGAACTAATTCAAAGGTATATCTTTGAAAATTAAAATTGAGCCTGATGCAGTGGCTCATGGCCATAATCCTAGCTACTGGAGAGGCTGAGGTGGGAAGATCACTTGAGTCCAGGAGTTCGAGACCAGCCTGGGTAACATAGGAGATCCCATTTCAAAAATAATTCTTTTAAATTAAATACCTAGCAATTGTCTCTCCCTTATGGAAACTCATCTTTTAAACTATATTGATCATACTATCTCCTACCCTTTCCAAAATGGAATCACCACCACTTAAATCTGGCAAATTTTAAGTCAGTCCATATCAAATTTTATACATCATAAAAAATATTGGTTAAAAAAAAATCTCAAGTTTTAGGTGATGCTGATGCTGCTGGTCTGCAGACCATACTTTAAACCCCACTGGAATATATTAAAGTCAGATTTATGAGCGACTTGGTGGCACACAGGTATATAGTAGAAAGAGAAAAGCTATAAAACACCAAAGTGTGACCTAAAACAGAAAAGAAAGAAGTGATGAGACAGAAACTTTGATTCCATCAGAGCAGCAGAGGAGGTATGCATACACTGGCCGATCAGAATGCATGGTGCCCAGAGCTGGTTGCAAGGTCCTGGAGTTCTTGTCTGGGCGGGACGTAGCCCTCCAGCTGCTAGAGAATGGCAGTATGACAGTCTGAGGGCCTGGGCCAGGGACTGGGACATTTGGGCTGCTCAGGGCATGCTCTTTGCCAATCAATACAGAATTACTTGAATATTTTAATAACCAGAGTGGCCATCGGGTGTGTTCTGGCTGAAAATCAGCTCTCCAGGATAGGAGCAGAAGGAGCACAGTGGACATCTGGGCATGAGGGAAGTCATAGCTGATGCAGGATAGCAGAAAGCTGCTGGGTGGTTCAGCGCGAACTTGGAGGCTATTCCCAAGGAACAAGTCAGAAAAAGGCTTCCATTTCCTAAAAGACCAAGACATATGATGCAAAGAGCTCTACAGACCCAGGATTTGAAGCAGAACAGAAATAAAAATTATGCATCTTAGGTGCCATCCTAAAGAGAACCTGGGCTGGGCTCCATGACTCTTGCACATCCAGGAGTTTTGTGTTGTTGGTACCCCCAACCTTATAGTGTTGGTACCCCCAACCTTATATATGTTTGTGAAAAAAACAAAAACTATAAAATGTCTTGTTTGATATAATTTTGTAGATGAAGAATCAATATTAAGAACTGTAGTAGCAATTTACAGGGATAGAACAGTGAAAGAGTATAAAGCAGTCTTCTCACACTTTGATACAATGCATGTGTGCCTATCTTCCCGGGACCTTGTTAAAATGCAGGTTCTGATTCAGGAGTTCTGAGGTGAGGGCTGAGAGTCTGCATTCCTAACAAATTTCTCGGTGACATAAATGATATAGGTTCATGGACCACACTTTGGGAAGAGTAAAGCAATGGTTTTCAACCTAAGCTGCATATTAGAAAACACCCAGGGTGCTCTTAAAACTCGATGCCCAGGCATTACTCCAGACTGATTAAATCAATACCCAGACATCAGTATTTTTCAACTTCCCCCAGGCCATCCCCAACCCCGTGCAGCCAAGGTTGAGAACAACTGCTCTGAAGTGTAACACTCCTCCTCTGGAGCCTTGGAACAGATATCAAAGAAATATCCACAAAGTGGAAAAGCTCCTAATGAGAATATCTCTAGTATTTCATCATCAATCCTAATCACAGTGTTACTAGCAAGAATCTAATATACAGTTTTAGCTCTCTATTAATCTTTGATTTGTCCTGATCCTTCCTTCATTTTGTCAAAACTGATTTAGATACTATTACATGAGGCTTAATCCATGTTGTTAAACTGTATTATAGGTGCTAGTCCTGGCCTCCCACCTGTACCCCTTCTAAATGAATCTGCTGTGACCCGCAGCTAAGGAAGGGCTGTGGTTCAGGGAGCTATGGGTAGCAGCTGCCCTCCTGTGCTCTTAGCTACTGCTGTTTCTGGCAAGGATGGACAACTGACTGCAGTGAGCCAGTTTGTTCATTAACTCATTCTTTTTTTTTTAAAATCATAATAATAAAGTGCCTACTATGAACTGGGCCTCATGCCTGGAGCAGGGAATAAATTGGTGAGCACTGTCCTTATTCTCAAAGTTCCCAATCTAGTGAGGAAGACAAACAATTGCAATATGATGTGGTATATGCTTTGTTATGGGCAAGTCCAGAGTGCATGGGTGCACAGAGCAGGAACACCTTCTGTAGTCTAGGGGTGGGAAGAAAGGAGTTGAGGATTTTAAGGATGGCTTATGACAGGAGTGACCTTTTAGTTGAGAGACCTGAAAGGAAAAGTAAGAGTCAGCCATGTGCCAGAAGGGGCTAACAGTAAGCAGAAGAAATTACATGAAGATCCAGACACAAAAGAAAACATAAGCAGTTAGAACTGAAAGTTCCAAGAACTCTAGTGTAGATTTTCTAGGATGGAATCAGAGGAGAGAGTGGGTAGTGGACATGCTGGGAAGGTCTTGTATGTCATTCAAGTTATCTCTTCCAAGAACTGTAACTGTAATACTGGCCAATGGAGATGGTTAGCTGTGGAGACTAGAGCTGGCAAGGTCATATGGGGTTGGAGCCTGAAGCAATGTCCTAGCAAACCAGCTTCACATGCCAGAGATTCCTCCTTTTAAGTTCAAATCTCCCTTGGCCCACGCATACTTGGTTTCCTACCCCCGAATGTCTATGAAATTTACTGTCATATTCTTACTATGAATTAATCTCCTTTAACATAAGCTAGTACAAGAGAGTTTCTATTTCTTGCTATCAAGTAGTACAGGCAAACTTCTGATTACTAAAGGACCACTGGATATTAGCTATACTTGTAGCTAGAAGGCGGGCTCCTGTTTGGAGTGTTAGTGTTTGGGGGATGGTGT
The DNA here is from genome assembly GCA_008086735.1 of Cheirogaleus medius. Classification (NCBI taxonomy): domain Eukaryota; kingdom Metazoa; phylum Chordata; class Mammalia; order Primates; family Cheirogaleidae; genus Cheirogaleus; species Cheirogaleus medius. Next base: position 60,997,478 of record VBSM01000361.1, on the reverse strand, counting down.
TGACAGAAAGTCAAAGCAATTTTTTAAAATTTTCTGTTTAGAAAAGTAGAGGGGGCTTATACTACTAGCATATTCACAAGAGCAGAAGCACTCTGTCTTGATGCCTTCAAGAAAAGAAATGGTTAGGAAGGTGAATCTAACCACCAATCAATAATCTAACTGCAGGCAAAGTCTCTAAAAAGAAATAACTTGAGTGATAGCTGACCTTGCAAACAGAAGCCTCTTCGACAGTGGTTCTCAAGTAGGGATGATTTTACCCACCAAGGGGCATTTTAAAATGTTGGGACGTATTTGTGAGGGGTGGGTAGAGGCCAGGAATGCTGCCAAACATCCCATAATGCACAGGACAGGCAAGAATTAACCAGCCTAAAATCTCAATAGTGCCAAGGCTGAGATATCTTGCTCCTTCAGGAACTGAAAATAAAGCTGTTTCTCTACAATGGTGAAAATGTCCTTGATGTACCCCGACAGATGCAAGATAAAATAAGCCAATGGTTTTCTAGTCTTAAAACAGTGAAATGCCCCCTTATGAGGACTAATGAAAATCTGAGGACTAGAGTTGAACACTCAGATGACAAATTGTGAAACAATGGTCTCCAAAGTGGTGTGTTTTCATCCTAAAGGAAACATGATAATCCATGGGGGTATGAGAACAGAACTTCTATTATATTTTTAATCTTAAAAAAATAAAAGTTGACTCTGCCTCATTTAGTCTGGGTGTCAGATAGTCACGTGCTAAAATTGGTGTGAGAGGTGTCCTGAGAGAAAAGCAGACTTTCTTATTTACTTGACGGCCATAGGCTGGATCAGTTAAAATCATTAGTTTGTTTACATCCAAGCAAATCTCCAACTAGTGCAGTCAATGGAACAAATGTTCATAGTTATGAGGATACAGGACCACACTGATTAGATTCCACGGGAAAATAAAAGCTTTCAACTCGAGGCAAAAAGCGTTTATGCAGTCTTCTTTTTCGGTGTTTGTGGCACAGCAAAACAAGGCTTTACAAAAATAATTAATATTCATATTATTAGGGTAAATACGCCACAATTAAAATTACATGATTAATATAAAACAACTGAAAACACACGGCATTAAATACAACTTTTAAAGTCTAATTTTTACCAATTGACACAAGCATATCAAATTTTGCACATATTTTGAGACTGGGCATCAGATGGCGCTCACACTTACTTAAAAGCCTGTGCAGTGCTTGAACACTTACAGGCACTTAAAAATCCAGTTCTGACGCCAGGCCATCCTGCGTCTAGGTCAAGTCACTTTTCTGAGTCTCAACTTCCTCACCTGTAATGTGGGGATGGGAACGGACCCAACGGCCTTGCAATTCAGACCGCCTTTGGTTCTGACTACAGTGGTGGAGTTGAGTGCTGCTATCGCCGTCTGAAATTAAAATTCGGAAAGGCCAGGCTGGGAAAGTGTGACACAGATAACATGCATGCAGCTCTGGCTGGGACCGCTTTCGGCGCCTCAGCCGCTCACACTATGGGCTGCAAAGCAGAAACGCAACCACGTGGTGTCTCCATTTCCCGAGAGTCCCATCACAAGGTTACTTCCAGCAAAATCGATCTTCAAGGAAAAAGGCGGGGGTCCTACTGAGGATATAAGTAAGTACTCTTGGGACACTGTAGCACAGCATAGATTTAGTTCTTTCTCAAGTTCTACGAGCACCGCACAAAACAACTTCCGCCCTGTGTCTGGCAGGCGCGGCCCCAGAGGTCACGTGAGGCCGCGGTATTACCGCCTCGCGGGGCGCTCAGGGGCACGCCACACATCACGTCACATAGGTTGTTCCATCCAAGCCAGGGTGGGGGCTTTCCCTATGGTAGGCACGAGGAAAGTCCAGTTGCTCCTTGTGTGGAAATCCGAGGGCAAGTAAAACCATTTGCAGAGTCTGTGCAGTTTCCTTGGTATACCTCAGTCGCTTTGAGGGACATCCTCCTTCGGTTTCCTCTTAAGTCCTTTGCTCCCCTCCGTAGAATTCCCGTTGGTATCGCCCGCGCCCCGCCTCCGCCCAGCCTCGCCCCCGCGCGCCGCGGCCTGGGCCCTCTCACGTGACCCCAGCGGGCTCCCGCGGGGGAGCGAAGTCTCGCAAGCGGCGCCGCAGGGGACGGAGGGATTGACTGAGCGTTGTGCGCCGCAGCTTTCGGCCGGACACCAGCGCTGAGGACACGATGTCGGCGCTCTCCTGTCCGCTGCTTTGGGCCGCCACCTGCCTGGCCGCCCTCTGCGTGCTATCCGCGGATCAGAACGCGACCGTCGTCCCAGACGGGACGACTCTGGAGACCACCACCAAGATAAACACGACGACGCTGGCTACATCCGCCCCGCCAGTCACCGTTCCAGTGCCAGGTGGGCGCCGCCAGCGGGCTTACTGCGCTCGCCCGCCCGCCCAGCCGCACTCTCTCCCCCGGGTGCGCGGAGGGCCGGGCCGCGCGGGCCGCGCTCCGGGTGCGGCGGCTGCTCGGGCAACATGGCGGCCCGCCCTAGTGCAGCCGCGGCCGGCACGAGTGGGGAGCGCCCCGGCGGGAAGGGGCCGGGCGAGCCTCTGTGGCCGTTGGGCTGATGCCGACCCCAAAGCGTTGCCCGTCGCGGTACTTCTTAAAAGTGCATCGTAATTCCTAGTCTCACCTTGGGCTCGGAAGTGGGGACGTGGCTTCCTTCCGCGGTGGCAGCTGTGGGGTTGATGATGGGGCGAGGTGACGTGCCTCTGAAGTTGGCGGTGAGACCGAACTCCCTCCCCCTGGGGCCAGTCGTTTATCCACCCAGGGTTTCTCTCCCGAGGTACCCTTCTCCGGAAGTTGGGGAAGGAGAAAGACGCTAATGCTTGTTCGTGTCTCAGACTGGGTCTGAGAAAATAAATCACATGAGATTTAATTATATTGATTTTACAGATAGACATGAGATATAACTGAGATTTGATCATTTAATTAGTGAAAACTTTACATTCTACACTATGTGCAAAGGATATGTATCTTTTACTACTTAAGTCTAAACTGGAAGATAGGTGAAACCTAGAAGCCAGAAAGACGGCGATAAAGTAACTGTCCTGGGACCGTGTGTGGGTTGTGGAGTCGGGATTGGAACTCGGGTCTGTAGATTTTTCTAAAACCTGATGAAGAACATAACTTCTGTTAAACTCTGCGATCGATTAGGGTTGGTTAAGGCATACACAAATTTTAAAGCAAAAATTGGCATATGCTGTGACAGTAGGAGAGGGAGAGAAGATAAATTGGCGGTGATAACGTGAAGAAACACTAGATGTTTAAAACCTGCCGATTGGTATGATTGGTTATTGTAGTTAACAGTCGGGTAAGGGGTATCTTGCTTCTTGACCGTAGGATTGCTGAAGTGTAATGATTTTACCATGTCATTTATATTCTTCTAAAACGTCTTCTCTAGTTTTAGTATTTTATAAAATTTAAGATATAATAAATTTAATGCTTTTTTGTTAGCCTCAGAAAGATATGTAATAATAAAATTTAAAAAGTTTTACATGAGAAAAGTAAATTGCAGTACAATACTGGGAATTCTAACCGCACTATATTTAAGATGATAGAGCAGAATGTTTTTTGTCTCCTACATAATCAGCAGTTTCCTCTCTGTTGTGTGTGTGTGTGTGTAAGAGAAGCTTGGAAATAGCAAATCAATTGCCTTTGTATAATTGAAAGGAGATGATTTGCATTGTTTGGAAATCTTAGTTGGATAAGGTGCAGTCTGAAAGGTGGCAAGTTTAGTTCATTGTAAATAACATTCACTCACGACACCCTTCATCAAGCACAAAAGATTTTACACAGCATTTTTTATGTATACAAAATTCTGAAGAATTTACTTCTACTTTGTTGTCCTAGTCTTTAGTAAATACTAATGATAAAGTATTGAAACGCAGTGACAGTGCCTTTGCAGAGTGATTTTTTTTCTTTTTTTGCAGGGGAAAGCAAATGAGAGTGTTTGCAGGCATCTAGTTTATAGGAAAATGAGTAGAGCCCACTATAGTCGGTTCGTTTGTCCAGACATTGAATTGTAATTAGCTTTCTTTGAGTACTATTTTCTGGACCAGTCGGCTTGGATAAACTATTGACAAATACCTTGTTAACTTGTTGAATTACATGCACACGAATGTGGCCCTTCCAGATGTCGTCCCCAGTTGTGGAGGACTCTGAAGAGTGCATGGTTTTTGAATCAAGAATCCCTGGGAAATTAACTTCTTTGCAGAAAGAGCATCGTCAGAGCTTGGATTCAACCTGTAATAAATCTGTTAGTATTAAAAAGCCCAAGGTTTCATCTGTTATTTGGGGACAGTGATTTCCTCATGTGTAGTATTGGTCTTACAGCAAAGCCTTTTTTCCAATATTTTTGTGTATTAAGAACGCTTTGAAATGCCTCAAGAAACCCTGAGTGGCTTTCGTATGGCTGCCCTGTGAGAAAGGATTGTTTAGACGATAGTGCTGTGAGGTACTGAGTGTGTCCACTAGCTTGTTTTTTTTTTTTTTTTAAACAAGTTTACTTACAGCTTCATAATTTGTAATTATTGGAATTTCTTAGTAAACCAGTTTATAAAGTTTTATCATTTCTCCGAATTAGTAATTCTGGCAGTGTGTATACTGCTTATTGTTAAAAAAAAGATAAGTAGAACAAACTCAAATGAGATACCAGTTAATTCTTTGATTTTGTACTTTTCTCCCCTCCATCCCTCTCCTCCAGAAACCTGTGAAGGCCACAACAGCTGTGTTTCCTGTTTTAATGCTAGCACTATTAATACTGCCTGCTTTTGGATAGAATGTAAAGGTAAGAAACCTTGGGGATGCAATAATTTTGAGAATGCAAAACTTTTGCTATAACATTTTTAAATACTCTAATTCTTTGACCATTTGAAAATTATGTAGAACATTTAGGATAGCATGCACTGTTTATTTTGCAAATCCAGTACTCTTTTGAAATGCTAATTGCTTAACACTCCCCTTGAAAATCTCTTCTTGTCTCTCATCCGCTCCCTTGGATAGAGAGAATTTTAGACTTGATCCTCCTGCCTCAGCCTTCCCATTAGCTAGGACTACAGGTGTATGCCACCATGCCCTGCTTTTTTTTTTTCCCAGTAGTTTTTAAAGGAAGAAAGATTTTAGACCATTGTTAGGGATTAAGGCTACACTAATACACTGGAATTAGCTGTTAAAGAAAGTTTTTCTCTGAAAACAGTTTGAGACATTTATCTGCAGATGTCCTGCAAGATGAACTATAAAAAGACCGTATGACACTTTGTTGGATGCTTAGATATGGGGGAAGAATGAGGTCGGGGGGAGTTGCCTTTCCTGTGCTTCTGTTACATTTTACAGTAAGTTAACTTCGCGTGCATTTGATTGAGGGGGGAGTACATTGAAATGGGAATAAGGTGTTTGTTAGAACCAAGGGATTATGCCATAAATTATTCTTATCTGTTTTATTAATGTAGGGTTGCATTTTTTTTCTTATCAGTAAAGCAATCAGTTTGGGGGTTTTTGTTTTAAAGGAAAAGCCAAAACTGCAGGTTAAGTTTATTCTTTAGTGAAAATTTTAATACTTCTAGAAATTATATCACTACATAAAATTCAAAAAACTCTTTAAAATTAGGGTACTAACTAAATTTGGGGTTAAATTGACTTTTATGTGTCTTTTAGGTCATAAAATGGAATTTTTTAGGGTGCCCCATCCCCCTATATATGTATGTATATAGGAGTTGGTGAAGTTTGGAGATTGAATGCTCTACTTTAAGATTTGTTGGGGAAGGCTCTCCCCTTATTTTGCTCCAAGTCTACCTGTATAGGAAAGCTATTAGTACAGAAGACAGGAGCAGTGAGATCTGGAACAGAGGTTCTGCTGCTTTGGAGCACCTCCTCTGCTTACTAAGCCTGTATTTAAAAATCCTGACCACTTCTCCCTACTGACTCTGTTCTCTTGTGTATCCTGGCTGCCTTCCTTGATTGTACCTTAGGTATGCCACAATTCTGAGATCTAAGTGTTTCAGATTTATCTATGCATTTGGATTATTATTATTATTATTATTATTTTTTACTACAGAGTTTCACTCTGTTGCCCCTGCTGGAGTGCAGTGGGGTCAGGAGAGCTCACTGCAACCTCCTGGGCTTAAGCGATAATAGCTGGGACTACAGGTGCCTGCCACTATGCCTGGCTAATTGTTTGTCTGTTTTTAGTAGAGACAGGGTCTCTCTCTTGCTTAGGCTGGTCTCAAACTCCTAAGCTCAAGCAATCCTGCTTTGCCTCCCAGAGTGCTAGAGTTACAGGCGTGAGCCATTGCACCTGGCCTCATTTGGATTTTTAAGGGATAGCATTTTGGAGGGATCATGTGTAATATCTTTAAGACAATGGGAAAAGGAAAATAACAGTATTTGTTAGTCTGTGGACTTCTAATGTATTTGGGTTTGATTTTAGAGCTTAGTCGCAAAGTCAAAGATAACATGACAAATGATGGTTTGTGCTGTTTGTCTCTCTCTCTCTTTTTTCCATAACAGATCAGAGCTACTGTTCTCATAATTCAACAGTAAGTGATTGTCATGTGGTGAACGCAACTGACTTCTGTTATGGTATGTATTCATATTGGTTGCTGGGAAGGTGGCCAAAGAGAGGTGGGGAAGATCATTTCCTCCCAAAGCCTTGTTTCAATGTTTTGTTTGAATCATTGTCATAATTCTCATCTTGTCAAAAATTTAGATGTAAATAACATATTCATACTGATTAATACAAGGATGATATTGTTACAATTCATCCTTGTCCCCGAGGCCAAATCAGAAGAATAAGGACAAGTGGTCTGAGAAGGAAAGAGAGGTTTGTTAATTTGCAGGCAAATGAAAACGGCAGACTCCTGTCTTAAAGTACCAATTTTCCTCACTATAAGCAGAAATACAGAGCTTTTAAAGGGAGGGTTTTCAGCTTTAGGATATGTCTGTTTAACTGTAGTTGATGATTCTGAGCCATCTATGCATCTTCACAATCTCTTGATTGTGACTTCCTGGACGGTTCCTTTGACCTATCTCCTGTGGCACAAAGAGAACGGAGGACATTTCCCTGCCCCTCCCACCACTGGCTTGGGACAACAGAGTCTCTGTTGCCTGGGCTAGAGTGCCACAGCCTAGCTCACAGCAACCTCAAACTGCTGGGCTCAGGGGATCCTTCTGCCTCAGTCTCAGAAGTAGCTGGATCTACAGAGTAGCTGAGACTACAGGCACGTGCCACCACGCCCAGCTAATTTTTCCTATTTGTAGTTACCGGCTATTTTTTTTAGTAGAGACGGGTTTTGCTCAGGCTGGTCTCAAACTCCTGACCTCAAGTGATTGTCCCATCTCAGCCTCCCAGAGTGCTAGGATTACAGGCGTGAGCCACCGCGCCTGGCCAGAGATGCAGGTTTTAATTTCCAAAAAGAATGAGGGAAGTTTTAAAGTGACAGCTCCTAAAACATTTTTCCATTTTCCCTCTGTTACAGTATTTTGAAGCTTGGTTTAGTGATTTATTTGTACTGTGGAATGTTATAAGTGTAGCTGTTTCATCTCCTTTTTTTTTTTCCTTAAGCTTTTCCAGGAATTCACTGCAGTGTAGACTCTGTCTTTATTTGCATCTTACAGGCCTGGACAACCTTGTTCTGGCACTTTTGGAGTTCTAGTACTGGCTATTGTTACATTTTGTCTCCAGCACAGTGTGTGCTATGATTAAATGAACCTTTTCTATATCCATCTATTTTCTGTATTTTAATTTGAGGAACTTGATTGCTCTTTAACCTTTATTCTTTGTCCTGTAAAACATTTAAAATTCCTAGTTGAAACAGCTGAGTTTTTTAATGAGATTATAAATTAATGGGAAAGTCATACTCCTGATTTGGTGAGTAGATAATAATTGAATAGAAAAAAGATTTTTGTGGAGTGTGTCAATAAGCTTGAAAGACTGCCTTGACTTTTTAATTTTGGTAGGCATTGCCCCACCTGCCATCCCAATGTGAACTTTGTAACTGAGAATTTCATTAGTATTAGTTTTACTCTATGTAAAGTGTATAATCTGGTTAGGTGGTTTAAGAGCATTCTTAATATTTATTTTAATGTGTGTTAGAACTAATAACTCAGACTTGTGATTGCATGATATTGCTTAGAAGATTATGTAAAACATTTTCTAAAACATTGATTTAAAGATTAAGTAATGCTGCTTATTTGATGATGTACCAATTATAAATAGTTTAAGCTGTGAAGGACATAAACCCCCAAATTACAATGGCTTAAACAAGGGACAAATTTACTTTGCTCTCATGTAAAGGAAATCTAGAGTGCTAGAGTATAGCTCTACAACCATTAGGTACTCAGGCTCCTTTATGATTTCACTCTTTCATTTCTCAAAAATGGCTTTGACCTTGCTGTCCAAGATGAATGCTCATGTTCTAGCCATCAGATTGATTTTCTAGCCAGCAAGAAGAAAAAGGAAATGAGAGAGGCCCATATCTACCTTAAAAGGATGCTTCCTGGAAGTTACTCGTGGCTAGCTAGATGCGTGGGAGGCTGAGAAATGTCTTTGCAAGGTGATAGGGAGGTGTTGCTAAAAATTGGCTCTATTTCTAAAGAAGAGACTGGTGTTGGGTGGGGGCAATTGTCAGCCTCTTCCACAGGTAGTACTTAAGTGTTGTAAAAATTGTGAAAGTGATACTCAAATGATTGCAGGTTGGGAAATAGCATTATAGAATGTGAAATTTTGATAGCTTTGATGTGTATGACTTTTGTTTGTTTGTTTTAATAGTGCCCACTGCCACCCCAGTGCCAACCAATTCTACAGGTAATTTAAGATGACTAACTCTTTCTTCCTCTGTCTTTCAGTATTTTTAAGCTCTCTTAATGGATAAATTTTTAGTAATTAAATACCTAAAAGTTGTTAGTATAATTTTAAAGATCAGTAAAGCCTTATTTAGTCTTGGACCACAATAATTACATCAGTGTGTACCATTTGTGACAGTGACACGTAGCTCCAGTGTTTACATTTGGTGAATCTTAGCAGATTTGCTTTTGCTTTGTATATTAGCCCACAAAACTGCTTTTTATGAATTTTTCAGAAATAGAATACAAAAGCCTAAAGAAAATTATAGTTCCCATCATGTAGAGATACACCAAAATGGTTTCAGTGGTTGGTTTCTTCTAGTCTTTCTTTGTGTACATCTAAATAAGTATACTTTTTATGAAATTGGATGATAGGCTTCTGCACCTTTGTATTTTCCCTCTTACTGTAAGCATTGTTCTGTAAGCACATTTTATCCTGCTCTCTCATTCACCATGCAGGGAACATCTTATATGAAATTCTGCTTGTATGTCTCTGTGATAGGACTGATTGAAGCAGAATTGCTACATCAGAGGGTATGATTATTTTAAGGCTTTTGATTGCTTTCCACAAAGATGTATGATTTTCATTTCCATCAACAACTGGAAAGTTTTATCACACTCTCAGCAGCATTAGATAATATCTCCTTTTAAAAACTTAACTAACTTGCCAATATTAAGTGCATCTATTCCAAGAGAACTAGGCTAGGTAGGTAATGGGGATAGGGATATAGAGGCAGAAATAAGCCAGCATTTTGTCTAGTATAGGAACAGTGAAAGATGTCAGTGAGCACATGTGTTAGGGAATTTGTAGGAAAGTGTACTGGGTAGCATGGTAGACATGGTGACAGCTTAGTGAAGATGTCGACTGACTAAGACTACGCTGGTAAAATATGGGGAGAGCTTCCCAGGTGGTCCAGGTTGGTTGGCGCATGTGGAGATGTGAAAGTGTACAATGAGGTGAAAGAGTGTCCAGTAGAAGGTGAAGAGTTAAGCTGGACCTGGTCACCAGGTCAAGAGCAGAATTGCAAAGTGCCTTTGTATGCCTTGCTGGTAATCTTAAAAGATTTTAAGCATGTTTATGATCATACTTGCATTTTAATAAAATGACTTATTCTGTCATTGTGGAGAGTAGATTGGAAAGAGACCAGAGTGAACTCAGGGAGGTTAGATAACCTGTTACCATAATTCTAGAGAAAAGTAGGGAGGCTGCAGGTGTATGCAAATAGGCCTCCAAAGTAGAAGGGTAAGACTTGGTGGCTGAGGGGCGGCAGAGTAGAGTGGTAAGAAAGAAGGGGAGGAGTCTTCGCCAAAGTAAGCAAGAGAGCAGCTGATTGGGGCTGTCATTTGGGATTTTAGTTTAAGGTGCCTGGAGTCCATTTAAGTGGGATCTTAATGGATCCATTTTCAGGAAACTGTAAGTCTGGAGAGAGCTCTGGGAAAATACAGATGATCATCATAGGCAGTTGTAGAGGCCACTGGAGGAACATAGAGAATGGGTAGGGCTTAAGGAGCAAATTCTAGGAAACAATATCTAAGGGCTGGGACGAGGACCTGAGTGGAAACCAAATAGGGTGATGGGTATGGAAGTAAGAAAACCCAGAAAAGTGTGTCCAAGAAACTAACCGCATGTGGTTGTAGGTGTAGTTTTTCAAAGGAAAAAGTGGTCCAATGCTGCAATGAGGACAAGAACTTGGTTTGAAAGACTTGGACAGTGTTGTGTTAGAGCTGGCTTGAACCAGTTTTTGCTAGCTAGTTGTGCACAGCTCTTGCCAACCTTGTGCTTGGTGATATGTTGGTAATTTGAAATTGGTAGAAATAGCAGTGGCATGGAAATCTGCAAATGCTACAAAACTTATTTTGAGCTGATTATTATACAGTGGTGTGCTCATAAATGTTTAGCACCCATTAGAAATCATTGACTAAGGAGGATGTTAAAGGGTGATGAAAGCAGAAGTGTTGGGAGAAAACTCATTTCCAGAAAGGCGAGGTATGAACAGAGGGGGAGTAGACAATTTCCCCCAAACCATTGTGGGTTCACTTTTAATTTCTTCCCATATGAGTCCACTCTTGCTGTAGTTCTCTGCTGCTGGCTCCATCCTGGCTCCTCCTCTGAACTACCACGAGTCTTTTGCCCGTTTTTATTTCTGTAAAGTGAAAAGAAGTAAGGGCTTGCCTGCAGAAAATGCATCAGTTGACCAACACGTTAGGTGGTCTCTACATGGCTGTGTATGTTGCTTCCTTTGAAGAGAACAGTGAGAAATTAAGGGACGGTTAAGGAAACAGTGCAAAGAGAATCTGATTTACGTAGAAAGATGTGTAATGAGGTTAATTATAATGGCCCTTCCCCAATATATAAAATACAAATATCTAACAGCAGAAGGACCAAAAGATAGAGGGGAAAATGTTCGTAACATGTTAAGTGGAAGATAAACTGTATTAAGCAGTTCTAGTACAATTTTAGCTTTTGTTAAACGCACACCTAGGGAACTGGGAGGAAGTAACTTGTTACTCTGGGTGATGGGATTTCTTAAATATCTTTACTGTATTTTCTGAATTTTCTTATGACCAACAGCAACTTTTTATAACCTATGAATTTATTTTTTTAAAATGATAGTAACATATTATAGGTTAATAGAGATATATTTCCCAAATAATGGCTTTATTTTGAAAATGTCATCCAACCTAATACTTTTTCCAAAAAAATGAATGTTAAAAAAGTTTTGCCTGTTTACAAAAAGAATTAGTTTTTGTCATGCTCTGAGGGTGATAGTAAGAACCAAATAGCAAATTTGCAGAATTTTTTTCCCCTAACATTGTCAAACAAAATTAATAATAGGGTTTTAAGATTGAAAATAACTTTTTATTTAACTAGTAACTGTACTTTTTGCAGTTACACATAAAATAAACTTGTACAAGCAATAAAAACCTTGAAGGGAATAATGAGTCTTAAAATCATACCCTCTACTCTAGGAATTCTGTGTAAGAATCAGTCCTGTCAAAGATGAGATTGGATATTTCCCTATAAGATATTCATGGCATGGAGAAATGGGGGTGAGAGAACTGTTGAATCAAGAACAGGATGGTAAAGTACGTAAAGCAATGTTCAAAGCAAGAGGGGAAAGAAAACAAATGTGTATTAACATAGCCATCAGGATTATTAGCATATCATCTATTAGCTTCTAGTAGTGTCAGTACAAATAGAGAAGTTCAACCAGAGCTTTCAGAAATACAGAAAAGACTCCCTTTTACTCATGGTCCTATAAAAATGAGAATACCTTAGCTTCATAGGATCCCTGTCAACCTTGGAGTATGGACAGTCTACCTGTTATGAGAGTCCTTGTCTTTATAGATCTACTTTTTAGTGATATTCTTAAACTGTCAAGCCCTACTCTTGTTAAAAACAGGACTTCCTCTTTTTTATCAGTGGAATTTGGGTGAATGCTTATTCCTATTTTTCTTTTATTTTAATCAGTTTAAAAACAATATAATACAATGAAAGGTTACTTCATCTCTAATGCTTTATCAACAGTTATTTGGCACCCTTTCTCTGTCTTTTGTGAATTAAGCATATCATTTCGAAGTCTCTTCAGTTAACGTTCATTACACAGAAGTAGCATTTGTTTCCAAATTCTCTTTAGTCCTCAAATCCATTTTTCTTAAACAGTGCAAAAACTAACATTTGCATATATAGCACCTTACATTTTTCATAAAAATATAAAACACTTTTCATGCTGAGTTCATATTAAAAAGAAAATACATGTATATGAACCTCATGTGATTAATCTTCCTTGTCTTCCTCCCAAATCATCCCTCGTTGCCCACCAGAGTAAGCAAATTCTTATATTGAAGCCCCTGCACTATAAAGCCTGACCAACCTAATTATTTCCTGAGACACGATAAAGAACTCTTTTAGCTAGTGACTCCTTGCCTAGAGCATGTCCTCTTTCCAAATATTTGGACCCTAACTTTAAGAACAACTTCATAGTGAAACCTTTCTCAAATGTTCCAGCAAACTTTGAATCCATGAAGTAGCTAGCTCTGTGGACTAGGAAAAATGTTACTTTGTATGAACTATATCTAGGACCTTCCTTTCTAATACTGGTATGAGAACCCTTATAGATGACTCTCTATAATATATATTAAAAGAGAACTTCAGTTCCTAAAATGATTTTATATTCAAACTAATTCTTCTCAGAGTGCACTTATTTAGAGGCATCATAAGATAATATTTTGGCCTCATGCACTGTGGTTGACTAGGCTCTTATAATCTATGTTGGGAAACTGTTGCCCTTGGGCATCTGTTCTTATAAATAAAGTTTTATTGGAACACACCATGCCCGTTAATTTGCATGTTGTCATTGGCCGCTTTTGCATTACACAGTGCACAAAGACTAAAATGTTTGCTATCTGCCCCTTTAAGAAAAGTTTGCCAGTCCCTGAAGTGAAGAAGATAAAGATAGGCAAATCTTAATACCCATATACGAGGTACTAAGTTGCACTTACTTATTCCCATGACTTTAATAGTTTTTTCTGAAAAGCAAGGTTATTTATAAAGAACCTATAGTTCCCTCACCTAAATATTCTTGCATTTGTGTGTGGGCAAGATAAAGTTTTTGTAAACTTTATCCAGATGTATATGTAGATTTCATACTTAGATATATACATAGATATTAACATAGATAAGAATTTTATGATTGCTTTATTTTTTTATATACATTTAAATGCTAGTGTTCTTGAGTGTGTAGATATGTTAGGGAACCATTAACTGAAATTTGGTTTTTATCTCTAAAAAAATTTAAAGCATGTTGAAGTTGGTAGCATTATTATTTTTTAAAAGATATTAGATAACTGGGAAGTTAGAAATTTAAGGTTTTTTAAATACATTTTGTTTTCATTTTAGCTGGAAACACAACTCTGCCTTCCTCCTCTACAACTTCCACCACAGTTCCTACATCAGGTAATTGAGGCTTTTAAAACTAACAGTGATGTAGGATGTGCATACAGTGTTGCCTTTTACTATTTCTACCATCATTTTCCAGTTTTGTTCATGAATGGTTATGGAGCTGAAATTCATCTCTTACATTTAGAGGACCAATGTAGAAGCTGTTAAAATAATAACGACAATTTTGCTGAGAGTTCTCTTCTAGTTTTTAAATGTATAATCAGATCTGGCATGAACTTTAGAGTTAAGTAATGTTTTTCCAAAACACTTTGAGTACAACTTGTATGTACTGAAATTTAATTTGTAACTACTGGTGTCCATCCTTTTTACTGATAAAAGCCAAGATCACTACCAGATGTGCTCCTCACCATCCTTCTTACCATTTCTTAATATTCCTCAGAAATTGTTGAAAGTATATGTGAAAATTAACTTGTTATTAACTGATGATTTGACATATTGTAATCTAAATCAGATTGAGGTTATGCCATGGGACACAGTTTAGGAACCCTTTTCTCTATTCATATTCAAAATAAACTGTTGTCTTGATGCTGATGAATAAACTTACCTGCCTTTTGTGATTTTTTTCAGCTTTATGTTTTTGCCACTATTATCTCTCTTTATTCTTGAAACATTTTACTCCCTGAAAGGAAATTCAGATTTTCATGTTCTTTTTCCTTATGACTTTGTAAATACTTTCTTATAATATAAAACTTGCTGACAGTACTATTTTAGATGCCTTTAATGACAGCTTCTTTTGCTTGTTGAAATCATAAATTCCAGATTATTTTTATTTTTTTAAATTTTTTGAGAGACAGGGTCTTGCCCTGTTGCCCAGACTGGAGTACGGTGACCAAGTCATAGCTCACTATAACCTCAAATTCCAGGGCTCAAGTGATCTTTCCACCTCAGCCTCCCAAAGTGTTGGGATTATAGGTGTGAGCCACCGTGCCTGGCCTAATTTTAGGCCAGGATTATTAATAGGATTATTTTTGTAACTTGAAAAATTACAACGGAATTTTTTACTTTTTTTTTGAGATGGGATCTCACTGGGTTGCCCAGGTTGGAGTGCCATAGTACAGTTGTAGCTCATGGCAGCCTCCAACTCCTGTGCTCAGGCAGTCCTCTTGCCTCAGCCTCCTGTGTAGCTGGGACCATAGTAGCACACTACTGTGCCTAGATAATTTTTTTTTTAAGAGATGGAGCCTCACTATGTTGCCCAGGCTTGTCTCAAACTCCTGTGGTTTAAGCAGTCCTGCTTCGGCCTCTCAAAGTGCTGGGATTACAGGTGGGAGCCACCACACCTGGCCTTGACCTTTTACCTAATTTCAAAAGTCATATGAATTTTCAGTGCATTAATATTTACACTGATAATTAACATACATAGTCTGAAGAAATTATTGCATTTTTTAAAGTGGTTGATATATTCTCAGGGTATAATTTTGCATACTAAGAGAATCTTTTTCTGTTATTTTCATATTTGAAATAGTATAGCAGCACTGACCACTTGATATCCTTGGGTAGAGTGAAAAATGGGTCTGATAAATTGTTGCCTTCCTCCATTATGGATAAATTCTTGACTCAAAAGGAAGTACTTTATAGAATTTAACACATAGCAAAAATAGGCTCAGGTGGGTCTTAAAGTCATGATAGAGGATCATGATACTTACTGAGGATTGTTATTTCTTGTGTCTTATCTAACAGGTACAACAAATACCACTTTGACTCCAACCTCACAACCTATGCGGAAGTCTACCTTTGATGCAGCCAGTTTCATTGGCGGAATTGTCCTTGTCTTGGGTGTGCAAGCTGTAATTTTCTTTCTGTATAAATTCTGCAAATCTAAAGAACGAAATTACCACACTCTGTAAACAGACCCTGTAAATTAACAAGGACTGGCAATTCATTCATGTAACTCACTGAAACCAAAATACCATCTTTCAAGATGTCCCACATGGAAGACGCTGTTCCAGGATCTTTAAATTTCCAAAGGATGCATATAGATTTTTTGGGAGCATCATCATTGAAGAAAAATCAGTTAAATCATTTTATTCAACAGAAATATTTAAAATACTCTGCATGAATCCTAGGGGCTGTCTTCTTTTATTTTAAATGGCTGCTGCTGTGGGATTACATTTTTTTCTTGACATGCCAAATGTAACGTTCTGTAAGTGATGGAAAATGTTGTCTTGTGCAGACAACATCATGACTCTTGGCAGTTTAAATTTAGTCATTTTGAAGCCTGAGAGCTGCATTATTTTCATCCTAACTCAAGATGTAATTTAGCGGACACAGTTGAGGAGAATGTGCCAAATGATTATCAATCAGGTGGATTTGGAGCTATCATTTCAAAATTGGAATAAATTTATAAATTTAGTAGCACTAAACTGTATCCTTAGAGTAAAATTTTGTGCTTGATAAGTTATTTTTTCTACATTAGAAATAAGATGCCACACAGGGAATTACATTCCAGATTTAAAGAAATGAATGGAAAGGATACACACCATAATGTATAACAGGTTATTGTTCATACTTGTAAAGCACCTTATATCATTAAGAAAATAAAGAACAGTGCCTTAAAAGACAGACTGAAAGGTATGGTGTAGCTTAATGTTTGTGATTTGTTCGTTCACATTAAGGAAGGTAAAGATTGGTCTGAAGATGTAACTGTTGATGTGAGCAGTAGTGAACCTGCTTTTGGGTATCATACTGTTAATATTTAATTGAAAATTTACTTTATTTCAGAGCTGAGAAACTTAAGATAAAGGATATTATACAAAATCAAAAGCCTCCATATATTGAACCTCCCAACATTTTTCTTATGGCTGTTGAAAAGCATAGAGATAAAATTGGTTTAATCATATTTTCCTTTGTACTTAAAAAAAAAGTATCCTAACTGTATTGTACTTTGGAAGGATTTCCACCAAGCTTTCTTGAAAAGTAACTTCTTTCATGAGGCAAGAAAGAAATACGTTGTTTTAGGATCATTTACTCTTTAAATGAGACAATCATTTTAAGTTTTCAGACAGCAGATGTAACCAATGTAATTTCAGAAAACAAGGATTTTTGATTGATCAGATTACTGTAGATTTTTGATGATTGCCATGGATGAATAGACTGCTTTCTCTTTTTCTTTCTCCTCCTCTCTCTTCCTTCCTTGGTTTCAATCATGTAGTATAATAAGCATGCATACTT
>VBSM01000361.1:60942441-60969479 GCA_008086735.1 Cheirogaleus medius | reverse complement strand
ACAGAGGCTGAACTAGTTTGCAGTCCCACCAGCAATGTAAGAGTGTTCCTGTCTTTCCACATCCACGCCAACACTTAGTAGCCTTTTCAACCACGAAAGTTGTGATCACCAACACCCCCACGGTACTTGGAGGTTTCAGGGTGAAATGGAGTTGAAGGGAATCTTGGAAGCCCTTGGGGTCCCACACATACAAACTGAACTTCATTTCCTTTTGGAAAAGGCCTTTGCATGAACAAATAAACATGGACTAGAATGTCACACTCTGGGGAAAGATGACTGCACAGATTGGTGAGTGAGGCAAATGGTGGACACTAATAATGTGGCCCTCACTAGGTCAAGATCTCAACTCAGTATGTTCCCAATCTGCTTTTTCCCTCTCTTAACTGCATAGAAATACTGCAACTTTTGGTTCAATTAGTAGACCATCAGCTGCAGAATTAGACTATCAAATGACTTCTTAGAATGGCATCACTTTCTCTGAAGGAATGATTAAATCCTTTCCTCCAAATTTTTCTCAAGGTAAGGGGAGGATTTCTTTAATGTGTTGATTAAATATATAAATCTCTAGACGGGATTCTGAAAGATAATGGAGCAAAGAGTAAAATACTTATTAAAATACATAACATAATGTACAGAAGGCAGTGGGAGAGGATGTGAATGTTGTTTTACATAAACCAAAAGTTGGAACCTTAAAAAAGTTCTTCAAGTATGTGCTAATCTGCATTCCAAGAATTTCCTTGGAGGGTAGATTTCTCACGTGTTTTAAAATGACTTCTGACTGGGTGTGGTGGCTCCTGCCTGTAACCCCAGCATTTTGGGAGGCCAAGGTGGGAGGGTTGGTTGAGCCCAGGAGTTCAAAACTAGCCTAGGCAACATAGCAAGACCCTGTGTCTACAAAAAATAAAAATTTTAGCTGGGTGTAGTGGTGTGAGCCTATTTTCTTAGCTACTCAGGAGGCTGAGGCAAGAGGATTACTTGAACCCAGGAATTTAAGGTTACAGTGAGCTGTGATCTTGCCATTGCACTCCAGCCTGGGTGACAAAGTGAGATCCTGTCTCTAAAATAATAATAATAATAATAATTATAGTAATAATAATAAAATGACTTCTGTAACTATTTCTGCTTTGTCAGGGAACTCAGATAAAGCATTTGATGCTACTAATTAATTTTTGTAGATGATTGGGAAAAAAGAAGAAATTCAGAGATTGAACATAGCAAGGTGTTGGTACGGACTTCCACACCTATTTATTGACGTGTAATTAAGCAGGTGCTATTATTGAGCTTAATTCTTTCAACTTCAGAATTTTGTTATCCAGATCCAAAGCACCTACGTAAATCCTGATATGTAATTTTTCTAATGTAAGTTTGAAGTGACCCTAAAACCATAACGCCAGATTTAAATTTTTCATTGTTTCATGCATATAATCAAACTTATCATTACTTACAGTCTTTGGCCTTGGAATCCTTCTTGTCGTTTTACTGCCTGTAAGATTAGTCTTTAAACAGTATTGCTGGGAGTATCTGGATGATGTGGAAGCAGAACTTAGGGAGTATTGAGCCTGGGATATGAAACCTATAAAGTTTAAAAATGTTAAATTATCTCTCGTTGCAATGTATAGGTTTAGATTTAATTCATAAAATTTTAGAGCTTAAAATGGACATCTAATCAAGTTTCATCAGTTTTTTCTTTTCAGCTTCATCCATTTTGATCAAAGATATAAAAATCTGAAAGACCTTTTTTTGCCTGAGGGTCACATGACTAAGTAAAAAAGGAGATGATGAGAGACGGTAGGTAGAAGTGGGTAGACGGACAGCTGTTCAGATTAACAGCACTTGATCATTAACTGGATATATAGAGTGAGAAAGAATGGCTCCTGAATTTTTGGCTCAAGCAACTGGATATCTGGCAATACTGTCTGTTGGGACAGCACCTCCCTTGGCCCTAAAAGGAGTGAGCACGGGAGGAGGAGAAGAAGACGGTTCCGTTTGACCTGTTGAACTTGTAAGCCTGAGACACGTGAGTACAGACGTCAAATAGTCATTGGATGCATGGGTGTAGAGCTCAGAGGAGAGTTTCAAGCTGTGGACTCGGCAAACAATGATTAAGGCTGTGGGAACACAAGCAGTTGTCCAGAAACCACATGGGAGGTGAGAGGAGAGGAAGCCAGACAGAGCCCTGAACAGCTCCAGTGTTTAGAGGTTGGATGCAGGTGGAGGAACTAGAAAAGGAGACATCGAAAAGCAGCCAGAGAAAGAAGAGGAAAACCACAAGGAACAGTGCCATGGAAGTACAGAGGAAAGCGAGCTTCTAGAAGGTGGCCATGGTCATCTGTTTCACATGCTGTTATGATGTGAAGTAAGTGAGGACTCAACAGTGTCCATCGGACTTGGAGACACAGAAGACATGTTGGTCCCGGCAAGGTCAGTTGCAAGGAAGTGGTGGTGATAAAAATCAGATTGTTGGCGGTGTGGCAGAGACCTGTACTTGGCTTCCAATTGCCATTCTGCCCTTTCTTTGCTAGCAATAGAACTCCAATTTTTTTGTTAGACGTGTGGTGTCCTGGAATAAAAACCACATTTCCCAGTCTCCTTTGTGTGGTGTTGGGGCTAAGTGTTGGCCCACGAGATATATACAGAAATGTCATAAGTGACTTCCAGAAAGTGTCTTTTAAGCGCCCTTCTTGTAGCCTTCCTCCTTCCTGTTGGCCAGACAGCTTGAGCCATCCTGGACCAGGAGGTGGAAGCCACAAGTTGAGAATGGCAAAACAGGAGAGAATGGCAAAGTTGAGAATGGCAAAACCTGGCTTCCCAATGACAGCAGAGCCACCACAATAGCCAACTAGATAGCCTACCTCTGGATTTTGTTTATTAGACATAATTTTCTCATATTGTTTAAGCCACTGTTACTTTTTATTTAATTTTTTGTATGTCCTAACTTAATCCTAACAGATATGGCCTGAAGAGTGAATTAAGTATTAAATAATTTATAATACTTAATACTGAATATAATACTTAATACTGAATACTTAATTCACAGTGAAGTGAATGACAAAAGTGAGTATAGGCAACTATGTTAAGAAGTGTGACTTTGAAAAGAAAGGCCAGTAGCTGGAGAAGGAACGTGTTGTCAAGGGAGGTTTTTATTTTTCAGTGGATTTTGTGATCCTGGTACATCCATGATCCGTAAGTAATTTTTGTTTGTGTGATTAGAAGGACGCATGGGTGGGAGATATGAGTCTGTAGAAAGGAAACAGATAAAGAATAGCCCAAGGCCCCTGAGCAGGTAGGAGCCCGTGGGCTCCTCTCCACAGGACTGGCCCCGTGGGGGACAGGGCACCGTGTCCCTGTGCACGGGAGGAAGGAGAAGTGGCTAAGTAGAGATGTGGGTGACCAGGAGATGGCAAGGAGCAAGGAGAAGGAGCTCCTACCCAGTGGTTTCTAATTTCCCTGTCAAGTGGGAGATGAAGGGTTGAGGGGTGGGAGGAGAGTGTATGAAGGTCTGAAGAGACAAGGAGGAGTTAAAATAGTTGCTGTGGCGAGGAGGAGAGAGCTGCTTCCATCTCAGCTCCCGGGAGAATGTGTGAGCTGGGCCTAAGCCCACCAGACATCTCAGTCTCTGGTTTTCGTGATTTGTTCAAAACTGACAACTTGACCCAAGTCAGTCCAGTCAAAGCTCATCTCCACACCTGCTCCTGCCATGCTGAGCCTGGCCACGCTGGAGCCCACAGGGGTGGCAGGCACCTGGCTTCCCGAGGGGTCCACTTCCTTCCTGCTCCTAGCCTTGTCAGAGCCCAGATAGGAGAGAGCGAAGCCCGTCTTCATGAAGCGATTCAAACCTGGATCAAGCCACCTCACCTTTAGCTAGTCCACCTCTGCACACCACAATTTTATGAACCAATGGATTTCATTTTTTTCTTTAAGCATTTTGAGAAGAACTGCTCTAGAATAAATCATAATTTCTCAGGAGTTGCAAGATCCTGGGGGAAGCCTCATCAATAGCAAGTAAAGCGAGCTCGCCCCTTGACGGCGTGTGCTTCTGATGTGGGAAGCAGGGGTGTCGTTGCTGCAGCTGCCGCAGAAGGAGAGCCCTGGGTCACTTCCAGATTCCGGCAGGACAACAGCTGAGGAAGGAGGGGTGGGAAGACGACTGACTCTTACCCTTTGGCACTAATAGTGTAGGTGATAACTGGCCGTCCTTCATTGCAGAGGAGAGCAGATGGGGGCTGAGGCCTGGCGGTAACTTCTACCTCTACTTCCTGGGAAAGAGGCTGCCCTTCCCTCCTGCCCCACCCCCAGTCCTGGGAAGTAGGGTCTCCCCCACCTGCCTCGTGCCTCACTCTGGTTCTCCCTCGTATCTGTGCAGGTGTTGGAGGACGTGGATGGAAGTTCACTAGGACACATTAACCCAGACAGGGATTAAAAAGATGCCTGGGCGGGCTGGAAGCAGAGGGGAAAGGGAGAGAGAAAATCCCATGGATGTGGAGAGGACAGTGTGAGGTGCAGAACTGCTCAAGGTCAGTGTCAAAATAGGGCCCTGGGGTACTGTTGATCCTCTTTGTCCTTGGGCTGGGGCAGGGGACACCAGCCCCCTCTGTCAGGGCCAGGCAGCAACACAGAACAGGGAAAAGCGCCCTTGAAGCTTTACCGCCAAGCCCAGCTCTGCTCTTGGTAAACCCAAAGTAACTTGATCTTTGACTTTGCTTCTGAAAGACTGTGTTTCCTCAGCTCACCCATCCAGGTAAGTAGCCAAAAGGAAGCATAGATAAAGGACCAAACACATGTATGTAAGTGTAGTAACCAAAATTTGCACAATTACTACTTGCCACTATTCTATCCTAAGTGTCAGACATGCATGATTTCATTTAATCCTCAGAGCAAGCCTTTGGGGTGGGCATTCCCATTCTACAGAGATGCTAATTAACCTAGATTCACACAGTCAGCAGTGACAGAGCCAGGGTTTGAATTCTGGCTGCCTTACTCCAAAGCCAACACACTCAACCACCAGACTATGCTACCTAACAGGAAGGAAGGGACTTGGCTGATCATAACACTCGGCCAACCATGGTTGCGGTTATTTGGTGATAGTTCTCATAGTTAGACCTAGAGGAAAACTCAGAATTTATAATATTTAGTCCTTCTACAGAGGAGGAAGCTAATTTAGGGACATCCTGGGGTCTGGCTTCTGCTCCACGCTGCCTGCTGGCTGTACTGCCAGGGGACTATTTTAATTGCCATTTTCGCAGGGCTCCCAGCATCCAAGAATCACAATGCGCTTTATGAATAACATTGGAGAAACGTGGTCATTGATGACCCAATGCATTAAGACATTTCAAAATCTAGTGAAGGACTCAATGTTCTTTAAGTGGTATATTACACACTCCTGGGACTAGATTTTATTATTGAAACCTTTTAGTATAGTATGTTAGACCTCCAAGGCAAACTGGAGTAGAAAGTTCTGACTGTCTGTAAATCAGAATTAAGGTGTATTCATTCATGTGTATTCATTCATCCAATAAACATTATGGAGGATCCACTCAATAACCACTGGGCTGTCATTGCTAGTCACCAAGACTCTCCTTCAATGCAGACCCCAGAAACTGGGAGACTTTTCTAGCCAGAGGAAGGGATATCCTTACCTCCTGGTGAGCTCATCTGGACGGATGATCGCTCAGCATCATTAAGCTGACTTTGTAGCTCTTCTACACGCTGGAAAGCATCCAGCTTCACGCTGCGCTCCTGGGCAAGCCGGCTTCTCACCTGAGGGGAAAGTGTTTGAGAAGCAGAGACATTTCATGGTGCTCACTTTGGTTTCCTCAGTTCACGGGGCATTCCTAGGGAGCTTGTGGGTCCCAGGCTACCCCACGAAGAGAACCAGGTCTTCTTGAAGTCCTAGACAGGCTGAACTTAGGTTTTGGAGAATCAAGAGCTTCAGGCAGGTCAAGAACTTAACCCAAAGGAACAAAGGCAGCCCTTGGAATCCCTTATTACCTAATAACAGCTAGGAGCTTATTCACAAAGTTCTATCTTTCATGTTTATTTCACCAGATGGGTAGAGGAAGAGGGGAGTGAGGGCCCAGTTCAGCTGGGACCTTGGAGGCCAAGCCACGGCACCAACACTTAGGACCTGCAGAACCCTGGACAATGTCAAATGGAGGAAAGACTTGATCTCCCTCCCAGATCTCCACTCTCAGTTCAGCGTCTGCTGGGGCTGCCTGGGCACCGTCGCCCAGGTCTGACAGGGGCCTCTCCCCAGAGGCAGCCTTTGTGTTCACTTGTGCAGCTGTCCCCTCGCACCGCGAACCCTCAGTGCCCCAGCCAGAGAGTCCCCGAATCCAACATGCACCTCCTCTGCATAGGTCACAGGTATTTTTCTTTTTAAATTTATCATCTCTTAATTGTTTGGTTTTTTTTTTCTTTTTTTGAGATAGAGTCTCACTCTGTCACCCAGGCTAGAGTGCAACCATTCACAGCAACCTCAAACTCCTGGGCTCTACCAATCCTCCTGCCTCAGCCTCCCACGTGGCACCTTGCCCGGCTAATTTTTCTATTTTTGGTAGGGACGGGGTCTCACCCTTGCTCAGATCTTGAACTCCTGACCTCAAGTGAGCACTTGAAACACTTGACCAATAACTTAATTTAACTTTCCAATTTCTGTCTCCTGTTACCACTGGTGAATGAATGAATCTATTTACTCATTCAGTGGATATGTGTAAAGTGCCCGCTCTGCAGGGAACTGTTTCTTTTTCCTTTTTTATCGAACCACATTCTGTGGTCTGCTTTGCTGAAACTTGCATTAATACACATCTACATTAAATATATTGTGTCTGCAAACCACTTTTGCCTTTCACTTTTGTCTCTGCCGCTCCAGAAACACTTGAATCAAATTTCTCATAATAGCTTCCGTCATACTTGCTGCTTTTCCAGATTGCTTCTTGGAATTTTCTAAAAGTCCTAGTTCAAAGATTAGAGCTGGATAGAAACATGTTTTTCGAGCAGGTTGCAAGGGGGCCGTCAAGCTCTCATCGCTGGCCCAGCAATCACCCCAAGGTGGCTATAAATATGACCATTTTCCTGGGATTCCTAGAAGTGATGGAGGCTGAGAAACACTGCTGTGGAGGGCAGGCGAGAGGCACGGAAAAGCATCGGAAGGGTGGAATGGCTTTTGCCGGGGCACCCAGATGCGCTCCCTGGGGCTGGAGTGTACCTGCTGGAGTTCCCTCCTCATCCTCTTCTGCTGCAGCCGGCCCAACTTAGACGCCCTCTCGGCCTCCTCAGTGAGGAGCTGCAGTTGCTGCTCTTTCTGCCCCACATCTTCCAGGAGCTTCTCCATGCTGGATGTTTTCATGGCATCCAGTTGCTGCCGGGTGAGGGCTTCCTGGGTCACTCTGTGCTCTAACTCCTTCAGCCACTGAGCCTGTGGCAGCAAACAGCCAAAGGAAATGACACAGGCACAGAGCCCTTCTCAGCAGAAGGCAGGAGAGGTTGGACAGCACAGGAACCAGCCCCTCCTTTGCGGCCCAGGGCCAGAGCTATGTAGTGTGTTTCTGGGCTCTCGGTGATGTAACCCAATTACTCTGTCCTATGCCAGCCAGCAGCAAGAGCAGCAGGACCCAGCCTGGCCTGGCATTTGTGCCATAAGCCCTGTGGCAATAGTCAGGCGGGAGCAGAACAAACAAGAAGAGCCAGGCAGTGATCACGCCCCTATACAGCAGTACCAGGCCAAATGGTTTGGTCTCATTAACACCAAGATTTGATAAAAAGTGTATGTTAATTAGCTTACTAACTTAATGATCGTATCTATGACAAATGACATTCACATTGTCATGGAGCCTTTATCAGGAGATAGCAGTGGAGGGGTTTAACACCAGGCCACAGGGTCACGCCACACATACACTGAGTGGGCAAGGGACGGTCTGATTTCAGCTCTGTTTTGACTTCCAAAATAGCTTCAGGGAAGTCAGATTCTAGATGGTTAAAGAAGGAAAGAAGTAGTGATAATTTGGTTCTGTTCTAAAGTTTTTCTAATAAGTAGCATCGTAAGTACTAGATGATCAATACTTAATTTTAATATTAATAATTACTCATACTTGTATGATGACTTTAAAGTTTTCCAAGTACTTTACACAATTAACTCACCTGGTGCACAATCAGGGAGGAATTAAGGTCCAAGATGAATAAATTCTATTTCGTGCTTAAATATGTCCAGTTTTCCCAGGCTGTTATCTAAACTCAACTGTTCTCACTCTAAACCCAGAGTCTCTCTGCTTCATTCGTGCTCAGAGGGTTGGCACAATTATGAAAAACTTAGATTTAAAACACCTTAACTTTGGTGCCAGCCCCTTTTGAGCAGCAGTAACTTCTGATAATAGGACTTAGTGGCTGATGGGGACAAGACTCAAGATTCCCCGTCTGAGGGACAATAATGAAGGCTGGGCCACACTTCACATGCAGAGCGGCTGTCCACGGAAAGTGTGCTTTCGCCATGAAAGGCCTGTGTTCAAGGCAGAGTCCAGGATCCCAAGACACCCTTGGTCACAAAGATCCTCAAACAGAGGGATATACACCACAAACACACACACACACACACATACACATAAGACAATGATCTTGCTTATGAGTAATATTTTATCATCTTAGCCAAAGAGAAGTAAGAACAAAAGCCTTTGGCCACTGCCTTTGGTTTCTGGGCTGGAAAGGAGGGAGAAGAAGGGAAACCCAAGCCGGAGCCATCTTTTCCTGGCTGTGCCATCTGTGTGGCTTTGGTGACTGCTGCTGGCAGCCACGGAGCCACTTCTAGTTGCCACATGTGGCTTTGCAGAGCATGTTCCAAGAGAGGGAGGAAGAGGGTCTGAGGCTCAGATACCTGGTCATCCTGCTGCTTCCGCATCCTCACATTGTCGGCCTGCGCCCTGGCCAGGGCCTGCCTGAGAGCCAGCAACTGTTGGCGAAGTAAACTCGCTTCTTGTTCTGCCATCAGCTTGATGCTCAAACACTCTTTTTTACTTTGAATAGATTCCTGTAAACATCCCAAACACAGTGAGAGAGGAAGTAAGTTTCCTTTCCATGTTTTGAGCTTCAGAAGCAGTACCTAAACTACTTCCTCATCCACCCTTCTTTTGAACTTCTGGTAGAAGGGAGCTCCTATAGGTAACTGCTTCCATGACTTTCATTAAGAATAGTGTGACAGATCAGACCAAATAGACTTTCAGAAACGGTAAGTGAAGGTTTCCAAAGTGCTATCCATATGTGCTTTGACTGAAATTTGCTTTAAAGCAGATTTTCCATCTATTATTTTGTACTTCGTTTTCCTCGGATAATCATGTGTGACACTGAAAGAAATGCAGTATTTTGACAAAGCAACCTCAGCCCTGGTAAGGTCTTTCTTCCATTTTTTCACTCCCCTTGTGCTAAATTCTCTGATCTGCTCTCCCTCGCCATTTGCTTCTGCCTCTTTTCCATTTCTCCCAGGGCTCTGACCTTGCCTGTTCCCAGGAAAAATCGCCAGCTGTCAGACCCTTCAGGATGGTTGGCCCGGCCACCTGCCATCAGTGCCACCAGTGCAGCAGCTGCAGCCACGGAGGCTGCAAGGGGCCAGTCGCTCCTGGGGCCAGGCCGGGCCTCCCTCCCTAGCGCTCACCTTCTCCGCCCTGCTCAGCTGGGCCCGGAAGTGCGCCTGCCCCACGGCCAGCCTCCAGCGACCCAGGCTCCTCACTTTGCACACCAGGGCGGCCAGGCTGCAGTTGTCCCGCTCCAAGGCCCACAGCTGCTCCTGTGAAGAAGGCTCGCTTTCAGAAAAGGCTGCCCCCAACAATTTCCCGGGAAGGCTATGAATCCTAACCTCGGAAACACGCCTTCCAGGAGATGACACAATTGTGCAGGGAGTCCCAGCGCCCCTTTAAAATGCCTGCTGCAATGCTTTCTCGGGGACATCAGACCGGAGTGTTAACGGGGTGAACAGTGGGGTCAGATGCTGGGATGAAACGCTGGATCCCGGTGCTAAATGAAATCACATACTTTGGCTGGGTTTTCTTTCCTTCCTTCGTCAGGTCTGGCAGAGCCCCACTTTTTCTTTAGGTCCTTCATATTGTCAATCCCTTCTGTTCTCACTTCGCCGATGAGCTCACACACATTCTGGAGCAAATTAAGCTGATTCTCTTCCAGCTTCTCCTGCAAATTGCAGACTCAAGTCAGGGAAGTGAAATGGATTGGGGTGGAGTGGAGGGCAGTGGAGAAACAGCCACGTTGCCTTCTATAACCTAACTTTGGAAGTGATTTCACATTGAAATATCATCCACCCGGACAGTGGTTCTAACACGCATTCTGTGGAGGTCGCGCCAGCAGCCCTGCGCGTGTTCTCCTTTGTCCACGGGGCTTCCTCACTTGGACAGCTGACGTCTTAGAGCCTACCTTCCTGTCAACACCCAGGCCAGCGGAGCCGGCAGGACAGTGGGAAGCACAGGTAGAAGACTGGCTGACCAAATTGCCCCTGTGAGAGTTGCTGGGAGAGATGAAGTGAGGATTTTTGCTATCAGGTTGACTCAGAGCAGAATCTGACCAGACAAGACTCTGTAAATGAGCCGCCACCCAGGAACTCCATTAAATATAGATAAAGTGGAGGAAGGAATTGGGCTGGCTGCCTTCCTATTTAGGCTCCGGCTAAAACCTCATTTTGAAATATTCTGTTGCAAGTGGCTTATGGCTAATGGCTTATGATAACAGCTTGATCAGTGGCAAGTACAACTGCAGACACAGTGTCGTGGACTGAATTGTGTCTCCCCCAAATTTGTATGCTGAAACCCTAACCCCCAATGTGACAGTATCTAGAGATAGGATCTTTAGGAGGTAATTAAGATTAAAATGAGGTTCTAAGAGTGGAGCTCTCTTCTGATAAGACGGTGGCTTTGTAAGAAGAGAGAGAGAGAGAGAGATCTTTTTCTTTCTGTCCCCTATGTGAAGATGCAGTGAGAAGGTGGACATCAGTAAGCCAGGAGGAGACCTGGCTGGCCTGACCAGGCTGGCACCCTGATCTCAGATGTCTGGCTTCCAGAACTGTGAAAAATACATTTCTGTTGTTTAAGCTACCCAGTCAGTGGCATTTTGTTATAGCAGCCTGAGAAGACAAGACACTCAGTGTCCTTGGGGTGAAAGGTAGCAGTAGGGGTGTCCTCCCACTTCTAAACTGCTTCTTTGGAGAGGAAGGCAGGAGGACAGAGCCCAGCGAGGAGCCTGGCTGCTGGCCACACAGCAGAAGCTTTACTACCTTCTTGGGACCCTAGAGTAGAACAGGGATTCCCTACTTTAGGGGACTTGGTAGAACTACTGTAGCCTGGGAACAGTAAAGAGTCCACTTTTTATCCAGGAATCTGGCAGAAGCTAGAAGGAACTTAAGAAAATTCTCAATAATCTCATATTCAAAAGGTCACTTAGCAAATTCCAGCCTTCACTGTCTGCTCATCCCTCTCCTGCAGCACCAGACCAAGTACATTTTGGTTTTGATCCTTTAATATTTGTAAGCACTATACATTGCAAGCAAGAAGAAATCTCTAATCCTCTCTGGAATGACCAGGCCAAGGAGGGCCTGGGTGGAAGCTCCTGTTAACATAACTACCCTAGGGACCACTGTGGAACCCCCAGGGAGTGACTGGGAGGTAAGGAGCTACATAGGGTTGGCTTTGGGGCACATCCAATAGAAGGGAAAGGGAGCAGGGCTGGGTATGGTAGGTTTGTACTGAAATTTGCACTGGTGGGGCAGCTGGACCAGGCTCCCTGATGGCTGATTTTGTCCATGGGGCATCTATGTTATGGCTGCTCAGACATCATATGACAGCAATTGGCTTCCGCAGTGCTGCAGGCCCATGGCACCCCATCACTTCTCTTCCGGGGTGGGTCTTCGCTGACAGGTCAGCAGCTCTCTGATACCGAATGTGAGAGAAACTCTGGCAGGCATTTTGAGGGTTGGAAAAAAATCTTCAATAGCTGATTCAAATTCTGAATCTGCCCAGAGAGCTCTTAGGAGGCACCTGCTGCTACCTGCATGGGGTCTGGCCTGGCCCAGGACACTGTGCTCTACTGTTTGGGTTGTCACACTCAACAGATAAAACCGTGGTAGAGACCGGTGGGGATCTGGAGCAGCAGAACACCCCCCTCCTCCCAGCAGCAACAGATGGCAACAATGGCAACTGGCAGTAGAGTGTGAAAAATAAACAGCTAAATTATCCAAAATTCAATGTCTATCATGGTAAAATAATGACAACCCATTACTGACTCTCCCTCTGCAGTGAAAGCTTAGAGATGGAAAATTCTTGGGCCCAAGAATCTCTTGCTACCACAAAGCCCACTCTATCACTGATCCCGAGGTGTGCAGCCTGGCTCCCGGTGGGCTGCCTAGACATTCGACACATGAGGCTCACTTTTATGTGTAAACAGGTCACAAACAAAGCTTGGACCAATGCTTCATATTCTTCTTGGACTTCTTTTCTAATCTGTTTTTTGAGATTAAGATTCTCCTCTTCCAAGTCCGTGAGTTGGGCTCTCAGAGCAGTGATTTCCATGATCATATCATGACTAAGCTCTGCAACCTAGAAGCAGAAATATATACATGGAAAACAATTTAGGAATTCCAAACTGCTACAACAAAATAGTTGCTTATGGATTAGTATTGCATCTGCACTTCTGTCTAGAAACTAATGAAGGAGGTGAACATCCTGCTGCATAAGTGTGAGCAGAAGGATCTAAGTTGATTCGAAGGTCCCCGAACAGTGCCAGACACTAGTACACACTGAGTAAATGGTTGGGGAATGAATGACCCCAGAATACCACTGGTTAAGCACTTTTTAGTTGAAGAAAATACTTCAACTGTCTTGACTTCCAACTCCAAACTGACCTTCCCTTGACCCCTTAGCCCAAATACCCCTTCTTTTTTGGAATGTACTTTAACTGGTCCCAAAGAAAACAAACAACAAAAACAACACCCGTCCCCACAATAACAACAAAAACTCAACAAAAAACCAATACAACCAAAAAATGCAAACCAAAAAAATGCAAGCAAAAATGCCCTCTAAGGAGAATTGCTTAAAAAAAAAAAGCACACTCCTCAGGTGTTTCTGTAATGGACCTTCATTGATGGGACTTCTACAGGTGACACAAATAAATGACACTAAGATGTCCCACTTCTGGCTAACCCTGAGCATGTGGATGTGAGAAATGGAGAAGAGAACCTTTTTTAATATTAATAGTAGATGGCCTACCTGGCCAGCATGGTCTTCAGGTGGACCCTGACCTCTTCGCATAGCATCTAATTCCTGAGGAGGAGAAAGCAGGGCACAACCAAACTCAGACACGAACCATGGCTCAGTGGAGAGTAACGTGCTCCAGACGCCTCCTGTTTGTGTTCATGGAGCCTCATTTTGAGAACTTTGGGCTCCACCTGGAGCCGGAACTGTGCTGGCTGTCCCTTGGACTTCAGGATGTCCAACACAGCATCGAAAGACAGCATCAACTTCCAACTCTGCATCCACACTGATGCAGAGAACTCAGCAGTGGGGATAAGCTACAATGTGGGTGAATCCCAGACACATTATTTGACATTTTAATGCCTCATTTGATTTTTTTGACTAGTCTTGCAGACTTTTGCACTTCTCTTAGGTATAAACTAAAACCACACTGAACCTCTGATGGCAGGAAAAGTGACTCTATGATTCCACCAATGGGATCGCATTTTAAGGACTCTCGTCAGTGAGACTGACCATGATATGCATCCCAAGGACAGAGGTTACTCAAGGATCCTGGTTTCTGTGCTAGACCAGGAACAGCACAAGGTGTCTGTGTTTGCTGAGGGTGGGAAGGTCAGCTATTCGCCTTCCCCTGGGGTCGGGGGGGGTCGGCCCCTTTGTTGTTCACTGTTCCCCATTGGACACCTCCAAAGCACATAACCCAGTGTTATTGGGGCCCTCACCTTTACAACTGAGAATGCCAGAGCCCCAGAAAATGAGCTGATGAGAAGAAAAATTTGGAGAGAGTACTGATCACCCTCAACTCTGGCATAACAACCAGTCCCCTTCCCCAGCTCTCAGATTTTCTTTCCATTTCTGAGTGACTCCTGGGCCTCCCTGCCCACACCCATTCCCCACTGCAGTTCGTGTCTCTCTGGGAACCCACCTGCTCCTTCTGGCAGAGCCTCTGTGTCACATGCTGCAACATGTGCTCGTAACACATGGAGTAGGTCTCAAAGTTGCTGCGCTCTCTTGCCATCACATCACAGCCTAGGGAAAGGAGGCAGGCTTCAAGGTGGTTTTTCCTGAAAGTGATCTGAAAAGGAAGGGGCATCACCCATAGCCACTCCAGCAGGGCAGCCGCACCATGCCAGGGCTCCGGGTGTGCATCACTGTGGCTCATAGACCCGC
Source organism: Cheirogaleus medius (assembly GCA_008086735.1). Classification (NCBI taxonomy): domain Eukaryota; kingdom Metazoa; phylum Chordata; class Mammalia; order Primates; family Cheirogaleidae; genus Cheirogaleus; species Cheirogaleus medius. The sequence goes on along the minus strand of VBSM01000361.1, from coordinate 60,955,077 downwards.
TGTCATTTCTCCTTCGTACCCACACATCGGCTCTAGCCTTGCAAACCTCTCTTTCAGGTCTGCAGGGCCAGGGACGAGAGAACAATGGAGGCCCACAAAGCATGTGATGAAATATTTAAAGGTTATAAATCAAACTAACAAATTATTAAAATGAAATGTTTAATTCTCCAACTTAAAAAAACAGACCTTCAAAATGACACAGAAGGCCAGGTTTGAATTTATTATTCTTGGACTATTCTGAGTTCTATGCTGAAGTGTGGTGACCTGGGGACAGCTGGTCCCCAAATTATAGTTTACAGAATTCTGTGAGGGCCCTCACATGCCTGTGAGTAGACACGCAAGCCCGCATATCCAAACTCCATCCACAGCCCTACAGATGCCCTCGGCCACCCCCCAGGCCAGGCGTGTGCACACTAGGATGGTGCAGAGAGGAAGCCCATGCAAGCCCTGGCCTCAAGGAATTCCAGCGTCTCAGGTACTTAGAGTATGGTCTAGAAGGAAGGCAGGGCTCTGTGTGGACATGTCCCTATGGCCCCGGGCCCATCTTGCCTTGTGGAGAAGGGCATTGCAGGAGGAAGGCCAGAGAGGGGCCCTCTGAAGAATGGGGCAACTGGAAGGGGCCCCGCCTGCTCTGGTCTAGGCGCCACACCGCTCATTCTCTAGGCAATTCCATTCACCTATCTCCTCTATCTCCAGAAGACTGGGCATACTTTTGAAAAGGTAGCAATTAAGGAACAGGGGAAAAGTCCACCCCTCCAAGGCAGGCTTAGATTTAGGCTCTGGAGAGAAGTGGGAACCAATACACGGAAGGTAGGACAGATCTACCTGCATGGGTAGGACCTGCATGTCCACGCAGGTGCTTGTCTATGGGTATCAGTGAATGTATCTGAGTGTGAGTATCTGGGCGGTCTTACGTGGCCAAGTCTGGCACGCAGCAGGTCCTCTGTGTGAACTGTATCTGTGACACTCCTGGGGTCAGGCTGGCCCCCGGTCCACTGGCAGTCTGCTGTAGAAGCTAGCCTACCCTTGGAGCCTGGGTGGTCCCCCTGGCTCTGATTTGCTTGTCCTGTCATTGCAACCTCAGTGCCCCACTGACCTCCAGGGAAAGCTCACAATGATAAGGTAAGTTACTGAGGCGAATTAGCAGAGGTGGCAGGTAGTGACGGGACCCTGCACTGACGAAGGAGCGAGGAGGGAAGTCACACACTGTGCTGGAGGGCAGGCCTTGACCCAGTGATTCCTCTTCTAGGGATTTATCTTCAGGAAATAAAAGTTTTACACAAAAATATATGCTAACAGATGCTCTTTATACATTTTCCAATAGAAAAGAAAAATGGCAACAATCTAAATTGCCTACCAATGGAAAAGAGTTGACTCCATCTGGCTCATCTACATGAGGAAATACTGAACGGCCACCAAAAATGGACACATGTTTATTGACAAGGAAAGATGTTTATAAGAAATAGGCAAGTGAAAAAAGCACACTATCAAAAAAGGACATATAATCTTTTTTGTAAAACAAAAAGTGCATGAGTAGGAAAAAGGTTATAGAGTTTGGAAGGAAATATGTCAAAATAATAATAGTGGTTATCGATGAGTGGTAAGACTGGGTGTATTTTCTAAGACATGAGTATTTCCTACTACACTATAATCTTATAATGTATACACCATATAATTAAAATAATTATGTAAATATATTTTAAAATGTGTATATAATTAAAAGATAGTTAAGCTTTTTTTTTTTAAAGTCATCAACTGTACCAGCTTGGCGGGATGCAATCTATGTATGTGCAATGAACTCAGCAGCTGGAAACCTCTGCACAGGCTGGATTTACTGAGCAGCAGCCAGGCAGCTGGGGGCAGGAGCTTAGCCTCCCCTGACTCACTCTCTAGGGCCCTCCTCAAGGGGCCCCCTCAGTGGGGTGGGGTGAGGGCAGGTCATCTTGCTTGTTACACTTCTTGCCCCCAACCCCAGCCCCTGGAAAATGGCACCAGGGCAGCCATAGTTGAGCTGCTGATACAAGGCAAAGGGAACTCAAGATTCTATCCCCTGGACCTTGACCTTTGATGGTGAAAAGGCAAGGCTACATGGGCTTAGTAATGACAAAGGAAACACTTCCTGGTCTGTGATGGAAGCCTGGGGCCATGAGAAGTCACAAGACACACTGGAGGCCAGGAAGGTGTGGCCAGTGACCTCAGCAGGGCCCAGTGCTCGGAGCCAGCCACAGTGACTCACCCGTAAAGGGTGATGTTCTGGACATCAGTGCCAGGACATGGGTGTGCCAACAGGGCCTCCAACAGCTCTTACACAAGGCAAACACTTCTCAAACTGCCACCACCACCGCCCCTGCAGATACAGGATCCCAGACAAACAGAAATGCAGACTTGAGGCCCAGTGGCCTCTGCCACGTCCTCTTAGCCGGCATGATGCTTTCCCAGCAAGGGTGAGGAACCCTTTGGTGAGTCTGTGTAACACCAAAAAGGTGGGGATGGCCGGGACTCCCATGAGCACCTGCAGAGGCAGAGAAGCCTTGTCATTTCCTTCTCTTGGTGGCTCTGCTGGGGCGTCAGGAGGTTGAGCAGAAAGGTCAGCCTGAGCGGGGTGGCCCAGAGGGGGTGTGGCTGAAGGCAAGGAGTGGTGAAGGACACAGGCAGAGCTCTGCAGGAGGACGTAGAATGGGGAGCGTGGCTGAGGGGGAGGTGTGGTGAGGAAGTTGTGACTGACAGGTGATGGGGAGGTGCAGGGGGCTCCCAGGCTCCAGCAGCCCCTTTCTCCAGGTGAACATCAGCCCTGATGGCTGTGCATTCAGCCTTCTGGAAGCAGCACTTGGAGCCACTTTGGAGCAACGTCTGCTGCTGGACTACATTCAGCCTATGTGACTTCTGTTGGCACAATCCTTCTGAGCTCTCAGAGCAATTTATTTCCTAAAAGCTGCTCTGCAACCTGTCCCTGCCTTCCTGGGTCACCGTAAATATCAGCTGTGCTTGTGTCAAAATGCAGCGTGAGCAGGGTTCAACTGCCAACTTTCCCTCCGAGAGCCCAGGTGGCCTCAGAGCTGCAGAGGAGGACCATTGGCCCAGTTCTGCCCAGTAAGCGGCTCCACCCTCCCCTGGGCTGATTCTATCACTGACGTTGAAATCTGAACCCTGATGGGTGGCCCTGGCTGGAGGAGCACCACGTTTCCCCAGGGATTCTTTAAGGGCACCAGTCTGGAGTGAAGCATGGCAGGTGCCAGGTCTTGTTATGGCAAAAATCTGGCCCTGTGGCCTGCTGGGAGCAAACTGAGCTTCTGTGGTTTGCTTCATCTTGGAATACTTCATATCAATTTAATTTCAGGCACACACAAGGTGTACTGAGGCTATTCCTAAAACAACCACCTCCGCTCACAAAACACTTCAGTGACTTCCCCATGACTCTGGGATAAAATGCAGACTCCCAGCCATTGCACGCAAGGCAGGTGACCCTGCCCACCTTCCCAGTGCCCTTCTCTGAGCTCTGCTATGCTCTCTTCCTAGATTGCTCTGCCTGTCTTCCCCTGCCTCTCTTCATATTCATCACAAGCAAATCCTTGTGCTTCAAGACTTGACCCAAACAACACCTCCTCCAGCAGGCCTTCCCTGACTACTTCCTGCCCCACCCACAGGCTAGGTGTGTCCCCCTTCTCTGAGCTCACATTGCACCCTGTGCATGCTCTCTCAAAGCACTTACTGCCATTTCTTGACATTGCTGCTCCACCTGTCTTCCTAAGCTCTTTGAGGGTAGAGACTGTACTTTTGCCTTTATATCTCTAACAAAGTGCCTGGGAAAAGCAGGAAATCTATGAATGCTTGCTAAATGAATGAATGACTCTGGGCATACAAATGGAAATGGTTCTGGAACCCGCAAAATAGACTATTATAGTTCTACTTTGCAAAAAGGTCAACCTCTAACTTCAAGCCAAGTGTATTTGGCATAAAATTTGGGCAAGATGTCAGAACTGATCATGAAAGCTGGTTTTCTAAAATTTGGAGAAGGAGGCAAAACTCACTAGAAGCCAACATGTGTTCAAGAAAAACCAGGTCAAATTAATCTCATTTCTTCAGGAAATACAGCAGATACGGTATACCTGGGTTTCAGTAGGACATCTAAGAAGGAAAACTGGGAGAACGTGGGCTGGGGGACAGTACAACTGGATGAGCGTCCAGTTACTGAAAGACTGTGTCCAAAGAACCCCCCGCATAACCTGGGAGGACCTCAAATAGGCTACACAGGGCTTGGGACCTGTCTTGTCATATGCTGTTGTTAGTGACTCGAATGAGGATACTGAGGGCAGGCTGACACAAATCTGGGAAGGGGAGAGTATACTGGATGATAAAAAATCCAGATTTTTACAGATCTCCAGAGGTTCAAGTTGTGGAACAAACTGAATAAGAACAAGGCTGGTGACAAGACAGCAGCAGAATGTCTGCTGAGTGTAACATGTGGGCTTCAGGTGACAGCTCAATGCATCGGCTGTGACGTGTCTGCCCAAAGCCAGTACTCGTGGGTGTTAATCAAAGCAGAGCACCCAGGACTAGGGCACTCTTTGCTGGCCAGACCAGCCTGAATTTAAAGAAGACCGACCAGAATGGCAAGAGTGCTGCCACAAAGTGACTGAGGGAAGTGGAGCTGGCTTAGTCTGAAGAAGAGCAGACGGGCTGAGGTCCCCGAGGTCTGTGTGAGCAGTCCATGTCCTGCACGGAGGCTCCCAGGTGAATGGGGCCCAGCGCCTGTTCCATGTTCCAGTTCGCATGTGCCAGCACAGGCCTGCACTGTTGGGAGGAAAGGGTGACGATTTGTAATCCCGCCTGTTTTGACTTGCCCTAGGGTAGGCCCTTAGTAGTAATTTGCGAAGTCTTCACACGTTAGCAGTGGCTCTAATGAGCCTCTCTGACATCCAAAGGCTTGTTGCCAGGGGTCAGAGCCACGACCTGACCTGGGGTGTCTCAGGGATGGATGAGCCACGATGGAGATGAGGGAGAGGCCAAATCCATCTTAGTAAAACAAGACCTGCCTGGAGATAGGGAGAGGGGGCAGGTTTGGAAGAGTGGGTTAGTTCCCTGTCACTGCAGATGACCCAGAAGAGTCTAGAAGCCTACCAGGCACAGACTTTGGAGGGGCCCAAGCATCCTGAGGTGCTGTGATTTCAAGACACTGGCCAGCTGACCCCAATCTCTTCAAGTGTGCCTCAAGTTTCAGTTGTCCCTGATGCGGTTTGCTCTGCCTACCAATGCCCACGTTTGCTTTCCTACGAGTGTTGGGGCGAAGCATACAGATAGGGGATGAGACAAACTTGAGCCACAAAATTGTTTTTATTGTGGCAAAATACACCATCTTTGCTATTTTAACATTTTTAAGTGTACCCTTCAGTGGCATCAAGCACATTCACAATGTTGTGCAACCATCAGCACCATCCATTTCCAAAACTCCTCATCTTGCTAAACTGAAACTCTGTACCCACTAAACAGTGACTCCCCACTTCCCTCCTCCCCCAGTCCCTGGCAACCACCCCTATCCTTTCTGTCTCTATGACTTTGACCACTCTAAGTTCCTCGTGTAAGTGGAATCACACAGTATTTGTGCTTTTGTGACTGGCTTATTTCATTTAGAATAATGTCTTCAAGGTTTATCCCTGTTGTAGCACATGTCAGAATTTCCTTCCTTTTTAAGGTGAGCCACAAAATTTTTTGATTCAAACCTTTTTCTGAGCACGCCCCACCATAAATCACCTCTGTATCTTGAGGATGGAAAACCACTTCGCCCTCTCGTCAGAGTACCATGTTTGTGGGTAATTGAAAGCTCAAACAAATACATGTGAATCATCAAGTTCTGAGGAAAAATATATCCCTAATCAAGCTGATGAATTCTCTACCTCTTAATTAAGAACTGAAGTGTGTATTACAAAATGACAGAGAACATTTGAAGAACTTAGAAAAATATAAATTTGGAGAAAACATTGTTTTAAAAAATGGAGCACATTTTGCTAAGTCAGATTTTAAAAAAAAGTAGTTGAGTTTCAAAGGAAACTGGATTCATATCTATCTAAAGCATTTAGTTAACACTCCTAAAAGCTCTGTTATGGCCAAATATCCACATCAATTCTATTATCCTGCTTTTTCAGTGGGTTCCTTTGATTTAATAAGGCACTTTTTGCCAAGAGCAAACATGTTTCAAAACTCCAAGGATTGTGTATATGCATGTGTGTATGTATTAAATATATACTATTTTTAAGGACAATATTATATAGAGTTGTTATGGATTCAAATAGTTTTCTGGAAGGACACACACACAAATTGCTGATGTGGTTTGCCTTTGTGGAGAGGAAACTGGGGATGGGGGAGTGGGGAAGGGTGAAAGTGTTACCTTTCTGTGCTGTTGGATTTTTTCATATTGTACATTTGAATAATGTTTTCTAGGTAGTGGAATTAAAGGCTGTTTTGGTTTTCCTCTTTTGAATTTTCTATACTAACAAATCAACAGCAGAAAATGTAGCTTAAAATCAACTCATTCACAAATAAACTTCAAGGTTACTTTAAAAAATTGACAAAATTTGAAATTAGCCAACATATATATTTTAATCACTCATATTTTTTACTAGAAATCAGTCTTTTTTCCAAAATTAAAAACTAATGATTACTATTTTGGGTTTAGCCTCAATATTCATATCATTTTTATGGAGTAAAGGAAACACTAGGAGTTGTGCTAAATGAGAAAGTCTTTCTCGTTTGGGTTTATGTTAAAAAAAACCCCAAACAGAAGGACTAATTTTCAATACATACCTCTAGTCCGCCATCCTGGTAATCCTCCATTAATCTCTGCGTAAATTTTTCAACTATCTGTGGTCTTATGACTGAAAAGTTTTCTTTCATGACTTGGTGCTTCCAAAGATCTAGGGGGAAAAACATCCCATGACTCGTGTCACAAAACATTAAGCAATCATGCATGGCCAGGAAGTGCAACTCTCTAAGACATAACACTGGATACAGCAAGTGGTCATTTCAAATGCAGTCACTCCTGGGAGTATGCAGAGAATTGGTTCCAGGAAACCCCACAGACGCCAAAATTCACACGTATTCAAGTCCCATAGTCCATCCTGTGGAATCTGCAAATATGCACAGTCAGCCGCTCCACATAAGCAGGTGTAGAAACTGTATTTTCCATCTGTGCATGGTTGAAAAAACTCCACCTATCAGCAGACCCTCGCAGGGCAAACCCGTGTTGTGCCAGGGTCAACTGTGCACAAAAACTAGTGGGTGAGCTGGGGGAGGGGTGGTGGCTGAGGACCCAGGACCCCCTGGCATATGGGAATAAGGAAGATCTCAAACAAGATTCCTAGTGCAAAGATCTGGAAAAGCACCTCTGAAGACTAGTGAACACATTCCGTTACCATAACTGAAAAGCCCAGATCAAATGTTACTGATGGCCACATGACATCTACTTTCATTAAAGCCCTATATATATCTGAACAATTGTTTTGGTCTAACACAACTATCAGAAATAAAGGAAGAGCTATTATATTTATCTTATATTTATATTAAAGTACATTCCTAGTGCTACAGGGCAAAACTAATTTGAATATACAGTAATAAAGACGGGCAGGAAATCCAGAAGAGAGAAGAAAGTGTCCAGGATTAGAAACATCGAGAGCTGACAGGCTGGGTGGCAGTGGTGACGTGGCTGACACACGGGACGCAGCACACGCACACCTAGCCAGAGTAACGTCAGCCAGGCAGCCAAAGTGTGGAAACACCACAAGTGTCCGTCACTCAGGATCTAGTTACTTAAACTATGCGTATCCTTCCACTGAAATAGCATGTGGCTGTAAAAAAAGGAAGAGGAAATTCTCCATATACTGATATGACAAGAATCACAGGTTGTTAAGTGACAAAGGCAGATGCAGAACAGTGGACACAAAAGGCTCTCTCTGGTAAGAAAGGTATCATTATAATAAAGGGGAAGGATAGCGCCTCAAGCCTACTGAGGGTTGTTGCTCCAGAAATCCCCTTTCCTTCTATATTATTGGTTCTCCCCTGTTTCCTGGGTCTTTCACACCTTATTTCTCCCAGCTCAGGAAACTCCTTCTCCTGACTCCACTTTACCTGTCAGCTATTGTCTCACTTCTTTGCACTCTTTCATAGCGAAACTCCCAGAAAGAGATGTCTATGCTTCAACTGCCTTTGACATCTCTCAAACTCCCTGTTAAAATCCACTTACCTGGTTTTCACCTCTCATCACTCTGTTGAAACTCATTTTGTCAGAAACCCCAGTGATCGCCACATGACTAAAGCCAGAGTGGTTTTGATTGACTACCAGCAGAACTGCACACAATTTGTCACTTCCTCCTGTTTGAGAAACTTCCTTCACTAGGCCTTGGGACACAGCTGTATCTCAGTTTTCCTACCTCACTGTGTGCTCCTTCTCTTCCTTCTAGATTTCTTTTCCTGTTCTCCCCACCTGCCTCCAGCTCTTAACATTAGAATTTCCCAGAGCTTAGCCCTTGGTCCAGCTCCTCTCTATATATGCTCACTCTTCATCTATCTTATCTCGTCTCATAGCTAAATAACATTTATAAACCAACAACTCTCAAATTTAGATCCAATACCCACTTGGCATCTCTTCTTAGATATCTAAAAGGCATTTAAAACTTAATTTGTGCATCAAATCAAATTCCTAATCTTCCTTCCCTAACTTGCTTCATTGACAGTAATCCCCATCTCAGCTGATAGAAATTCTATTTTCCCAATTGCTCAGCTTGAAAATTTTGGAATCATCATTAACTCTTCACTTTCTCTCATACTCAATAATATCCAATCCATTTGAGCCTACTTCAAAACATGCCCAGAATCTGACCATGTACTATTTCTACTCCTCCCAATTTTTTTTGAGCCACCATCTCCTCTTGCTTGGATTATTGCAAGAGCCTCCAAACCATCCTCTCTCCTCTTTCACCCTTTCTTCCCTCACTGTCTATTCTCAAGACTGCAACCAGAGATTCTATTAAAACATAAGCCAAATCATGTCACCCAAAATCTGGGAGGAGTTCCCCACTACATTCAGAGTAAACACTAGGAGCCTTGTGAGGCCTTGCATGATCTGTCCTCTTTCTCCCCCTTTCCCTGACTTCAGCTCCTACTACTTTCCCCTCACACTCTCCACTGTAGCCACACTTCGGTCCTTGCTGTTCCTTAAATGTGCTAGGCATGCCCTGCGTAGGGCCTTTGTATGGGTTCTTCCTTCTGTCTAGAATGCTCTTGCCTCAGATACCCTCGTAGCTAAATTCCTCACCTTTTTCAAATCTTTGCTCCAAATGTCACTAACTCAGTGAGGTCTACTTTGATCACCCCGTATCTAAAATTGCAATGTGCACACTTCAAACCCCCACAGCACCATCCTTCCCTGCTCCATTGTTTTCTTTTTTCTTATGTTGATTGCTTGTTGTCTACCCCACTCTGTATTATAAACTCCATGAAAGTAAGAATTTTTGCTCCATGAAGATGAGAATATAACCCTAAAAACTTTTCAGTTCCTAAAAACAGAGTAGCCTAGAACATAGTAGGTGCTCTGTAAATAGTTATTGGATGAAAGAATTAATATATACATGAAGAATCACTGAAAGGATATATAAAAATTAACAAAAGTGGTTACATATAGGTGGTATAATGGGGTACAAGGGCAGCAATGGTGGCAAAAGACTTCTAAATGTATTTTTAAATATTATTTGGAGTTTTGAACCATATGTACACATTACCTATAAAAAAATTAAATAAAATTTAAAAATAATTTGACAGTGCTGGAACAATGGAAGAATGTGAACACTCCTTAACTTCCACACAGAAGAGCAAAAGCATATGTGCATATTAATCACATTGGGAAGAACAGACTAGATCGGGCTACCTCCTCCTGTGTGGTCCCAGGAGAGTCCTGAAAACAAGAGACCTCTGGAGTTGGACACAGGAAGCAAGCCTCTGGATCCCTCTTCTGTGTAGAGTGCCGGCCGTCAGCAAGAGTGCCCACCGGCCCACTCCCTGCCCAGCTGCTCCCAATTCCAGATGAGATTTCCTACTTGACAGGAGGCTCAGTGCACACTAGGGGAAGCGTCCAGCACGATCGGCCCAGAAGTGTGGATGTGACAGAGCCAGAGCTTCTGGTATTTGCACTTTCTATGCTATTTACGGGGGAGTCCTGGTTTTGAAAATGGGATCCCACATTTCTTCTACACTTGACTACTTTCCATAATAAACATATAAATCTGGTTTTGCTTTTCCTTTAGGAAATAAAGGCCAGAAGACATATCACTGCTGTCCCAGCACAGCTGAAGTGGAAAATCCAAGGGTTAACGTGCCCAGAAATTCACACTTCTTACGATGTTTAAGACTGGTTAAAGTCTAAGCTTTGACAAGACAGAGCTCATGTATATTTCAGAAATTTTTCAGACAAGAAGTTGGACACTCCTTCCAGAGTACTGTTATGGTAGGTCTCCAGCTCACAGGCCTAGAGGGACCACATCTGTCATGCATCTCTAGCTTGGCAAATGCCCACTGAGCTGGTTTTGGATCAGCTCTGGGTTCAGCTGACAGTATTACCTGAGTGCTGGCAACACTCTCCTTGCTCATGAGTTCAAGTTCAGACATCTGTCTGCATCCGCATCAGCAGGCAGGAGTCAGGGAGCCAGGGAGAGTGGAATTCATCCAAGAGAAGTAATTCCTGGCATAGAGGAGTTGGCTATTTCCAAACGTGTCTTATTTTCAGTGTGTGTGTGGTCAATGCTTTTTTAAGATGAAGCAGCAGTTTTTGACAGAAGCATGGAAGAGGGTAGGAGGCAGCGCACTGGGGGTTAAATTAGGATTTTGTTCTCCCCTCCTTCTCTGTTTCCAGGTTATTTGACTACAAGAAACTGTTCACTTTCTGTCGGCCAAACCACTTCCCCTCCCTCCCTCTCTGAATAACACCCTCACCCAACCTCCTCCCTCTAGGAAAGACATCTTGGCTTGGTAACATTTCACTTCCCCAACACAACCACCAGCCCTTTGTGCCTCAGTGGCCCCTGGGTCCTGAGCCAAAGCAGAACTGAAACTCCAAGGCACTCAACTGCCAATCAAGGTTGTTCTCTCTTTTCAAAACTTTCAACTTAGTTATTTCAACTTGTTTTCTTTTCTTAAACTTAATTTTTTAAGAGCAGTTTTAGGTTCATAGTAAAATTGAGGAGAAAGTGCCGAGTTCCCATAAGCCCCCAGTCCTCTCACACTCAGTGTCCTCTACCACCAACATCCTACCCGAGAGTGATACATTGGTTATAATCAACGAACCCACATCGACACATCGTTATTATTCAAAGTTCATAGTTTGCATTATGGTTCACTCTGGGTGTTGTGCCTTCTATTGATTTTGAAAAATATATGATGGCATGTATCCACCACCGTAGCGTCATACAGAGTAGTTTCACTGCACTAAAAATCCTCTGTGCTCTGTCTGTTCGTCCCTCCCTAAACCCTGGCAACCGCTGATCTTTTTACTGTCTCCACAGTTTTGCCTTTTCCAGAATGTCATAGTTGGAATCATACGATATGTTGCCTATTCCAGTTGGCTTCTTTCACTCAGTCACATGCACCTAAGCTTCCTCCAGGTTTTCTCTTGGGTTGATAGCTCATTTCTTTGTAATGTTTAATAATATTCCATTGACCGGATGTACCACAGTTTATCTATTTCAATTTTGTTTTCATAAAACCAACAGATCTCTTTCCTTTTGTACTCCTATATCATTGGTTTACATAATTTTTAATTAAATTACTCAATTCAATGACAAGTAAAACCAGCATAAACAGACTTGGAGCAAACACTGATCAATGATGTTAGGCAAACATACGCAACCCAAAGAGTGTGGTGAGTGATACTTTGTTGGCTTGTGTTACCAAGGGATCAGAAAGCTCAGCTAACCCAGGAGTCTGTTGGTGAAGGGTGGTTGGAATAACTGCTGCTTTAATACACCGAGGAACTTGTGTTCCACGGCGCACTGCTGGGGAAACGCTGGCTGACACCACGCTCTTCTAACTGTTTTGACGATGCTCTTCTGATGTAAAAACATTTTTGATCATTCACCTTTACTATGTGTGTGTTTATATTTCTATTATATATTTTTATATTTTATTTTATTTATATGATTTATAACTACCTATCACTAGCTAATATCATAACACACGATGTATATAGGGTGAGGTTCATCAACAGTGAGAATGGATCTCAATCCACATTCCTAGTGGTTTCCTTGACCTTTTAAAATTTTTTGTCTGATTTCTTATCAGATATGATTAGATTATCTTTTTTAACCTCACAATGTGGCTGAGGATAAGCACATACATCAGGATTAGAAGTGTCACCTCTACTATCTCCTTATTAGAAAAATAAGAATGGCCTTCCCATGGTCACTGTAGGACACCTCAATGCAGAGTGTGACATGTGACTCTTTACATGTGCACTTAATCTATTTAGAAGTTCTAAAATTTTCTTCCCACATCCCTGGATATATGCATTCTACTTTAGAGACTGTTGGCCTTATAACTGCTCAGAGAAAATTAAAAAATCAATTAAAAATCATTTATTTCCTTCCTTCCTTCCTTCCT
>VBSM01000361.1:60913925-60939681 GCA_008086735.1 Cheirogaleus medius | reverse complement strand
TATCAATGAATGTGGATACACTGATTGCTTTTATAATTAGGAAAAACCAGTAGTTATTTTGTGAAGTAACAAAATAAGCACACTTTACCTGTAGGGAGAGTATGCTCCTGCTTGGATTTTTCTGATAAAACCAGCGTCATCTCTCTGTTAACTTTTCTCAATACCTCCTGGATCATATGAATTTCAAAATTTTCCAGAATCTTCTGAAGCTAGAGTAAGCATAGGACAAGGGTCACTCTCCACATTCAGCTTGCACTTTGGTGTCCTAAGTCAAATTCCCGCAGAAGGGCTTTGGGCTAGGTCCTGTTGCTCAGCCACTCTCTCCCTGGGAAGAAGGAGGGCTTCCATTCTAGGGCTTCCTGGTGTTTCCAGGGGGTAGATAGACCTTTTTAGAGACCAATATCTTTTCTTTCTGGCCCACATCCTGTTTGATAAAATGCAATCTTTTTTACCAGGTTCTGCTACATTGAAAGTGTTCAATGCCTGAGGTAACCTCATGTCTTTCGGAGTCTCTAAATATGGCCAGGATTTTGTGAGCTGTCTATAAGAGAAGCTCTCAGGTCTGAAAGTTGATTTAGATACTAAGAAGGATTTCACAAGAAAATTTAAAACTGCGTACACGACCAAGAGGAAACTCTGTTCCAGTAACCGTGAGCCCTCACTCTAGCCACTGTGCTCATGGAGCCCATGCTTCTCTCTGCAGAAAGACCCCAGAGGAACCCGAGTTCAGAAGAGTAAGCGATGGGCGTGGCCCCGAATTCTCCTTGTGGCTCAGTGGACATGCATCTCTGCACCGAAACCAACAGCCAGACGCTTTGCTGCTACGATAAGCCCGGCGGTGGAGAGCCTGTGCCCAGGATCGAGCTGAACAAAGACTTGGGAAAACAACTTCTCTCCACACAGATCACCTAACACACACCAAATGGCCTAGTGCATAAATTGCATTTTCTTATTCTCAGAAAAACAATTATAAAGAGCTTTTTAAAATATTTCATTTCCCTGTGGATACTTGTATGCTAGGTTTTATGTTTAAGATGATAGTGGTTACATTTTCTATTGCCTTTCTGGTGAAGGTGCACCTCAATTTGAGGAAAATCAAAATAATGAACATCTAGACTTACGGAACTGAAACATTCAGGGGTAGGTATTTGCTTAATCAAAGACCCACATGCCTTTAAATACTTAGTCCCCCGCCCCCAGCCTGTTCAATGATTTACAGCCCTTCCATTTATACCTAACTTCTTAGAGAAAAACACCATTTGGGTATATCTGTGGTTTTACATGCTAATGCCATAAAACAAATTTTCAAAGGCAAATTCAAAATAGCTCCTGCATACCTGCTGAGCTTTTATTTCAATTTCTGAAGCTCCTTTTGGGGGAAGGATAGACTGACTATTTATTGTAAGTACTTCAAATTCATCTTCTTTCCCCATCTGCTTGGCTAAAACTTTCATGCTGGGGTAGAGAATGTCACTTCTATTAAGGAAGAAAGACAGAAATTAGCAAACAAACATACTTTTTTTCTCATTCTGATTCTCGGGCAATTATTTTCATTGACTTTCTAGTTCCTATTACCACATATATACCTCCCAGCCCTTCACAGACACATCAACATCTAAATTCATTACCATTGTCACTCCCTTAGTCAACATGAAACCCCGAGGTTTTCTCCCATCGGGTGCATATAATTTCGTCTTCATTCTTCAAAATATTGACAAGTCTTCTCATTCCCTATTTATCAGGAACACTGACTATAATAACTTCACAAGATAGACAATCTGGCTATGCCAAAGTGAACCTTTTTAAGTTTAGGAAGGTCCAGGGAGTGGGTAGGTGCTTAGTAAGTTCTGGTTTGGTAACAGACACATGGCAGAAGCAACATGTCTTTCCTGCCAGCTAAGTCATCCCTGCCACGGCCTGCAGCTGCTAGAATGTCCCACCACCTGGCAGACCCAAGGCCTCAAGCTGCTCGCAGCGTAGCCTGCCTCTGGCAGCTGTGCCCTGGGGTCTAAGGGGGCAGACACTCAGCCCTGGGGTCTAAGGAGGCAGCAAATGAGCAGCAGCTCTCCACCCAGTGTTCCCCAGGATCCTAGGAGCTAAAAAGCTTAGAGTCAGCACTGTGGAGTCATTTCATGAGCTCAAGTTCCTAGGGATGACTCTAGGAACAGGCAAAATATACACAGTATAGCTCAGTGGAATCTAGCCCTGTCCCGGCAGTGAATACAACCCAGCTTTCCCCATAAAGCACTGTTTGTAGAGAACACTGCCGACTTCTACTGGCCTCAGTGGAGCCGGGTGTGCCAGGATTCATGGACCAAACCTCGCCCTCAGATGAAGGGGCTGGGATGTGAATTTCAGCCTCAGCAACACTCACTCGTAGAGCTCCGAGAACTGTTTGTAGAGAGAGACAGAGGTGATGTCCTGGCCTTGCAGCTTGAGTCGGCCCCAGTGCTCCTTTAGTATTTCCAGCTGCTTCCACAGTATCAGAAATGATCTCAGCAAAGCCAGGGACATCACTGCATCGCATGGGCCCTCCAGCAGTTCAGAGGTCTTTGGGCTGTTTCGAAACTGACTTCTGAATCCTGGCACTTTGGACCAATCTGGCTGAAAGCATTACAGAAATCCTTCTTTATTGACCGTGGACTAATAGAGGATAACTTTTATGTGTAGCCCAGAGGATGTGGAGGAAACAAGGTGTTCATGTCTCTGCTCTCCTGCAGCCAGCAGCGTGAGGGCCACAGTCACCCAGAGAGCGATGGACGCAATGGGGACCTGACTCTAGGCCCTCAGCCTGCCCACAGTGTCTCAGCCACAGAAAAAGGAGCTTTCCTTGGCACACCAGGATGGCAAATCCCATGATGTTATGACAAGAGCCTCAGAGAACATTCAGGTGACATTACCTTAGACACTCAAGTTTCCTGGCTAGAAACAGGAAGAACAACCTGGAGAAACTGGATCCTAGTCAGCGCTATTAACATGTCTAAAGAAAGGCTTGTTTGCCAGGAAAAGGGTTGGTCTGAGTGTCCCTGGAAGAACTGTCAAGCAAGACCCAGAAGAGGGTGGCTCCTATAGACAGCTGGCAACCCCTCTGTGTGTCCTGCCCCCTCAGCTATCAGCTACTCCATGGATTTCCAGATTGTATTTTATCCTCAGAACCCTTTCATCAAATGAGATCTGGGCAGTGGCCCAAAATATTCAACAGACCACGGCCAAGCATGGTAAGAGAGGGCAGCCTAGAGGCCACATAATTGGCCCTCTCTGCTCAAAAAGCCCCAAAGAGTCTCTGAGGAACCCCAGGGCTCCTTGGACCACAATTTTAAAGGCCCTGAGCTAATCTGTCACTTTCACTTTGGAGCTTTGGAGACTGAGGCCTAGAGAGATCATAGAACTTGTACCATAGCTGGGGCAGGAACACAGGGGTCCTGACTCTCAGGGCAGTATGAGTCCTAGTGCTTCCGATTGTCTATGAATAGCTAAATACTACTGAATAAAAACATACCATAAAATAGCACTAATCAAAATAAATAATAATATTAAGGCAAACTTGTTAATATGTTCATATTAAGAGCCATCTTCTCTACCTAAGTGTTTTAAAGCATGGGAGAAGGGACAGGAGACAGGATAAAGAACAAGGTGGGGGTTGGTGTGCGGTGTCAGGAAAAGATGGCAAGGCATCAGACACAGGCTGAAAAGTGGCAAACAGAGGGACCAAAGGGCCCAACATGTCTCTTAATCTTGACACTACTTGGTCGATACCCAGCTTTGCAAATGATCACGCTGGATGAAACATCTCATGGTGAAATTTAGATGGCACATATAAGACCACTTCTTTTTCTACTGATTGGCCTAAAGTGGACTTGTGACTCAGCTTTAGCCAAAAAGACACAAGGAAAATCTATTGGAGGCTTTGGGAAAATATTTTCCTCCTTGATGAAAAGCTAGAGTTCCTCAGGGAGAAAGCTTTTTTACTCTTGTTTTCATCTTAGGAGGACGAGGGAGATGTTTTGCTGACACACCCAGAGGGCAGAGCTTGAGTCCTTGAGGTAGCTGTTGAATGCTGCACCAACCTGAATTGCCTCCTTCTCAACTTCCTGTGATGCAAGATTAATACACTTCTTTAATGTAAGTTACGGCTAGTGGGACAACCTGTTATTAATGCCTGCAGCAGCAGCACTTTAATTGGCACAGATGAACATCAGCTCAAAGGTAGAAGATCAGAGAAAGCTTCCTAAAGAGAGCGGTTAGGAGGTTGAAATCTGAAGGATGAGTAGGAGTTAAGCAGGTGATGAGGTAGAAAGAGGGAGGAAAGGGAGGTTTTCCATTAGCTTGCAAGAAGGGACAGAAGAGAACATGGTGCATTTGACAAACTGGAAGAAGCTGAGGGCAGAAACATTGGTGGGAGCCGAGTCATGAAGGTCTGGTTAAGGCATTTGGACTTCCCAAGGCATTTGGAAGCCATGGAAAGTTACAAGGAGGGAAATGACATAATCAGGTGTGCATTTAAAAATATTACCCTGCTGAATGGATTGGAAGGAGGTAAGAGTAAGTGTATAGAATCCAACTGGAGGTTATGATCATAGCCCAGCAGTAGGAGATGATGATGGTTTGGACTGGTGGAAGGGGGTGGTGAGGGAGGATGGAGAAAGTAGACAAACTTGAGAGATATTAAAATAATACGACAGTAAAACTTGATGTCTGGTTGTGGGGTGTGATAGAAGTTAAAAAGGGCTAGGTGCGGTGGCTCATGCATGTAATACCAGCACTTTGGGAGCCCAAGAGTTCAGGACCAGCCCAAGCAACATAGCCAGACCCTGTCTCTACAAAAAAAAAAAAAAATTAATCAGGCATGGTGGCACGTGCCTGTAGTCCTGGCTACTCAGGAGACTGAGGCAGGAGGATTGCTTGAGCCAAGGAGTTTGAGGTTGCAGTGAACTATGATGACACCACTACACTCCAGCCTGGGTGATAGAGTGAGACCTTGTCTCAAACAAACAAACAAACAAAAAATGGTAGCCAGAGTTTTTGGCTTGGGCAACTAGGCAGATGGTGGTAACCACAGGAGAAGGAACAAGTTTTAGGGTGGTAAAATGAGCTCAGCTTAGGACATGCTGTCTCTGAGATGGAACAAGAGGAGATGTCCAGCAGGCAGGTGAACATATGAATCTGCTAGGATTGATATGTGGGTTAGACATATGGATTTTGGAGTCATCACATATAAATGCCATAAAAGTCATAAAAGTAGATGGGTTTGCCGAGGGATAGGACGAGGAATGGAGCAACATAGAAGATAAAAGTATGAGGGAGCCCCAGAGCCAGACTGTTGGATTGGAATCTGAGTTTCTCCTCACTAACCATGTGACTTTGGCCATGCTACTTAACCTCTCTAAGCCTTGGTATTCTTATCTGTAAAATGAGATAATGAAAGTACCTACCTCATTGAATTATTATGAGGATTAAATAAATTAATACATAAAAAGCATGCTGAACAGACCTCCACTCACAGGCAACAGTAGTAGTAGCACTAATAGTATTGTGGGCTAAGGGATAAGTCCAGAGGCAGCAGTGCTTGCCTTGGAGTCTATGGGTTATTTGAACAATGAGGATCAGAGCCCAAGCCTGAAATGTTCACCTGGGGCTTCTGTTATATTATATTCCCCTTTGGCCCTTCCAGCTCCAGCCCTAAATGTGTGACTCACAAGGAAAGCATTGGTTGGAGTATATGTTTCATTTGGTTTCAACAGATCTCTTATAAAATCTGTCCTCTTTTTAAAATTAAAAGAAATGGTTATGCCACTAATCTTGGAACTTACTGTGAAAGAAAATTCCCTGGAGTGGCTTTCACAGGCTCCCCCTGCTTCACTGTTGCTCCCGTGTGGCGTTAGCACAGTCCTGGGATCCAGTGGGAGAGGCTGTGGGAAAGACGTGGCTCCCTAACCCACCTCCCAGATAGAGCGGTATTTCAGTACAACGCAGCACTGGTCAGTGATGGAGACTATTCGCCAAGAATACCTGTGTGTTTCTGTCCAGTGTGGCTTGCCGTCCTGGGGCCCCCTCCGTGGTCGTGTGATAGCTGCTCAGAACATCTTCCATTAGCAGTTGCACGCCCTCCAGCTCTCCACGAGCCACCTTGCGGTCACTGTCACTCAGCCCACAGAGGCACAGCTAAAAACAAACAAACCCACCCTCCATGTCGAGACTTCTGTGTATCCTTTACATATGGTTTTAGGGGAGAAAACTAGGAGATACTGTATTTACAAGCCCTACCCTCTTAACTATTAGCAAATCCATAAAAACATTTTATCCAGAGTGACATTTCTAGCTTAAAGTCTTCCTTGACCATATCAGATTTTTGGCTCTGTATGGCAGAACCAAGTTTCCCAGCCCTTGCTACAGATCTGTACATGGTGAATGTACAGTATGATATCAATTTTCCTTTAAGAGTACAGATATAAATACATATATGCATAGGGAAAATACTGGGGAAAAAACCAAAATGTGAACTGTAATTATCTCTTAGTGTTGGCAATATTATTGATTTTTTTAAAACCATTTTTCATATTTTACTTTAATAAAACCTTTTTACTTATGGAAAATTTTGGAAGGCAGCTATGCTCACCACTATACCACCAACTACTTACGGAGAATTTTGAACATATAGAAAAGCAAACAAAAGTTCCCATCACCCAGCCCTCAAAACCATCCACCTATGGCCAGTCCTGCTCCATCCCATCTGCTCCCCACCTCCATATTATTTTGAAGGGAATTAATGGATGATTTTTATGTTGTTCTTAACACTTTTCTATACTTTCTATTTTTTAAAATAAAATACAACAATATTTACTTAAATAATCAGGGGAAAACATATGATAATTAAAACTAACAATTTAAAAGAATTAAAAGAAGTTAACAATGGAAAACAAAACAATAAAAAGAAATTCTCTTTATGAGTCCTGTTTAAAAAGTTCCCTTCCCACCATTGCTTGTAAACAAATCAGGTTGCCTCCAAGCTGCCAGCCTGAGAGTTTCCCTAAGAGGCTCAGAGGGTGACAGCCACTCTCCCAGACCACTACTGCCACGAGAACTTCAGTAGAGTCTACAGCCAAGGCTGATATCAGCTGAACCATGATTCTCTCCTGTCGTGAGACAACGTGACTCACATGTGGCACCAGGTTTACAGCTTGGGTGTTACACCAAACACCCTGCTTATCTCACAAATTATTCATCACTGGCGAGAGTATGGAGGATCTGACCTGTGGACCCAATCACACCCTGCTTTGCAGTCTGCTTTCAGTTCTCTCTGCAACGATGAGGAAGACCTAACCTACCTGCATGTTATATTCTAGGGTATCTGGGCTGCTACTCATGACTGGGAATGGTCCTCCGTCTTCCAGAAATGCTCTCCAAGGGAACAGCACAAATGCCTAAAAGAACCAAATAATAAACAGGATAATTCTGTACTGTGTTCATAAATAATAGACATCTGTATATGTATAGGGCATCTGTGTCTGCACCCCCAAACACTGTTGGATAATTTATTTATATGGAAATATTTCTTGATAGATAGTCCCTAGTGAGGTAGAGGAGAGAGTAATAATCTATTTTCTTACATTGTTTTTTCAGCAGATGGTGATATACAAAAGTATTTAAAGTTTCAGTGTAACTAATCAGCACCAGCATTCGGAAGTTCTAGAATAGTATAACACCAATGGGGCATATTTATAATCAGTAAAAATAAACTTACTCAAATGCTCTCAGTCTTAGGAACCTTACAAAGTTGTATTTCATCACCATTGTGCCCCAATTCTAGGTGCATACGGGTCTCTGTCTTCTCCACATCACTGTCCAGTAGCCAAGGCATCTCCTATCCCTTGCGGCACCAGGCGCAGCCCTGGCGCTAGTGAGCCTGCCTATCTGATCCCATGCTACACTTTCAGACCAGGTTCTGGCTTTAGTCAATTCCTGGAGTTGGAGTTGATCCTGATAGCTGGGAGCCAGGACTCCATATCCACCTAATCCCAGGCAACATCCAAAGGCAGCAGGAGCAGCCGTCACTGTCCAATCCCATTCTGGGTCTAAATGATGGTCAAGGCTTGGGCCAATGAAGGTTGAAATCTGGGATTTTCTTGGGATTGATGCTGATGTTACTTGGCTTAGCTTTATAACATCAGCACATTAAGTCAGAGATTTTGGAGGCAAAAGACCTGGGATTGTGAAGTGGGTTTCTAGATATGTCCACAAATTCTTTGATACTCTTCCCAAAAAGAGGTGCTTGGATGGGCTGGACTTAGTGACTCACTTCTAATAAATAAAATATGGTGGAAGTGATGGGATATCACTTCTGAAATTCAGTAATAAGAAAGCTGACTTTCATCTTGGGTTCTCTCTCTTACTCTCTCTTGGACTGTTTGCTCTGGGAAGCCATCTGCCGTGTTGTAAGGAAGCTCTGTGGAGCAGCCCCCATGAATAAGCTTGCAAGTGGGTCTTCTGGTGCTACCAACAGCCACATTAGTGAACCTGGAAGCAGATGGTCCTCCAGTCGAGCCCTGAGATGCTTACAGCCCTGGCCAACACCTGGATTGCAGCCTTGGGAGAGATGCTGAGCCAGAACTACCCACCTGAGCAGCTCCTAGATTCCTGATCGTCAGAAACTGTGTGAGATAATGAGAGTTTATTATTCTAATCTGCTAAATTTTGGGGTGATTTGTTATGCTCCCATAGATAACTAATACAGTTTGTGACCTGGTGCTGCCATGACTCTCCCATAGTCTGATCTCTGGCTTTCCTGACCCTTGAACTCTAGTTTCAGAAGGTGGGTCATAGTCCTTCTGCCTAGGAGCCATAGGAGTTGCCAGGGTTACATTCAATAACACATGTTGTAAACAGGGCTATTCAACACTCAGCTGCCGACCTAATTTATGTATTGTCATTGCCATCATGACTGTTTATTAAAGGGAAAAGATTAAGTGTTTCTTTTGCTACCAGCTGTGAGCAGACAAGCTGTTGCCCAGCTCAGCCTGTTGAGCATTTGGAGGAGACTCTAGGATTAAGAGCTGGCCTTGGGGCCCACACTGCTCCACCGAGGGCATTAAAGCATTGAGAGCCCCTGCAAAACTTAAACCAAATGGAAACAAAGTGACAAAATCCCCTACTCACAACACACCTTCTAGAAGTATAAAAATACCTCTGAAACATACCTGGGGGCTCCGTGGATCCAGTGGCTGGGGCAGGCTGAGCTGCGAAGCAAAAATGCTCTTCAGGAGGGAGTTGCTCAGTGGGGGCAGCCCATGGTACATGCCTTCTGTGACAGACTGATAGGCGGGAGCGTTTCCAGCTGCCAAAAATGTTCTTCTACCAAAACATGGTGGGAAATTGCATTAAAAGCAGTCACTTAAGCTTCTAAAGCTCGAAATGTTCTTCAAGGATACTGGAGCAAGATAACATTTTCATATGTTAAGAGGTTTCTTTCTCAGCCATATCTTCCTTGCCACGCTCTTAACACACAGCCCTCGGGGAGAAGGTTGATATATTAATACTCCAGACCAGCACTGTCCCATAGAACTTTCTGTAGTGGTGGGAATGTTCCATATTTGCACTGTCCAATGTGACAGCCACCGGCCACGTGTGGCCAGAGCACTTAAAATGTGACCACTGAGACTGAAGGATTGAATTTTTAGTTTTACTTCATTTAAATTAATATTAATTTAGTTAAATAGCCATGCATGGCTACTGAATTGGACAGTCAGCTGTAACTCTAGAAAAAAACATATCAATCATTTGTGGAATTGATTATTTTAAGACCATAGCTAAAATGACAGTTCTTGATATGTAAACCAGATTTTAAATTTTAAACCTTCTCGATGTTTGGGAGAGAAAAATTTTTGTTTTATTTTAAACAAAACTTGGCTTTGTATATCCAAAACCACAACCCCTGAAGATTAGAGTATGAAATTTATACCATAAGTCAGAGAGAAGGAAGTATACATGATAAATTAGAATGATGTTCTTGCCCAAAAGGAAATAAGAGTTTAACAAGCAAGGAAAGACTATTTCTAGAGCTTAGTTCTAGTGAATGCTTAAGAAAAGATGCTGACACAGGATAAGTTGGGGGGAGGGTATCCCGGAGCGGAAGGCACTTTTGCCTGGATTCCCCAGAAGTGGCCCAAGTCCCACATAAAACAGACAGCAAAGTGAAGATTAACAATGGCTGAGGGAGATGTCAGCACTGACGGGAATAAGGTGGCCTCCTAGAGACTAGCAGACCCTCAAAGTGGGGAGAAAGACCTGGGAGTTTCTGAGCCCCCACAAGTGGGTGTCCAGGAGGGTGCTGAACAACAGGCCCACCAGAAGAGGCCTGAGGGTGGGCCGGCTAACCCACAACAGAGAAGGGGGAAGTAGCTGCTCCTTCCCGACTGCCAGGATGATTTACAAGCACCCCAGGAACTTAGATCACCTCTGAGAGGAATGGAGAAGGAGAAGGGGCATAGTTTGAGGCCCAAACTTTAGGTTCAATATTATGTGCTGTCTTGACATCTGGAAAAATCTTAAGAGCCCAGAATGACCCAACCACAAGCCGCGCCACCCCCCCACCCCCCACCGACTCTACTCCCAAAGATAAAGTCTCCTGGTTTAATAACCCTCCTTATCAAAGGGACCAGGTGCAGTTCCTGCTCATCCCTGAGTAGTGGTTTCAGTTCCCTGCCAGACCACAGATTATTCAAATAAACCAGTCATGTCCTCCTGTGGGAACCAGGGACTATCACACTCCCTCGATATTACAAAGCCCCTGCTTGTTTGCTCTGCTCCCAAGTGGCCCTGGACTGCATCGGGGACTAATAAACCACAGTTGATCCCATCTGTCCAGCGTCGGGTGTCGTGTGTGCAGCCACTCCCGTAAGCCTAGGCTGGATCCTTCCCTCCCCAGCAGGATGAAGAGGAGGCAGTTAAAAAAAAAAAAAAAAGAGGGGAAGAAGCTTGAATTCACTGATTTTAAATCTCAAACTGATCATTTGTAAACTCCAAGTGTGCCTCAATGAGAGGGTGTTGGAAAGTTTAGTCTTTTTGCCACTAGGCAGAAGTTAAGGACTTAGGAACTTGAGTTCAAAGACAGATAAAGGGAGCTCTATATTTGCACATTGAATGATTATACTAGTGTAAAAATCATACCAACCATTTAACATTTTAATGAGAATTAACAAAAGACAATTGAGTACTGCGATATACTCAGACCACGGATAAAGTAATTGATTTATCATTTGCCTGATTTATCATGTGATAGCTCAAGGATGGAGCTTGCCATCATTTGAAGTTGCCCAAAGGATATATAAACGTTTTCTCCTGTTTCTATCTTTCACGTGTTTTTGATGACACTCAGGGGACCCTGCCAAGGAACCATCTGAGATGCAGAGGTGAGTCCCCCACGGGCTCTCACCTTCCAGCCTAGTAGGGCAGGCGCGGGGAGGGGGGACACAGCTGCTTTACATCTTCCTTTAAACTCCCGAGGCACTTTATGTAATACACACACATCTCTCTTGTGGCACCTATGGGTATATATGTCCTCTTAAAATGATGGAGCCAAAAAGCAGAAGATTCTAACAGAAACAGCTATTTTCAGTCTAAAACAAGAGCACAGAAGCAGAGTATCCTGGCACAACCTCTCCCTGGTTGGCTCCTTCCCCGTCATTCCTGCTCATGTTTGCCTCCATCCATGGAATTCTCTCTCTCTCTCTTTCTCTCTCTCGGCCTCTGGGCCCAGCTTCATTCACATCTTGTTCAGTCCTTGACTGGCAAGTTTGTGTAGAACTTTGGAATGACCAAATGTTAGACGTGACCACAATTCTTGGCAGAGTTTTAGAGCCCCAAACACAGCTTCGTGCACGCACTAGGTCTATTAATTTGTGGCTGCTTGGAGACTATTCCAAACTATCAATGCAGTTCAGATGTAAATGTCACTGCTACAGAATCATAGAGTAAGAGGCACTCTCTGGAGAGACCAGACTATAGGCACCGCCACTGATCACATGGGTGATTCCTTTTCTCACTTTCCCAGTGCCTCAGTCTAGATCACTGTCCTTCCCGGGACTCACTTCTCCCTGCCAGTGGAACTGCTTGTCAGGGAACTGCACAGGGTAAGGCTGTGTAAAGGGGTTTCATGGTGATACCTGGCATTTTTAGAACTACATCTTCTTTGATTTCCTCCCTCTCCGTGGATTCCATATTTTGAAAGATTT
Source organism: Cheirogaleus medius (assembly GCA_008086735.1). NCBI lineage: Eukaryota > Metazoa > Chordata > Mammalia > Primates > Cheirogaleidae > Cheirogaleus > Cheirogaleus medius. The sequence goes on along the minus strand of VBSM01000361.1, from coordinate 60,927,454 downwards.
TTCTACCAAACATCTAGTAAGTATTTTCCTGTTTTTAAATCAAATCCATGTCAGTCTCTGGCCCAAGCTGCAGGCAGGGCTGAGGAAACGTGGCATAAAGGAACAGGGCCCTGGAGCCAGACAGACTGTACAAATGCAAGTTCTACTGCAACAAGCTGTGTGACTCTGGATACGTTATTCTCTGAATCTCTATTTCCTCATTTTAAAAAGTGGTGGAAATAATAAATATCCCACAGGGTTGGCACATGGTGGGAGTTCCACCACAGCAAGTTCCCTCTCCCCCTTATCTCACGCAGTTCTCATGATTCCAGTTTGGAAAAAAAAGGAACTTGACATTTTCTCTACCTGCAAAGCTTTTGGGCAAATGTGTCCTTTTCATCTCACCTTTGGAAATACTGAAAACAGCTCATGAGCCCTGTGACAACCCACTCAGACCCTCAGTCGGCAAACCCCGCCTGTGCCTTCTCTCAGAGTGGGTCTCACCAGCGCGGTTTGTCAGCTGTTCCTGGGGTTCAGGGAAAGCAGTAAGAATGAAAGACCAGTTGTCACTTGTGCTAATGGTATACCTGCCACCTGCCACTCCCTCATAAAGGCAGGTCTCCCCGCCACCCACTACACGATCTTAATTCTGCAAGCTGCTCTGCCCCACCCCCCGCCTTCCTGTCCACAAGCGGTCGAGATGTTCCTAGAAGGCCAATCATCTTACGTGTGGGAGTGCCACCCACGGCATGATACCAGGCAAGCTGGTTCACACCACAGGGAGCGGGGAACTCACAGGGCACATGCTGCAGTTTTTCCTGGTGGTAAGGAAATCATAAAGCTTGCAAAGTAGCCCCGTGGACGCAAAAGATATGGCTCTTTGCTTCTCAGGTACTGGAGACCAGGGCTCTAGGCATGAGCCAGGCACAGCTCACACAAGGCCTTCTGTGTGTCTCCCCGAAATCCCCAACAACCTGAAGCACACCTTCATATCCTCATGTTTTGAGACACTAGGTAGGTGAGCATGAAAATAAAAATAAATTCAAAAATGAAGAGAGAAACAACCAACATTCAAGGATGGAGAGGCTGGTGTTGCTGTCTTTAGAGAGTCCTTGATGTACTTCTACGTCAGGTTTGCTGCAGGATGTTATTGTATCTTTGTATCTTCAGGATATTTCTTCAGGTTTCTCCTTTTCACCCTAATCACCCTGAACATCAACACATCCACATCAATAATACATTCAGATTAGAGGCACTTTCCATGCCATATATTTTATTCTATTCTATAGAGTGCCTTTGAGGGACTTCTTTTTTTTTTTCTTCTTTCTTTGCACTTTCCTCTATTCCTGAATTGCAAAAGAATTCTATTCTTTAAATCAGAAGATGGAAAACTTTTTCTTAAAGGGCCAGAGAGTCAATATTTTCGGCTTTGCAGACCCTATAGCCTCTGTTGCAACAGTTCAGTTCTACGGTTGTACTGCAAAAGCAGAGATAATCCATAGATCATCTTGGCATGACTGTGTTTCAATAAAACTTCATTTATGGACACTGAAATACAAACTCCATATAATTTTCATGTGTCACAAAATACTCTTACTTTGTTGATTTTTCTGTAACCATTTAAGGTAAAGGCCATCCTTAGCGCAGAGGCCATACAAAAGCAGTCAGGGACCTCTGGCAGGAGTTTGCCAACTCCTGACTTAAATATATGAGATTGGTTAGAACCGCTGTATCAACCAAGCATTTACCTTCAATGCTAGTGATTGATTCACCTGGCATTAAAGATAAGCTCAATCCTCAGGCATTTCTTTCTTTCTTCTTTATTTTTTAGTAGCCAAAAGGTTTAATAAATTATGACCCACTATACTCTCATTAATTATGATGGTATTGGTTCATTTTTTTTTGATCATTTAGTTCCAATTTAATAGTGAGTACATGTGGTGTTTGTTTTTCCATTCTTGTGATAATTTGCTTAGGAGGGTGGTCTCCAGTTCCATCCCTTAGACATTTCTTGAATTGGCTAATAAGTAACTCCCACAGGTTGGTGGACATGCCCAGAGATGCATGACAGGCCCTAGGCAATGTGACTCCAACCCCTCTGAGGAGGCTACCGATTTCCATCAGGCCTTTGCCTAAACTGGCAGAGGTCACGTCGCCAGGGGCAGAGTGAAAATGTTTTGTGCCTAGAAACACGCCTAACCAGCAATCTGAGCTGATCTATGCCACAGAGAAACAGGAGTCAGATTTTAGGTGACTCTGCAGGGCAATTGTCCTGTTGTTCTTGAGCCATGTCCTTCCCTCATCCCACTCCACCCCCCTTCTGGAGAAGCACGCTGCTCTTGTTTCAGGTAAGAGTTCAGTTCCTTCTTTTCTAACTCTGGAGAAGCCTTCAGCTTATATAGGTGAAAAGTTCCTGGGGTAAAACGTCATATTTGCTCAGTCTTGGTGAGCTCTGGGAAGGGCCAGGGAACTATCCCAAACTTACTGTCTCTTTTGATTATTAAGGACTTTTTTCTTGTTTGTAGGTTCAGTACTAAGTAAAATGATCAAAATAGTGACATTTATCTTTCAGCTTCTCTTTTTCTCCCACTGTAAGTAGAAAGAGAGGGCCTCCAGGGACTATAGAAATTCAACCAACTTGAACAATCAACCTGTTTTACAGCATTTTTGTTTGTGAGGTCTGTGGTTACCCAGATGGCTAAAACTAGCACCCGACAGACCCTGGCTGCTTATAGATAAACTCAAGTAAACTTTCCTTATTACCATGCTGAAGTCTCCACCCCAGGAAAAACTATAGCCTCATTACCATGGCATGCAACCTATTGCTACCATGACAAAAGCACACACGCACAACGGGAACCCCTCCCCTACATGTGATGTGATATGTCTTTTTCTTTCTCTACTGTCCCATGAAAACCCCCATGCCACTTTCCCTCAGGGAGACACCGCTGTAGAAAATATTCCCGGGGGCTCTCCTTAACTTGCTACAAGGAATAAAAACTCCTACTGATCAAGGCCCGCACTCTCGTGGAGAGTTGTTTGTGACTCGCCAGGCAAACAAACCCTGGTCTTTCGGGAAACAAATCTGGTGCCCCAGGTGAGACCACCGGGGAGGCCCTGACTTGTCCCTCCCTTTAGGCTCCCAAGCAGAGAGGTGGTGGGCTGTGGAAGCCCCGGCTAACTCTCTAAGTTGCTAGAAGGGGGAGTGGAGAGGGACCTGGGACACCCCCGCCTGGTGTCTAGTCCACCGGGGCCTCAGGACCTCTCCGAGTGAGCGGAAGTGGCTGCCTGAACCTTATGTTCCACGCTCCTTCAAGGCGGTGAGTGGTAGTGGGCTCCGTGGACTGACTAAAAGAGTAGTTTGGGTCTGATCATTAGGACTCGGGTTAGAACCTAGGTTAAGGGATCCAGGGTTGTCAAGCAAAGGACAGACTCCACTTCAGGTCTAGGAGAGAAATCTCCATCTGTCTTAACAATGGGAATCTCCAAGAGAAAGATGAGAACAATCGTCTTCAGGTTTTGATCCCTGTCAGGTGTATCTACAGGACTGTTTGTCTTCAAGCAAATGTGAAGTCTGATTCCCCTCCCTCTAGTCAGTGGCAGCCCCTGAGATACTGGGCTTCAACCTTACAGAAATCACTGTCAGGCGCTATGGGTCTGACCAGGAAGGGCAGTGTGGGGGCCTTGAGACAACAGAGAGAGAGAGCACACCCCTCATAAGGGAACGCCTCGCCCATTTAATCAACCTGCCCACCTTCCCCCTGCCTGAGCTGGATCCTTTTCTACCCCACTGCCTCCTCAACACGATTTCCTAGGAGCTGCCCAGACTGCACACAATCCAGAAAAGGGGAACCCATACTATCCTCTCATCACCTCCAGACTCTGGGGTGGCCTGGGTGTGGTGACAAGTGGAAAGAACTAAGAATATTCTGTGAGCTAAAACTGGGGAAATCTGTATCGCCACAACGTCCCAGTGCAAGCCCCTGAGACGGTAGACTCAAACTCTAGACAAAGACCCTAGAACATGGGGAGCCGGGTCTCCGTAGTGGAAAAGAGCACGTTATAGCACCTCCCCCAGTGGACAACGACCCATGACCAGAAAGCCGATGATATTTCACCGCAATACAGCCTGCCCGCCACAGTATTTCCTAAAACATCAGAAAAATGGCTGCAGGATGGGTCACTTAATTATAATACAATTCTCTAATTGGATCTATTTGACAAGGAACAAGACAAATGAGATAAAATACCCTACATAAATGTTTTATGGCCTTCTATCAAAGCCCATCGTTGCAAAAACAAAATAAAACAAAAAACTACAGGGTATATAAACTGGCCAGAGGGCCAGAGAGACAAAGTTGTCACTTTTAGCAGCCCTGCAGAGAAAGAACCAGTCATGTGGGGACTCATAGGGAAGGGGCAAAAAAGAGCCACCCCGCTGTCCCCCTCTGAAAAGGGAAGAAAGGTCCTCCAGGACCCACAGAGAGCTGACACCTTTACCAACATAGGAAAACAGTCTTCTTTCTTCCTCAGGAATTAAACCCTCAGCACCCCCAGGGGAAAGCCAGGGCCCTCCCTGCACCCTCAGGCCCTTCCAAGCTACTGCAGGGTAAGCCTCGCTGGGAGTACAGCTCGCAGTGGGACACACACCGGCCTGCTCTCCAGAGTCCCCTCCTCTGCCCATGTGTTGCTCTGTCTCTGGTGTAGTTCTCAGGCTTCAGGGTCAGACACACCGAGGTTCTAACTCTGGTCCGCCCCTTACTTAGCTGTGTGATCCCAAACACACAAAAGCCAAAGGGCTGGGAAGAAAAAAGGCCAGGGAGACGTAGCCAATGAGGAACTCGTGGGCTGTGCCATCTGGGTGGGTCCCCGGAAGAGCCTCTGAAAAATATACCAAAACCAGAGCGAGGACACAATGCCCTCCGTTCCAGCAGACTGAGGGTGAGGACAAAGAAAGCCCTGGCAAAGCAGTTCCAGGGGAAGGCAGAGTGGGTCCTCTGGGAGAAAAGCACCAAACTGAACCCTGAGTAGCTGGAATCCAAAAAGGACCTCTGGTAGATATTCCTGATTCTTTGCCAGTGTGTAAATTCCTTACAAATTCTGACCTTGGGCTTTCAGAGCCCAGAGGGCTAACACATGGCCATCCCCACAATGAGTCAGAGGCTTTACGTCTTATCTGCTTGACTACTTGTGCCTGAGCTACAGCTCAGCAAGCTATTTGTCAATAAATAGAAAACAAATTAGCCTGATTTTTGGTTTTGCTGAATTTACATTCTGAATCCAAGAGTCCCTTGATGATCAGAGTAAAGAAAATGCAGTGAAGAAAGAGAAAAATATAGTTTGGTACAATTCCCACATTTCCATTCCCTAAGGATGCTCATGCTAATGGTGGGAAGCAACTGCAACTCACAGGTGAGAGGCCCTCTAATTGGATGAATGCTCACACCGGGAATTAACCAAAAACAGTTAATTTTGACAAAGAATAAGCAGAGACACCCCAGGGCCAACCCCCTCCACCTCCCATGCAAAACTTATTTATACTAGAAACATTATGAATCTTAATCCAAACTAATTTTCCCATCATAGTCATAATTAATTAGCCAAATAAAATATTCCTTTTTTATGTGGAATATTTAATACAATGGTATTAATACAATGGTACCTACAAGGCCAGAGGTAGACTGCTTTATTTACAAATTTCTGGCAGCCAATGCCATTAGCTTTAGAAGTGCAATGAAAATTCTATCTTTTTGAAAAGTAAATAAAGGTTGAAAAAAATAAACAAAACACTTAGAAATAATAATCTTCAGGAGTGTAAAAGTGTAACTCCCAATAAAACCTGAACATTGAAAGCAGCAATTGTTACACAAATGGTTTTGAAATTACATTTAATAAAATCAAGAATGTTATTATCCAACAAGAACATATTCTACACAGACAGCCTATTTTAAGCTCTTTATCTAATCTTGCCAAGAGTAGCCTCCCTAGATGGTCACTCGGCAAACACCTGCCCTGAAGAATTTGCTAGACAGGATTAGTGCTCGAGCCCTTACCGGATGAGATGCCTCACTGCAGCATCAAACTGCAGAAACATAACCTCCCTCCGGAGAAGGAGTGCCTGGGCCACCTGTGTGGGGTCCTGGGGACTCTCGAGGCTGTCAATCATTTTCTGTAGTTCTTGAAGCTCAGACCCTAGAAGATGGACATTTGAGTCAGACAGTGTGAAAGATAGGCTACTATAGCTAACCCAGTAAACCATCATTTCACCTGCAGAGCCAACTTGTCACCCGAACAGACTTCCCTTTCTTTGTGGGTGTACTAATTATATGTTTTGCAAGACCAGCAAAACCTTATGCTCTAGGACTCAAGGTCTAATTTATCTCTCTTTTCTTCCTTCCTCCCTCAGGAAGATAAAAATTTCCTTTGCTTTTCAGCACAATAAGAGCATGCTGTTGAAAGAAAGTTTTAAAATGTATAAGGATATGGTCTCAAAATAGACCAAAAAAGAGAAATTACAAGGACTACGAAAGTATAGTCCTTAGTATATCCATTAGAGACTTGAAATTATTATAGATTATAAATTAGCACTCATTTCTCATTGCCGTGCTATCCAAATCAGCCCTCATTGTCACTGGCTCATGGATGAAAGAAGACTCAAGAACATCCAAAGCAAGTAAAACATACATATGTGTAGACAGACATACACATGTGCATACATATGCATACATATCCTAGCAGATGCTAGTCATTCTGAGAGTAGGTGTGGGAGACCCCTATCTGGCTTATTTCTTAGACCCTCACCATAAGGGAAGGCTGCATATAAATAAATGTATGTTCATTGTAGATGAAAATTTAACTTAGGGGCCTTTTAGGGTACTCAGTGCGGGTTGTGGAACCTGGCCTGTGTCTGGATGGCTGTCCTGGCGTGTTATTGGCACAGAGAAGGAGCTTGTCAGCACAGGAGAGCACAGCAGAAACGAGGAGCCCTCAGGGAGCATGCCTGGGCTTACAGGGCGAGCAGAACATCAGCTAGTCTGAAATGCTCGTCAACTCCCTGTGAGAACGGTGATAGTTTTCTACCAGGAGAGGACATCCTTGTTGTGGGAAGGATTGTGAAGTTGATTATTATGCCTCGATATGTGGATTAAGGCAGAAGTGAGAGGGGAGACCCGCAGCATTTCCGGAGATGCTCTCTTGACAGCTGCTCCAGACCTTCTAACCCTCTAACCGTCCCCAGCCCAGTACTGGGCCTCCTCCAGCATCTTCTGGCTGGAGAGCCGAGGATTGTGGGAGTGGGGAATTGAGAGCTTGGTAGGGCAGGTTCAGGGCTGAGCATGGTTGTTAATACTTGTAACATATTCTCTTGGTTTAGGAAAAGATGAGCAATCCAGATTTCACAACCATTTGATGTTTTACATATAATAGAAAAATGTTTTTTATTTTTTTTCTAGCTCCAAATGATTGAGTCTAATCACCAAACTTTTTATTACTTCTCTAAATCTGACAGTCCTATTGGGCTGAAAAGAAGAGGAATCACATTAGAGTGAGTGGCACAGGAACTTATGTGGTGGTGGAAGGGAGGAGAGGTGATCAGTGAGACTCATCTGCTCACAGCCTGGTGTGTTTGGTCTACAAGCAACATACTCTGTCAGGTTAAGCAGCAACCAGGGGAAAGTGTTCATAATCCTTTGCAATGACAATGAAAAAAAAGGGGATTATAAAATCACATAACCCTGTGATGAAAGCTCTGTAAAATGTAAATGTAAAATATATTTGGACAAGGGCTAGAAGGGAGTATAGATAAATAAAAATATTTCACTCACTAGAGTGGTTACATTATAGGTAATTTTTCCTCTTTTCATCATTTCTATTGTTTATATAGTGCTGTTTGTATACTTTGGCATGTGATCACTTCCCAGCAAAACAGTGAGCAAAATAGTTCCCACGTATGGCATTATCATTGAGATACAGATGTGTAGGCGGGACTACCCTTCCTTTGTTATTTTACTGATTTTAAAATCCTCATTCTGGCTTTCCTTTCTTTGTGGGGTCACAGTGCTTGATGGGAGGGGAAGTGGCAGATGGGCAAGGCAAGCAGCCTGGCCATGAGGATGGGGCAGGTGGTCATCAGTGATGGCCATGGGGTCGGGGGGCCCCTGTGCTGGGAAACATCAGGAAAGGAGCCTTTTCTCATGTCTTTCCCCAGGAGGGTCCTGTTTGGGCAGTCAGAGAGAGAGAGAGAGACAGAGAGAATGGAAAGAGGAGAGAGAGGGACAAGGATGGAGAGAGAGAGACAGAGAGAGATCACCGTGGCCCTGTCTCTGCGTGAAGACTCAGAGCCAGGACACTTTGTTCCTAGTTGTCTTGAGAGTTCCTGAAACCTTAAGTTCAGCGTGTAGTATTCTGGCTTGAATTGGCCTCCTAATCCTTTACAAAGGAAATCACAATGTAAACTCCACGTTCTGATGACACCCTCTGCTTCACGCTGACTCCAAAGGAAGTCACCGGCTTTCAGGAATGAGAGAATTCGGCTGTGTCCTCAGAGCTGGTCCACAGCATCTAAGACCTATCTTCTTCAACCAAGTGGGAGCACCAAAAACTGAAATTCTGAGTATCCCTTTTAAACATATTTTAAAGCATATAAGTCCACAAAAGTAATTTTATCTTACTCCAAATAGTTCCGAGATGGTTTAAAGGAACAGACTCTCATTTCATCTTTCACCTTTGTTCTCTTTGCCTCCTCCAGGAATGAGGCCAGGCACTAAGCAGCCTAGTCTTTTTAAAAAGATGATTATCTTAGAGTGAGATTTTTTTTTTCAGTTTGCTCTTTATTTTCAGAATAGCAGAGCACGCAAGACTTTGCACAATCTCCCTGAACACAAATGTTTTTACTTGCAACGTGACAAGGTGTGCATCTCTAATTGCACACTTCGGAAAGCCTAAGCCCCACACATCTCAATGGTTTCCAGGTCTATAGCACATAAATAGCAAGGAAACAATTCCCTTCACCCCGAATTCTAGGTCCTCCACACTTGGTCCTCATTTCCCATTATTCCTCAGAGCCACGCTGGTGGATTGGCGGGTTCACTTCTCTGGACTGGCCACATGCAGCCCTGCCTGCTGCCCTCACCAGTGTTCTGTTCCTGTCTTACTGGGACTGTCCCTCCTGCTTTCTCCACTGATCCAAGTCCACTCCTCCCCCTATCTGGGCAACTGTCCCCAGATCACCTCCCTGCAGGCTCTGCCCAGGGCACTCCTTACTCCCAGCTGCTGTAGGACTTCCTGTGTGGTGACCTTTCTTGGAAACATGGCTCTGGCTCTCTCGGCTTCCTTTTCATCTCCGTATAACACCTGCCTCCCATCTCAAGGGCAGGAGGGCACTTTTCTTGGCTGTCCTCCTTTTTCCTGTGCCTCATTTACAGCCCAGTCCCTACACCCTCCCATACCCGGCAGCTCCCCTAAGAGTGTCTTACCTTATTTTCTGAGTAAACCCCATTTACAATAGCCCCCAAATCAGTGAAAGAAAAGGATCTAAGAGAGCTTTGGAACTTCTCTAATCTTTTGGGACTTATCTTGAAGACTTGCTAGTCACTGTGAGAGCTCATTAGTCTGCAACAATTCTGTGCCTTCTGCTGATTATAGCCCTATGGCCGCCCCTTTTCACACTGCCTCTGCTCAGACTTGCATCCATCCTTCTCCCAGATCACCACTGTGCCTTCCCTACCTCCCGCATCTGAATGTTCCTCACACAATGCAAATCTACCTGCCACCAACTCCAGGGTCTCCTACAAACATATTTCCTTTATGCTGCCACCAGCCAGAGGGGAATAGATTCAGATTATATCACATTTGTTTTAAGACCACCAGGTTTAGGCCGGATGTGGTAGCTCACGCCTGTAATCCTAGCACTCTAGGAGGCCGAGGTGGGAGGATTGCTTGAGCTCAGGAGTTCAAGACCAGCCTGAGCAAGAGCGAGACCCCATCTCTACCAAAATTAGAAAGAAATTAGCCAAACAACTAAAAAATAGAAAAAAAATTAGCCGGGCACAGTGGCGCAAGCCTGTAGTCCCAGGTACCCGGGAAGCTGAGGCAGGAGGATCGCTTGAGCCCAGGAGTCTGAGGTTGCTGTGAGCTAGCCTGATGCCGCGGCACTCTAGTCCAGGCAAGAGAGTGAGACTCTGTCTCAAAAAAAAAGACCACCAGGTTTAAACAAAAATATTAGCTAATTTCTTTGGCTCTTCTCATTCTTTGAAATCCCTGGCTACTATGTTATAAGATTTTGCTATTAATTAATATTTATAAGACTAGTGACATAATTTGGATGGGAGTCACATTATTAAGATCAATTTCCTTGCTTCTCATAAATGCAGCTTACTGAACATTTCAGTGTCTTTAATTTACCTCATGTGTTTGTCTTATAGCCTGATGCTAAGAGTTCACTGATGAGCACTGAGCATATAAAACTAAAGCCTCACTCATTCTTGCTATGGGACTATTAGGTCATTGATAGCTAACCAGAGTTATCTGCAAGCTTCTTAACAGCAGATGCTTGGCTCTGACCTTGCCAGAAAGGAAAGGCCAGGAAGGAAAGAGAATGAGAGAAAAGTAATATTTATTGGAGGCTTATATATCCTTCTAAAATTTTTACACATATTCCAATCCACAGAACATCTCTACGAGAAGTTATTATCATCCCATGAGAGTAGAGTGCCCAGTTTGCAGTAACCAAGTGGCAGAGGCAGGGTAAACCCCAGGCCTTCCAACTCCTGAGTTGGTGCACTTTGTGGCGTGACCTATAAATGTGGAATCGATCAGATAAACGTGCAGTTTGGAGACAGCATATAATGAGACTTTTCCTTTGCCCTTCTTATTACTGTCATTTATGAGAAAATATTGTCATTCTGTCTTTCCAAGTATTAAGAGCTTCACAGAATTTCAACTAAACATTGAAGGTGATTTTAACCACCTTTAATCACTTACCAATGCCCTCGGTTCCACCCCAGTCACTTCTCAAAGGGTTAGGACTTAGAGGAAATTCAAAACATGCGGGACAATTGCCAAGTTTAGCAAAACTGAACAGGTAGGCCACAATGTCATGGAGAGGAGCCATCAGCTGTAGAGTTAGCTCTAAGGCTCTAAAAGCTTCCTGTGGGTAAAATCAATATAAGGAAATAAGTTTGAGGAAGTTTCTAAGAGGCATATAAAAATATATGAGTACTGATTAGGGACAATATCTTTAAATAAGGATATTTAAGTAAACATGTTGACAGTATATACAGGATAATATCTGAAAAAGAGAACAGGAAACCTATTAACAAACAAGGGTTACATACCTCTGGACAAGGTAACTCCTGTGGGGGGTTAGAGCAATGTGTTTCTTTGTGTAAAGTCATTCATGGCCATGAACATGTTTGCATGACCATTAATGAATTGCAAGGGTCACAAACAAATTCATAGCAGGCACTCATAATCAGACAACATTGTCCTGAGTGAATACCTATAAGCAAAGTATAGATATTTATCCAAATAGTTTAAACCAACACATAACTAAAAATCAAACCTTGGATCTTAAATATCCATGTTCAAGTGAAGGAAAAGTGAAAAATTATGATCTAACTGCAGACGGTACTATTTTTATATTTGTTTTTTAAAAATCTGAAAATTCTTTAATGAAAGACAGGGTAAGAAACCTAGGTTGCTAAACAGATTTTTACTTACAAAGAAAAATCAGAATATTCCCCAAATGCCATTTTCAACATCAAATTTTATTTATTTAGCTAATGCTTATGTGTTTTATGTGTTTCTATATCCACTTAAAAAAAATGATTACCAGTATTACCCTGTGTCAGTAAGTTAAGTACATAGGCCAGTCCCTCAAAAACCAGTAACCAGCTGGGTTGCAAGTGCAATCTCAGCTTCTTACTAGCTTCAGGGCATCAGGGTGGGATTTTCTTGAAGAGTTTGGGAGGAAATTGAGGATTAATAAGGAATGTCAGAAGCCTGAATTAATGTTCATTAGTGACCAGGGAGAAACAGAAATTGTGAAATAATGAGCCCCAAGAGAAATTATAATAAAGCAGGCATAAGTGTGAGCTGTAAAAAGATTTCAGTTATTAGATGTCTCTGAAAAAAACAAGGGATGTTCTCTGGAATTGATGTTTAACCATGAGACGACAAAAACAAAACAAAACAAAACAAAGCCAGTTTCCATTTGGTACACATTAAAAAAATACAAACCTCTTCTGGCAGAGTTTTGAACATAACCAGCACTTCAGAAGGATGGGGTATGAACCATAAATTGAGGAAGACTTTTCCGTCAGCCGACAGCAAACGTCGTGGCCGGGGCTGAAAAGTCCTGTGGTGTTAGAAGAAAGTACCTGTAGCACAGCATTTCTGTCTAAACGAGGCTCTGAGCATGAACTACCCTATTTAAGCCACCGCCCTCTGGTCACACAGGCCTGTCACCACCGGCCCAGTGTACAAGGCTGAGGACAGCAGCCCTCCTTTTCAGGCCTCTCCCAGGGGGCCAGAGTTACTTATAAATAACTCAACAGGAAGAAGAGCAGTTGGGCTGCTTTTAGCCCGAGCTGTGTTGGAGGAAGGAGTGGGTACGGAGGAAGGGAGAGGCGTGGTAAGAAAGGAAACGAAGGTGATCAATTACATGGCCAGCAACAACCTGGGTGGTACATATTTTATGTCACTTAATTCTTCTGACAGCCTTAGGATGGACCTATTTTTGTCCCACTTTCACAGCTGAGAAAATTGATGCCCAGAGAGATTACGGAGATCTTGCCTACCCAGGTCACGAAAGAAAAAATTGGGATTTAAATGAAGATCTGTCCTGCTCTAGAATCTGGGCTCCAGACACCAGGCTCTGTTTTCCTTCCCTCGACACCAGATTTCTTGCCTGGTTCTCCAGCCTCTGGCTCTCTTTTCCCTCTTTCTCCACTCGGCTCTCCTCCTCTTCCAAATACCTTATCATTTCTTAGGCAGCAGTTTAGCTGTCTCTTTGCTGCAGGCTTATATACAAACATGTCATCCATATACATCTGGTTTGAGGATTCACACAAACTCAGGTACCCACCACCTGGACTGAGAGATAATACAATGTCGCTAGCACCCTTGAAGCATGCTGCACACCTCTCTGGGGGCCCCCAGAGAAAGCACCATCCTGAATTTTATGTTAATCCACACCTCCCTTTTCTTTGCAGTTTTATGGATACACCATTAGGAGATATTTTGTTGGGTTTTACCTGTTTTTGACTTTCATGCAAATGGAAGCCCCTGATCTCTCTTCCACACACCCTGGAGAGAGGTGGCATCCTGCCCTGGTTTCTATATCGTCCCAGGGGTGACACAGCTCGCTGTAATCCCACTTGAATGGATTCAGTGCCATCAAGTCTAATTAACTGTTTGGTGTGCAGGCAAGTGGTGACTTGTGCAGTTAACAAGGTGTGGGATTTGGCACTGGAGGACCTGAATTTGAGTCCAGTTTCCATCATCCATAGCTGTATGGCTTTAGACAAATTGTCTTCTTTGAGAGTTTTCAT
>VBSM01000361.1:60874009-60913825 GCA_008086735.1 Cheirogaleus medius | reverse complement strand
GCTCAGGCTGGTTTCGAACTCCTGACCTTGAGCGATCCTCCCACCTAGGCCTCCGAGATTGCTAGGATTACAGGCGTGAGCCACTGCGCCCAGCCAGGAATAATTTTTAAAAAGAGTATCAAGCATGTAAAAAGTATTTTATAAATTGTGAGTTGCTGTACAGAGTTTGTTATTATTATGCTAAGGTGTGGGTGTCTGGCATCTGCTGGAGCAAAGTGGCCAGGGATGCACAGGGCACTCTCAGGGTAATTTGTTAAGAAGTGGGGACCTGAACATGCTAATGAGGGGATATCCCAGAATAGAGGGTTATGTGGGGAAGCCAGAGACCAGCGCCACCTCAGGCCTGTCTTGGTTACGCTAGAACAGGCGGCCTGACCCACAGAGATGAACAGCAGAAAGAGGTACGCAGTAGATGCGGACACTCCCCCCGCCCCTCCCCCACGCCTGCACCTGTCCCCTGCCCAGGGGACTCGGAGCCAGCCCTCTGCTCTTCCCACTCTTCCCCCAGCCCTGGGCAGCCTCCCTCCTTCGTCTGGCTGCAACTACCCTCCGTTTGCCAGTGACTTCTGAGACCACACTGGCAGCCTGGGCCCCTCCACAGCTCTAGAGTTCCAACTTGTGTCATCTTGGCTGGCGGAGACTCAGACCAGCTCAACCAAAAACAGCAAGAACTGAACTCTTCACCCTCTTTAACCCCAATCCTGTGCTAAAGTAGACACAACCCTCTAGTCCCTGAAGCCAGAAATCGAGGCATCACTCTCAGATTCCCCCTTCTCCTCGACTCCTCAGGCCCTAGTGATCCCGCGACGCAGCCCCCCATCTGCACCAGTGTCACTCCACGGTTGTCCGTGACAGTGGCTCCCAGTGGGACGGCCTCGCCTTCTGGGGGCACTTTGGAAATCGCAGGGGCAGTTTTTGACAGTCATGAGGATTGCCTATGAGGAATAAAATTATTTCTGGGTCTCCTGGAGATATTTAGTTAACCCTTCCAGTTTATTGAAGCAAAATGTAACTCGTTTCAACTGAGGGCTGAATGCTTTCAGCATCCAACATTCTGAATGTGAGACTTAAAATCATTACAAGTCTACTTGAAGTGAATTATTGGCCTTAAACCTACTTCAAGTCGCAGGGGTGTTTGTTTTTTAATTTTTATGGATATATGATAGTTGTACATATTTATGGGGTACATGTGATATTTTGATACAACTATACAATGTGTAATGATCAAATCTGGGTAATTGAGATAATCATAACCTCAAATATTTCATATTTCTTTGTATTGGGAACATTCCAAATCCTCTCTTCTAGCTATTTTGAAATATACAATCGCTTATTGTTAACCATAATCACCCTATTGCATCATCAAACACTAGATCTTATTCCTTCTATCTAGCTGTATTTTTGTGTTCATTAACCAACCCCTCTTCACCGCCCTCCCCACTACATTTTCCAGCCTCTGGTAATCACCAGTCTATTCACTACCTCGATGAGATAAATTTTTATAGCTCCTACATCTGAATAAGGAAATGTGACATTTGCCTTTCTGTGCCTGGCTTATTTAACTTAACATAATGTCCCCCAGTCCATCCATGTTGCTGCAAAGGATTGATTTGTAGGTTTTTAGGTTGACTCCATATTTTGGCTATTGTGAATACTGCTGCAATGAATCTAAGCCTCGAGGTTTTAATCAGTTAATGCTCAGCTCAGGAATAAAGTATGGCCTTAATTTGGAGAATTTCCTTTTTTTTTTTTTTTTAAACAACCACATATAATTCAGATAATTCCTGTCCTGGAGCAGATCAAAACCAGTTTAATCCAGTCTCATCTTTATCATTCAGTTCACAGTGTTTGATGGTGCCCCAAAGTAACACTGAGTATCAAAACTGGAAAGTCGCGAGGTCGGCATCTGAGCACAGGGGCCGTGGGATGTAGGCTGGCAGCTGCTCCCCAGCAGCGTGGCTAAACCCAGACCTTGCCTCTGAGAAACATGTGTGTCCCTGTGTTAAGTTAAGCCCTAGCCTTAACTTCTTATCTGTTATTTCCTGCCATTTCTACTCCTGCCTGCAGCCTAGGGGCAGGGATGGGAGCAGAAAGCTGTAGGTTTGGTACAGGGAGCAGAGGTTCTCAGCTCCACTGGGAGCTGTGCTCCCTCCTGCCTTGTGGACAGCCCATCAACTGCTTGGCCAGACAGTTCTTTGGCCTGCTCAACATGGCTGCCTTTACCTTTGTTCCCCTTCCCCATGCCTGGGCCACAGATCAGACCTTATCATCCCCTGAAGCCGTATCACCTCCAAAGTCTTAACTTTTCCAGACAGATCTTTTATTCTTTCAGTTGTCTTATTCACTCCAACTATACCCCATTCATCCCCCCCAGATATGCTCCCCAACGTCACCCATCCTCTGGCCTCCCCTTCCATTTCTGACCTGACTCCCTTCCTTACCCAGACTGGATCTTATAGTCAAGCATGTGAACTACTCTCACCAGCACTTTCAACTCTCTGCTTCTTTGTACTCACAACCCACCCGCCTAGCAAAGCCCCAATTCTGGATCCCTCCAACTATTCAGCTTTTTCTTCTAGTGCACACTGCTGAGCACAGCTGCAGGAAATCACCCCACTAATTACACTGACGCAACGACACGTAAATGCTTTCCAGCCTGAGCTATGTCACCCCGGAACAATCCTTTTTCTTTATTTTCATCAGCTCTCATGTCCATTTTCTTATTCCGTAATTCCAAGCCCTCTTTAAGCACCAGACCAAATTATCCTGCCAGCAGATGATGACATGGTCTATTTCGTGATTGAATCAAAGGCCACGGCTGGAACTCCCTCCACTTCCTATGTGATGTCGCACAATCGTCTTGCTCCCCTTTTCCATGTGACCTGGAGGGCAAACGCCAGACTTCTGGATCTTCCCCCAACCCTCAGTACATTCTCCTTCCCACTGCTGTCTGTCTTCACATGCCATGGATGGGAGCCATGCAGAAGTCTGCGTGCTGTCTCACATCTCTGTACCTCTGCTCATGCGGTCCTCCCAGTGTGGGCTGAATTTCCTTTCCTTGTCCACCTAGGGTACTAATAATCATTCGAGACCCAGGTCCTCTACCCCCATCTCCCTAATCCTTCAGATAATACTGAGGATTTCTTCGTGGGTGCTTTCATTAAACATTTTATTTTATTTTATTCTTTATCACAATGCACTGTAATTACCTATTTCCCCTTGCTGGACAAGGCCCATGTCTAATTCATTGCTGTATGCAGTGGTCCCAACCTTTTTGGCACCAGCGACTGGATTCATAGAAGACAATTTTTCCATGGATGGTGGGGGGGTAGGGGTGGGAGTGGGTGGGGTGGGGAGGCAGAGCTCAGGCTGTGATGCACGTGATGGGGAGCGGCTGTAAATCAGATGAAGCTTTGCTTGCTCACCTCTTGCTGTGTGCACCCCCGTCCCTCCCCTACCGCCGTACTTTACTTGCCAGACACTGCACCCAGGTGTGGGGCTACACCAACCCAGAGGAAGGGATGCCACCTTCAAATTTGCACAAAGTAGCTGTATGGGATGGCAGTGGCTCTGCTTGTCACATAGGAAGGGCTCAACTAGCGTTAGTGTCCTCTCCGTGCTTTCTTTACTCCTCCATCAGCCAGTGCACTGCTCCTGGGAGTGCAGCAGTGCCATCCTAGTCTCCAGACTCCTGTCTCCTTGGGGCCATGAAAGGAATGGAAGCCGCAAGGGACTTCCTTCTTAGGAAGAGAGCTCCCCTCTGGTCTATAGAGACTCTGGTTTGGATGTGGGAGAGGTCTCTGCTATCCTAAACACAGTACATTACAGTCTTTTAAGGATTAAGAAGCATTTTAGAATTTTAAACCTACAGGACTACTTATGGGGCTGTTCTAGTCAAGGGATGGCAAACCCATGGCAGTAATGCTACCTTTCTTCCTTTCCTTGACCATGGCAGACATTGCCAATCAATTACAGTACTCTCACCAACCTGGATATCTCTGAATCCTTAGCAGGGCCACTAATAAATTGTTGGAACTGACATTTAAAATAAAACTTACTTCTTATCCTTAATCCAGCCTAACCCCTTATTTTATGCATGAGATGAGGACCTCTTTCTTCCATGACACCCGTTCCTCAACTCTGTCCTTTCATTGCTAGTTAACTTTGGCCTAGAATGATTCCTGTTTATCATTGCATGAGTAGTCTTGAAAATGGCCCTTCTCCAGAAAGTCTTTCCTCAGCAGTCCTATTTCTTGGAATCATGCTTGAGATAGATACCTTCTTAGCACTAAGAATCATAACATGTTAACTTCAATTTCCTCACTCATTAGATGAAGGGATTGAGGTCCAGAGACGAAAGACAAGTGATTTGCCCAAGACCTCAGGGCAACATATGACTGAGCTGGGTAAAGTCCCATTATTCTAACTCCCAGGCCACGTCTCTCTTCACTCCACCTTCCTATGGTTGATGTTCAGTTTTACTGTAGGTACTCAGTGTATGGAACACTGGCTTTGGAGTCAGAAAGAATCTTATGTAGTACATTTTCCAAACTTCCGGATAAGACAGAAGTTACTCTCTCTATGCTCCCTTTTATATGAGTGCATGAAAAGGGACTTACTAATATCCAGAGAGCTTAGGAAGCAGGAGTAACGTAGTGGAGAAACACTGAATCTGCACCAGGCACAGCTCCTCTACTGCCTAGCTATGTGACTTGGGCACTCACTTGGCTCACACTTTCCTGCCCAAGACCTTACCCCGGAATGATCACACATTAACTGACCAGATGATTTAGGGTCTAGGCTCTCCAGCTTAAATGGCTGTTTCCCTTAATCTTTAGGAAACACACAGCCATCTATGAGAAATAGCAAGTTAGAGAGATTCACCCCCCACCTCCTACAGCTTGACCTCCTTATTAGGTTGCTGCAAATGAAACAGATGAGAAACAAAGATAGACTTCCTGAATACATTTCATCCTAAATACAAATGTAGTGAACTCGTGGTTAGACTTCTGGAAACTATTTTAAAAGTTTGATCCCAAATGTAGATTAGGCTTATAAATGCTTAACTTGGTGAGAGGATGGATGAAATAATGGAACTAAGAAGTCTTAGAGGATCTTGCTGTGATGCTTCAAGTGAGAAAATGATGCATGTCAGCCTCAGTGGGCAGCAGAGGTCCAGGCAAAGCCTTCAGCAAAATAGTCTACTGAAGTATCTCTGCCCCCACTCTTCTCTCAAATGCATTCTTCCATTAGGTAAATCCTGAAGTCCTCCCAAGTGAGAGCACTTGCTGAGCTCAAGAAACAAAACACTGGTATCCATAAACCAGCACCGTTTAAGTATTAAGGTGGGACTGACCACTATCTTGATAAGCAGCTATGTCAGTCAAGGGTTTAAGGACTTCAAGTTCTTTCATTCTCTTGCATTCTCTAGCCTGTTCTGTCATTTCCATTTGCTTAGTGAACACCCTCTTTGAACAATTTTCCTGTCACTTCTTTGAATTCCTTCCTAAGGTCCTGGGTTAGACCTAAACACTCCCCTTTTGTGACCTTGTGGACATTTCCACATATCTCTAATGTGTTATCTTTGAAGTTGTTTGTTTGTTTATTGAACTTTCGCTCACTAGACTGAATTTATTGCCAGAGTCATTGACTTATTCACCTTTATATTAATAGATCTAGCACATAGCAAAGTGCCTCATACTAAGTAGCACTGAATAAATGATGGTTGAATAATGCATGCATACATGCATGAATGGGTGAAAGAGGGGTCTGATACCAATGATCTTTCAATTCCCTTTCATCTTTCCAGTTTATGGCATATTTATTAAGTATTACTGTTACTCAAGCTCCATGCTATAAGGGAAAGAGTAAGGAGGGAGGTAGCTCACCCTGCAGGGTGTTTTTGCTCTTCCTTGGAGACTACACAACCGTATAACAGTCCTTTCTCTCTCTCTCTCTCTCTCTCTTTTTTTTAAGGAAATGTGGTCACTGATTACACAGCTATGTTAACTCTATCTAGGTGAGTGAACTCTAGGTAGGCTGAGTTTAGAACATTTGGAAAATCAGATAAATCATAAGAAAATATGAAAGCAGCTCTGCTCTTATCACTCAATCTCTCCCTCTCTCTAGGATATGTGAATATTGTGAATATTTGTGAAATATGTGAATATTTACATATCTATACATATACATATTTTTCCCTATCAGAAAAATAGAAGGACACTGATTTATCTAAGGCACTGGTTTATCATTTTTTCTCAATATTTCTTCTATGCTATTTTTTTTTTTTTTGAGACAGAGTCTCACTCTGTTGCCTGGGCTAGAGTGCTGTGGCGTCAGCTTCTTCTATGCTATTGAATGGAATATTTGAAGCTAGGACAGCTCAAGATCAAGGTTAACTTATTTGTTTGCCTAAACTAATTTAGATGGTGGCTTATATAAAAGGTTGTGACTGATGGAAATCTCTGGGCTACCCAGGGGAAAACAAAACTGCATAGATTGAAAAAGCAGTCAAACAGCCCATAAACAAAGAACTCCTTCTGGGTTCAAATACAAAGATACTCTCATTCTTGTAGTGTTAACTCTTTCTTTTGCCCTTCTAGACCAGGAGATCAAGGTCAAGTGCAGTAAAGGGAGCAGAGGTTCCTATATGAAACTTAACATGCCTCTCCCGAGGGGGAGGTCGGGTCTGGGAAGGAGAGCAACAGTTCTGAAGGAAATTACGCACCTGGGGTCAGCCTTGAGGCCCTCCTTGGAGTCCCTCAATCCCTTCTTTTCTTGTGGCTGCCCTACCATGAAAAAGGTATCCCTGATGGTAGGAAAATCTTCCAGCAGGACTCTCAGGCTATTACAGCATGCCATGATCTGACCCCGGAGAGCACAGTGAGACATGTGGTGGTTAAACCTGAAAGTCAGAAGAGACAACACCTGGAAGGAGAATCCAAGTTGTTCCACCTCTCACAGAAGTTCCAGGATCTATCTACTTCCCTGGAGGACTTTTCAAAGAGAATAGAGTACCTCTGTGAAGAAGAAATTTTCATGTGGTTCAGGTGCTATTGCCTGAAAGCAGAGGCGTGAACCTCTTCCAAGCGACCCTGGCCCTTCATTGCTGATGCTCCTGTGCATGTCAGAGAAAGTTTAACGTGGGCTTATCCAACAGAACTGTGCTTTATTTAAACACAAACCACCTGAGTCGTTGTCAGGATTTCTACGTCATACTGCTGGTTATTGCATTCAGAGTCAGAGAAAGCCGCACCTGTCACTCACATATACTATACTTACTTTTGACAATAGTCAACTATAACGTCTCTCTTGACTTTTCCAATTTCATCCTGTATAAAAGAGAATGATAGTTCTATTAAACAGTTGGGCATAAGAAATACCCATCCTAACACAAGTGTGCAAACTTATAGCAAACTTCAAGCAGGAGAAGGCCAGAGACTTGAGACACTCTTCCTAGGGGTAAACGTGTTGGGAGACACACTCCTCTGTGGGTCTCTCCTGCTCCTACACACCTTGCTGAGTATGCCAAGCATGCAAGGCCCTAACCACTCTAATTCACAACCATTTCTCAGGGTTGTGTTTGCAGAGAGCAATCTTGAGGGATGAGATAATGGCTCCCCCTAGGAAAAAGATCAGATTTGCTATAAAAAAGGAGGATTCCCCAAAGTCAGTGTTTTCTAGTGACACAAATCCACTGTGTGCAGATAGTCTTCCATGAGACCTGGGAGGCAAGGGGAACTGATAGAAATATTTAGCTCATGTTGCCTGCTCTGCTGTATTAAAATCCTTTGTCTCTGACCTAGGAGTCTTGTGTCTTCTGCCAGCATCCATGGAACAGTAAAAAGTTAACTTATCAGCTAGGAAGTAGGCTCAAATCCCAGACCCTGATAAAAGTGATACAGGTAATTATATTGCCTGAGCTCTTTCTGATCTGATAGGCGTTGGATAATCCTGAAGAGCATTTAATGAACTATTATGGTTTTCCACTTGGTCAATGTTTTTTGAGACTTGCTTATTAGAAGGGGCCCTTTGCCTTCATCATTGTTGAACAGTAATTAGCAGGTCTGGACTCCATTGTATCCCATTTGTAGAACTGGATTAAGTAAATTTAAGTCCTCCTTTTTTAGTCACAGGTAGGGACAAAGCCTAGAGTTTATAAACATTGTCAATTTTCTCCCAAATAATTATGTATTAGGCATTAGCATAATGATTTCCTCATCAAAACATTAATGAATAATGAAATGATATTCATAAAATTAAGGAATAATTTTAACTGACTAAAGATTTGAGTTTTATAGTATTTTTCAACAGATTAGGCTAATATAAAAACCTTTAAACAGAAACATGGCAGTAGTGTCTGGTAAACCAAGATAACCAGATGGTTGCCAGGTGAGAGCCCTTGCTCACTTGGTCTAATCTCCCTGAACCCCTGGAGGGGGCTAACGTTCCAGTGCAGGTGCTGAAACTAATTCACTTGGAAAGTGATAAAACCAAGTGTGGCACTGGAAAAATGCATACATTTTTAATAACATGACATTTTAATAACATTTTTTAATAATCGGCTTGAATTAATTCCTTTCTATCTCTTAATGAACTCCCCTTTTCAGTTCTTTACGATGTATTTTCAATGGTCCTAGCTAAATAGGTTGAAAGCAACAGATTCCAAGTTAAGAATTTTTATTTGCTCAGGTACAGAAGGGGACTAGCACTCTCAAGAGCACTTCTCACTGCACACTCACGGGGCTCTGCATTCTGTTGGTCGTGGTTTGTTGCTTGAGGAGGAAGGCATTCAGCATCATGTCCCGCAGTCCCACTTTTTCTAGCTGAATAGACACGAAAGCCTCTGGAGCCCTGACAAGTGAGCAGAGACGTGGGAGGCCAAGGTGAGAGGTAAGTGGACATTTAGCACAAAGATAACTCATGTTACTGGGCATCTTGGCAGGAGGGCAGGTGGTTCTGTCTTCACGGTTCTCACCTACTTCAAGTGTTTCTGATTATTTGCCAGGGATGCTGATGTGTCGTCCTCCTTCCTGGGGACCCCCATGTGTCTGAAGCATGCATCAGCAGTCCCTCCTTGGTCCCAAACTCCACAGCCCAACTTGTGCTAGTGTTTGTACTACCCAGGTCCCTTTGTGCCCTCCTGGCCTTAACTGTAGGGATATCTGGGCTAAGTGACCTCCCAAGGGTCCTCATGACTAATAAGTTGGTCTTAAACCTTCAATCCACACTTGAGAACTTAAGGCACTTGAATTCTGGCCATGTGGCAGATTAATGTCATCCTGAGTAGTAGAGTTTCTTTGCCTGTCATTATTTTTTATTCTAAATTTGCCAGAATTAAATTAGAGTATCATTGGTAGGCCCCAATAAAATACTCAGAGTAATCATAATTATTACAGAATATGAATATCTCTCCCTGTCATGGTGAAAAGAGATCAAGACAGAATAAGAAATCCCTGGTTTATAGACATATCTCTGTAGAGGCCACACTTCTCTGACAACTCACCATCCTATTATTCTAAGCAATGCTAAAACCTTTGTTAGAATAGTGAGGGCAGTTCTGTGCTTCTCAATTTAAGACAGATGTGGAAAATTTGGAGAGGCTTCTAACTCTTCTTCCTCGTGATCTACCTCTTTAAAGTTTGAATAACATACCTCTTTGAAGTTTAAAGTTGAAGGAAGAGAAGAGAAAGAGACAGAGAAAAAGAGAAGAGGAGAGGAGAAAGAGCAGAGAAGAGGTTAAAATTAGAAACTGTTAACTGTCTTTCATAGACTGGAGTATATTGGAAGGAGGTGAGCCTTCTCAGTGTTCATACAAGGTCTTAAAAAATAAAACACATGCCCACCACTCTGAGAGTTTAGACTCCTTAAATCCCATACTGCATTATTAATTGACTTAAAAGAGTACATTTTTGTTAAATAATACCACCCCCACCCAAATACAGTACCTTTTGGTAGTCTGAAATCTTTCTGAAGAATGAGTAAGGGTGTCTGCGGCTTTTGGACTTGGAGCTAACAGCAAGCTCTCTCTGCCATTCACAATTCGGGAATGTCTTCTTCTGGTTGGACCCAAGCCACCATGATTTCTCAGATCTGAACCTATTTCCTAGAATGTTTTAAGCCAAAATGAATTAAATTTGTTGGATGTATAAACCCTGTAGTACTAGCTATAAAATGATCTCACAGCCACACTGAGTTCAAACACATGTAAACGCCTGGGTATGTGAGAGAGGAGGAGTGGCAGGAAGAGAGATAACCCTTTGCACAATGAAGGGGTGAGGCACTAAATGTGACTATTTCCAGAATAGAGTGCAATTATCTAAAGTCTGCTGAGTTTGACAGTTTGACAGTTATAAATTAATCGAGCTTGACAGTTCCTCAAATTATGAAATATAAAGTTACCCTATAACCTAAGCAATTCCATTTCTAGGTATATACCCAAGAAAACTGAAAACATACGTCATCACAAAAACCTGTACACAAATGTTCATAGTAGTATTATTTCTAGCAGCCAAAAAGTAAAACAACCCAACATATGTCAACTGGTGAATGGATAAACACAATGTGGTATATTCATAAAATGAAATATTATTCACCAATAAAAAGGAATGAAGTACTGCACAACATGGATAAATTTTAAGAACATTATGCTAAGTGAAAAAGCCAGACACAAAAGGCCACATGTTATATGATTCCTTTTATATAAAATGTCCAAATTAGGCAAATCTTTAGAGACAGAAAGTTGATTAGTGGTTACTAGGGATTGAGGGGGAGGAGTGACTGCTAATGGGTACAGGGTTTCTTTGGGGAGTGATTAAAATGTTTTGGAAGTAGATAACAGTGATGACAGCACAATCTTGTGAATATACTAAAAACCACTGAATTATACACTATAAAAGGGTAAATTTTATGTTACATGAATTATATCTCAATAACCAAAAAAAAAAAAACCCCAAAAAATCTGGAGAAAAGGAGTGTATATACTATGGTACCTTTTGTGTAAAAAAGAAGATTCAAATGTATTTGCTTACTTTTGCAACAAGAATTACAGGAAGAGTAAACCAGAAAACAATGGAATCATTTATCCACAGAGGGTAAGGGTTGGGGACAGGATATTTTCTGCTGCATGATTCTAGTCAATCAATATCATAGAGTTACATACAAAGGAAAAATTATTAGCACATCACTGAAAATCAAGAGACCCAGTAAGTATTTGGTTATACATTGATTCACAAATAGGAAAGAAGGGAAGGAAGAAAAGAGGAAAGTAAGGAAAATAAAAAGATAGGAAAGAGGAGGAAAGACAGAGCGGGTTGGAGAGAGGGAGAAATAAAGGGAGAAAGGGAGAAGGGGAAACAGGAAGGAAGGAAGGAAGGTATGGAGGGAGGAAGGGAGGGAGGAAGAAAGCAAGGGTGCAGCCTGACATTAGCTGGTGGTAGTGGTAATATGACTCCGGCTTCTCTATCAAGCAGGCTGACCTTGACATGGGCAGGATGGTCCCCTCGAGGAACGAGATAGAAGTACACCTGCTGGACAGCCACCATCAAAGCATTTTTATGAGCAGCTTGGCATGCAAGGGTCACTTGCATATTTTCCACTCCTGAATGGAGCAAGAGCTAAATAAAGAAAATGTGAAAGATGTTAGGCATTTCTTGCATAAAGAAAGAAGTGAAGTTGAAAGTTGAGATCACCACTTATTCAACATGTAAATATATGAATCAAACATTGATTCATGAGCCAAATAAAATTATTTTCTTTGTGAATTACCAGGTCTCAGGTATTTTGTAATAACAACAGAAAATGAATGCAGACAACCATCATTATTAATTATGAAGTTGGAAGCTTTTCTTATAGATGGGAGCTAAATTTATATGGATTAATTATAATTTTTTTAAAGCAAAACATGAGCAAACTGCTGGTGAGCTGAGATCCTTGCTACTCAGCCATAAGACTGAATCTAGTCTCTCAGCAGCATTTCATTCCAGGAAGGCAGCCTCCAGGCCTGATTTACTCTGTAGCTGGACACCATCAGGTTTCCCCAGTGGTCTGGAAAGGATGAGTAGGCTCTAAAGAACTAGCGAACATGTGCTCAGTGGCAGGCTCCTATAAGCCAAGATTAGATCAATGTTTTTAAAAACACACATATCGTAGCAAAAAATCCAAGTGTCAGGGAAAATAACAGCATCCACCTGGTTTAAAAAGATCAGATAAAAGTTCAAATAACAAACATATATTTTAAAAGCCTTATGCAAAGATGGTTCACTACATGTGCTTCCTTTAGTAGCTAACAGAAGTTATTACAAGTGGTGTTGCAATCTCTATGGTTCAAACTGGGGTAACGTGTACATCAAATAAGGCAAGGCCATTGCTATGATTTGAACTTGTCCTGTAAAAGTTAATGTATTAGGAGACAGGGCCTAATAAGAAGTGATTGGGTCATAATAGCAGAGCCCTCACAAATGGATCAATGTTATTATAGCAGGAACACGTTTTTTTCTTGCAAGAGTGGGTTGTTATAAAAGTCAGCCTCGCTTGCTCTTGCAGTCTTTTTCACATTTGCTTGTCTTTCCGCTTTTCTGCCATGTTATGTTGTAGCATGACACCTTGTCACCCCTTGCCACCATGCCTTGGACTTTCCAGTATCCAGGACCATGAGCCAAATAAAATTATTTTCTTTATAAATTACCAGGTCTCAGGTATTTTGTAATAGCAACAGAAAATGAACTAAGACAACCATCATTATTATTTATGAAGTTGGAAGCTTTTCTTATAGATGGGAGCTAAATTTATATGCATGAGTATTATGATTTTTTTAAAGGAGTACATGAGCAAATTGCTTTATTTTAGTCTATTTTCTTTTTTAAGAAATAAATTAAATGATTTACCTTAAGGATGCCTTCCTTTGTATAAAAACTAAATTTGCCAACTTGGTTATCATCTAACTCAGAGATGGCTAAGACAAGAGTAGGAGGAGAATATCTGCAAAAAGAAATATGAAGTTGTTTAGATGTGACATGCCACTGATTAAGAAATGCCCATTCTGATGGAACAGAATGGCACATGATCAGATCTGAAAAGTGAGTAGTAATAGAAAATGCAAAGTTTTATATAAGATGATATTTCAATCAAAAGACCATGAGGACTCTGGGGTCTTTTCAGTCCTTATTGGACTTGATCTCTCTGCGGTTTGGTTGTGGTAACCATGCCACAGTGTTTGAAATTCTTTTCTCTTGATCATCCTTCCACTACTCTGTCCTGTTTTTACTCTTCTTGACCAGAGCTGTTCAGGATCCCTCACTGACTCCTTCCATTGAATACCTTCCTAAATGTTGTCCAATTATTACTTTCTCCTCTGGTTCCAACAACCATCTAAATAGTCTTTACAGCCAAGTTCCCACCTTGGGAAATGTTCCTTTGTCTATAACTATGAGACCTTTTCAAGTAATTTCATATCTAACAGTCTTTGTTTCTTCATCTGTAAATGGGGATATTACCTATCTCATATTAAGTGGGATAATATGCATGAATGTGCTTTTTAAAATGTAAGTCACAATACTCATGATGTCTGGTGTAGTTGGCCCTCCATATCCATGGGTTTCTCATCCGTGGATTCAACTGACAACAGATAAAAAAATATTTGAAAAAATAAAACAACGAAAGGTAATAATACAACAATAAAAATAATATAAACAAAACCATATAGTATAACAACTATTTACATAGCATTTATATCATATTAATTATCATAAGTAATGCAGAGATGATTTAATGTATAAGGGGGAATGTGAGCAGGTTATGCACAAATGCTATACCATTTTATATAAGGGACTTGAGCATCCTTGGATTTTGGTAACAAAGGGAGTCCTGGAACCAATCCCCCATGAACACCGAGGGACAACTATATATGTTGTTGTTATAACGGCACTCCAAAGTGGCAACTTTAAGGAGTTAATGTGCATAAAATAAATACAAACTCAAGACACAATTCTTTGAATGCATAAACTCTGCCCTGGGAATTCAGAAGATTTCCCTTTTCTTGCAGCACCTCTGGGTCAACACTGGGAGGACCAATCACGGCTTGGCCAGACTACAGAGCATTCAGAGAGTTTGTGCTGATTGGTGGATTTCAACTGAACAAAACTGTGCCCTATTTTCACAGCAGTATAAAATACTAACTCAGCAGGAGGACCCGGAAGAGCCAGAGAATAATGTGGCTCCAGACATTTTTTTCCAACTGGAGACCTAGCCTCACCCGAGGCCCGATCACACTTTCTACCTTGGCTTCTGCAGATATCTCTGTGTCCTTACAGTGAGTTCTGTTTTGGTTTAGCTAGTGTGGCAGGATAGTGCAGGGGAGGTTTTGCCTGCAGGACATATTTGGCAATGTCTAGAGACATCTTTGATGTCAGAAACAGTGGAAGAGGGGTGTGGAGTATTGGGATACTACTGGCATCTACTGGGTAGGAGTCAGGAATGCTGCTAAACAACCTAAGTCACACAGGACAGTCCCCCAAAACAAAGACTTATCCAGCCCCACATTTCAGTAGTGCCAAAATTGAGAAATCCTGGGTTACTGTATTCTATCATCCACCCCTTCCTTCCGCCCCTGCTCCTTTAGCTTACTAACACATCAAAGTTATATTTTGAGCAGTGATCCACATTAGCAAAACAGAGGTGACTTTGCCTCCTTGGAGTCACTTTTTCCTTCCCCTAGGGAGAAGGGCAGACTAGCAGAGAAGGAAAGAAGAGGAAGACAGAAGTTTCTCCTCCCTACACATCAAAGGCTGACTCTATGAGGAAAAATAAAAAAGATTCCTTCCCCCGACTGAGTAGATTCATGATCTGTTCCTAGCAAGAATGTTTTCTTTCAGGTAATGGGCTGAATCTACCAGCCTGAAAGAGAGGTTTCACTGGTCTGAGTTGTATTCTGCCACTAACCAACAAAGGAGTCCGACACATATTGCCTACATGTTAGGTTTATACAGTGTGTTATAGTTTCAAGGAAACAACTGCTCAGAAAACTTATGTGACTTCTTTCTGTTTCCAAAGACAGTGAGAGAAGAAACCTGAACTTCTGATCCATGGCTCTTGCCCCATCAGACCAACCCTCACACCCCCTTCTACCTGGAAGTAACATGTTCTGGGAAGTTGCTGAGCCTGTGATTTCATCAGATTTGCATTCTCTGACGTGGTGTTTTCATCTCTCAGTTACTCAGTGTTTTTAAGTCCAATTGTCCCCCTCAACCGAGATCTTATTCTTCCCCTCTCTTATTAAAAAAAGAAAGAAAAAGAAAAAAACCCAGCATCATGGCAGATAGAATATAAGGAAGACGATTTAGAAATGTGATTGCACTTGCATGTCCAATGGTGAGAGGCATTATTTTTTACTGGTTATTGATTCTACCACTACACCATTTTCTCTTCGACCCTCTCAAGCTCACCTGTCTACCCGACTGCTGTCCTCTAGCAGAGAGGTTATAAAGACAGGAGGTGGTTGGTCCACCTTGTCCTTGTGTGATGCAAATTCAAAGTGAACAGGCCTCAGATACAGATGAAACTCTTCAAAACCCATCTCCAATGCCAATTCCTTATAGAGCCTAAAAGAAAAAAAAAAAGAGCCAAAGACATTTGTTTGTGCTCTCTCCTAAAAGAAAAGCAAGTGGCAAGAAAACCAAAACACCTGAACAAGCACAAAAACAAAAACCAAACAAGAGTGAGCCCAGGACTGTGTGAGGTGAATGAGTCAAAAAGGTCTCATGTTCTGCTCTTGCTGTGACAGTTACACATGGTAGGAGATATGCTTGGTGGCTTTCTCAACTCTCATTTCCTACAAGCCAGCCGCTGACCTCAGAGGCCTCATGAGGTCACCAATGTGCCTCAATACAACCTTCGCCATCTTCTCTTTGGGCTCCTCACAGCCAGCCTCTCTGTCCCCTTCTTGAGGAACATCTTTGTTCTCCTGGATCCAGGATCTGCTTGCTCCTGCCTAATGACCACTCTCTCTGTCTTCACCAGCTTCTCCTCCTCCTTGTTTTCAAATTCTGATGTTTCCTGGGGTTCCACACCTGGTCCTCTTCTCATCTACTACATCCCCTAGTTGGTTGGGGAGTACATGCAACCCCAGACCCTCAGACCACTCCTTCGTGTGAGACCCTGTGACCTTCGTCTCTGTCCCTACTGGAGACTCTGAGCTCCAATCCCAAGTCCATGCAGCTTACAGCGTGGCTCCATGTAGATGTCCCTCTGGCATCTCAGCCTTACATGTCTACAATGCTTTCCCCCTTCCCTAACACCAAATTCTAACACATTCCTCCCTCTTGAGAAGTTGGCACGTGAAGGCTTAATTCTTGGCACCTGTATTAGTTTGCTAGGGCTGCTATAACAAAGTACCACAGAAATACACTAAGTATTCAGTGGCTGAAACAACAGAAACTTATTGTTTCAGTCCTAGAGGCTAGAAGTCTGTGATCAAGGTGTCAGCATGGTTGGTTCCTGTGAGAGAAGGATCTGTTCTAGGCCTCTCTCGTTGGCTCTAGATGGCTGTCTTCTCCCTCTGCCTTCACATGGTCTTCCCTCTGTGTGTCTGTGTCCAAATTTCCTCTTCTTATAAGGCTGCTGGTCATATTGGATTGGGACTCACCCTAATAACTTCAGTTTAATTTGATTACCTCTGTAAAGACCATATCTCCTAATAAGGTCACATTCTGAAGTACTAGGGATTAGGACTTGAACATGAGAATTTTGGAGGGACACAATTCAACGCCTAACAGCCCATCTTCTAGGACACTTTCCCTGATCCATTTAGAAAGAATGAAACATCTCATTTTCTGTACTCCCTTAGCTTTTTGTTCATAGGAGTAGAAATCATGATACTGCATTATGGGTAATTTTTCATTATGAGCTCCCTGCAGACAAGGATCATAAATTATGCAGAGAAGTTAATAATATCTTGACTAGTAGTTTGAATTCTGCTTTTACTACTTTCTGGTTGTATGATCTTAGACAAATTACTTAATTTTATGAACCTCTATTTCCTTGCTGATAAAATGTTAATGTAACCTACCTCATAAGGATATTCTGAGAATTAAGTGAAATAATACGCATGAAGTCCCCAGTATAGACCCTGGCCACAGCAGGCTCTTAATAATGGCTGGTGGTGGGTGACTGAACTCTTTATGTCTACGAGGGCCTCTCAAGGGAACCAGGGCACAACAGCGCTCATATAATTTTTTTACTTCTTTTTCTTTTTTTCTTTCTGACACCTGCACTCATACATATTTGCAACAAACCCACTAGTTTCATATTTTTCCTGTTTATGGAACATGTGTGCTTGACATCTTACCATCATTTCATACTCATACCTAAAACAGAACTCAATAATTTCTCCTCCTACCCACTGAACCCTCCCCTACCTCTGCCAGACCTATTAATAGATGCTGTCACTGACTCATCTCTCTCCTTTCTCTAGGCCCTCCGCTATTCAACTTCATTACATTAAGAGCAAATTCAACCCCTATTCCCTGAGTGTCTGGAGTGGCTCAGGCCCCATACCAGGTAATGGGATATCATGGTAAACAGTGTCGATGGGGCTTTTGCATTCAAGGAGCTTATGCTCGCAGGAAAACCAGTAAGCCAATATTAAGCATCTAATTACAAGAAAATGTGCTGAATGGAGAGGAAACCCAGGTGCCAGTAGGAGGACTTAGCCTACTTGAGTGGTCAGAGGGGAATGTGGGGAGGCTTGCAAGAGAGAAGGGAGCCAGTGATCATTTTAGCCATTTAGAAAACTCACTCTAGCTGCTCTGGGGCAGAGAGGGGACATGGCTTGTAGGCAGGAAGACCCATGGTTTGTTATTCCCCAGGTTTTGCCACAAAACTTATATTCCACCTGGATACTCCGTCCTCCCACTGACCGAGCTAAGTGTGCACTCTCCACACTCAGTTCTACCAGCCGGTGGCGGAGGGTCACGAGTTCCAGAAGTTTGGAAAATGTCTCCAGTTGCAGCACATGAGAATCTTGTCCTTGTTTCTGTCCTTCATCTGCTGCAGACTTGAGTGCAAGCAGGCCTATTTCCTCCACGATAAAGGGATCTCCCATCACTTTAGCTGAAAACAGCTGAAAGCAAACAAAGTACTTTATAAAACATAAAAGAAGAAATTCCACATTTTTAAAAAAATACTCTCAGCTGGGCATGTTGGCTCACGCCTGTAATCCCAGCATTTTGGGAGGTCGAGGCAAGAGGATCGCTTGAGGCCAGCTGTTTGAGACCAGCCTGAGCAACATAGAGAGACTCTGTCTCTACAAAAAATAAGAAAAATTAGCTGGGCGTGGTGGCGTGCCTGTAGTCCCAGGTACTCGGGAGGCTAAGGCAGGAGGATAGCATGAGCCCAGGAGTTCCAGGTTGCAGTGAACTGTGATGGCACCACTGCAGTTCAGTCTGGGCAACAGAATGAGACCCTGTCTCTTAAAAAAAAAATACTGTCAGTGGCACAGGCTCTGGATCCAGTTTTTCTGGCCTCAAGTCCTACCTCTGCCACTTACAAGCTGTAAGATTTGGGGCAATTTACTCAATTTTGTCTTCATAGTTTTTTCATCTATAAAGTGGGGATAAGGATAACAACAGTACCAACTAGATACTAATAGATAATAATTACCTAATAGGGCTGTAGAGAGCGTTAAATGAGTTAAGAGATGCAAAAGTATTTGCTGTTACATTATTATAAATGTTTCTAGTCTAAATAAATAATAGAAATGCCAAAGATAACCTAAATAGAAGTCCCTGATTTTTAAAAGTATTTTGGTGATCAACAACAATAATTTTTTATAAACCTCTGTAATTGCAGTTTCAAAATTTCAAAGTGTTTTTTACATATATTAACTCATTTTTTTTTGTAAGATCCCCATGAAGTAGGCATCTCAGATGCCACTATTCCCCTTTATCAATGAGGGATCAGAAGCAACACTGACACTTTCCAAGGTCCCACAGCAGTACCAACAGCAAACTTGGGCTTCCTAATTCCAAGTTCAGTAGATTTAGAGTGTGCCCAACTGCCTTTACAGTCCTCCTGCACTCAGAGCAGGCCCTGAGTGATCTGTGAAGTGACCATGTTGTCCTTTAACATCCTTCTGCCTTGGCGAGCGCCTCTGCTCTAACGTCTCTGCTGTCCTCTAACACCACGCCCAGCAAGGACCCACTTTGGGGAACCCCTCTCTGCCTTTCCCTGTTTGGCTCCCAAGAGTACATAAGCTCCTTTGTCTACCTACTGATCTACCAAAGCACCTGTCTACTCAACAATACTATTTCTAGGTTTTTAAAGTCTTCCAGAGTGATAACAAAGAGACCTATTAAATTTCCGCATGTCTTCTGAGGGCAATACCTCCTCCATTTTCTGACCCAATACAAATAGCTTATCTGAATATTTATCACTTCAAGGTCCAAATTTGAACACATTTCAAAAATTTTAATTAAAGCTATTTGGCATCAGTGGGAGACTAGACAGGTATCCCAGATATTCACTGTAATTTATAAGAGAATTTCAAATACATTTTTGAAATATGGTACCATAGTCAATGTGAAAAAAAAATCTTCAATTAATGGTAGTAGGATAAATGGCTGGTAATTTGGGGAAAAATTCAATTTTAACTTATACCTCACATCTCTCTCTCTCTCTCTCCAGTGAAATATTAAAGGGATTTAATGTTTTTTAAATAAAACCAAATCCTTAAAATATTACAATAAGACAAATATGAAACATCTGGAGGAAGATTTTTTTCTGAATTTAGGAAGATAGAAAAAATCACAAAGGAAATGATCAATAGATTTGACTATATGAAAATAAATTTCTGTTAAAAAAATAGAAAGACAAATGAGGAAATATTTGCAGAAAATGATACACAAAGAGGTTAAAGTTTTTATTTAAGAAAAGCTTATGTAAGTAGATAGAATGACATTAGGATTCCAGCAGATAAATAAAGAGAAACAAAAGAAAATTTATAAAAATAGTAACAAAGCATTCAGAAGAACATTTAATCTCAATAAATAGCAAGGAAATGCAAATGTACTGCATAATGTGTCCCCTTATGTATATGTAGATATTAGAACATACATTATATGCTTTTGCCTAACACTGTATAGCAGAACTGGTACTTTTGTACATTATTGGTGGCATTATAGGTTGGCACAACTTTTTGGAAAGCAATCTGCCAATATGTATACAAAGGTATTTTTTGTTTTTTTCGAGACAGGGTCTCACTCTGTTGCCTGGTCTTGAGTGTACTGGTGTGATCATAGCTCACAGCAACCTCAAATTCCTGGGCCCAAGTGATCCTCCTGCCTCATCCTCCTGAGTAGCTGGGACTTGACTCAAGACAAAAAAGATCAAATTTTAGGATGAGTCTTAGTGAAAAGAAAATATATAATTTTTAATTTAAAATATTGTTAACACCTAAATAATAAGCCAGAAAACATTTTCCACATACCTATATATATCACTCTTTTCATTTTAATTGTCACTGCATCCTTATAAATTAGAAACTTTGACTCTATCCCCCCTGCAAATCACATAAAAATTTTGGCAAAGCCTATGACTGTGATCTTTCTCTGGCCAAATTGGGGGGAATGGAGCCAAACAGAAAAACAAAGCTAAATAGTAACATCTGGAAGGAAACATTATTTTTGCCAAAGACCCAACTACCCTCTTCAGAAAAAACCTACATCTTTTTGGAGCTGAGCGCTATACAAGGCCTCGGGCTTGGCTGGAGTGAGCCACAGGTCCAGGGCCAGCCACAGGACACGTCGCTCTAGCACGGCGAGGCCACTGGCGGACGTGGGCCTGCAGGCGTGGCAGGCCTCTCGGAGGAGATGCTCTAGGGCTCTGGGGATGAGCGCCGCCAGGCCGAGGGAAGGGTGGAACTCCAGCAGATAGACATTTTTCAAAGCAGGGCTTGAAGAAGAAGAACAATGAATGGCAATTTTACACAACAAAAAATTTAACCTGTCTCTGAAGATATTTGAATTTTATATTTTTATAGACCAGTAAACCAGCTCCTATAGGTCCAGAGCATTATTTAAAATACTGGGAGCTCAGAGGGACCTCAGAGTCTGTCCAGGGAACCCACCAGGTTATACAGCATCCTCTTTGCTTTAATGGGAACCCTTTTTAAAATGGAAAGACATGGACGTGTATTCTAAATGCCCAATAAGAATAATATTAAGACTGTGAACAGCAAAACTATCAACATTTCACTAAATATTTTTAGTCAAATATCTGAAAACAAAATAACTCAAAAGAAAAGTGACTAAATAAAAAACAATTTCCATGGTTATTAGTTTCTATTTTTCACTTGAATCTGTTTCCATTGTTTCCCAAAATGTTAATGGACAAAGACAATTTTTAAATTCTGTATACAACTGCTGGAATCATTCATATTGGCTCTAAGGATGTTATATTTTATAAATGTATGAGACCAGAATAGGTTATTCCTTTGGAAATAAAGGACACAGCACAAGTCAAGGGTCCTTCCATACCTACAAAGATCTGGAACATAACATTTCCCTTTAAATCTATACAAATAGGATCCTTCTCAGTCCTGCATTTTAAAAAATATAGCTCAAAGTCTGGAAAGGAATCTCACCAAGCAAATAATATTCACTTCTGAGACTAATCTGGCAGGTTTTAACATCCATATAGCCCTAGCCTGTTCTGCCAAAAACCATTTCCTGAACAGTAGATTCTTGCCATAGCAAACTACACACACAGCTGGTGTCTTTAGTTATTGCAGAGAAGAATTCAGTCCTAAGAAAGCGCTATGGAGAAAATGCAGACTCTTGTGCCTGGAAGCCTGGGGCTCTTTCTCAAGAAATGAGGATAGAATCTCAGCTCTCAGCTCTCACGGCACCCTGACTGTCCCCAGTACCACAGCTGCTTCCCTGTTCCCTCTACCCTCCAAGGCTGGAAGGGAATGAGGGGGCTGGTCGTGCTATATGTCGAGTGGGTGACAAGGTGTATGCCCTCTCTGAGTGGCCTCGGGGAATTTAACTCTGCTCCTTGAAGGGGTGGGAGTCCCAAGGCAAGTCTGCAGAAACCTCTTTAGTGACACTTGCTAGAATAAAGAAATTCCTTTTTAAGAAACTTTTAAACACATCCAAGTTTCATATACGTGGGCTTGTGTGATATTGCTGGTTAAATCCTATAACAGCATTTCAAAAGCAACAGCTTTCCCCCCCCAGGACTTATCAAGGGAATGATGATTTTGCACCCAGTGGCATAAATTTAAATTCTAGTCTCCTATTTTTTTATTATTTACAAATCAAACAGATATTCAATATTTGAATCACTCTTGTGGCTTTTATACCTATTTCTCTCATCTCCCCAAGTACTTGAGAGGTACTTATAGAGCAGTGTTTAGATTTAACACTATACCCTTAATTAATCTAGAAGATTAAATGTAAAATATAAATGTAAAAGACAATGCCAACTTACTAGCTATTGTTGATGGAAATAAGTTGTTTGCAAATTATGTTAAGGGGAAGTCCAAATTTATTGCTATTGTCTAGATGATCATCTCGCCAAAGCCTCTGGACATACTCCCTCTGATGCTCTATCTAAAAATGTAGCATAAATGTTAAAATTAGAAAAGTTAAACTTTCCCATGGACATGAGTTATGAGTCTTGACATGAGAAGGATCTCATTCCTTTGTGTCTCTTCATCATTTGACTAAGTTTTATCCAGACATTGTTTTGAAGACTCGTTTGCAATGAGACATGCTAGTCTCTCAGTCTGAGCCAGTCAGCTAAGGGAAGCAAAAAGGCAACCAAACACAGATAATTTTAAGAGGTGAAAGGGAAAATTTCTTTCTGTTAAATAATTAACTACATGGAAAAAATTCCAACCAGGTTGCAACAATCCTTTGTCTCCCACTTGCTCCATGCCATTGGCTTTTCCCTAGAGGACACATGATGTGATTGTTTCTTTCAGTGTTCTAAAAATAATCACAAATTTTTTTAAATAAACACAATTTTACACATTAATGTCTTAAAAAGATGTATCATTAGTTCTTCTGGTAAACTCTATGATGTAATGAAAACTGAGACCATCAATTCCTTGTGGACCAATAACTGTAATTGGGGGTGGAAATCTTCCTTTAAGACCATAGTTGTACTAGGAATCCAACAATACAAATGAGCTTACAAATAAATATGTCGAACATGCCGCCCTAGAAAACCTGGATTCCAGATCTGCAATGGTAGGAAAACAATATTTTCAT
Source organism: Cheirogaleus medius (assembly GCA_008086735.1). Taxonomy (NCBI): domain Eukaryota; kingdom Metazoa; phylum Chordata; class Mammalia; order Primates; family Cheirogaleidae; genus Cheirogaleus; species Cheirogaleus medius. The sequence goes on along the minus strand of VBSM01000361.1, from coordinate 60,890,558 downwards.
TTCTGGCCTGTGCTTTCCATCCTCTTCTCACATGTAGTATTTTACAAACCCGATTGTACTTACTTGCTGGTTGAGGATGCCCCTCACTAGCTGCAGGTGAAGCTGCAGGCAGGCGCATGCATCTTGGTAGGCCTTAATAAAATAAGGGTGGCTAAGATCAAACCTCGGGCGCTGGTGCATGATGTCCGTCATTACTTGTGCTAAAGCAAACCTCTCCTCGGGGTCCAAAGTGTGCTGGTAGGCTTCAAAGTAACTGTCAAGAAGCTGCAAGTAAGGTTGATAGTCAGGGAACAACGGAGGCAGCCCTAGGGCCCAGCAACAAGAGGGGCAGAAGCAGCACCACTAGGACTCAGTGCAATCAGTGGACCCACAGGCAGAATAAGGGAGGGCAAGGGAAAGAACACATGCTTTGGAGCCAGAACGAGATTTGAGTTTGCCCTTCTGCGTCCATCCCCTCTTCCCCTGGTCTCCACAAATAAAAAGGGGATTATATAATCAATAACATAATATGTAATAATTATAAACTCCAATGAGACAACACATTCAAAGGCACTTCATCAAATATCTCTTTTCTTTCAGGACCCATTCTCCTTCCTCCATTTATTCCATCACCAAAGCTGAGGAGGTGGCTTCTTGTCTTCTACATCCTCAGCCCTATTTCTGACCCCCTCTCTTTCATAGTTTGCCCAAATTTCACCTACATAAAAATGATGGGTGCGGTAGAATGGAAGGCTAAGGGTAAAAGTGCTTCCTAAATACAAAATGATTTATCCCAGGCTGGACTGCTCTAGGAAGAGCCTTGGAAATAAATAGAACTCTCAAAGCCACCAAATCTGCAAAACCCCAGTGGAGCTTCAGTTTTAGTGGAGTTCACAAGCCTTTTCTAAAAACTGAAGAAAGCTTCCAGACACTAACAGTTGAAGAGCGTTTTTAGTGTGGGAATTCAGAAAGAGATGCCTCTTTATTTTGCTTTTACATTTGTCTGTGGACTTAAGGAATTTCTATTCTGTGTGTGATTAGTCATGATGCTAAGCAGAAAAAGCTCTTCAGAGATCACTGGGTTTGAATACCAAGCTGGGCCCCTCGGCCAAGATAAGTAATGCTGATCCACGCAGTACATAATAAACCCTTTCTCCTGTTAATCTGTCTTTGCTACGTTTACTTTTTACAGCCCAGGCACTGAATCTAAGAAGGCAGAGGAAAAAGTTTTTCCTCCTCTACACAAGAGAGTTGAGCACTTGAGAATGAATAGCACATTAGGAATCAAATGCTGCTTTATTGAGAGGGCCCAATGCTAAGGCTAAGGGAGGAAGGAGCCTGGGGCACTTTATTTAGCACTCAGTTATGTGGACCAATAACTGTAATTGGGGGTGGAAATCTTCCTTTAAGACCATAGTTGTACTTGGAATCCAACAATACAAACGAGCTTACAAATAAACATGTCAAACATGCCGCCCTAGAAAACCTGGATTCCAGATCTGCAATGGTAGGAAAACAATATTTTCATTTCTGGCCTGTGCTTTCCATCCTCTTCTCACATGTAGTATTTTACAAACCCAGTTTTGTAGGATGACCTTTGGGAGACATTGGTGTAAGGGATCTTAGATCAACCTTAGCATGAAAATGAAAACACAAGAGGATCCTAGAAGTTCAAGACACAGAAGATGGTCCACAGGTTAGAAATTCACACATCAAGAGCTGGATGGCAGGGAAGGTGGAGATCCCTTGCCTTTAAGTGAGCCCTGAGGAAAATGAAGCAAGCAGGGTGATCTAAATTACCTTGTTGTATACACCAAGCTCTACTCTTGACTAACATTTACTTATTAAATAGCAGAAGATAAAACAGAAATGAAGGAGGAATGCCTAGCTGGGGTACGAAGGGTGTCGCTCAGTAGCCCCAGGTGGAGATTAGGAAAGAAACAATTACTTCCCTAATTCATTCTGGACTAACTTGAATCTTTTGGGCTGGGCCAGGGCAATCCCAGGAACTGGTTTATGGTATTTACACTTCCTTGACCTGTTTTTGTACAAAGATCCCAATTGTTTGGTTATTTGGCAGAGGAAGTTTGTAGGGAGTTGCGGGAGGGTTCTAGCTGGTGATACCCGATTGATTGCAGAGGCCCGGGCTAAATTGCCCTGCTCACTATTGTTGTTGATAGGGTTGTCAGATTTAGTAAATAAAAATGTAGGACATCCAGTCCAATTTGAATTTCAGATAAGTAACAAATAGTTTTTTTAGTATGTCACAAATCCTGCAATATTTATCTGGTAACCTTAGCTGTTGAGAAGGAAAATATGGCTCTCTTTTTAAACTGATGAGGCTTCTTCAAGCTTCGGGCTCAACCTCAAGCAGCTCTCAGATGGACAGTTGCATAATTTTATTATGAATTCTTTCCCAACAGGGGTGGGACCATGATCTTTCTGCCTCATGGGTTCTATTTATTATCTGTTTGCTAACTGGCCCGTTTCCATTTAACTCTGGGCTGGTATTTGTCTAAGAAGTCTTCCCAGCCTGTCAAATGTCACTTGTGTGTGTCAAGGGCCAACTCTCAGGCAAAAATAATATGTGGTGCCCACTGATAGTAGGCATCAGATATTGGAGAGAATAGGAAAATGGACAAAATAAATAACCTCAAACCTTACTGTGTTATATTATTTTTACTTCAAACTTTTTTTTTCTGGTATTTAAAAACTTTTAAAAATAGTATTTTAGGTCAAAACAGAAAGTGCAAAACAGAAAATCATTGCTAGACCTAACTTGTCACAGAAATTTGTTTTTTATTCATTTTCAAAGGAATAATACATAAAAATCTTTTTAGCGCTGCATACACCAACTCAATTATCCTTTACATCTGTCCTTTAGTGGCAGTAGAAAGAATTAGCAGATGGTAAAGTGTCATTTAGGAGCTGGTGCAGCTGATACCTGGCTTCTCTAAGAGTCCCTTAATCCACCTAAATTCACACCAGCTCTAATTTTATGAGCCTTCATACATAGTATGGTTATTTTAAGGATTTAAAAGAACCCAATATGTTCAAGCAATTCTTAACTCTAGTGATACCAATATACTTAACAATCAAAAACAGCTGAGGAAACTTGGCAGTAGAATCAATACTGGGAGAAATCAATTGTACTTTAGATAGAAATCTGGCTTATCCATTAAAAATAGGCTCCTTTGACAGAATTTCTGACTTAGAAGGTCATATTTTACAGTTTTGGCACAGATAACTCAGTTTCTATAGGGAACTTATTGTCAGGGTAGAAAGGAGGGAGATATTTTCAACAATTGTTTTTCAGTTAAAATAGTTTTATTCACCATAGAAGAAACTAGTGGACAGCCCTGATAGCTTAGCATGGAATGAATTATAGGCTAAAGTGTGGAGAAATCTGTTTTTCAGTCCTTTCTGCCTTTCTATTCTCTCGCCGCTGCTGTTGACTCCTGCCTGGACTCTCCACAGGAGGTCTAGAAGCATTGAAAGGAAAGATGGAGAGAGAGAGAGAGAATACAGAAAAGGGGGGCTGTTTAAAATTCAAGCCTGGACCAATAAACCTGCTATTTAGGGATTCTGTCTTATTTACATTGCATACAGCCTCCCCAATGACACTATTCATCTAAAGCTTTCATTTCCTCAGTTGATTAAAGTAAGGTTCTAATTGGCAGATTAAGGTTGCAGACAAACTCTGTAGAGGCCAGCTCTCTTTGAAAAGAGGAATATTTTTTCAAAGTCCAAGGCTTGCACCCTTTCAGCCCAGCTAGTTGTTTTCCAAACATTGGGTAACCTACATCTCTATGAGTAACAAACCAGAGAGTAGATGAAATGGTGAACCATCTATTCTACTAGAAAAATAATTCAAAGAAAACATTTCCACTTCCCTATCTTCTGACCACATCATAGTGCATTGTAACCTGGTTTCTACCACCACAGTTCTTCTAAAAGCATTCTACAAAGCTGCCAAAGACTGCCTGACCAATCTGCTTGGTTTTTAGGAGTTATTTTTCTTGTTTCACTGCACTCCATGCTTGTGACCATCTTCTCCTAATTAAAACTCTTTTTTCCATTGCTTCTCACAATACTATTTCTTCCTTGTTTTCCTCCAGGCTTTAAATTTAATTACTCCTTCCTGTTCCGTGACCCGCCCCTTAAGTGTAGGTGTTACCCAGGGACTCATTTCAGATGTCTCTAGGTTTTCCCAGCTGTTCCGATTCATTACTGTGGCTCAACTTCCACATTCATATCTCAGTTCATACCTGCTTCTGAGCTTCAAACCTATAGCTCCCCACCAAACTCTCACGCCTGGGTTTTCGCAAACTTGCTCAAAAGCTTTGTCGTCCTAGGGTCAATATTATTCTCCTCTAAAGATTCTTCCTCCTTCCGCATTCTGTTAGAGTTAGCAGCCTCTTCCCTGGCACTAAGGAAATCATTTGAATTCCACCCTTACTCTCTTACTCCAGCATACAGATGCAGTCTTCAAATCCTGTCATTTTTCCATTTCTGAAAAGTATTTTCAGGTGTGCTCCCCCTTCCTATTCTCACTGCCACATCCTTAGTCCAGGCCCCCTCCTCACTCTTTAGGTCACTGTTGCAATAACTGCACTTTTCTCAGGGGCTCTCTAATCCAATCCGTTCTCCACACTGACACCCTAGATAGCTGTTGGAAACACAGTTATGTTTCCCCACTACGAAAACTCACTAATGGCTCTTCTTTGCTTATGAGGTAAACTCTAAAATGATTAGCAGGCCCTTTCCAGGCTGCACCCAAAACACACGCTCAGCTTGTTTCCAGCATGCCTGCCACCCAGCCACACTGCCTTCTTACCATCCCCAAACTGGCGCTTCCCATTTCCACCTCCTGACATCGCGAATGCTGTTTCCTCTGCTTAAGAATCTTTTCTTCTCTGTCAGACATCTAACTCATCTCTTAGCAACAAGATTAAATATCTATTCCTCTGGGAAGACTTCCTAGCATTTCCTCCATCCCAACAGCTCGTCCCTGCCAGCACAAAGCCCTCCCTTTGTGGAGTCCCAGTGGCCCTTGAGTATGCCTCAATTGTGGGCTGTTAGCCAGCAGGTTATAATTTTTGCTTAGAGATTAGATCAACATTTATAGACTACAAATTCCTTAAAGATAGAAAACATCTTCTCTTATTTATCTGTATGTCCCTAATGCCTGGAACGGTACCTGTCAGAGTAAATACTTAATGTTTCATGAATAAGCTCCTGACAACTGGTGACTATCATAAGGGCTGATAACCCATGCTAAGGACACAAATGAAGAGCAGTACACCTGCACTGTTTCATGGATTACTGGGATATGAACCGTTCATGATATGGCGATGACTTAATAACTCATTGCATTGCTTTAAACTCACCCTCATAACTTACTGCACTCTGCACTCCTTGCCCGACTGCTTTCCCCCACCCACATGTGGCATAACATGATCAGGTCAGTTTGTGTCTAAAGGCCATGATCAGTCAGTCGGTTTATCTGTGATTAGCAAAGTAAGGCTTGTCCCTGTGACTGCGCAGCGAGGGGGAATGGAATCACCGTCCATTCTCACTAAGAGCATACAGATAAGAAAGGCCACAGCCCTCTAACAAATTACACCTGTAAGATAAAGTAGTGTACTTCACATTTTACTTTTTATGATGAGAAACCCCAGTAAAGAAAATAAAATTTAGTACGTCCTTATAATTAGCTAAGATTATTTAAAATAATTATTGGCTTTATGGAGAGCTTTTCTAAAAGTCCCACTGGGCTTAACAAAAACAAATTTAAAAACGACTAGATTTTGTAAGAATGGTTTTTAATAGATGTTTTGTCTTCTAGGCAAAAATACCTGGCGCTTGTTTTCCAGAAGAGCTGCTTCCCAAGTCCACATGTCATACAGCACAGCAAACCTGTCCACACCTGGGTGGGCCCATCCCCTGTCCTGCCCACGCTTTGATTGGCCGTCCTCTTTGTGACCTGGGAGAGAGGGGGGTGGGAATGATTAGAGATAGGCCTCCAAATGAAGCTGTTTCAATTAGAAATGTGCCCCTCTCAGGGTCTATTAGCTCCATCTCAGGAACAGAAATACTGAACCAATCACTGTGATTCCTAAGAATCAGCTAAAGAATCATCTGCAAAGACTAGGCCCCAAGTTCATACTTGTTGACTTCTAAGTCAACAGTTTTTGTTTTATTTACCAATTTTAGTTTTAAAGATTAATTTTAGAAATAAAACCAAAATTCAGTTAACAAGTCTTCTATGCCAAAATGTCCTCAAACCTACAATTTAAAAGCAAAGCACATATTTTATCTATAAAAACAGGTCCCCGGTGGTTTAACAACAAAGTTCAGCTCAACCTGCTATTTCCATTAATGTTAGTCAAGTCAAAATTTTTCAGAGAAGTTTCCAAGATATTCCTTAATTGTGTTAATTACTAACTTAAATTAATAAAATGAATTATTGTCATCATTCATCTAAAATATTTTTTCACTGTATTAATGTTACTTTTCATGACCAGAATTATTATTGCTTTAAATTTTTAAGTGGTCTATTTCAGAATGAAATATTTGAAGTTAAGAGATTTTTCAGGTGCTGAAGTTTGAATTCAATAATTATCAGACCAGGCACACCTATAATCCTAGCACTTTGGGAGGCTGAGGCAGGAGGATGGCTTGAGACCAGGAGTTTGAGGTTGTGGTGAGCTATGATGATGCCACTGCACTCTACCCAGAGCAACAGAGCGAGACCCTGTCTCAGAATAATAATAATCAAGTATATGATGGGTACTAAGAAGGAGAAAGACTTTGATTAGGAACTTCTCCAGCAGCAGTTGGAAAGTTTCATAGTGGATGACTATATATTTACTAGCTCAATTGAAAGATGCCCATGTGGTTAAATGGCTAGTGACTAAGTGTTTCAAGCAAATTAAATTCTTAGCAGATAGAAATAGTTGCATGGTATTATAAATTAGTATGGACAAAAATGATGCATTAGTATGTAGGATAACGAGCAAAGATAAAAGAGCTGAAATTAAACACCCTGGAATGTTGGATGCTACTGCTGCATCCCACGATTCAGACACCAATGGTTGTGGCAAAGATAGGACAAAAAGTTCAATCCTATATTAAATTAATTCTGGGATCTGAAAAGCTAATTGTCATACTTTTTTGAGCAGCATTTATAACAATATAAACATGAATTATCCTTAATTCATATGTTAAAAATTAGCACAACCCCTGGCTAAATTTCCCTTTAGGTGTTGCAATGGGTCTAGAAGTTCTAAGCTCTTTCTAAATGTAATGTTAATGCTGTCATAGTATTCCAAAAGAATATTCTTGGGCCAGGCACAGTGGCTCACGCCTGTAATCCTAGCACTCTGGGATGCCATGGCAGGAGGATTACTTGAGCTAAGGAGTTTGAGACCAGCCTGCGCAAGAGAGAGAACTCATTTCTACTAAAAATAGAAAATTAGTCAGGTGTCATGATATGTACCCACAGGTGCATCTACAGGTGACATGTGTCCCAGCTACTCAGGAGGCTGAGGCAGTAGGATTGCTTGAGCCCAGGAGTTTGAGGTTGCAGTGAGCTATGATGATGCCACGATACTCTACCCACGGTGACAGAGCGAGACTCTGTCTCAAAAAAAAAAAGAATATTCTTACCTCATCTATTTCTAAAATTGGATAAATTTGAGTGATGCCAAAGGAAGAGCGAATACAGGTTATAGGTTACTTGATTACCCTGAGTAATAATTTCTTCATTTCTTCCTCTGGGGCTTGTCTGGCAATTTCCTAACCAGAACTTCTTGCATCCCTGGTTTCCTGTTAGGAGCCAAGGGATGTCTCTGCTTCTAAATGTAGTTTCCTCAAAGTCTATCGCTTTTTTTAAAAAAGTCGTTCATTTCACTTGCTTCCTTGCCTCCCTCAGGGCCCTGCACCACATCTCCTGCACCCAGTGGGTGACACAGAAATGCCCTGGGCAGCAAGCAGAGTCTAAACAACAGTAAGAATTACAACTGAGCCCTTAAAGAGTAGTCACATTCTCCACCAGAAGGAGGCTTGAGCTGGAAACAGAACTGTGTCTTTTCTAAAGTGTGTGTGTGTGTGTGTGTGTGTGTGTGTGTGTGTTGGGAGTCGGGGGTGGTGTGCGCTTACAGAATTTTCAGACACTATTGGATATGTGTTTATATGTTGAGGTGGAGAGCATTAAATAGAGCCCTTGGTATTTTTTGTTTATTTGGCCAGTTGATTTTTTAAAGTCCGACTTCTCACCCTTTTCTTTCTCAATGTAGCAGCTGGCCACGAGCAGCAGCTCTGCCTCCAGCTCCTTCAGATCGCTCAAGGCTGCCTCGTACATGACATGCGCCCCGCGCTGGTCCTGCGTGTGGATGCAGCCGGCTCCCGTGCTGTAGTAGTCATCCTGGTTCTCCACTTCCGAGAACTCCATGAACTGGACGCTGTGGACCTGGGGAAAGAAAGCCAAGCCCAGCAGTCACTGGAAAGGGGAGAGCTGCATTTGGCCAACCCAAATGGACCAAGCAGCAGGCTTCTGCTCCCACACCGTGGGCAGTCGGCACGAGGCTGGGAACACTCCGAATGTATAAAAAGCTGTGTACAGAAAACATATATTAACAAAGAAATACTTAAACAAAGAATGTTGGCAGGGAGAGAGAGAGTTCCTGAGGTGGATAACTAGCTGATTAGTTTGTTTTTCTGATCAATTCAGTAGTAACTAGAAGAAGGCAGGCAATAGAGCAGGCAGAGGAGACATTGTAGACGACAACGGTTGTAGGGTGTATGTGACGCTGTGCATGTGAGGCACTTGAGATCCATAAGATAGCTGCTAAAAATATTTCGTTTTAATTCTGTAAGTACTTCTAAAATGCAGTAGCACAGTCCCATGTCTTTAGTGATGTGCTGGGTTGAATAGTGTCCCCCAAAATTCATGTCTACCTGTAACCTGTGAATGAGACCTTATTTGGAAATAGGAACTTTGCAGATATAATCGAGTAAGGATGAGGTCATACTACATTAGAGTAGGTCCTAATTCAGTGACTGGGTATCCTTATAGAAAGAAGGACATTTGCAGACAGACACATGGGGAGAAGGTCATGTGAAGACAGAGGTAGAGATTAGAGCATCTGCCAAGGAATGCTAAGGATTGCCAGCAACTACCAGAAGCTAGACGAGGCAAGGAAGGGTCTCCTCTAGATCCTTCAGAAGAAGCACACTACTGCTGACACCTTGATTTTGGACTTGTAGCCTCCAGAACTGTGAGAGAATAAATTTCCATTGTTGTGAACCACCCAGTTTATGGTACTTTGTTAGGGCAAACTGATACAAGTAGGAGTATTTTGATTATAATGTTGTTTTTCTTAGATAACTGAGGATCTGCTGCTTCCTGAAAATCATTATTCTAATAATAATCATAATTTCAAACTTCTCTACTCTTCTGAAGCCTCTGAACTCACGCCCTCCTGGGCCCAGTCTCCCTTCACTCTCAGCAGAAGCTTCTCCACTTCGCCACTCCCCCAGACCCCACTGTGCTCACGCCTCTCCTCCTTCCTCCCCTTCTCCAAGGCCATTGCCTCCCCATGCTTTGAATCCCATTCTCTCCCCCCTCGGGAGCATCCCTTCTCCCTTGGATATCCAACTCATCTCAGCTGGAGCCTTCCCAACTGACCTGAAACATGCAAACATCCCTCCCATTTTAAAATTTCCTCATATCCTTCCCCTGGTTCCACTCTATGTCTGTCCTCCCCATCATGGGCCAGGCTCCCAAGATGTTATTTATACCCTCTGTCTCCATTTCTTCACCTCCTACTCTTCAACCCATTCCCATCTGGCCCTGTCCCCATCAAGCTACCAAACCCCTCTTGCTAAGACCAACAATGGCCATTGCTCTACACCCAACAAACTTTCTTTAGCTATTTTGGTAATCTTTCAGGAGCATCTGACATAGTTCCGTGCTCCCGGCCTCTTGACTCACTCTCTTCCCTGGGCATCTAGAACTCCACATTCTCTTTGATCTTTCCAACTTTCCAGCCGTTCCTTCTCTGATGCCTTGAGGTATATTTTTCTTGATCGGGTCATTAAATGATGGCCACACTCAAGCTCCAATCCTAGGTCCTCATCTTTTCCTCCTGTATTCCTTCCCTAGGAGGTGGCATATACTTTCACGGCTGAGATTACCATGTTTAGACCATTTGCTCCCCAATTTATATCTCCAATCCAGACGTCCTAGAGACCCAGACCTACACATCCAAGTATCTAATTGACCTCTGCCCCTGGGCATCTCAAAGTCCTCTCAAATTTAATATGATCAAATTATGCAGTTCTCCCCACCCAAACATCGGCCATCTCCAGCCCATTTTACTAAACAGCACCACTGTGCATACACTTCCTCTAGAATGAATCATTCCTGACATCTCTTCTGGCTCACTCTACATGTCCAATCTATCACCAAGTCCTGTTGGTTTTACTTCCTATCTCTCAAATCCATCCACTTCTTTCCATCTCCACCACCCACTAGCCTAGTCCAAGCTGTTATTATCTTTCACGAGGACTGGTCTAGGAGCTTCTAAGCTGGTCTAGCCTCCTAATTGTACTATCCACATCCCCTGTGGCCTGGGCTTTCCCTATTCTCACTGCTGGCAGAGGATCTTTTAGAAATTACAGTTCTGATTATGTCATCCCCTCCCTTGTAATATCCTTAAAAGGCTTCCCATTGCTCACAGAATAAAGTAAAACTTGCCTATTTCTCTAGTCCAGTGCTTCTCAGCTGAGGGTGACTTTGCCCCCCAGAGAATATTTAGCCATGTCTGGAGATACTTTTGGTTGTTACAACTTAGAAGGAAGAGGTGCTGCTGGCATCTAGTGGGTAGAAGCCAGGGATGGCTGCTGCTCAATATCCTATAATGCTATAATGGATGGAACAGCCTCACACAACAAAAAATTATCAGGTCCAAAATGTCAATAGAGACAAGGTTGAGAAATCCTGGGCTAGTTCCCTTTTTCATCACTTTCCATGTAACTTGCTGTGTCCTGGCCACTCCCGTCTTCTTTTGGTGTCCTCTGGGTGCCACCCTCCCTCTGGCCACATGTCCTTTGCACAGGCTGTCCCCATTCCATGGAAAAGTCTCCCTCTCCTCTTTACCTATTTAAAGGCTTTTTCGTCTTCCAACCTCAAATCAATCTTCGCTTCCATAGAAACCCCTCCACTCCAGCCTCCCTACAGCATCAAATATCTATCTCTCTTTTGAGGAACTTAATTATGTCACTGTTTTACATTTATTTGTGTGATTTTTGACCAATATTTGTCTCACTGGATTAGAAAGTACTATAAGGGTAAAGAGCATGTCATTTTTGTTCATTATTGTATTTCCATTGTTCAGCACAGGGCCTAACACATAGGGTAATAGGGCTTAGAAAATATGTTAAGTAAAAGAATGGATGAATATATGAATGGCTTTTGATACTTTTGTACATAGGTTTCTTTGAGTATATAATTTATGATCTCTACCTGTAGTTTTAACATATACTAATAAAAAATCCTGTGTTTTGCCCTAATAGATTCTGATCTCATGTTACTAAAGCCTAACAATGCAGACATTCCATATGGGGAAAATAATGCCCAGGGTGGTTCTTGAGGGCAAAAAAAAAACACCCCTTATTCTTTTTATATATAAAGCACATATATACAAACTGTACATAAACAAATATATGGTATATCTCTGGTGTTAACATTTCTTTAGGGGGGTATTAAGAAAAAAATGTCTAAAAAGAGTATTTGTAGGAGAAGCCATAATGAAAAAAAGGTTAATAAACATTGGCTTTGTTTCTTATATTTTATATATTTTAAATATGTGTGTGTTTTATTATGATAAAATACATATAACATAAAATTGACCATATTTACATGTATAATTCAGTGACATTAAGTACATTCATAGTGTTGTGCAACCACCATCACCATACATCTCCAGAATTCTTTTCATCTTGCAAAACTGAAAATCTGTACCCACTAAACAATAACTCCCCATTTTTCCCTCCCCACAGCCCCTGGAAACCCCCATTATACTTTCATCTCTATGACTTTGAGTACTATAGGTACTCATATAAATGGAATCATTTAGTATTTGTCCTTTTGTGACTGGCTTATTTCATTTTGCACAATGTATTCAAGGTTCATTCATGTCATAGCACGTGTTTTGGGAATTTCCTTTCTGTTTAAGGCTGAATTATATTCCATAGTATCTACACACCATATTTTCTTTCATTTGTTGATGGACACTTGGATTGCTTCTACTTTTTGACTATTATGAATAATGCTGCTATGAACATAGGTATATAAATATCTTTTTGGATTCCTGATTTCAATTCTTTTGGCTACATACCCAGAAGTAGAATTGCTGGATCATATAGTAATTCTATTTTTAATTTTTTGAAGAAATTGCATATTGTTTTCAATAGTGGTTGCACCATTTTACATTTTCACCAACAGAGCACAATGGTTCCAATTTCTCCACATCCTCACCAGCACTTGTTATTTTCTGTTTTTTTTAAAAACATATATGTATAGCATATTTTAAGAAAAACAGTCTGATTTTCTTGGTTGTTATCCATGACTCATTTAAACTATGGAATTAATTAGTGGCTCCCAATCTTTCATCCTACACCTATTCATTCTTATAAAAGCAAAGCTTGCTTTTATAAGTAATCATTTGTTTGGAATCCATTTATCTATAAATTTTAGACAGTCATATCCTGGCTCTCCATAAACCCATCAGTTGGTTTGTGTATATGGTATTGCCTATTGTACAACTACAGGAATCCCTCTAGAACCTTCACAAACAGGGCTGATTATTGTCTGTTTAGATGGCTAATTGCCAATATCAGAAAGATGGATGGGGTGCTCTCTAGGTCCCTTTAGTTCTATGGTTCTATAATCAGTTTTTATGTGCTGTTATATTTCAGATTCTTAATCGTTCAAGCAGAAACCTAAAAATCTTCTAACAAATAAAAGTGTGAGCATTTCTAAATAATAACTATGGTTCATAATACTTCATCAAAAGGATATTTCATAGGTAAGCATTTCTCTAGCAGGATGATGTTTGTTTTGCTTTGCTTTTTGCTATGCTTTAGTCCTAAAAGTTTTTAATAATGGGAGCTTCCTTTGACTAGAATTTCAAAAGTGAAATTATCATTTCTTTCAAAATGATCGGTACCAGTGGAAACAAGGAAAGATGCTGAGAAAATGACATGTTGCATACAAAAATTAAATAGCCTTCTTAGATTTATAAAGTACCACATTGGCTCCTATTGGCATTTGGCGCCTGTCTCATTATATATCTAAATGAGCTCTCCTTAGAGGAAAAAAGGGACAACTTAATGTGTTATACTTAATCCACTTTACTGGAAAAGACCCCTCCCAGTGTTCTTGTACAGAGGAATTTTATAAGACTTTCAGGAAATGGCTACTAGATTGGGTTCTAAAGCTGATGGAAAGCGATAGTATTGCCAAGATGCCTACTCTAATACATCATCTATTTAAATGGCCATTTTTCACTCTCCCCTTCCATCCCCCATTGTTCAAACTCTATATAGGCATATGTATTCCTTCTCTTTCTGCTATACTTTGCTCTCAGGAGCACAGGAGATGCACTTTAAAGATCAGATAGCCAAATTGCTTCGTGTAGGGTTAGGGCTCAGTCACTATAACATTTCCTTATGTCTTTTTTATTTTAATTGTTTTCACAGTCACATGGAAGACCCTCCCTCTAAAGGTTTTGTTGTCTAGAGAGTTGATCCTTCAATATTATGCTTGGAGGAGTGGCAGAAAGGAGAGGGCAATAATTACCTGTTTGGGTATGAAATAATGTGATCTCAGGAATGATGCATATGTTTTCAAGTCTGAAAATTAATTGATGCCAAGGTAACTATTTGCTGAATATAGTAACTATAGGAAAATTCATGGCCCGTCATTCTTTCTTTTACCTTAGTAGCTTCTGCTATCACTTGTTGATGTGAATTAATGAATTTTAGGCATTTTGGCAAAATAGACGATACTTCTCTGACTAATTTACCTTTTTCTAAACCATCTTACATTAGTTTCAGATAATAATAGTTCAGCCTAAAAATCCCATCAAAATTTGCTGGGTGAATGACTCAATCCATTGGCTATACTCTTTTAAATCCTTTAAACAAGAAATCAAATATATCTTCTATTCTACCTGTCCTTTAGTTTGCAGAGTATAATATTATTATCATAGCTAATTGTTCTGTATTTGAACAGTGTGATATACTTTGCAAAACACTTTAAGATACATGGTCTTTTTGTAATCTCACAATCATTCTGTTATGGGCAGAGCCTTTCTTTTATCAAATAAACATTTACTATATACTATGTGGAAGATGTATATCCAACTCTCTACTTCCTTTTGCCACCTTAACATCTCATAAGTGTCTCAAACTTTCCATATTCTGAACTGAGATAATACTGCTCTTCCCAACAAATCTGCTCCAACCATATCTCAGTTGGTAGCAACTTCACACTTTCAAATGCTCAGGCCAAAACTTTGGAATCAAACTTGACTTCTCTGCCTAGAAATTGTGCTAGGTATTGTTGTTGAATGATCATTTGTTAATACTAACCCAAGACTTTCCTCATGGGATCAAATACACTGGGCCCAGGGAAAGGGGCCAGGAAAGGGATCCCCATCTTAGAAGCTTCTCTGATGTCTGATAAGCCCAGTGGTCTTACCCCCAGCAGCCTTGGCCCTGGGCCTGGTGAGATCAACCCGATAGAGAGGCACCTGTGCCTCCCATCCCTACATGGGAAAGAATCACACCAACCAGGCCTGGATATTCTAGCACAAATGCTAACAAGGCCATACCCATGGGGTGTAGCTAAACCACATGGTCCTATTAAAGACTCTGAGAGAAGGCCACTTCCTTGAGTGGTCTTCTTATGGTACACTAAAGTAATAGCAGCTGGGAGCTTTAAAGGGTGCTGTAATCCCTATCATTCATGTGGGCGTAGGAAAGAAAAGTCACGTTACTACTGAGAAGCACCTCCTACAATAGGGCAGGATGGTATTTGTCTCCCCACCTCACCCCAGAATAAACAAACTGAGGGAGGGCTCGTTGGCAAAAAAAAAAAATTTTTTTAATGTTTATTAGCATAATAACATAGCACTGCTGTGGTAGGATCAACATTAGTAAGAGAAAGATGTATTTGTTTTGTAGGTGTGTTTGCTTTTAAAGTGGCTTAACCCTCCTCTGTAGCTCCACTGAGGGGCAAGCTAGGCTTAAGGAGCTGGGAGCTGGGATCCAGGGAGGAGGGTGGTGGGGTAAAGGAAGATCTGAGAGGAAGTCTGTGAGGTGAGGGGATAGGAGTTGGGGGTGCTTGTTAGGAAAGGAGACCAAAGGAGGAAGGGTGTGAAGGTGGGAATCTAGGGGATTGGGTTGGGAAAATAAGAAAACATTTCCCAATATCTAGAGCTGAACTGTTCAGTACAGTAGCCTCTAGACACGTGTGACTATTGAACACTTGAAAGGCAGCTCGTATGAGTTGAAATGTGCTGTCCATATAAACCATATACCAGATTTTCAAAACTTACCATAAAAAATGTATATCTCATCAATGATTTCTTAGTATTGATTACATGTGGAAATGATAGTATCTTACATACATTGGGCTAAACAGGTTATATTATTAGAATTAATATCATATGTTTCTTTGCACTTTTCTTCTGGCTACTAGAAAAATTTAAATTATGTATGTGGTTTGCATTATATTTCCATTGGACAGATGGGACAGTCCTGCTCTAGACTGTGTGCATATGAACAACAGTTAACGGTAAGATTTTATAGACATGACAGGCATAAATCAGGAGTCACAGTAGCTTAGAATATGACTTGTTACGGTAGCTGAATAGATTTCATGTTTCACATTTGTCAATCTAGCATTTTTAAGAAGATAGAATTCATATTTAACTCTATCTTCAGGAATAAACTTTCTAGAGACTGAAATATTACAAGAGCATCTAAAATAGTCAAATAAAATGTAGGCATTCCCAACTTTGTTCCCAAAGAAGGGGAGTTAATATGAATTTTGTCTTATCAGCCTTTTGTTAGGCAGGGTTGAAAATGTATAGACTTCATAGAAAAATATGTTCCACAGACATCAAAAGCACCAAGGGACAAACAGGTTTGTGGAGGGATAAAATATTTTTTTTTATTGTTCAGCTCTTTTAAATCTTTTCTATAGCTGTTTTTTAGTCTACTTTTTTTCATTTGGGGCTTAGAAAACAGGCGAGTGGCAAAAAGGTCCCTCTAGCAATGCCAAGGAGGGTCTAAGAAGAGCTGCTCTGAAAGGATGTGGCTCTCAGGCCAGGATAACGGAAATGGCCCCTCATGCTCTGAAATAGCTCCCTCCTATTAGGCCTCCAGTGCAGCTTTCAGGGTACTATCTGCCTGCGTCTTGCTCTCAAGCGGACATTGTTGGGGGGTTGTGGTTAAAAAGCCATTTCCCCTTTTACTATAATTTTTTTTTTTTTTT
>VBSM01000361.1:60833658-60873909 GCA_008086735.1 Cheirogaleus medius | reverse complement strand
ATGTAAAAAAAAAAAATCAGAGCAAAGGGAAAAAGCATAAAAATGCATTGCTATGGGAATAGCAGAAAAGCCCCCTTTCTAGACAACCAGGGTCTTCTGCTGCTATCCACATACCTGCAGTTCCCTGATTCGCAGGTGGCGCAGATACAGAAAGGACAAGTAGGCCCCTCTTATCAGGACAGGATTCCTATCACTGGGCTCAGAGCCGTCATCCAAGCCCAGCAATTGTAGCGCCGTTGCATAGTTGTACCTTTAGCAGGCAGGAGAAATTTAATTACACCTTTCGCTTCAAAGTGGTTCAGAAAATTCACATACAAATTGAAGTCATTTTATTTAACTTAAGGGAGTTTCATGATAGCTTCCCTTTAAAAATGTACTGGAGGGAAAATAATTATATGTATAAATATAAAAAGAAATTTCTCTTAGCAATTACTCTCACTAAAAACACAGGTCTAGGGTAATTTAGTTTTCTGACCTGTTTTAACAGTCTTTCATCCTGACTTCAAATATTTTTGTGTCAACATGTAAACCACATATTAATCAGACACTTAGTTTTCCCCACAGTGTTTTAATTCATTTCCTTAAGTAAATAAAATGATTTAATTTTACCCTGTCTCTCTTTTCTGCTTGAGAGGCTGAGCAGTGTGTGGGCTGAGACTGATTTGTGCTAGGTCATTTTCATTTCGTTCCATTGAGAGGTCATCATCCTTCATATATTCATTCTATCAAAAAATTAGCATGAGTTGAATTACATAAACATTTGCAATATTATTAACAAAATCACAGTTGGGTCATTGCAAAAGCAAACCTCATATTCCACAGGATATTTAGATGAATAAGTAGAAGAACATCTTGGTCCACTTCCACCTGACATATGAAAATCTGGGTTTCTACAATAAATTAGGGAAGTCACTGTTTTTATTAAACAAGGCTTTGTTTTATGAAAGTATTCACAGCTTTTAAATAGCAGCAGGCCGCCCATCTTCCTGACTTTTGTTTGGTTCACTTTACAAAACTTGATACACACATTTTTAAGAATACACACATTTTTTTGGAACTTTGAACCTCTCTAACCAAGTCTTTTTTTTTTCAGCATATTATGGGGGTACAAATGTTTAGGTTATATATATTGCATTTGCCCTGCCCGAGTCAGAGATTCAAGTGTGTCCATCCCCCAGATGGTGCGCACCGTACTCATTAGGTGTAAATATACCCATCCCTTCCTCCTCCTCCCACCTGCCTGACACCCAATGAATGTTGCTACTATAAGTGTTGATCAGTTAATACCAATTAGATGGTGAGTACATGTGGTGCTTGTTTTTCTATTCTTGTGATACTTCACTTGTAGAATGGGCTCCAGCTCTATCTAGGATAATACAAGAGGGGCTAGATCACCATTATTTTTTGTGGCTGAGTAGTACTCCATGGTATACTGATACCACATTTTATTAATCCACTCATGTATTGATGAGTACTTGGGTTGTTTCCACATCTTTGCAATCGTGAATTGTGCTGCTATGAACATTCTAGTGCAGATGTCTTTTTTATAGAATATCTTTTTTTCCTTTGGGTAGATGCTCAGTAATGGGATTGCTGGATCAAATGGTAGTTCTACTTGTAGCTCTTTGAGGTATCTCCATATTACTTTCCACAGAGGTTGTACTAGTTTGCAGTCCCACCAGCAGTGTGTGAATGTTCCTATCTCTCCGCATCTATACCAGCCTTTATTGTTTTGGGACTTTTTGATAAAAGCCAATCTCACTGGAGTTAAGTAATATCTCATTGTGGTTTTGATTTGCATTTCCCTGATGATTAGAGATGTTGAGCATTTTCTCATATGTTTATCGGCCATTAGTCTATCTTTTGAAAAGTTTCTGTTCATGTTCTTTGCCTACTTTGTAATGGGGTTGTTTGATTTTTTCTTGCTGATTTCCTGAGTTATATATAGATTCTAGTTGTCTGCCCTTTATCGGACGTGTAGCATGTGAATATTTTCTCCCATTCTGTAGGTTGTCTGTTTGTTCCTTGGCTATGCAGAAGCTTTTTAATTTGATCAGGTCCCATTTATTTATTTTGGTTGTTGCTGTGATTGCCTTTGGGGTCTTCTTCATAAATTCTTTCCCTAGGCCAATGTCTATAAGAGTTTTTCCAACATTTTCTTCTAGAATTCTTATAGTTTTATGCCTTAGGTTTAAGTCTCTTGTCCACCGTGCGTTGATTTTTGTGAGAGGTGAGAGTTGTGGATCCTGTTTCAGTCTTCTACGTGTGGCTATCCAATTTTCCCAGCACCATTTATTGAATAAGGATTCTTTTCCCCAGTATATGTTTTTGTCTGCTTTGTCAAAGATTAGATGGCTATATGAGGATGGTTTTATATCTGGGTTCTCAGTTCTGTTCCATTGATCTATGTCTCTGTTCTTGTGCCAGTACTATGCTGTTTTAGTTACTATAGCCTTGTAGTGTAGCTTGAAGTTTGTCTAACCTAGTCTTGTTCTACACTGAGAAAGAGCAATGGATTAAAACCCTCTTTAGTCTTGAGCCTGTTTTCACATTTGTAAAATGGTATGATAATGGATAATGATAATAAGTTGCCATGAGAATTAAATGATAAAATGTACATAAAGCCTCTGGCTTAGTGCCTGGCACCTCATAGGTGCTAAAGTTGCTAGTTTTCTCCTGTCATGAATTGCAGTGGTCAGTCAGCTCTGTAAGATCTCCCATGGCATTCATGGTTTACATTTATTTCCAGAGTCATCTTTCCTGTTGCTGAGAAAGATGCAGCCATTCACCCATCTTTATCAGGGCCACGGGAAAATGGTGAAGAGAGTAACTTTTGTTTGTGGTCTTGCCCCTGACTCTCTGGGCAGCCTCTTCTTTTTTGCCCCCTCTGCTTGTCCCTGGGCATCACCCCATTCTCATAAGCTGTGCCCTTTCATAGTGGCACTGGTCCCCACAAAAGCACTGAGTGGCAACGGCTGAGGTTGGATCCCCCCCTCTGAGTTACTTATAGTCTAATAGTTGGTTCTTGGAATTCCAAGTTCTTACAGCAGAAACTAAGAGTTTTTCCCCAAAAGCCATTTTCCTCTTTTCCTACAGTAACTGAATATTTATCTTGGCACCTGGCCACCCAGATAAAATTACATTTCCAAGCCTCTCTTGCAGGTGGGTGTAGCTATGTGACTGACAGAATTGGAGTGAAAGTGCCATGTTGCAGCTTCTGGGAATTTCCTGGCAGAGGCAGTGTCCCCATCCCCATTCTTCATCCTGCTACTCAGAACATGAATGTGACAGCTGCAGCTCTATCTCAGACCCGGTGTTGATCTCAAGTATGGAGGCCACATTTGCTAGAACTTCAGGATAGATGGAGCTGAGCTCCCTGAGGACACCATGGAGCAGAGCTGCCACACCAGCTCTGCACTTCCTACCCTTAGATAATAATATGAGAGGAGAGTGTGATATTATCATATATGTAGTTTTTGGTCCACGGTTCCTGGTTTATAACTCCCATAACCCTTATTATAATCTTTTGCTATAATATCGGGGCACTTTAGGCCTCAGAAGCAAGCCTCATGAAAACAGAATCTCTCTGCCTCTCTCGCTCTCTCTGACCTTCTCCTGCCCTCCTTTCACCTAAGGCAGGACTCTAACCTCATTGTTGGTCATAAGACCCTCATTCTAGAGAGGGTCCTGCCCCATACCCTGGAGGAAGGAATGCTGCACAGAGAGGCCAGGAAGAATCTGAACAGGCAAGTCTTGCTAGGTTTCCCTACTTAGCCTGTTAGTATTAAATCCATACTCGTTTTGTCCAGTCACATTTCAACATGGTTGTTCCTGCTTCAATCACGCCTATCCAATGAAGTCTCCATAAAAGGTCCGAGACGACTGGGTTCAGTGAGATTCTGAATAGCTGAACACATGGAAGCTGACAGGAAAGTGAACCAGAGCTCATCCATATTCTGGGAGGGCAGAACACCCCAGCTCCACGGGGACAGAAGTTCCTGCACTAGGAACCCTTCCGGACTTTGTCCTATGTATCTCTTCATCCGGCTGCTTATTTGTATATTTTAAAATATCCTTTGTAATAAATTGGTAAATGTTTTTCCCTTAGTTCTGTGAGCCACTCTAGCAAATGAATTGAACCCAAAAAGGGGGTCATGGGAACCCCAACTTGAAGTGTTTGGGAATGTCAGATGTTCCTGAGGCCCAGACTTGCAATTGGTAGAAAGGAGGGGGTGGTCCTGTGGGGCTGAGCCCTAGACCTGTCTCCAGGCTATCTCCAGGTAGATAGTGTCGGAATTGAATTGGAGGACACCCAGCTAGTGTCCACTGCAGAATTGATTGCTTGCTTGGTGTGTGGGGGAGAAACACCCAAACATTTGGTCACAGAAGTCTTCTTCTGTGTTGATTGTTGTTGTGTTGTGAGAGCAGAGGAAAAACAGTTTGAGTCGGTTTTTCCACACCCAGAGAGAGAGAGAAATTTCCATCTCCTTTAATCCTCCGTCATTTTGTTTTACTATGACCAACAGCCAAACCTAATTTTAACTAATACAGTTCTCAAGACTCTAAAGATAGACTACTGGGCTTCCTGACTGGCAGTGGGGAAGGAAAATCTTGACAGAGGTGTTAGGAAGAATAGATGAGAAAGTTGTCCAGTCAGGCAACATTAAGTTGTCACCTGTTCTGCCTGTGAACAGTTAGTGCCTGTCTGTTCTAGGTCAGTGTACACATCAGTGTATTTCTGTGTAAATGTCCCCCAACCCTAGAACTGGAAAAGACTCTGGAAGGTGACATGGTGCCCTCTTGTTCCTTAAAACAGAAACACAAGATCATCGTTCCAAAGTGAAGAAAACTCTGTTGTTGCTTTTTTTATTTGTAGGAAAACATATACTCTATGAAGGGAGCTGAATTTTAATGATTCCTATAAATTTGGGGTGAGAGAGGTCCCGTGGAGCCTTTTGCCTCCTGGGCCTGTAGAGCCCAGGGTTGCAGTGCAGCGTTGCCCGACATGGCCCCAGAAGGGTGGCAATGAGCCACATCCTTTCTCTGATGGCGCTGTGACCTTTTCAGCCTCTTCTAAAATTACCCAGAATTACATAGGACAGAAGTGACGTCAAGCTACAGTGGAAGACATTGGAATGAATGACCCAACAAACCACAAAAGTACTGCTGGTCGGCAGACTGCCAGGAAGAAAGGAAGCCGGCACAGAAAGACTGGGGTGAGGAAAACGAGAGGGCCCTGCATCCTCCAGGAAGAGGGAAGCAACCACAGCCCACAAAAGGAAACTCAGGAAATACCAGAAGTCCAGGACCGTGTTTTCTAAGGGAACCTGAGACAGTGCAGGTGAACACAGGGCTGCTCAGAACCCAGGGTGTCAACACCATCTGGGTTCGTTCTTTGTTTCCGGGTAGGTGAACCCTGTGACATTTGCTCTGCCTGTGGCTCTTAGCCAGCATGACCGAGGTCATCTATTTTGACAGGTCTATGATTTCCACTGATTGCAAATCTCATTTTTTTTTTTCTGGGAAGTTGGCGGAGGTAGTGGAGTGGGAGGTAGGAGGGGAGAAATAATTACAGGGCAAGTGAGTCTGTTATTTATTCCCCACACCCAAAATGTCCCTACAGTTTACGTGTGTTTATGCACAGCAAAAAAGACTAAAAGGATCTATACCAAATATTAACAATACTGTTGTTATTTTGGATGGTACCATAATGGGTGATTTTTATTTTCTTCCTTGTACTTTCCTATATTTTCCAAATTTTCTATGATAAATGCATGTCACTATTGTCATCAGAAAATGTTTGCTTTTAAAAGCAAATGTTGTATTGAATTCGATGAGGAGAACGAGGAAAAAGGTGTTTTATGTTTCCCTGAACTTCTTGTACATTGGAGCTACTGTACACAGCCCCGTTTGTGTGAGAGCACACCTGTACTCGCCATATCACATTATCTCTGAACATGGAGGGGAGCGGTGATATAGCCAGGGTCACACAATGCTGCCCCCTGCCCTCCATGGTGTGGCCAGTGAGGAGATGCAGAGGAAGGGTTTCTACCACAGCTCCCCGACCCTGTAGCCTGGAGGCAGTGTTTTCTGCTGCCTTCCCACTCCATAAAGTGAAAGAACAGTGAAAGATTTAAACCATGTCTTTAAAAATACGATGGTCAGTTGTAGTATGTAATGTCTGTACGTAGCCATTTCAATAAACATGTGCTTTCTTGGGGAAAGGGATTGGACACAGGCAACTTGATCTAACAGAATTACAGCTCCAGAGGATCCACACAGGCCTAGCTGGCCCATCCCATCTTCTGACAGGGAAGACAGTGAAATTATTTTTAAATTTTTTCTAGGGAATATAAAAGTCCATTTTGACCAGAATTATCTCTTTCTAGTTATACACTATCATCAATTAATAATTATAAGAAATTTGATATTTTTTTCTTTATTATCCAAAGCCAGATTTCTAAGTAAATCTGGAATTAGAACTGTGTTTAAAGAAGGAGGGGCCAGCCTTCTGTAGGTATTGTTTCTAAGAGGGAAAAAATGACAACAACTATCCATAAGGGAGAGCGACTGTGTAATCTATAGTATACAACAAAATACAATTCAGCCATTAAAAAGAATAGCAGATCTCAAAGACATATTGTTGGGTGAAAAAAGCAAGTTGAAGAAAGGTATCCACAGAGTGTGACATATTTACATAGAAAACTAAAACAAAATTATCCAATATATATATTTTTATGGACACATACATATGCACACAAATGCATTGACAAGGCTCAAAGCACTAAGAGTGTTTACCTCTAAGGAGGAGGAATGAGTGAGGGCAGTCAAAGGGCAATTTAATTTTTCAGTAATGTTTCACTTTTTTACAAGGACAAGACCTTATTTATTCCTTCTGTAGTTTAAAATTAATTTATAAAAACTATTTAAAGAGAAAAACTGTAACTTTACTGTGGACAAAGCTGGCAAACACCATTAGGTTAGCCACGCAAGCAAAAGTAACATCATCAGTAATGAATGAGCCATGTTGATGTCTTGTTCTCTTGATAGGATGTGACAAGAAGGACATTTAGTCTATGTGATATTCTTCTTCCCCCAAACCCGTAACCCCAAGTACAACCATGGAAAAAAAACATCAGACAAACTCACATTAGGGAATGCTGTACAGGTTACCCGGCTAGTATTCCTAAAGACTGTCAAGGTCGTGATAAACAAGGAAGGTCTGAGAAACTGTCACAGACCAGAGGAGACTGGGGAGGTATGGTGATGAAAAGAATGTGGTACCCTGAGTAGGATCCTGGGGCAGAGAGAGAACATGGATGGAAAAATCGGTAAAATGCAAATGAAGTCTAGTTTAGTTAACAGCAATGGACCAGTGTTGGTTTCTTAGGCATGACAAACGTACCACAGTAATGTAAGATGTTAATAATAGGAGAAACTGGGTGAGGGGCATGCGGGAACTATTTTATACTATCTTTGCAGCTTTTCTGTTTATTAACTGTTTATTAAAAAACCAACTCCCTAAAGAAAGGTAACTGGTGAATGGCATTCACTGAAAAATGACCAGAAGTTGTTCTGAAGTTGTGCTGCAGTTGGTGATTATATTCTCTCAGAGCTGTCAAAATGGACAGTCCTGTGAGGTTTGTTTTCCTTCATGCGGAAGGCCCTTAAGAAAGTTATTTGTCATGATGGATTGGTTGCCCCTTGCCAATTTCAGGTCAGGACGCTGACCAGCATACAGATGCTAAAATTCATACTTGACTGCTACGTGCTTGCAAAACAGAACTGTAAGATTCATACCCACATTCCTGTAACTCCTCCCAGCTGCCGCATTTGTACTTAATTCTAATCTGATCTGACCGGCATTCAACATGCAGAATGTCAAGATGCTACCACCGGGACCCTGACACAGTGCGAGGTGACATTTGGACAAAGCAGAAATACTTGAGGAGGTCAATGAGTAACACCCATGGGAAAATGTGAAGAAAAATGGAAAATATTGGTTGTTACTTCAGAGTTTCCTTCCCTAAACCCAGTGCTATTTTCTGTTCCCTGCTCAGAAAGCTCCTTTCCAGGCTGTTGGCTTGGCTAGCTCCTTCTCATTATTAAATTCAACCCAAATCCTGCCCCCTGCCCAGTGTTCTTGGCTGACCTCTATCCATGCATTGTTCTCTGCCCCCTGTGGTTTTCTTCATGGCACTCACAAGTTAGAGATAATAGCTTTACTTCTTTGTTCATTTATTTATTGTATGTTGCTCCCAAGGGTGGGAACTGGGTCTGTTTCATCCCCTGAGCTGAGTATATTTCCTGGCACAAAGACAGCATCCATTTAATAATCACTGCATGAATGAGAAACTGGAAAACTTTTACAACAGTAATATGTGGGGTAATTTGTCTTCCTTCAAGCCCCCTCCCTGGAATCTGAAAAGCTACAGGTATTCTAAGTCTCTTTATGCTCTATTTACCATAATTCAACTTGAAAATGCAGTGCTCATATTCTTCTCCCTTTGGGCAATTCCAAGAACAACATTTATAAGTCAGTAAATAACCAGAGGAGGTGGTTTTCTTTTCTTTTCTTTTCTTTTTTTTTTTTCTCTTTAACATTTGGGAAACTGCATTCAAAACAGACTTTGGCAAAAGCACAGACTACATCCAACCAGTACCTGACTTTCCATCCCCCCTGCAAGTGGAAGGACGCACTAGCAGAGAGAAAAGCAAGAAGTGCTAGTTGTCCCCTCCACTGTGTGGCTGGGAGAAGGGAAGCAGGAACTGTCCCTACTCCCATTTCCATCACGGCTTCTCACACTGTTGCCCTAACCTGGTGTTTTCTGCCACTCCACGCTTACCTGGTCCATCATCTCCTGTTCTCACTGTGCACCTTCTGCTTTTCACTGGCACAGTCATCCCACAGAGGTAACCTCCTTTGTCCCCTAAGTGCCCATGGGCACTGCTACTGTTACGGCAAATAGCCAGCGATTGACCAGGAAAGAACCGAGCGACACACAGAGGGTCATAGAATCAGCTTTTTATTACGCCGGCAGGCTCAGAGGGGCATACCACCAAACTCTGAGCAACGCCTCCTTATTTTTTCCCCATTTTTATACATTTATAATCAATCAACTATTAGTAGGATCAGCCTTAAGCTTTCACATGTATTTTGCCTCAGGGCCCTCGGGTAGGGGCTTTCCCTATTATAAGTAGGATCAGCCATATTCAATTAGCAGGGCCCTCAGGCGGGGGTTTCTCCCTATCACTACAACTCAGTCACCTACTGGCCAGGCCACACACTGGACCTTATTTATTGTTTCTCCATTTCAGACATGAAGCTCTCCATCTCTGACTCCTTTGCATCCTACCTCTCGCCTCACTCTTATTTACCTCCTCTGACCCCAGTATGGTCTCCAGGAGTTTAACACCCCCATTCTCTCACTCAATGAGGAAAACAGATTTGTGTTGCTGGCCATCAGATGTTAATACCAGAACTTCCCAAGTACAGGATGATTAGTATATCAGCATCAAGAGGTAAACTGCCCAGGATCTTAGAAACAGAGACATTGTTCAGAGATGCCTGAGGCTAACTCTGCCTTCCCCCTACTCTCCTTCAGGAGAGAGTTCTCCTGTTCAAGAAACAGGAGAGTCAGATGTTTTTAAATACCCCCTTGTTAGTATAAGATCTTCCTGAACAGTGACATATATTCTAGTGTGAAATGACAATGGGATAGGGAAAATACGGCTATTTCCTCAACTCTGGCAGGATGCTAGGTAAGGATAGTATCACTGGTAATTGCATGCCCTGTCAGGAAATTCAGGGGCCAGGGAGGTCCATGCTATGATGTGTTGCATCTACCCCTGCTATGTGGCCAACTCATTTCTCACCAGCTTCTCTAGATCTTTGTCCAAACAATTGAAAAGTTATAGAAGGTGTGTGTGCATGTGTGTGTGCTTCCAACCAATCCGTAACTCACTGGACCCTTCAGGTCTCACTTTCTCCCAGGTCCAGCCTGGGATGATGGACTACGACACTGCTTCTCTCTCCAGCATTCTATTCAACTTCCCCACACCTTTGACTTTACACAATTTTCAGTCACTCTACAATTACCTTCAGGGGCGAAAGTAATAGAATTTATGCAAAATGGGCTCATTACAAATTCATGCCAACTTACTTTAACTGGGGCCCCTTGGCTATGTAGTCACCCATATAGTCTTCTCTCACTGACAGTCCTGTGGCCTTCTCCCTGGTGACACACGTCTTCACATGCCTTGCTCACCTTCCACCTCACTCACGCAGACAAGCCCCGTCTCCTCTCTCTCTCAGCCAGGGCCAGTTAAGGGCACCCACATCTTACCTTTCTGCACCTGAAAATTTTGTAACTCCTTCACCTCAAGGAAAGTGATGTCAATCTCCCTTTCTCAAACTTACTCCTCCACCTGGTTTCTTCATCCTAGCCCCTCCTCTTCCCCAGGGTCACCTGGTTCTCACATGTCCCCTTTCATAGCTTCCATCTCTTCTTCCCTACTGCTCCTTCCTCTTAGGCTATAAAGGTATTTGGTCTTCCTATCTTAAATGGGAAAATGAAATAAAACTCTTCTTTTAGAGTGACAAATAATAGCAGATTAGAGCTTCAAAAATGTTTTAGTGACATTTGTAAAGACGAACATCCACTAGCTTTGCATATAAACGTCCTTTCAACTTCATGCCTATCCTACGCAGCAGGATACCTAGCTGGCTTCCTTGCCGCCAGTCTCTCCCTCTTTTAATCCGACTAACACTCTGTTGCCACATTAACTTTCCTAAAAAACACACCTTTGTAAGTATCATTTTCTTACAGGATAAAGAACAAATTTCTTCATCTGGAATCTATGGGCATTCTCAACTTGCCCCCTCCAAAACAACGACAACAACAAAATCTCTCCTCCTCACTGTATCTCCACATCAATCTTCCACTCAACCAAGCTGGCCTTGAACACATGACATACAATCTCTCCTCTGCACCACTGCTATGCTGCACCCACTAGAACGGTCTCCCTACTTTTCTCTCCACTACTTCCTTAAGCCTTATGCGTCCTTCAAATCCAGCTCAATTTCCTCTCCTTCAAGAGGCCTTCCCCAATAGAAACAACATTTTGGGAATCACTTTCCCTCTAAATACTCAAAATATTTAGTAACTGTCCAACTCGTTGCACACTTAGCACTAGGATGTACAGCCTTGCATTGGTATTTATCGGTTTAAGTATCTGTCCTGGTAGAAACAACTTCTTATATTGCACCTTTTTATATCCCTCTTTTTAATTAGCACTTAGTCATTCTTATAATGAAAATAAACCTGGCTAGGTAATAGAGCTTTGGTGGGCAGGGTCTCAGACAATTACCAAAGTAAATTCGTAAGGCCTACACACAGGTGGCAAGTTGAACAGAAAGGCATATTGGTTATTTCTTCCTATTGTACCTGATAGAGGTTGATGTTGCTATAAATATTCTCCCAGATTTGGTCATAGCTGCACTGATGCAAACTCTGGGAAGCCACAAAAGGTGGACGATGTGGAGCCAGCATGACTGTCTTTGAAGCATGATCTTGGAGCACTTGTATTACTCGCTCAGGGTCAGAAATCTCAGGTAGAACAGAGCAGAGGAGGAATGGTTAGAAGAAGCATATTCCCTTTTTCTCAGCAAGAATTTAGTCACATACACATGAATTAGGAGTGAACTGTAGGTGGGGCTTTATTCAATTAAAAAATAAAATTAAAATTCAGCATCATGATTCCCCAAATATGTTTGTCCACTCAATATTATAAGTATTCAAATATCCATAGCAGCTCTTTTAAAATTCTGTTACAACTCCCCAAAGACAATAGCAGGTGGCACCCCAACAAGTGCTGTGGCATCACTGAAAAGATAAACACCCATCAGCTTTCGGTGTAAACTCTGTCCGCTGTTAGGAAGCTGCCGGGAGATGGAGGAGGAGGCAGCAGGGGAGTGTAGGGAGAGCACAAGCTTTATAAGGACCCAGACCTGGCTTGTATCCGTGCTGGAATCCTGGGTTTTCCACGCAGAGCAGGGAAAGTCAACCTAACAAAAATACTAATGATGTCTCTCTCCAGATTTCTGTGATAATCCTGGCACATAGGAGGAGCTAAGTAAATGTTCTTTCTTCTCTTCTGGAGGTAAAGAATTGAATAACGATCCCAGAGTTGAACTTCTACTTCAGTGACACATATACTACTACATCACTTTAACATCACAAAGAACCTCAAAGATCATTTTTTTCCAGACCCTATCAAAATCCCAGAAGCATTTTTTCCAGATATAGAAAAAAATCATCCTAAAATTCATAGGAAATCTCAAGGGACCGCAAATAGCCAAAACAATTTTGAAAAGGAGCAACAAAGTTGGAGGGCGCACACACCCTGAATTCAAAAAATATTACAAAGATATAGTAATCAAAACAGTGTGGTACTGGCATACAGACATCCAGACCAATGGACTAGAATAGAGAGCCCAGAAATAAACCCTCATGTATATGATCAAGGGTGCCAAGACCACTCAAAGGGGAAAGGACAATGTATTGAACTTATGATGTTGGGAAAACTGAATATCCACATGCAAAATAATAAAGTTATATCCTCACATTATACCGTATAAAAATAAAATGCATTAAAGAGCTAAATGTAAGACCTCAAACTATAAAATTCTTAGAAGAAAACAGGGAAAACAATTTATAATATTGGATTTGGTGATGATTTCTTGGATGTGACACTCAAAACCCAGGCAACAAAAGCAAAAATAGAGAAATGGGACTACATCAAACTTAAAAACTTTTGTGAATCAGTGGACACAATTTCAATCAATAGAAATGAAGAGCCAATAGAAATGAAGAGTTTTATGAAATTGGAGGAAATATTTGCAAATCATGTATTTGATAAGTAGTTAATAGCCAGAATATATAAAGAACTCCTACAACTCACCAACAACAAAACAAACCAGTTAGAAAATGGGCAGAGTCTTTTACAATAAATAAATAGGCAAAGGACTTAAATAGATATTTCTCTAAAGATGATATACACATGGCCATGAGTATATGAAAAGATGCTCAATGTCACTAACCATCAGAGAAATGCAAATCAAAACCACAATAGATATCACCTCACATCCATACAGATGGCTACCATTAAACAAAAACAAACATAAAGTAACAAGTGTTGGTGAGGATGTGGCAATCTACAAAGAAATTTAGCTAAGGAGGTGAAAGCTCTCCACAATTAAAACTACAAAACACTGATGAAAAAAATTGAAGGGGATTAAAAAAAAAAAGGAAAGATATCCAATGCTCATAGATTGAAATAATTAATATTGTTAAAATGACCATGCTACCTAAAGCAATCTACAGATTTAATGCAATGCCTATTAAAATACCACTGGCATTCTTCACAGAAATAGAATAACAACCCTAAAATTCTTATGGAACCACAAAAGACTCCAAACAGCCAAAGCAATCCTGAGCAAAAAAAACAAAGCTGGTGGCATCACACTTCAAAATATACTGCAAAGCTATAGTAACAGTAAGAATGGCTTTTATCAAAAAGTCCCAAAACAACAGATGCTGGCGTGGATGCAGAGAGATAGGAACACTCATACACTGCTGGTGGGACTGTAAACTAGTACAACCTCTGTGGAAAGTAATATGGAGATACTTCAAAGAACTAAAAGTAGACCTACCATTTGATCCAGCAATCCCACTACTGGGTATTTACCCAAAGGAAAAAAAGACATTCTATAAAAAAGACATCTGCACTAGACCGTTTATAGCAGCACAATGCACAATTGCAAAGATGTGGAAACAACCCAAGTTCCCATCAGTACATGAGTGTATTAATAAAATGTGGTATATATATATACATGCCATGGAATATTAGCCATAAAAAATGGTGAATTAATACCTTTTGTAAAAACCAGGATGGAACTGGAGACCATCGTTTTAAATGAAGTATCGCAAGAATGGATTAAAAACACCACACGTACTCACTACCAAATTGGAACTAACTGATCAATACTCATGTGCACATATGGTGGTAAAATTCAACGGAAATCAAGCAGGTGGGTGGGGGAGGAGAGGATGAGTAAATTCACACCTACCGGGTACAATGCTCACTATCTGGGTGATGAATACACTTATAGCTTTGACTCCAACAGTACAAAAGGAATTCATGTAACCAAAACATTGGTACTCCCACAATATTCTCAAAATTTTTAAAAAGGTATAGTAACTAAAATAGCATGATACTGGCATGAAGCAGGCAGATAGACCAAAGGAACAGAATATAGAACCCAGAAATAAATCCACATATTTATGGCCAACTGATTTTTGACAAAGGCACCAAGAACATATATTGGGGAAATGAAAGTCTCTTCAATGAATGGTGCTGAGTAAATTGGATATCCATTTGCAAAAGAATAAAACTAGACCCCTGCCTCTCACCATATACAAAAATTAACTCACAATGAATTAAAGACTTAAATATAAGACCCTAAATTATAAAACTACTAGAAGAAAACATATGGGAAACACTTCAGGATATTGGTCTTGGAAAAGATTTTATGGATACACTTTCAAAAGCACAGACAACAAAAGCAAAAATTGACAAATGGCATTATATCAAACTAAAAAGCTTTTGAATAGCAAATAAAACATTCAACAGAATGAAAAGACAACCTGTACAATGGGAGAAAATATCTGGGAACTATTAATCTGACAAGAGATTAATATCCAGATATACAAGCAACTCAAACAACTAAACAGCAAAAAACACAAATAATCTGATTTTTAAATGGGCAAAGGATCTGAATAGACATTTCTCAAAAGAAGACACACAATGGCCAACAAGTATGTGAAAAAATCCTCAACATTACTAATCACCAGAGGAATGCGAATCAAAATCACAATGAGATATCATCTCACCCCAGTTAGGATGACTATTAAAAAGACAAAAAACAACAAATGCTGACAAGGATGCAGAGAAAAAGGAACTCTTATACACTGTTGGAATGTAAATTAGTATAGCCTTTATGGAGAACAGCAGGGAAGTTTCTCAAAAATCTAAAATTAGAACTACCATATGATCCAGCAATCTCACTGTTGGGTACAAATCAAAAGGAAAGGAAATCATCAGTATATCAATGAGACATCTGCACTCCTGTGTTTATTCCTGCCCTATTCACAATAGCCAAGAGAGGGAATCAACCTTAGTATCTGTCAGCAGATAAATGGATAAAGAAAATGTGGTATACATACATAATGGAATACTATTCAGCAATAGAAAAGAATGAAATCCTGTCATTTGCAGCAACACTGATGAGCCTGGAGGACGTTATGTTAAGCAAAATAAGCCAGACACAGGAAGACAAATACCACATGTCCTTACTCATATGCAGAAGCTAAAAAAGTTGATCTCATAGAAGTAGAGAGTGTAATAGTGGTTTCTAAGGCTGGGAAGGGAAGAGGGGAGAGGAGAATAGTGAGAGATTGGTTAAAGGACAAATTACAACTAGATAGAGGAAATAAGTTCTAGTGTTCTATAGCACTGTATGGTGACTATAGTTAATAACAACTTATTTTATATTTCCAAATAGCTAGAAGAAAGGCTTTTTGAAGGTTCCTAGCATAAAAAATGATAAATGTTTGAGATGATGGGTATGCTGATTATCTTGATTTGATCATTATACATTGTATGTATCAAAATATCACTCTGTACCCCATAAATATGTAAAATTATATGTCAACTAAAAATTTTAAAAAGATCATTTAGTCTAATATTCTTATTCCACTGATGAGGAAACTAAGGCTCAAGGAGGTTACATGACTAGATTGATTTCCTACAGAGATTTGGTATTAAAAGCTTGACTAAAATCCAGTTCTTTTGACAATTTTTTATTCTCTGCTGAAAGCTAACAGCATGTTTAAAGTTTGGCAATTAGATTAGGAAGTTCCAAATAAAGCCTTCACAGTGAATCCATGCCAACATTTTTAAAAAGGGAAAGAAAATTTCTTTTTTTTTTTTTTTGAGAATGATTTTAGCAAGAATCTTATCTACAGGAAATGGTTATTTTCTTACCTTCAAAAACTTTCCTTGGAGTTGCATTAATACATCTATTCTTCTCCGTTCTTTTAGTTTGGTCAAAAGCTTCTTTTGCCATGGATCACATTTTGGCTTGATCTAGTGGACAAATATGTTCATTTACAGTTACAACATAACAGAATGGTTCTAATAAAAGTTGCAGGCAAAGAGATTCAAGGACCTTCTGAAATGGGATCTGGCCTCAGTGTTAGGGCATGTGAGGTTTTGGAATGGGTCTTCATGGGTTCAAAATCCATGCAAGGACACAACAGCAGAATTTCCTGTTGGTGCCTGGCCTATGAGATGTAGTAGATCCATTTGGGATGACACTATGCCATCCATGAACAGGTGGATTCAACATTTGCGATTCTGCCTACTATCTAACATTTGTGACCTCTAAAGCAATACCGGTAGAGCTTTCATACTCATTCACAGGTATGCGTGGAGTGGTGAAAATTTGAGTCACCCAATGGGCATGTTCCCAGCTAAGTTTGAACAAGGCAACACTCTGCCTTCTTGTTTCTGCTTGCATACTATAAATAAGGATATCCTTTTCGTGGTCTAGTTAGTGCCACGTTTTCCACATTTTTGTGCTTTTCGGTGGTGATTTCACTGTTGAAAATGGTCCCAAAGTACAAAGCTGAAGTGCTGTCTAATGTTCCTAAGCACAAGAAGGCTGTGGTAAACTTTCTGGAGAAAACGCATGTGTTAGATGAGCTTTGTTCATGACCATTTGCCATGAGTTCAATGTTAATGAAGCAACTGCATATATTAACTAAGGTATCTCAAAAGAAACATGAAACAAAGTTATGTACTGATCAAAGTTGCAAACAAAGGCTGGCAGGAACCTAACCCTATTTCCCTTGGGGGTAACAATTCAGTATTCACTAAATCAATGTTCATGGTGAGTTTCTAGAACACAACTCCTTCAAATAATGAGAACTGACTGTACTTAGCACTACCTGAAATCATCTTATTTAATCTGCTTACTTGTGTATTTTTTTGTGAATTGGGTATCTCCAAAGACCAAGGGCCGTGCCTGACACACAGTATATACCAAATAAACAGTTTTTGACTAAAAAGTTGGATTTACACAAGTCAATTACACCTTTGTGTGTTAACCTTTGTTCTTGCCAAGTATCTGATATCATTAACAACAATCAGGGAGTTTGGACCCAGTAGAGCCGGGTACAGGTGTCTGGGAAACTTCCAGAGAAGGTGAACCAGCGTGGCTAACTTCAACACAGAGCCAAGGCAGGCAAAGGGCTGGGAGATCCTGGTGCACATGCCCAGGTTCTCTGAGTTGCCTCCCCTGAGGACGGGCAGGCATCCCCTCTTGGTCCTGGAGGACAGTTAGCTGAGGGCACTGAGGAGGGGGACAACAGGGCCAGACAGACCCGGTGCTGCCAGGTTGGCTGGCCTGGTTGGAGGACACTTTGTGACACTGCTCACATCACTAACAAGCCTCCTTACCTTTATAAAGGAAATCCAGTCAGCTGTCTTCTTCAGGGTTACAGCAGGTCCTGCCAAACCCAAATTCTCTGCTTTAGCTATCCCAGTCTCGTAGTCTGGAAACGTTTGCATTCTCTGTTGCTCTGTGAAGATGGTTTGAAATTTTGGGGAAACCTAAACAGGATTAAGAAAAGAGAAGTGGAACCCAGAAAAAAAGTCTCAGATTGTAGGCAATTTCAAAAACAGCCACTGATTATATTTAAAATAGCCTTGGAGTCAAACTGATTTATAAAACACGACTGTGATTGTAATAGGACCTTAAAGGAGCATACCTGGGTGGCACATATACTCAGTCAGCTCATTACCATAATTGTCTGTGTTACTTATTCTGAAATATATTAACACATTTATTTATATGTATTTTTAGCTGGACTCTAAATATAAGTGGAAAGTAAATTGTCTAACTTTGGAAATACATTCCTTTTTTCTGATCATTGGATAAACTAGAAAATTTAAGGGTTAAGTAAATCCTGCTCTCAGACGCCTAATGAGGATATCACTAGAGAGGAATTCAGATGCTAGAATCTGTTAAAGCTCTGTAAGGCACTTCAACCTATTCCCTTCACATCTTACTTTCAGACTGGGGCTATAGCACTTACATATGTGCTTTCTACAACATAACTTCCTACTGTGAAAATGCCCAACACTCCCTTCTTCCTTCTCCAGAGTGAGCCCAGGGCCACCGAGCCTGTGGTGGCACCTTCATCGTTGCACTTGCCACACTGTGTCATGATTTTTTCACTACACAGTGAGCTCCTTGACGACACAGACTATGAATCTCAAGAACTCAGCACATGGTGATGGTTGCACAACAATGTGAATGTACCTAATGTCACTGAACTGAACACTTTAAATGGTGAAAATGGTAAATCTTACGTTATGCATATGTTAGCACACGTGCACGCACACATGCACACACACACAGAACCTACCACAGTGCTGACACAAACTAGGGCCTCCACAAAGGTTTCTGGAATGAGTGAGCAAGTTCATGAGTCACAGAGCTGAAGATTCTTTCAGTCAATGCTGGTACCTCCCAGGCTGTGCTGTCCAATACGGTAGGCCCTAGCCACATATGGCTGTTTAACATTTAAATGTGCATTCATTAAAATTAAATAAAATTTAAAATTTAGTTTTTTGTGCACTAACCACATTTGAAGTGCTCAATAGCCACATGTGACTAGTGGTTAACACATCGAACAGCACAGACACAGAACATATCCATCACTGCAGGACGTTCAGTGAGACAGCGCTGGTCTGTGGCTAGGTTGGCAAACTTTTTCTTAAAAGGCTAGACAATAAATATTTTAGTCTTTACAAACCATCAGGTCTCCATTGCAACTACTCAAGTCTGCCATTGTAGTGTGAAAGCAGCCATAGACAATACATAAATGAATGGGCATAGTGTTGCCATGGTTGGAATATTTATGTCCCACAAAAGTCATGTGTTTAAATCCCAGCTCCCAAGGTGATGATTAGGAGGTGGGAACTTTGGGAGGTGACTGGGTCATGAGGATGAAGCCCTCCTGAATAGGATTAATCCCCTTATAAAGGAAGTCCCAGAGAGACTCTTGCCCTTCTACCATGTAAGGACACAGCAAGAAGGTGTCATCTATGAGCCAGAAAGTGGGCCCTCACCAGACACTAAACTTCCTTGATCTTGGACTTTCAGCCTCTAGAACTATAAGAAATACATTTCTGTTGTTTATAAGCCACCTAGTTTATGACATTTTGTTATAGCAGCCTGAATGGACTAAGACAACTGTATTCCAATAAACTTTACTTTAAAAGAACAGGTGATGGGCTGCAGGCTGTAGTTTGCTGACCATGCTCTAGAGCATTAGAGTTCCAGAATAAACAGCACCTAAATATAGGAGCTCTTCCTACACAAAAAGTTGATATAAGGTAATTGGTTATCTTGGGAGCACGATTAGCATTTCACAAAATACTGTTATAAGAAAAAAGTGGAAATTATCACCAT
This sequence comes from Cheirogaleus medius, assembly GCA_008086735.1. NCBI lineage: Eukaryota > Metazoa > Chordata > Mammalia > Primates > Cheirogaleidae > Cheirogaleus > Cheirogaleus medius. The sequence continues at coordinate 60,854,306 of VBSM01000361.1, read as the reverse complement.
AAAAAGGAGACACACTGTTCTTTGGAAACAAGGCTACTTCGCTGCCATGCTCAGCTAGCCTCATGTTTTCTTATCATTAATAACTGTCTACTGTGCTATAATTTATTTTTATTTATTTTGGTTCTTTTTAAACACCATCTTATTCCGATTCCGTGTTTTGCCTGTCATAATACTTGGTGATAAGAAGGGTGAAGACACTCCCATAGAAGCATTCTGCTGGAGACAGTGCTGCTGGTAACATGAAAAGAAAGGCAAGAGCTAAACATCATCACTTTCGGAGAAACCAGAAGACATGTGATGCCATTAGTTCCAATGAGCTTAAAGAGGCTGTGTCACATATTAATAGAAATCATCCTTCCTGGTAAAACGATGCTGAGACAAATACAAATGCAAGTGAAACTTCAATGTCAAGCAAATGGTGATCAAGGAGACAGTGGCTACTTCTTCCATGAAGAGCATTAAAAAACATTCAGATTTGATTTTTGCTTATATGGACCAATCAATTTATTATTTTACATAGCAAATAGATACATTTGCAAATAATATACAGCTAGAGCTAGAAAAAGAATCCTTATTGTTGAAACTCTTGCTGAAAAATTTGTTATTATAAATCTGAAGCTCTCTACCCATAGTCCTATTTTTCCCTTTGAAATAAGTTTTAACATGGCTTTTAATAATTTGAGGTTTATTTTTAAGGATGTGCAACACTGTGTTAAAGCAGAGAAGACTGCATGACTTTAAACATCACGACAAAATGTATACTATATTAAATGTAAAGCATTTTGTCAATAAGGAGAGCTGTTGCAACACATTTTGAAAACTAGAGGGCTTTAGACACTTGACAATTCTGCCACACAAATTTGCCAAATCTTGGCTGCATTTATATGATCTGCTACAGGCTGTACCCCACCTTTTGCTTTAAATTCTGCAGAAAAAAAGAGTCCTACAACCCTTCTGGGTTCACTATGTGAGAGTCTCATTACTCTTACAGAGAGGAAGTTCTTTCCAACTGCTAATCTAAATTTCACCTATTACTATTTTATATTGTCACTCTAGAAATAATTGTTGGAAGTCAAATATGCAACTTCATGGCAAATACTAGTGTTTTGTTTCCAAAACACTTGTATTTGTATTAAGAAAGAGTATACTGGCCGGGGACGGTGGCTCACACCTGTAATCCTAGCACTCTGGGAGGCCAAGGTGAGAGGATTGCTTGAGCTCAGGAATTGGAGATCAGCCTGAGCAAGAGCAAGTCCCCATCTCTACTAAAAAAGAAAAAAATTAGCCAGGTGTGGTGGCACATGCCTATAGTCCCAGCTATTTGGGAGGCTGAGGCAGGAGGATTGCTTGAGCCCAGGAGTTTGAGGTTGCTGTGAGCTGGGCTGACACCACAGCACTCTAGCCCAGGCAATGGAGTGAAAAAAAAGAAGAAGAAGAAGAAATTAGAAGAAGAAGAAGAAGAAGAAGAAGGAGGAGAAGGAGGAGGAGGAGGAGGAGGAGGAGGAGGAAGGAAGAAGAAGGAAGAAGAAGAAGAAAGAAAATATCAAGTACCAGGGAAAAGAGTTCCATTTCCTTCGTGGAGTCCGTTAGCTCTTCTATGTCATATGGGATATTGAAATGGGAGAGCAGGAGCCTCAGCTGAGGTTTCAGTTCTCCTGTTTCTGTTGTGTGCTGGGGTAGGACGAAAGCAGCTTCCTTTCCCATTGGCCCTGTAAAAAATCCAACATCAAGAGCAATAAACACCATCAGGGAGAGAGCACAGAGTTCTATGAGACAGCTGGGGGTAGGACCCCCTCTGCTGATGGGAGGACCATTCTGCTCCTTGCCCAATCCTCTCTGCCACGATTTACAGTCTGCACCACACTTCCCCAGGGGATCCGACAAGTCCTTGGAGCTGGGGTTGTGCGGGAGTTAGCAAGGACCCCTCACCATCTCACAGCCTACAGGAGAAACCCAACAGGCCTTTTGGGGAATGACCTAGTGGAAGTAGAACCACCTGTAGTTCTTTGTGATCAATTTAAGAATATCATTTCTAAATTAACCAACAAATTAGGAGAAAGTGAGGGCCTTCACCTGCTTTCACCTGTCTAATTCCCTCTCATCTCTAAGGACCAGTTTGGACTTCCCTCGAGAAGGATTTTCTTCGAGAAGCTTTCTGAGATGCCCCACAACTGGGGTTGGCTGCCTCTCCCAGGCACCCCTGTGACTCCCTGTACATATTCTGAGCAAGAATGTCACTCAGAATCCTGATTAGGCGTCTTAGTCATCAGTAACACAAGGTAAGGACAGAAAGACTATTAAATTGATTCAGATGAGAAAATTATTTTAGAATTATGTAATATTAAAACTGGAAAGAATCGTAGAGATCACTTCTTCTGAAAGGTTTATTAGGAAGATGAGCAACTGGAGCCCAGGTAGATGAAATGCTCACAGTGAGGCCATGACAGAAACAGGCCTACAGCCCAGGACTCCTGACTGGAATATACCGTTTCCCCTCTCTCTGAATTTTCTAGTTATAAGGATGAAGATAAAAAATATCTAAGGAAAGTATCTGTTATTTTTCCCCATCAGAAAATATTAAATTAGGATATTTTTATTAAGAAGATAGAACTTTTTGGTATATTAGAAAAATTTCAGCAAGACCATGGGACAAAAAAGCACATGTGCAACCTCACAATCTTATGTTTTCCACATTATCCAGGGGAAAGAAGACTAATTTCTTACCTGAAATGCTGGTATCCATAGGGCCAGGAGATGCAGCACCCTGGATGTCAGGGTCAATGTCACTGACACAGACCTTTTCATTTTCCTGACCGTCCTCTGGGACCTGGTTGACAACTACACCCAGCACTTTGGAGATGGGCAGATACTGGAGGGCCTACAGAAGGGCACAACCAAGAGGCCAAACATCAGCACAGAAGCTGCCAGACTTGGGCTCGGGGGCAGCCTTTTGCTTTGATACAGAAGAACAGAGGTAGTGGTGGAACCTCAGTAACCTGCCCAATGATGAGGGGCTAAATTTGGAGCTGGGAGACCTAGTACTGTTGCTAACTCTGATCTTAACCTCCAGCCAGGTCTACGTCGATCAAGCACTTAAAACGGACGAGGCACTATGTGAGGTGCTTGGGATACAAAGAGGAATAAGACAAGATACAACCTCAAAGAGATAGCGGAGGACTCAGACTTGTGAGCAGATGGTTACAACACCATGTGACTGGGGAGATGTATCAGAGGCAGAGCCCACAGTGACTGGACTGGGTGAGGGGAAGGGATGAAGCCAGGGTGATGGCCAGGTTTCTGGTTTGGACAACTCTGTGGGTGGTGGTGTCACTGAGATAAGACAGAGTAGGAAAAGATTTAGGTGGCAAAATAATACTCTTTCTAAGATGGAAATGTGATCATGTCACTCCTTTCTGATGCCTCTGGCCTGAGTTAGGGCCTCTCCTCTGTGACTGTCTTTAGCCTGTGCTTATACTTATTCAACTCTCTCTTACCCCATTGTATTTCAGTTGAAGATTTTTTGCCCATCTTCCTACCAGCCTAGGACCCAGTTACTTTTCAGCAAAGATCACATCTTTGCTGCTTGGCCTAGGACAAGTATCTGGCACACATTAGACTCTCATTAATTATTGCTGAATAAAAAAAATTGAATCTAAATTAAAGAGTGTCAATCCTGAACAAGATGATTAAAATGGGAACTTACAGAGTAAATATGAAATAATACAACATCTTTGGGAAAACTAAATTAATGGAGTGATTTCAGTAGAGCAAGGTTTCAAAAGAAAAAGGTTTCCAAGGTTTAAAAAAAAAGCCAGTTACCCAGTATTTTCCTGTCATTTGTAGGGCAAGTGGAGTACAGAAACAGTGGCAATCTAAAACTAAGTGACAGGTGTGAGAAAACAACGTGCTACCCATTCCTGGAAGGGGACTACATCATCACACCGCTGTTTCACATACCTGCAGGTAGTGGTGAACAGTCCTGAGAGAGTGTAGGTGACACACTAACCACTTCGTGTAAATAGTCAGGTCTTCCTGTGTCACTAAGTTAGGAGGATTGTTTTTTCCCATAAGGAAGTTTTCCCGAGCAACAGACAATCTTTCAGCTCTCTGAATGGCATCATTGTACTCCTGCATAATGTAGCCAACTTGTTTCTGTTGCAGAGAGATACAAAGACAGAACTTTTTTGCAAGGATTTTTGCAAGCCTTATTCTCTGCATCATTTGCTTCCAAGGATAGGGTAATGCTATTTGGGGGCAAATAAGGGGTTCTTGGAATCCCAAAGTTCTTCTATGTTCTGAAATTTGTCTGACAAGGGCAGTGGTCATATTCTCAGAACTTTGAAGGAGACAGACTCGAATTTGCTTCGAGTCAGTGCACAAGAATGCTTAGTAACTGGATTCAGCTTCTGAGCTTTTTACCTATAACTGAGGAGGCCAAATCTATGAAGAAAATCCTATCATACAAAACTTGCTTCTAATCTTATTCTTAAGAATAGGTACCATTATCTTCTGCCACCGGCAGAACAGATAGGAAGGTTCACCCATTAGATCTTTCCCTGTCTTTAGCTGTGACCTTTAAAAAGTTGACATCTTCATTGACCATTTTGTTTCATTACTAAAAAAAACAGCCTGCGGGTTCTATTCATAGGCTTCCTACCTTGTAAAGAGGATAAAGTTGCTCCATGATCTTACTGTGCTGGCAAAACCTCTTCCATCGAAGCATGTGCAAATATTTACTCTGGACCAGCTGTGTAATTCTGTCTGTATAATACTTTAACAACAACAAAAATAAGCACTTAGCAGAATATAATTATAGTGGGAAGATTGAATTAAGTCTTACACTAACAATAGGTAAATCAGTCTCTAGTTGTTTTGGAAAGATGTATTTTTCCACATGAAGATAATAAAATTAAGAAGCCTGGCTCAAGATACCATTCAAATTTAAATAAAGCAAGTCAATACATGAGTGGATTAATAAAATGTGGTATATGTATACTATGGAGTACTATTCAGCTATAAGAAACAGTGGTGATATAGCACCTCTTGTATTTTCCTGGATAGAGCTGGAACCCATTCTACTAAGTGAAGTATTCCAAGAATGGGAAAAAAGCACCACATGTACTCACCAGCAAATTGGTTTCACTGATTAACACCTAAATGCACATATAGGAATAACATTTATCGGGCATCGGGCAGATGGGAGGGGGGAGGAGGGGATGGGTATATAAATACATTATGAGTGCGATGCGCACCATCTAGGGGATGGATAGGCTTGAACCTCTGACTCGAGGAAGGAGGGGGGCAAGGGCAATACACGTAACCTTAACATTTGTACCCCCATAATATGCTGAAATAAAAAAAAATAAAGCAAGTAGACTTTCTAAATCTCTATGATCTATTGCCAAGTCAATAGATTTTAAGCTAATTTATATTACTAAATAATTTTAGCGATGATATAAACATCTGTCAAATTATCTAAAGCTGAGCTTAAAATTTTGTATTAAAAACTGAAATTATGAGTCAAAAATACAAAGTACCTTACTATAGATCATGTATAGGTAAGACTGTAGCTTTTAACCTCAAATCAGAAATTTTATTTATACTTAAAAATACTTAAATAAGCTAACTCTTTTAAATGTTTTCTTCTTGACAATGATAATAATACTGACTATGATGGAATAACTAAAACTGGACTTACCCTCCTATCATAAACAACTAGAAAATTGGACAAAATATACAAGACAACTGTTTTCTGACATTGGACAATAGGCAATGCAGGACCGTGGTCCCTGGGAGAAGGGAGACAAATTATGCAAGCCCTACAACCAACTTGGTTTTCTGCCTGAAGGCAGTTTCTGAGCCTTGGAGCAGGGAAAGGGAATGTTAAGCAGAGTAGGTGATCTCTCTGAGTTCAGGAGATAGAAAATGAAGTTTGGGAAGTGGAGTCAGCTGAAGTTTGCAGGGCAGAATACTGGAGGGGAGGAAGCTATGCAGAGAAAGGGCTCCAGAAATTGCATAGGGATCCTTTTGAATCTGTTGCCGAATACCAAGCCAAGCATGCAGAAGATGAAACTCCAGGAGGCTGCACGAAGAATAACTGACTGAGACATTGTAAACTCAACAGTTCTCAGAGTTCATACAGAGCTGGGAGATGTTTAAGTCCAACCAGCTGGAGTGAGGGCTCTTCACTGAATACCTGGGACATTCAGTGGAGACACTAATAGCTTTAGTAATAAGGATAAACTATGCCTCTAGTAATGATTATTCTAAACCTCTAAGAAAGCGTAAAAGCAAGCCTTGAAAGAATTAAGCTAATCCGTAAGTTACTTAACTGACTATCCAACACTCTCTAAGTAATACAAAAAAATTCAGCACTCAATAATAAAAAATTGACAATTTTCAGCATTTGATAAAAAATACTAGACATGTAAAGGAGCAGGAAAGCATGATCCATAAACAGAAGAAAAATCAGTGATGAGAAACAGATTCAGAAATGACAGAGGTGGTGAAATTAGCAAACAAGAACTGTTAAAGAACTATTGTAAATATGCTCAGCATGCTCAAGGATTGACAGGAAAATGTAAACATAACAAGGATAGAAATGGAAAATATCAAAAAGAATCAAATGGAACTTCTTGAAATGAAAAATTGACTGGATAGGATTAAAAGCAAATTAGACAATACATAAAAAAAAAAGGTTAGTAAACCTGAAGACACAGCAATAGGAACTATACAAAATGAAGCACCAAGACAAAAATACTGAAAAGAAAACAATCTCAGTGATCTACAGAACAATATGAAATTGGTCTAACATATGTATAATTGGAATCCCAGGAGAGGTACAGAACAGATAGTTGAAGAAATAATTGTTGAAATTTTTCAAAAACTGATGAAAACAATAAACCCACCATCCAAGAAGTTCAACCAACCCCAAGCAAGAGAAACACAAAGAAAACCTCATCAGCATACACCATAATAAAATAGCTAAAAACCAGTAAGAGAAAATCTTAAAAGCATCCAGAGAACAAAAGGACATAATATGTTCAGAAATGAAAACTGCGTAAGCCAGAGAGAATGGAGCAACATCTTTAAAGTAATGAAGGAGAAAAGCCTCCAACCAAGAATTCTATACTGAACAAAAATATCTTTCCAAAATTAAGGGAAAACACTTTTTTCAAAACAACAAAGACTGTGAGAATTTGTCCCTGGCAAACCTGCACTACAAGAAATGTTCTAGAGCTTCTGGCCCGAAGCAATCCTCCCACCTTTGCCTTCCAAAGTGCTAGGATTACAGGCGTGAGCCACCACGCCCAGCCAACAAGAAAGTTCTTCACTGGAAAGAGTGTGGTAAAAAAAAGGAAAGTTTTTCAGACAGAAGAAAGATACCATATGGAAATTTAGACTATACTAGAGTTTCTCAGCCTTTGCACTATTTATTGACATCTGGGACCAGATAATTCTTTGTTGTGAGAGGCTACCCTATGCATTGTAAAATGGTTAGCAGCATCCCTGTGCTCTACCCTCTAAATGCCAGTAGCAACCAACCGTGCCCCTCCCCCCAAATTGTGACAACTAAAAATATCTCCAGACTTTGCCAAATGACCCTTGGGGGACAAAAATGTCCTCCATCTCTACCCCTTCTTCTCTCCATTGAGAACCACTGATATACACAAACGAATGAAGAATGCCAGAAATGACAGGGAAAGGGAATCCTGAATGAAGACAGTCATAACAGTTTGACTTGAAAACAGAATCGCAGTATCCTTTGTTTCTTTGTTATTAATAGTTAATTGCTAACTAGTTGCTAAAGAACTAATTTGTATGCATAGGGAAGATACAGCTCATAACTGAAATAAAGAATTTTAAAAAGTGAAATAATACATGCTTATAGAAAATTTAGAAAATATATAAGTAGAAAGAGGAATTTCATTATCCTGCCATCCAAACCTAGTAATTGTTAACATTTTAGTCTAAGTTCTTCAAGTGATTTTTCTGTACATTATTTGACCATTATTATCACACATACACATATTAGTTTTTATAAACTAATATTACATAATATAATAATTATGCTAAAAATGTTTAATGACAGAATAGTATTCTATTAATACCACTATCACACTTAACTCTTTCTCCTATTAATAGATATTTAATTTTTCTTAACTCTTTCTCCTTTTAGAAGATATTTAGGCAATTCCAATTTTTTTAAACTTTTATTATAATGTTACAATAACAATCTTTATGGGAAACCCTTTTCCCCATGTCTTAAGTTATTTTTTAAAGAGATATTTCTAGAAATGTCTTCTCTAGGTTAGACAACAGCTTTTTGAGGACTTGAAATTGCCTTAGTCAATTTTGTATTGTCCCAAAATACCAGCACAGGCAGTATTTTGTAGAAACTTAGTCAACTGTACAGTGACTTTAAACTGAACTAAATTATGACATAGGTATCAGGTCTCTAACAAAGAACAGCATTTACACTAACCAAACCCTTCCAACTACACATCTAGACAAAAACTTATCCTGGCCAAAGGATAGACCCAAAAGCCAGCTTTGTTCGTCCATTTCTACTAAATTCCAGATGTGTTTTTCAAACTGCAAAATCACTCTTACCTGCAACAGAAGCAAAGGTAAGTTTTCAGGAGTGTACTCTCTTCTTAGGCAGCTCTCTAGCTCCCTCTGCATGACATCTGCCTGAACAACAAGGGGCTTCGACTGGGCCACCTAAACCCAAACAACTAGTTTAAACATCTCAAATCGAGGAACTGTAAAATTTCAAATATCACAAAATCAGACAAAGGAAATAGTGGCCTGAACTTATCCAGAAATAAGCTGAATATTGGTCTATGTTTTTCTTGTAACCACTGTCAATTACATCAGTTGTTTGTTTGCAAAAAAACTTTCCCTGCTAAAAGTTTCCAACAAGTGAGCAAAATCAAATTTATTGTTGTATTGGAATAGCCCACTCTCCTACTCACCTGTAAAGTTTTCTTTAGTGCCAGTTCCCTTTCTCTTCTAAAGTAAGAAATGTCCTTTGGTATTTGAATAGAGCTGCAGAAAGATTTATGCAATAGAAGCTGTAATTATAGAAGCTGTAATAGACCAGATTATAGCTAGGTCCTGATTAATCTGTAACTCTTCACAACTGCTCATTTCTGAATAAATATATCATATTATATTGCATTATTGTAGGCATGTAAAGGCCACCTTCTTATGTCTTGTTCAGAATCTTTCTTGCGTATGCCTCACGTTTGCTAGACCTTTCCTTGGGCCAACCTTTCCCTGTGGAGCTGGAGAACCAGTAACCAGCCGGAAAGGGGATCAGTTATTAAATAGGCAGTTAGGGAAACAGAAGAAAACTTCCCCTGCCCTCTTGTCTCCTGGTCTTTGGCATGCTGGGAGATGGCAGGGTCGTGGGTTTAGCTACCTGATCCTCCCTGACTCAGAGCTTGTCTTTCCTCTCATTAACCTCAAAGTGCCTGTGAATGACCTAAAAGCTGTTGGTGAACATAAGTGATGTATACATCAACCCACAAAAAGAGACTTACTCATTTGTTCATCCAGCACTGTTCATTCAGCATACTTTCATTCATTTATTCATTCAGCAAGCCTGTATGAAACATTTAACCACTGCAAAGTTTTGGGCTTGGGGCTCGTGGGGGTAAAATGAGGGAAAGAGTGAAAAAGAAAGAAAGAAACAAAGAAAGAGACAGAGAAAAGCAAGAAAGAAGGAAAGTAAGAAAGAAAAGAAAAGAAAGAAGGAAGAAAGAAAAGAGTAAGTCACAGATATCCTCTAGTTCTCAATAGATTTTCCAGTCTAGTGGGAAATGCGAATGCTACAGTGATTATCAGCAGTGGGCATTCCCTACTCCCTGGACTCCAGAACCTAGCACAGCACCTGGCAAAAAGAAGGTGCTCAAGAAGTATTTATTGGAATTAATAGCTAAATTCTTCCAGGTGCAGTGTTGGGTGATTTGGGGGAGTAGACAAATAAGGGTATCCAGGATTTCCCATCACTCTGCTCTAAAGAGACTTGAGAAAGCCTTTTTTAATCACAATGTACAGTGGGGGAGTCACTTGCCTGACAATTTGACATTTAAGTTGTAATAATATCAACACTTGATCTTTGCATTGTGTTTTCTAATTTTCAAAATGTTTAACATGCATTATTTCATTTGATCTTCACAACCTTATGAAGTAGGCAAGGTACATATTTTAACCTCATTTTTCAAATTAAAAAAACTTAAGTTGGCCAGGCACGGTGGCTCATGCCTATAATCCGAGCACTCTGGGAGGCCGAGGCAGGAGGATCATTTGAGCACAGGAGTTCGAGACCAGACTGAGCAAGAGCAAGACCCGGTCTCTACTAAAAATAGAAAGAAATTAGCTGGACAACTAAAAATATATAGAAAAAATAAGCCGGGCATGGTGGCGCATGCCTGTATTCCCAGCTACTCGGGAGGCTGAGGCAGGAGGATTGCTTGAGCCCAGGAGTTTGAGGTTGCTGTGAGCTAGGCTGACACCACGATACTCTAGCCTGGGCAACAGAGTAAGACTCTGTCTCAGAAAAAAAAACAAAAAAACCCTCTAAGTTGAGAGAAATTATGGCTTGCATGGTTCCACGATCTTTCTGCCTCACCACACAATCCTTGATTTTCTTCAGATGCCCAACGGCTTTACATACCAAGTATAAAATATACTAAATACTGAATCTTCAGAACTGTCTTTGGAAGGAAGCACTAATTCACGTGCTTACTGTTTCTTCTCTGATCTTCTCTACACAACGCTCACCACTCTCACCCTAACATGGTTTTCCTATTGTTCCTTTGCCTCAATTGTGGTAGTAACAGAAACAGAGGGATAGGAAGGTCCTGGGCCCATAAGACTTGACACTTAGGGGCTGATCTAGCTACCCTGTTTTTCCACAAGAATTTGATTGTCTGTTATTGTAGGCAACTTTTACACATAGAAGAGCTCCTAACAGAACATCATTTTGCAGAATTCATTACCAAATACCTAGCATTATTTTGGCTTTCAAATTTCTCATCAAAATCAAGGTCAAATTCTGTAAAAATATTATTAGATAAAATAAGATCTCTTAATTAAGTATGATATGTATAATAGCTTCTGTAACTCTAAGATGGTAGCATTTGTGAACACATAAGAATTTTTTTTTTTCCTTTGGCAAGACATTGCTTTGATCTGTCTTGACAGTACTAGAATATACAAAAATCTTAGAGGCAGCAGCCAGATTTGAAAGGGGTACTTGACACTACTCTGGTGATGGGTACACCAAAAGCCCAGACTCCACCACTATACAATATATACATGTAATAGAATTCAACTTGCATCCCCTAAATCTATTAAAATTAAAAAAAGAAAGGAGTACCTGAAATTATCATTGTATACCACTTATATGAGCTTGAGATAATGTCAATTTGCCCATGTAAAAAGAAGAGGGAAGTTGATGGAGATTATGGCGTGAGAGTGGGGAGTAAAGCCCCTGAAGACCACACCTTCTCACTGCCACTGTTACCTGTAAGCTTGATTCGCTGTTCTCTGAAATGACCTCTGTTCTATCTCAGACTTCAGTTCTGTCAATTGCACAGCCAGTTCTTTCTCCAACAACTGGATCCTGTCTGTGGAAGTGATCTTATAAACTTCATCCATGATTTGCATTGGCTGTTTTTCTGTATCCCTGAAAAAGATAGCACAAAGCTTGACTCCCTTGGTGACCATCACCTGGTGTGTGGGACTTGGTCTATCTTTGTCAAAGAAATCATGACAGCTTTGTGGAAACTTTGTGGTTTTGCAATTTGAAGAAAGAGCCAGGTTAGACTGTTGTCATTTATTATTTAATTACCATTTAGTAAACAGTAGAGGAAAAGTAGGTTAGAATCTCCATGGACCATGCCTCTGTTCAACCCAGTTTACCTTCAAAAAAGTGTCTCTGCTCCAGCTTTGACAGCCCCACCTCCGCAGTCTTGACAAAGGATTATACACTAAATGCTGGGAATGGCAGTTATTGCTGACTTTTACTAACACTTCAACTAGAACAAACAATTGGTGGTGGGTAAGGGATCTCTGTACGTACCTAGAATATTTCTCCATAAGCTTTCTTGAAGCTATTAGCTTCTGGTTCCAGAAAATATAACAGGAGTGGAGAACTATCTAACATGATCATGATCCATGCACATTTGGGTTTGGAAGAAAATTATACTTATGCATTTGAATGTGTTTTCTTGATTTTCACTGCCTGCATACTAACTTTCAGCATACTAACTTTATCATTAAATAAAAATAGTTGATAACCTCCTCCCCCACCCTACCTGGTTGACAGCCTGTCAAATTCAACATAATTGTTTGTTAAGTATTTAATGTCAATATTCTAATTAATTATGTAGATTAACTGCATGATCCAGAAGTCGGAGGGCCCATGCATTGCAGGGGACTCAGTAGATGATGTATTTCCTTGTGTCACTGCTGCCCTCACCTGTCTTGGACAAGTAGGAGTAAAGTCACCACTAAGACACCTTAGAGAAACCTTCTTTTTTCCCTTTAACATTTCTGGATTTTCAATTTTTCTTTTCAGAGATATTTCATTTTCTTAAGTTAATCTGCTGCCATTTCAACAAATAATTAAACTGTGGATATGTTTTGTTTAGAAGCTTCCTTTGGGAGCCTGTTTATTCTTTTTCTAAATATTAAAAATAAAAATGAGCATCCATGTTCAGTCTAGGTAGTGAACCTGCTGAGTAATAAATCTGTCATGTTTGGCACACTGCTGGAGCTTAATAAAATGCACTGGTATTGTTCTTAGCAAAAGTAAAATGTTGTTATAAAAAATACTTGCCACTTGGCAGTGAGTGTCCTTTCAAGTTAGGCAAACAGTTAAACAGCTGCCTTAACAGCTGCATTCCGACTGGCAGCCAAGAGCGGCAGCAACACAGACTGGCTAATTCTTCTCCCAGAGGATAGACATTCGGTCTTCATTTCCTGATTGGTTTCAACACTTCACAGCTCAGAAATGAGAACATTTAATCCTGTACTGTTTAGCTTGCAACACAGTCAAGTACAGAATTCAGAAAATTAGCACAAAGAGAGGTCAGTCTTTGACAACTGTCCAAGAAATGGACCAAACCTAGAGGAATCGGTTCATGCCTGCTGAGCACTCATGTCTAGCTTTAAAGAGACAAACAACTGTTTATTTGGGGATGAAGGGTTTTCCATTTATTGAGAACCTACTGTGTGTCAGGCAAGCAATGGGCCTTCATTTAATCTTAGAAAAATCTTAGAAAGGAGATTGTCAGGAAGTTTCTTCAATAGTGTTTTGTTGGTTTGGGGTTTTTTTTTTTTGTTTGTTTGTTATTTTTTTTTAAAGAGAACAAGGTCTCACTCTGTTGCCCAGGCCTCTGGAGTGCAGTGGTGAATCATAGTTCATTGCAGCTTCAAACTCCTGGGCTCAAGCGATCCTCCTGCCTCAGCCTCCCAAGTAGCTGGGACTACAGGCACCTGTCACTAAGCCTGGCAAATTTTTAAAATTTCTGTAAAGATGGGGGTCTCTCTGTGCTGCTCAGGCTTGTTTCAAATTCCTGGTCTCAAGCGATCCTCCTACCTTGGCCTCCCAAAGTGCTGGGATTACATGTGTGAGCCACTGTGCCTGGCTTTGATAGCATTTAAAAAAAAATAAGTACATCTAATTATTAATTGTCAAAAAATACATTTTTATGTGTTTAAAAAGTGCTAAAATTTAAACTCTAAGACAAAAATAGTAAGATTAGCTTGAGCAGGGTTTGTGGGTGTTCAATGTGTGGTTAAAGCAGACTTGGATGGAGTAAAGCAGGCATGTTTAAAAGAGAAATACTGAGCAATGTTTAGACTCTGCTAGAAAATGTTAAAAATTTCAAGATGATTACTAAAAGATTAGAAATGCAACCGAGAGCTTCTTAGACAAGTGGGAGTGAGGGATGGGATAAGATTGTGAAATCCAATAGGAGGCAGGAAAAGAGGAAAAAAAGGAAACAAAAAGAAGTATGGTAGGAATAAGTTCAAATGTATCAGTAATTATAAAAAATATAAATGGATTAAGCCCATCTATCAAAAGACATAAATCAGCACTACTTCAAGTGTTTTAAAGGTCTCCAACATTTGGTAATGTGATATATGTGAAAATAAAACAATGATTTTTATTCTAGCAAATGCCAGAATTTAAACTGATAAGCAAGGTGCTTCATTTCTCTGTGGGGTAAATCAGTCCTGTTTACGAAGATCTGCACAGATAGATACTCTATAACTTCTCTGAATAAACATTTCTGATGGGTGGGCATCTTGGTCATCAAATGTTCTTCCATGTTTTCAAATGAAATTTACTCTATTTTACATTACATGCCAGCTTCTGTGTTAGTAGGGGTACAGCTAAGCTGTTTTTACAAAAAGACACAATTATCAGTGGCTAAAAGAACAAAGCTGTTTTGAGTCCCTGTAATGTAACGGTGCTAATGTGAATGGTCTAGGGGAGTAGAGTACCTCTGCCACTTCTGGGTGTTCCAAGCCAGCTTCCTTCCAAGTCTGCTCCCTCATCCCCTAGGCGTTGTTCGGACAAACACAGTGTTCCCTTCAGTGTGTCTATAGAACATGTGTTTGGGGAAGGGAGAAGCACATAAGGCAGATATATTGGGTGGCCCTGCTTCTACTTTGCTGAGAGGTTTTTTTTTCTTGAAAGGGTATTGAATTGTGTCAAACGCTTTTTCTGCATCTATTAAGATAATCATGTCATCTTCCTCATATATTTGCTAATGTGGTGAATTTCACAGGTTATCAGATGTTAATCCAAAATTGTGTTTTTGGAATAAACTCCATGGTCATGATTTGGTCATGATTTGTTATCTTTTGTATAGAAACATAGACTCAATTTTCTACCATGTTTCTACCATGTTAAGATTTTTGTATTTATGTTCATGAGAGAAACTGGCCTGCTATTTTCTTATAATGTTCTTCACAGATTTTGGTATCAAGATTTTGCTGGCCTCATAAGACAAGTTGTGAAGTGCTCTCTTCTCTGTTTCTTGAAAAAAGTTTATGATTGGTATTATTTCTTCTAATGTTTGGAATAATTCACCAATGAAATATCTTCATCTGAAGTTTCTTTTTTTTATGGGGGGGGCTTCAATTACAGATTCTATTTTTTTAACAGCTATATATGACTATTCATATTTTCTATTTCTTTTTGGGTCCATTCCAATAAGACCTTTTTATTAATAATATTTTATTTCTACGGTTGGACATAGTTTAACTGTGTGGTTAAGCGTGGGAATTCTGCAGTAGGTTCAAAGTACAAGGCCTGACTCGCCACTTGCTGGGAACTCTTACCTTGAACAAGAGACTTTCCTCCACGAGCCTCAGCTTCCTCCCATAAAACAAGGTTAACACTACTTCCTTCACAGGGTGGTGGCAAGGATTCAATGGGATAAAGTTCACAAAGAACTGTGCATTCAGTAAGCGCTCACATGAAAGGAGCTATAGTGATTAATAGCTGGTTTGCGGCCTTGGCCGCTTTATTACTGCTGACGACCAAGAGAGGCAGGCTGGGACCTGGTGACCTGAGGGAAGGAGTTTGCTGCCCACCGCCCTTGGCCCAACTGCTCCTCCAGTGTCTCAATCTCAGGCTGGTTCTTCTCCTCATACATCATGACATTCAACCAATAAGACTTTTTTTTTCTGAGACAGAGTCTCACTCTGTTGCCTGGGCTAGAGTGCCGTGGCGTCAGCCTAGCTCACAGCAACCTCAAACTCCTGGGCTCAAGTGATCCTCCTGCCTCAGCCTCCTGAGAAGCTGCGACCACAGGCATGTGCCACCATGCCCGGCTAATTTTTTCTATATATTTTTGGTTGGCCAATTAATTTGTTTCTATTTTCAGTACAGACGGAGTCTCGCTCTTGCCCAGGCTGGTTTCAAACTCCTGACCTTGAGCTATCCTCCCGCCTCGGCCTCCCAGAGTGCTAGGATTATAGGCGTGAGCCACCACGCCCAGCTCAATAAGACTTTTGAAAGAACATTTCAGTACATAAAGTACATTTCATCTAAGTATCCAGATTTGGAGGGGTGGAAGGTTTTTCATAATATCCTCTTCTATTTTTTAATAGCTTTGTTGACATATAATTAACATACCATACGACAAACTCACATAAAGTGTACAATGATTTTTAGTGTATTCACAGAGTTGTGTAATCATTACCACAATTTTAGAACATTGCATCACCCCAAAAAGAGACCCCCTCCTCATTAACAGTCACTCCTTATTTTTCTCTAAGCTACCCCTTCTCTCCCAGCAATGGGCAACCACTAATCTACTTTCTGTCTCTATAAATTTGCCAGTTCTTGATATTTCATATAAATGAAATCATACAATATGTGATCTTTTATAACTGGCTTCTTTCCATAGCATAACGTTTTCAAGTTTCATCCCTGTTGTAGCACTTCTTCCTTTTTAATGGCTGAATAATATTTGTTGTACCACATTTTGTTTATTTGTTCATCCGCTGATAGACATCTGAGTTGTTCAATTTTGGGGCAACTATGAATAATACTGCTATGAACATCCATGTACAAGATTTTATGTACATCTGTTTTCATTGGAGCATATATATAGGATTGGAATTATTGGGTCAAATGGTAACTCTATGTTTCACTTTTTCAGGAACTTCAGACTGTTCTCTACAATGGCTGCATTATTTTATACTCCCAACAGCAATGTATGAGGGTTCCAATTTCTCCACAGTCTTGCTACTGTCTTCATTGTTACTATCTATCTTTTTTTAAATTTAAGCCATACTAGTTGGTGTCTCTGTGGTTTTGATTTGCATTTCCCAGTGGCTAATGATGTTGATCATCTTTTTACATGCTTGTTGGCCATTTATATATCTCCTTTGGAGAAATGTCTATTAAGATCCTTTGCCATTTTTAAACTGGGTTATTTGTATTTTTATTGATAAGTTGTAAGTTCTTTATATATTCTAGACACATGTCCTTTATCAGATATATGATTGGCAAATGTGATTTTCCTCATTCTGTGGATCATCTTTCACTTTCTTGATGTTGTCTTTTTAAGCCTCTTATCTTTTTAATGTTTATAGAATGTGTAGTGCTGTCTCCTTTTACATTCCTGATATTGGCAATTTCTATGCTTATTCTTTTATTTTGATTAGTCTTATTAGAGATTTATCAATTTTATTATTCTTTTCAAAAAACCAATATTTAGTTTCATTGAGTTTTCTTTTTTTATTTAAAAAAAAATGTAGGGAGTACAAGTGTTTTCGGTTACATGGATGAATGGAATCATGCTGAAGTCAGGCTTTCAAGCGTACTCGTCACCAGAATAGTGTACATTGTACTTAACAGGTAGATTTCCATCCCTCATGCCACTCCCACCTCCCCCTTCTTGGTTTCCAATGTCCATTACTGCTGTTTATGATCACATACATCCTTCATTTATCTCCCACTTAAAAGTGAGAACATGTGGTATCTGTTTTTCCATTCTTGAGATACTACACTTAGGATAATGGTCTCTAGTTCCATCCAAGTTACTGCAAAAGACATTTTTCATTCCATTGTATCGCTGAGTAGTACTCCTTGGTGTGTGTGTGTATAGATATATCTATATAGATATAGATATATCAATCACATTTTCTTTATCCACTCATCAGTAGGTGGGCACTTAGGTTGATTCCATGTCTTTGCAATTGGAAATTGTGCTGCAGTAAACATTCAGGTGCAGGTTTCTTTTTGATAAAAATGATTCTTTTCCTTTGGGCAGATACCCAGTAGTGCAATTGCTGGATCAAATAGTAGGTCTACTAGTTCTTTGAGGAATCTCCATATTGCTTTCCACAGTGGCTGTGCAAGTTTATATTCCCACCAACAGTGTATAAGCATTCCCTTTTCACAGCAACCATGCCAACATCCATTGTTTTTGACTTTTTAAAAATGGCGATTCTGACAGGAGTAAGGTGGTATCTCATTACAATTCCCTGATAATTAATGATGTTGAGCATTTTTAAAAAGATGTTTGTTGACCATCTGTCTATCTTCTTTTGAGAAGTATTGAGTTTTCTCTACATATTTATGTCTGCCTTCTCTTTCATTGATTTCTTCTCACCTCACTTGTTATCATTGCTTTTACTATCTTGGGCTTAACTTCCTCTTCTTTTTCCAGCTCTTGAGATGAAAGTTTTTAACCTCTTTTATAATATATGCATTTAATGCTATAAACTTCCCTCTAAGCACTATTGTAGCTGCATCAAATAAGTTTTGAATGCTGTATTTTCATTATTTCGTATTTAAGCATTTTCTAACTTCCATTGTGATTTCTTTTTTGACTTATAGGTTGTTTAAAAGTGGTTCCATTTTTCTGTCATTAGTTTCAAGTATGATTCCACTATGGCCTGACAACATAATCTGTATGATTGCTTTATGGTCCAACATACAGTCTATTTTGGTAAATGTCTCATGCACACTTGAAAAAAATGTGCATTCTGATGTTGGGAATAGTGTTTTATATATGTCAATTAGATCACTTGGTTAGTCATGTTATTCAAATATTTTATGTCCTTTTATATCCTTACTGATTTTTTGTCTGATTTTTTTAAAGGAGTTATTGAGATAGGTATATTAAAATCTTTAATGGTGACTATGAATTTATCTATTTCTCCATTTAGTCTTGACTCTTTGGTTTTATACATTTTAAAGCTAGGTTATTGAGTGCATACAGATAGGACTGTTATGCTTTCTCATGGAATCAAATCTTTTATCATTATAACCTGTCCCCTTCATTTCTAATAAGGCTTCTTAAAATCAAACTTACCTATTAGTAACACAGTCACACCATGATTTTGGTTTGGGGGGTTAGTGTTTACATGGCATATTTTTAAAATGCTTTTAATAATCTCTGTATTTTTACTTAAAGTGTGTCTCTTGAGTCCAGCCTAAAATATTTATCTTTTAATTGGATCATTTCATTCATTTTCATTTAATGTGATTATTGTTATAGTTAGGTTTAAGTATACCATCTTTCTATTTGTTAGATTTATTTTGTTTCATTCATTTTATTTATTTTTCTATTGGTCTCATCTGTTTGCTGTTCCTTTATTGCATTTTTCTTGTATTACTTTAGATTAATCAAAGTAATACAAGATCAAAAATTCATTGGTCTGTTTACTTTTGTCAAAATCTTAATTACACCTGTTTCTTTGCTTTTGGTAGTTACCTAGAGCGGTGGTTCTCAAACTCCAGTGTGCATCAGAATCACTTGGAGGCCTTGTTAAAACATACATTGCTGGTCCCACCTCAAGAGGTTCTGAGTTAGTATGTCTGTAGGAGGCCTGAGAATTTGTCACATTACCCTGCACTTGTAACAAATTTCTAGATGATGTTAATGCTGCTAATAAAAAGACCACACTTTGATAATCATTTACCTAGAGATTGCAGTATGCATCCTTAACTTACTACAGGCTATCTTAAGCTAGTATGTGTGTGTGTTTGCGTGCGTGTGCGCATGTGTAAGTATGTGTATGTTTTTACCACTAGTCAGAGAATAAAAACTTCAAAATGGCTTAAGTCCATTTACCTCCTTCTTACAATTTGTTCAACTCTTTTTTTACTCCTGCATATATTATAAACCCTATAATACATTTTATTATTGCTGCTTTGACAGTCAATTTTTAAAATGATTTACTTCCACATTTATTTTTTCTGCTGCTCTTCTTTCCTGAAGATTCATGCTTCTATGGGGTTCATTTTTCTTCAACCTCAAGAACTTCCTTTAAAGTGTAAGTCTGCTGCTGACAAATTCTCCCAGCTTTTATTTGTCTGAATAAATCTTTATTTTACTATCACTTAGAAAGGATATTTTAAAAGGTATAAAATTGGGAGGTTTTTTTTCTTTAAGCACTTTAAATACATTTTTCATTGTTATCTGGTTTTCATACTTGCAGCCAGAAAATTAGTCATCTGTCTTACTGTTGTTTTGTTGTTTTTTTTTAAAAAAGAGTGTGTTTTTTCTCTTGCTGCTTTTAAGATTTTATCTTTGTCTTTCAATAGTTTAATCACAATGTGCGTAAGTGTGGTTTCCTTTGTATATATTCTTGCAGGGTGTTGGGGTTCACAGAGCTGCTTTAATGTATAGGCTGACGTCTTTCATCAGTTTTGGAAATTTCTCAACTATTATCTCTTCAAAGATTGCGTCTGCCCCACTCTCTCTGATTCTTATCCTTCTGCCACTGCAGCTGCATATATGTGTCTCTTATACTCAGTTTTATTCTTTCAATTCTTTTAGTCTCTTTGCTTCAGTTTGGGTATTTTCTATTGTTCTCAACTTCATTTATCCTTCCTTATCAGCTCAGGCTGAACTACTGTCAAAACTATCCAGTGAGTTCTCAATTTTACTTATTGTTTTTTAAGTTTTATAGAACATTCTAGTGCATATTTTATTATTTTTATAGATCCAATTCTGTCAAAATTTATACATTATTTTATCCATTTTGTCTATCTTTTTCTCTGTTTCCTTGTGCATATATAATTATTTTAAAGTCCTTGTCTGCTAATTCCAAAATCTGGATCATTTGTGGGTCTGCTTTTACTGTTTTTTTTTTCT
>VBSM01000361.1:60814998-60833558 GCA_008086735.1 Cheirogaleus medius | reverse complement strand
AAGAAAGAAAAGAAACAGAGAATGACAGTGATGTTATGCCCCCCATCACCAAGTTTTGCCTTTACTCTGTTAAATGCATAACTTGCAGGACTGATCACCTTAATCCCATGAAGAATTGGACTAGCTTGGGACTGGATTCTGGTTTTAGCTAGACTCAGTCTACCTCTTGCTTATCCTTCTTCCTCAGGTGTGGCTCTCCTGACTTTTGATTGATAAGCCTGGGAGGTCTCTCTGCCTTCAGCCCTTAAACATTGTGGAAGATTCAGTTCTACCCTTTGAGAAGTTTTATTTTTTATTTCTTTCATTTATTCATTTTTACTCAGATTTGGGTTCAGTAGCACTTTTAGAGGTTTTAGCTTAAGCTCTGTAGCTTCCTGCAGCTTCAAAATCTGGCAAAAGCCTTGAGAGAAAAACTGGCCAATTGTTTCATGCGGGCTTCCTCTCTCCAGTGGGATTTTGTCTCCTAAGCACCTCCAGAAAGATTTTGCTCTGCCTTTCCAACTCAACTTCCTTCTTAGGTGTGGCCTTCTGTGGCTTTTGATTGAGAGCTTGACTTGTCTCTTTATTCTCATCTCAGAAATTCTGTCCTTCAAAGGTTTTGAGCTTAGTCTCCCATCCCATGTAAATTCAAAATCTGGCAAAAATTCGAGGGAGAGAGCTATCATATGTTTGATGCAGTTCCTCTCTCTAGCAGGATCTATCAACTAAGCACTACAGGATTGAAGATTTTACTCTGCCTTTCTGGACCAGCCCCCCAGTTTCCTTCAGACTCTAGCATTCAGCAAATATCTAATGAGTATACCTGAGATTTCTTTAGATTCAAATCTGCCATTCCTGCATCCATGGCCTGCAAAAGCTCCCCTAACTTCTCTTTGTCCCATTATATTCCCTATGCCAAAACAGTGTCACTGTGACCAGAATTGGTAAATTCCCTAAGGAAGCAAACAGCTAGGGATTGTGAACTCACCCAGGAAAGCTCTTAATTTCTGAAATTTTGGTTCTTTTAGTCTTTGTTACTTCCATAACTTTCCAATTCTTTAAACACATGACTTTGTAATTTATCTGTTGTAATTCATCTTTAGTGGAAGAGTGGCCTTTCTACTAAATCCTACTCAAAGTGAAAGTTTGAATCCTTACTTGCAGTACATGTGATGTACTGTAATGTATTTCTACTCTATGTCATTACAAACAAACTTTTGGTCATGATCCACTAAATCAATGTCAGGTCCACTAATGGAATATAACCTACATTTTAAGAAAAACTGGTGTAATAGATCTCTGGGAAAAACTAAGGTATCTGAAAGAGGAGGCTCATCTAAGGAACAGTGAGCAGCCCTTGGAGATCTGGAGCTGCTATCATCAATCAATGACTCATGCTTTTGGTACTTTGATTACATTTGATCCATCTGTGGCCAATATTATAAACCAAAGTTGGCAGTTCTTTCTGTGTAATAATTTTTAAAAAGCCCCTTTCCTCCCCAAAAAGGAAAGCATAGATTTTTGTAATAGTCCATTTGCAATTACACATCTTTCTCTAAAGTCATCGTTCTCTCTCCCTCAGGAAAATGCTGGAGATTAATCAGTCAGAAAGCTGTCATTTGAACACACTGTTTAAGGATATCTGATTCCAACAGACAAATCCACTATCAAAGAGAAAAAACATATACACAATGAATAAAATTTGAAATTGTT
Source organism: Cheirogaleus medius (assembly GCA_008086735.1). Taxonomy (NCBI): domain Eukaryota; kingdom Metazoa; phylum Chordata; class Mammalia; order Primates; family Cheirogaleidae; genus Cheirogaleus; species Cheirogaleus medius. The sequence continues at coordinate 60,831,866 of VBSM01000361.1, read as the reverse complement.
TTTATGTGGTTTTAGAGCAAAGGTTGGAAACTTTAAAGGTGTTGCTTGGTTTGTGTAAACATTCTGCAAATGCCTGGATTTGTGCTGGAATGGGAATGACTGTTCTGGCTTGTCTGGATTATTACAACCTCTGCAAGAAATCCGAAAGTTCTCAGTGCACACATTTTACTCTTCCCCGCCTTAAAAAAAAAAAAAAAGTAAAGTATAAATACACAAACAAGCCAGGTAAAGATGTGAGAAAGAGCTCTGTTAATAAGCCAAAAGTTGTTCCCCAGCTCAACCCACATGTGATTGGACAAGCACTACAAAAAAACATATACAAAATAGGGAGAAATCCAGCTATAAACTCCCCACAGTTCCATAGCTGGCCCAGATTAATATAGATTCATTTCTAGGATGAGGGTATACCTTTCCTGAGCACATTTGCCTATCTAGGGTTCTCAGTTGGGAGTGATTTTTCCTGCCCTGGGGATACTTGACAATAACTGGAGACATTGCTGGTTGTCACAGCTGTGTGTACCTGGGGGACGCTGCTAAATATCCTATGATGTGCAGGAGAGCCCGCACAGCAAAAAGTATCTGCTCAAAATGTCAATAATTGCTGAGGTTAAGAAACCTTGCCCTTAAGAAAAATTAATTTGATTATAAAGTCTTTTAAATCTAGAACTCCTTTTTGGGCTGGCTTATAGAGACGATTAAACACTTTTATAAATTTAAAGTAAGATAACTAAGAATTTTTAGAAAAGGAAGAAAATATTGAACTCATTGCTTTAAGTCTGCTGATTCTCTTAATGAATCCTATATGCAGAAGAAAAAAATGTTTAGCTATGAGTTAAAATAGCCTTGTTTGGCTGGGTGCGGTGAGTCACGCCTGTAATCCTAGCACTCTAGGAGGCAGAGGAGGGAGGATTGCTTGAGCTCAGGAGCTTGAGAACAGCCTGCACAAGAGCCAGACCCTGTCTCTACTAAAAATAGAATTAACTGGGCATGGTGGCGCATGCCTGTAGTCTCAGCTACTTGGGAGGCTGAGGCAGGAGGATTGCTTGAGTCCAGGATTTTAAGGTTGCTGTGAGCTAGGCTGGCCACAACACTCTAGCCCGGGCAACAGAGCGAGATGCTGTCTCAAAAAACAAGAAAAATAGCCTTATTTGTAAGTTGATATGAAATGCAAATTGGCAGCAGAGAGAAAAATATTAAGAAAACTGGTTTTAAAATAACAAAATTTGGAGATCTCTTAAATATTTAGTATAAAAAATAGAAAGAAAATCTCAAATAATCATATTCCTAATCAAGGTGAATCCTTGAACAAATTAGACTGATTTAATAATGCTGTTTTAAAAACAGCCATATGTACCCAGTCAAGTCGACACATAAAATTAACCATCACAAAGTGCTGTTTAAAATCTGAAACACCAAGGGACCAGTTTATTTACCGATGGTTTTAAATTGGTATACCTAGGTTAGACAACCTGGCTTCCTCACATTATCAAAGAGGCATACAAATTCTGCTGAGAACTTCTCTCTTGAGATTTCCCAAAGTCAAAATTCTTTGTATAGATCTTGATGGTCAATGTCAGAATAAAGACATAGGGGATCTGTGATTGGCTAATTTCTGAGATCCCACAATGCTTGCCTGTACTCTTTTTCTGTTCCTCACCCTTTGCCTTTAAAGAAAAACTTTCTATGAGTATGCTCTGTGGAGTCATGAATTTTTGAATATCTAACCTTACGAAAATTTTGTGGAGATGCTCAATAAATACTTCCTGAATGAATAAATGATGAAACAAACAAATAATAATGGCTATAGATCTCCTCCTTGATTTTATCACAGTGTAAATTCAAATTTTAGCACATCATCCTAACATAGGTAAAACTTGCATTTGTTTTCTTATGGAAAGTCAAATTAATTAAAGTTTATAGAAATTTACCTAATTTCTAAGCTAATATTGAATTAATTGTTTAATAATCTTTGGATACAAATTATTAATACAAGTAATTTGTGCAGGCAAGTAATTTGTAGAGAATAAAAAAATACGGGGTCATCAAAAAAAAGTTTTAATATACCCTTAGTTATGTTTTTATACATTGTAATTGACCATCAATGAATAGGTTGAAAGGATATATAAATAACTGAGATATGTTGGTAGACATGTTCATTATATTTAAGAAACATAAAATAATTTGTGTGTGTCTATGGAGGGATTATGTATGCAAAATAATGGATTTTTTGTTTGTCTATCATGAGAAAGGAGAGTAATTTCTCTTAGAGTGAAAATTTAACTTTGTCCAGTTGTGTCAGAATGTGAAAGAAACTATTAAAAGACAAGTATGAAGGTGTACAACAGAAGAACAGAAGTAGAAGGTCTGAGGGGACATAGACTTTGTCTTGGTTTATTATATCTGCAAAGTGAAAGAAGCATAACAATGCATTAACTTATAAAGTTGACTATATGTAAATGAATTTATTTTCAAGAGATGGAGAAAAGATTTGTGAATGTTATTCTATAAAAATAGATGGCCATCAAAAGAGTAAAACGAGAATTTAAATTTTCTTTTGTTAAGATGGCAAATGGATCGTTGAGTACATGTTTACTCTAAACAAAAAGCAGTTAAAAGGTATTCGGTGCCCAGACAGCAGAAGTTTCATATACCACCAAAATACTCTTCAGAGTCTGTTAATGTTTTGTGCTTTTGTCATATCTTTGAACTATTTTTTTAAACAAAAGGTCCTCATCTTTGAAAAAGTTCCTAATAAATATCATTACCTAGTGCTTAGTTTAACATTGCCTGTAACCTTTTTCTTTAGTCACTTCTTATACCTTTTCTCCTCTGATAGCATTTTGATATTGCTTTTCCTGAATTCAGCCCCCAAATTCAAAATAAAACTCTTATTATGTTTTTTACACCAAAATTGTCTTTGGGGTTTCCCAAACAGCTACTGGACAGCTGCTAAGATTTGCTCATTTATCCTATGAAAGAAAATAATTAGAAATGTTTGGTATACTCCTGATTTTTTTTCTTTTTTCTTTGAGACAGGGTCTCACTCTGTGTCACCCAGGCTGGAGTGCAGGGGAATCATCATAGTTCACTGCAACCTCAAACTCCTGGGCTCAAGTTATCCTCCTGCCTCAGCCTCCCGAGTAGCTGAGACTATAGGAGTGTGCCACCATGCCTGGCCAATTCCAGATTTTTTATTAGCTCAAAACTACTGTAAAAAGTAGTCTTCTTATCAACAAGTCCTTAAAATAAAAAGAACTTGCTAATCAGTAATAAGAAGTTTAACCTGTGTTAATTATATATAAATAAGATGTATTAATATAAATATAAAAATATATTTTAGCAATTGTGTAACTTCAGGTTTGACAGAAGCATATTCATGGTCACATACAAAGATTCATAAAATAACTGTTAAAAAATTAATTCTTTTTAAGGGAATAATTTGTTTCTAGATGACAATCTCATATTTTATGGGATAAATTAAAAGAACCTGGAGATTTTTAAATGCCCACTCCATCCATATATATTTTTCCTTTCAGTTATAACTATTGACTAATCCTTATAAAATTATTAGTGTTATTTTAGAATAAAGGACTTGACTCTTCTCTATTATTGTTGGCAATTTCAAGTCAACCTTAGTCATTTAGTTTTGTCATTCATAGACAGCGTCTGCTTTTTCCTTATATTTGCCTAAAGGCCCCTGCTGTAAGGTACATATCAGAAATCCAGTCTTCTGGAAGAAATATGAAAAAAATGAAAGCTTCATATTTTTACCATATTCATAACTGACTCTACAGGGAGTAGACTCACAGGAACAAACTTTTCAGTATAAGCTGATATCAGCAAGACAAAGAGATACCTGTCATACTACCAAAGGATGAGTCAAGATTCTTTAAATATGTAAGTAGATAACTTTATGAAAATTGATTGCTTTACCCAAAATCCAAAAAGAATCACCTAGAACTAAATGAGTTAAGTGCACTGTCTTCAACAGAATAACACAGACTAGGTAATTTCTAAAGAACAGAAATTTATTTCCTCATAGTTCTGGAGGCTGGGAAGTCCAAGATCAAGGTGCTGGCATCTGGTGAGGGCCTTCTTGCTGTGTAATCCCATGGCAGAAGGCAGAAGGGCAAGAGTGGGAGAGAGAGAGAGAAAAGGGGGGCCAAACTCATCCTTTTATAAGGAATCCACTCCTGCAGTAATGGCATTAATCCATTCACGAGAGCAGAGACCTTGTGGCCTAATCATTTCGTGTTAGGACCCACCTCCCAACATTGTTTCATTGGGGATTAAGTTTCCAACACATGCTTTTTGAAGGATGCATTCAAACCATAGCATGTGGCTAATGTTCTATTTCTAACAGGCATATAAGAAAAATTCCTTTTTTCATCTTAAACTCTCAATAGGCTATCCTTGAATAAACTAGAATTAAATATTCTTTAAATGGTATCATGTTCTAATAGACCCTTTAGAAATCAAATCGATGAAAATTACTTTTAGAGATGAGGTCTTGATACGATGCCCAGGCAGAGTGCAATGTCTGTTACTAAGTGTGATCATAGTATACTACAGCCTCGAATTCCTGGCCTCAAGCAATGCTCCTCCTTCCTCAGTCTCCCTGAGTAGCTGGGACTGCAGGCATGCACCAACTTGCTTGGCCAATAAAAATTCTTACTATAACTTATAAGTAATGCATTGTCAGGAAAATATAAAAATAATGATTCTGTAGAAAATGACATTAAAAAGTATATAAACAATAATAAAAATGGCTAAATATTACACAAAGTGTCTTTATTAAGTTCCTTTACGTTTCATAGCCACGTGGCTATTTGCATAGGTTAAATAAGAAACTGTTCTCCTTCCTACCAGGCAATAATTAACAAATCACTTTTGTAATCATGACCCATGCCACAAATCTCATTGAAGTGGCACGGCAGGCCCATCACTAAGTAGCACAGTAACAACTTGGCTGAAGTGAACTGGTTCTTGGTGGTTCTTGGTTCCTGGTATGTGAACAATATCTAACACATAAAAGTAATGACAACCTTATGAACTTTACAAAGCCTCCAAAGTTTACTCCTAAGTTTTAGTAACACATGGATCTAGCTTTATTAACCAGACCTACAAGAAGGTCTTTGTGTATTAAGCATCACCTTTTACGACACGTAATAAAACCAAACATCAAAGTAATGATACTGAATCAGAAAATCACTATGCAAATTTATGCTCAAATCCATGCTTTAGAAGAAAATTTGAAGGCAAAATTGATACCTTAACTAGAGGTCATGATGCGTAAGCAATATACATCATATTCGACAGAAAACAAAATAAAACAACATTGCAATAAGGATCAACACAGCAGGTCTTGATTGTGTAAACCCTTCAGGTTCCAAAGAAATGTTTGGCCTTTGGCCACCTCCAGGAAGGTAACCTCTAAGTCCTTGGAATAGCCTGCCTAATATGAGTGTTTTTGTTTACCTGGGGCCTTAGGCCATGCCAGATAGTCTAAGCTAACAATATGATTTATGGTGGGGTCTTTGGGCCATGGGGTATCAGCTTGATCTTTGGAGGGGCTGCTGACTGAAGGTCAACCATGTGGGCAGTCAGCCTTGCCATGCCTACATGACCAACCCTTGAGAAAAAACCTATACACCAAGGCTTGGAGGGAGCTTCCCCAGTTAGCAATACTCCAAGAATGTTGTCACAAATTGTTGCTGTGAGATTTAAGTGCTGTCTGCAAGACTTCACTGGAAAAGGACAACTTGAAGCTTGTGCCTGGTATCTCCTGGATTTTGCTCTATGTGCCTTTTTTCAGTTGCTGATTTTAATCTGCATTCTTTCACTATAATATACTATAACTATAAGCATAATAGCTTTTCTGAATTCTGAGTCCCTCTAGTGAATCACTGAACCTGAAGGTGGTCTTGGGGACTACCTGAAAGAAAACAATGAGATAAAGTAACACTAACAAAAACAATCACCCTGGCTAGTTCTCATTCCCCGAGTAAATGAAACGTTGAGTCTCTCCTGTAAGTTAGTCTCTTTAATAACTACGTCCCTGATTTTGGTAATGTTGATGTATGAAGATACATGATGACCTTTTTGGACATGATAATTATTTGAGAAAATTTATTCCACCATGAAAAGAATAATTAAACTCGGTGACTTTGGTATAAAGTTTTTTCCTTTAAATACTTTTCATTTTTTAATTCCATAAGCCTGTCTTTCTAAAACTTGTACTCCCTTGCAAATCCTTTTTTCATATAGACTCCTTTTCTGACTGCTTTAGTTTTTGAGTGGTTTATATTTTTATTTCTGTAGATGGTAGTTTGAATGAATAGTATTTTAGTAGAATGGTTTAAGAGAATCAAACTCTTTTTGTGGCATATCTATCTATAGGAATGCTCTGAGAATAAGAAATCACAAACAAATATCCTACCCAAATACCAAAGGCACAGCCTCTTTCTACTTGACAGCCATTCTGTAAAAGACAAAGAAAAAAGGACCTTGTTTGAAAATTTAGCTTAGGTGTCCACCACTTAAATCATACCACAAGAAAGAATCAAAGTATATAATACTGATATAAATTCTTCCAAGTTTAATAGCAGAGAAATTAACAGAACAAGCTTTTCAAAGATCAGTTATTTTTGAGATTAAAGTAGACATTCCTAACCTATAATTAATTTCTTTTAACACTGGTACTGGATTTCCCTAGCTTTAAATTTGTAGCTTAGTTCATTTTTAGAAAATGAAGGCAATAATGCTTTTTATGTGCTCAAGCACTTCCACACTTAAGATATTAATAGTGCTATTCTCTTACATGTATCACAGATTTTGGATTAGCCATCTCTGAAAATACTTTTTAAGGTACTAAAGATAGTTTTGCTAGAAATTATAAGTTATAAAACCATTAATGTTCCATAGAATTCTCAGGAGTATTTTTAAATTTAATTTTAAGTGGGTTTCCTGTGTACCAAAATGGCTTATGTTTTAAATAACACATTTGTAAAGTTAAAAGGACCTACAGTGATGAAGAGTGAAATACCTTCCAATTCAGCCAGAAGATTCTGGACAACTGCCCTGTAAACATCAATCTTGTATTTCAGGCAAGAAATGATTCACATTCTGTTCTAGTTCAGTAATAGGTTTTTCTAAGAAATACCCTACAAATCAATGTACATTTAACTTTAAGGCAAACTTACAAAAACAAAAAATAAAAAACAAAACCCTTCTAAGATTTTTCAGAGCCTGTCTTAAAATTTATTTAATCAGATTAAGCAAAGTGAGGTCAAAAGTACCTTATTTTCGCTATGATCCGAAGGTCTGGCTCACTTTACAATCCTCTTTTCATAAAGACTAAGATCTCTTTAACTGTTTAAGCAACTTCAGTAATTTATAGTGGCAAATAGACTTTTACAAGTGAGTAGAATCCCATGATAATGAACACCAGTCTATTGCTCACTTCCTTGTAACATTTCTTCCTATGTTCTGACCATAGCCCAGAATAAAGGGGCTTTGCTGATATGGCTACAAGAAATCTGTTAAATAAGATATTAAAAGCCACAGAAATACACAGAAATCCTCTCAGTTAGTAGTTACTTTATTTAATGAAGCTATTTTCAGGTAAGATACTTACATACCTACTCATTAAAAAATATTCGATCAGGTTGATTGCTCAGTAAAATGACACGTTATTAAAGAGTGATACATTGGTGGTATTGTCAGGTTTTAAATTTTTATGGTGCTGCTGACTGTTGATGCTCAGATAGAGTTTGTCAAATGATAGCTCTTTGCTCATTTCAGACTGGAAACATGCACATTGTTTTTCTCCCACAAATCTCACATTTTTATGAATTATGAACTGTCTGAAGCATCTGTAGAACAAATTTATTTCCTAATCACAAGACTCATGCTTGGTTAGATTCTACATAGAGGTGGAATAATAAGGTCATTTGTTAAGGGATTCATGTTGAATACATTTATTTGTCCACATTAGAAAAGCAACACTTCTCTAATATAGTTTGGCTAGTGTTTGAAAACTGCATTTTAGGAATATAGACCAGGAAAAGTAATGGTATCGATTAAAATGGAACTTGTTTCTATAAAACATATAAAACTGATTCATAATAGTATTTCTGAGATAAACAGTAGATTGCCACAAGCCATAGCAGGGGATTTGGGATTATTCCTGTTTTAAACTATCCTGCTTTTCTCCACAACGTCATTCAAATTCATTCTCACTAAATATTCATTAAGAACCAACTTTTTCTTCTCCAAACAACATTAAGGGCTACATTCAAAATTACAATCCAATATTCACAAAGTTTCACAAAACATTAGCTACCTTTATTATGTATGATGTGCTCTGGTATTTTCAATGCTATATCATTTTTAAAATTCTGGTAGTGACCCACTAACTTCATTTGACAATCCACCAATATGATATGACCTACAGTTTGAAAAACACTGACTTGATCCAACTTATGAAGAAGCCAAAGTATAAGGAAATTGAGTGGCTTAAGTTCATAAGGAAATTAATAGTAATCATTCGCATAATTCTGTGCAAGTCAATAACGGCCTCTAGAATACAATTTTTCTGTATATATCTTATTTTTCTGTTTTAGTCTAAGTCATTATCGCTTGAGTTTTCCCAATTTTCTCCCCATTTACTTCAATGTTTCATACCCACTTATTTCACTTGTGCCTTCGAATTTGATACTAGTTATAGACTGGTTGTAGATAGCATATGTTTGGAATTACTAAATGAACTGGTATCTCAATCAACAAGCCTAATGAAGAGTGAGAACCCTAGATGAATACTGCTACCAGGCAAAAAAGCAAGCGAAAGCTATATAAATGAAGATAGAGAATGAAGAAATTACAAACAGGCTAACTCCCAAAGCACTTTATCAATAGATGAGAACAAACATTTATTATAGTAGGCAAATATTTATTGAGCATCTGCTCTGTAGTGGTCATTATATATCTTATGGCACCTATTGTTCTCTTTTAACTTATATACATGTCTTATCTCCCTTACCAGACTATAAGCAACTTAAAGACAGAATCTGCACATAATATGTCTTTGAATCTCCCATAGCATCTAGCACCGTATCTTGAGATCAACACTTGATTATTAGAGATAAATAAATACTTACTGAATAAGCAAGGCAAACATACCAATGTCCAAATAAGAAACCCTTGGCATCATAATATCAAAGAAAGCATCATTCTGAGTACCTGTTGTCTGTGAAAGCACACCCTGCCCAAGCAAATAATATTGGGCTCTTCTTAACTTGTGGTTATGTAAAATATGGTCACATATCCTGGAAAGGCAATACAGTAGAACAGGTGAACTGGGGCCTGAAACAGCAGTGCCCAATCCAATATGCTCACTTAGGTAAGACCACCAAATAAGGTTAATGTATTTTCATGCAATATAATTATCAAACAAACATTTACTGAGAGGCTACTTTGGGGCTAGGTATTGTGCTAGGTACTTGGGCTACAGTGGTAAGCAAGAAAGCACCCTGCCCTCACATAGCTGTCAGTCTGTGGGGAAGACAAACAAATAATAACAAGAAGTGTGCCAAGTGCGAAGATGGGGGAAATACCTAGAAGAGGCAGCTAAGCCAGATTTAGGAGGAGGCAGTGGAATGAGAGGGGGCTTAAAGAGGGCTTCTTAGAGGAAGATATAAACTGACACCTGAAGAATGAGGGAAAGCTAGACAAGCAAAGACAAAGAAGGAAAAATTTAGGCAGAGAGTATGGTGGATAACACCACCTTTATTTTAAAAGATTTTTCTAGAAAGCTGATTATATTACTCATAGAACTTTTTACTTGTCCTTTGACAGACAACTCATAATCCCCAACATTCTTCCCACAACCCCAAACCCCCGGAGATCCAATCTCCCTTCCCCTTCAGCTCATGAATCAGACTGTTGAACTGGTCATTAACTAGTCTTACGATGTCACGAACCTGCCTCAGAGAATAAAGTAATAGGAGATACATTTTCTTCTCTAGTGTTCTTTCCTAAAACTGTTAAACACATAGTTACACATTAGACCATGCATATATAATAAAAAATAAATTTCTTCAGTGGTACAGTGGTAATTTATAGTTCTAATGATTGCCTATGACATTTAGTAAAATATTGCACCAAGTGGGAATTCAATGAATCTATTCCAATAAGAACACTCCCAGTAAACCCACCAGGAAAAAAACTCCACCTAATTCTTTAAGTAGACAATTAATCTACAGCTATAATAAAAACAAACTCTGACCCAGACATTATTTTAAAGCCTTAACTTTATATTTTTCTGTGTCTAATTTTATTTACATTACAAAATACCACCACCAACAAAAAAGGAACTGAAAGAAAAAGTGCATGAAAATAAGTAGATAAGATAGGACGAAAAAGGCTGAGGTGTTGACAAGGTCTATTTAATTACCAACAAGTAAATTTATTTTCAGATGAGTGACAGTCAATATTATTTTTATTTATTTATCTTCATCTCACTTTAATTAAAAAGTGTAACGGCACCTATAAAGAGCCTTTTTAAAATCTCACAGATGCTATTATGCCTTAGAGAGGTTTGTCTTGTCATATGTCTGGGAGTCAGCTTATACTTATCTAAACTTCACATAAAATTAAGCGTTCTCAGTAGGCAAAGCTTTAGTTACAGCTGAATAGAGTTCCAGGAAACCCCATTAGGAGTTTCATTATTTGCTCTACACCAATAATGGCAGCTGGTGCAATTTTGGCCACAACATTCACTCCTTCCATTGTGCATGACCAAACGGCCTTTTCTCGATTAGATTGATCTCTACATGTCAAATTTTTATTTAATTTTTTGATATTTTATCACAGGTTAAGAATATTACTTTATGTTAAAATTAATTAAATTAAAATTAAAAAATTAAAAATTAATTAAATTAAAATTAATAAAGCTACAAAAATAAACTCTTGAAGATAATTTTCAAGTACATCATCCCAACCAGTTTACTACACTAAGTATCTCCCACTTTAATCTTACATTGTTGAAAACTGAACATTTCCCTCTAACCTTTCTATGTTTAGCTAGAACCTCATAAAAATGGCTGGGTTGCCAATGACCCACCCAAGTACAGTTAATTCAAGATTCCAACTCCCATTTCCAGTATTAGAATATTCACAATACCTGCTGCTTCAAACACTGGAACTCTCTAGTTTCACAGTTTCATCAATGTTGAGAGCTGCCTTGGCTAGAAAATTCCATTTTTTCAATTTCTAATTAAATAAAAAAACAACTCTGCTTTTCACTTAAGTGAACAAAATCAATGAAATCATACCAAGTTTCTGCTAGGCAGAGCACAGCTGTGGAGTTGCTATAGCAACTCTTGTACACTGACCATAGACTGCCCCATCCAGGAAAGAAATCTTTTGCTCCACCCCCGGAGGAGTCAAAGGCCTTGGCAAGCACGCAATCTGTGAGCAGAGATACATTTTCAGTTCAGTTGCTGTAATGGAGACCAAGACACCATTATTTATTGTCCCTCACTAATAAATGTCACCTCAGCAACCAAAACAGACTCCAAATCATGTTGCTGTACGTAACTATGTATTTCTGTACCATGGTAGAACTGTATTCTTTACCGTCACCCATTAGAAACCTGGGTTAGGAAAGAAGCCAAAGCAATTTTTCTCCGGACAAGGAAAAAGAAAAAAAGACCCAAATAAATTAGAATCTTCTCACTTTTACTAAGAATATATTTAGGTCTTTGCTTTTTAGGCTTTAATCCATGCAAATTTGTGTTCTACAACAATTTCTTTTTTGTCACTCAGATTCAAAAAACATTTATTGAGTTTTTCAGTGTCAACCCTTTTGCTGAGGGAATTCTCAATTGAAATATTCAAGTGTTCCTAAAGCGACTTAAATTTTTTTATGGTAATTATTTTTAGCAATGCATCTTCACAAGTAATGACTTTATTGATAAACTAAATATATTCAGTTCCCTTTATAAGTGCATAGGAAACAAAGGCATAGAAATATAGGGCTGTATTATGGTCCTGGTGGGTTTTTCGATAAGTTTAAACTATAAAACTCATATCCTTAAGGATGAAAGGCACAGTAGAAAAATAGGTAAGGTGATAAAACTGAGTTCAGATGAAACACCCTCTAGAACATCTCCAGGTCTAAGGAGCTTATGGGGGAGGGGGCGTCAAAGCCAGCAAAGGGCACATGTACTATTTAAACCAGAAGGGGAGAAACTTTCATCTCTGCCACTAATTAATTTCAAAGACAATTCCAAGTATCAATCTGCCCATCTTCAGTCACTTCCCCATTTCCAGAATTTTGGGAATTACCTAGGAAAACAGAAAGAAAGACTGTCTTTAAAAAATTGCTTTTCTTAGCTTCCTGAGATCCTGACCTAAAAATTTTTTCACACCTGTATCTTGAACATTGTCCCCACTGAGGATTCAGAAAATCAGTAAACATGTACATCTATCTCTGTCCCTTTGGAATCACCATCTCTTAGACTGCTACCCTATATTCTGAGCTCCTCCCTTCTATTACACCTCTTCTGCCTGTCCTCTATTTCTACTTCAGTTGATGACTCCAGTTCTCTAGCTGCTCCAGAGGATTTGAGTGAGAAACCAAGAGTACAGAAGAGTCATACTAGCTTCTATAGACTTCTGGAATGATAGGTCAACAAGTGCAAATTTATTATAAAGCATGTATACACAAAGAAATCTATTATGACATCATTGATTTTAAAATATAAAAAATAAAAATGTACCATATTTCCCTGAATTTTTGCTGGATGAGGTAATTAAATGTGCAATTTCTTCTTCCTATACTTTCTTATTAAAAATATATCACTTTTGTAGGTCTTAAATTCACAGTCTCAATTTACATGGATGAACATTATACACAATGCAAAGAATAAAATTCATCAAAAGTTATAAAGTAAGATAAAAAAGTCACTGGTATTTAAAAAACTAGATTTGTAAAAGAGAATGGGAATAGCACAAGAAAACTTCTGCAATGAAGTTATGACAGTAACTTGAGGAAATAACTATAACTTTATCTCCTAAAAATTAAGTTTATGGGTTCCTATTTCTAATTGTCACATAAAACTTGGATTAAAAGCTTCTTCACAAAACTGTAGGACTATTATGCTTTTCAGTTTCCAAAAGAGAAAAATAGTTCATACCTTTAAAACAAGATAGGGAGGAAATACCAGGAAAAACACCAGGAAAGTTAAAAGACCTTTCTGTACTCTGTTCATTTAACATTAATTCTTAAGATTATAAGCCTTCTAAATAAAAAAGTGGAATGGTACTTGTATCTCAGATTTAAGTTAATTTTAGTATAGTTTCTTAGATTTAGCTTAAGATATTTGCAAACTGAACAAAGTTCTAAGACATGATAAGGTTGGGGACTTTTTTTAATAAGAAAAATAAAAAAGCAATCATTTATTATTTGGGACTCTTAGTAGGTCATTAGGTATTAATTTAAAAATACTATAACTTCATGTTTTATAGAGGCTAGAAACATAATTCAAAATTTCACAAGGGTATATTAAATTAAAACCACTTTAGACAACTCAAGATCTCATTGACAAAGTTCATTTAAGGTGACAGAGTTCTGCTATTGTGTTACTGTTCCCACATGATATCATCTCTCCTCAATTTCACTTGAAGATTATGAACTCGTATTGGATGAAAGTTGTTGTTTTTCTGAAAAGGGTTAGTTTCATTCAAACATTTTCTGGGGCTATTTTTTATGTTCTTTGATCCTTTAGGGCAGATGTCTTCTCGCTGAATACCTGAAGCTTCATTCATTTTTGAGTTTTGAACTTTTTGCTGCAGTTTACGGACCTGGAAAGAAAAAAAAATCTAATATTTTAGTCAAAGATATACTAAAAATATATCCTAAAATAGGTGGATTGCATTGATGGTTTAAAGATTACATTAAATTAAAACGTTCAATTCAGTAAGTTTTTACTTATCAAACATTTGTTACATGCCTAACACCGTGCTAGTCATGTAGAAATGTAATGAATAAAACAGTTCTTGCTCTCAAGGAGCTTATTGCTCTTAGTGAAAGAAAAGCATATACATGACAACTAGAGAATACTTCAAGCCAGGATAACTTTGAGTAGGACAAAAAGTGTGTATGTAAGAAGATCAAAGTAGGACAAGATCAATATGGCCTGGAGAAGTTAAAGGAAGGGTTGTATGGAAGATATGAAACTGGTAAAAACTGGAGAATAGAGGAGAGAAAGGATCTTTTAGGTGATATTACCAGCAAAGCAAATTGGTTTTAGGAATAAGCATCAAGTTTATAGAGTCAAATATATATACATACTTATATACACATGCACACACACATATATATATGTGAAATCTTAAAAGTATTCCTGAGTTTAAAGTACTATTGAATATTAAAAAAAAGTCAAGGGAATAACTATAACTTTATCTCCTTGAGGAGTGTCTGGTAATAATGGGGGCAGACAGAATTAAAACAAAAACAATACCTATCAACTAGCTAAAACCCATTTCTTCAAAGTCTAACCCATTACTTTGTCTATGTCACTTATGCATAGGTCTAATTTGCAGAGCTGATCCAGACTTTGGATGATTACCTGGTTCTCTATTTGGCTAAGAGGTAATTTTTATTACAGATATTATTAAATTGATCATAAAATGTTTGAAAATTTAGAGTGCTATAGCTGTTATAGAATATAAATTTTGCTTTTTAAAATATAATATATATAGCCTAAGTTTTAAAAATATGATTATTCTTTTATTCCTTTCAAGTTTCTCCTATGTAATTCCAAGAAAGTGTATAGTTGTATAATATTCACTCTAAAACAATCATATAAAAATTCTTATTTACTATCACCTTAAAAGCCAATAAGGTGAAAATATTTTTTTCAAAAGTTTCATTTCTTTCTTTATTGGCCATAAGAAGAATAAAGGCAATGACATTCTACATCTTTTATTACTTTCCTATAAAGGGGGCAGGGCTTATTTGTGAGGTTAATGTATCACTAACTTATATGAATGATGATTATATCCACAGGCAGATGGCTACATGATGTGGCTTGAAGGTTCCCGGAAAGGCTCCTTATGCCTTATGCTCTAGCAGTATGACAGTAGCTGAAAATTCAACCTATGGAGTCATTGTCTTGGGATAAAATATTATATTCCATGATTCTGCTGTTCAAATACTAAAGCTGCTATGCTATTCTTTGTTCTTAAGACTTCACAAACAAGTACAGAGTTTTCCTTACCACACCTGTTCTATGCACTTTAGGTAGGTGAATAGAGGTCCCCAGGAATGGAACACAGCACAGCATGTTTTGGGAAAGGGGAAATAGTGCTTTAAGGATTGGGGTACTGCTTGAGGAGCCAGGTTTATGTATGGTACTGAATTAGAGACCTGCTGATATAAGGGGTATCATTTAAGGCATTAGAGGAGAGAAGGATAAGGGAAAAGAATGCTAAACGGGCAACAAGAGAGCTGCTAAGGTAAATTACCCTACCTTACATTTTCCCCAAAGCCATTTCTAAATACACAACTAAACTTGCTCATTTTTAAAAATATTAACTTGGGAGAGTTATGTAGGAGGCCCATATTATTCCAGTGGGACAGATGGCTCTATTCTGTAACAAGCCTAAGTTACTTCTGTCTATCTTGTCACTAAATCCCACACATGGACCTCAAATTTGGAAGGTCACACAGAGATGTAACAGTAAATCCAGATATTTTATCTTTTTATTAAAATCTTTTACTAAAGCCTTCTTACACTGTCTTGATGCTTCTTCAGTTTGGAAATTTGTTCTCCTTTAATTTCCATTTTCTTGACTAAATGCTCTAGTTCACATTCTATGTCATCACAGACTGAATAGCTTTCGGTTTCCTTCATTTGTTTCAGTAGTTCTTGATGCTCCCTATAAAAGGAAAGCAAATATCAAGCACTGTCATAGTTTATAGTATATGTTTTTGCCATAATTAAAACATTGTTCAATCATAAGTTTTAGTCAGAGTTAAATATTAACCTTCAAAAACAGTCTCTTCCTTTAGGGTTGGGTAATTAAATATATGGTAAATATAACCAGGCTCTTGTGATTAAATACAATTAGAAATATCTTAAACTTAGGCTGCTAAACAACTTTTAACAAAAATCTGAATTTTTTTTCCCCCAATTCATTTTTTTTATTGCAAAATATTAAGGAGGTACAAATGTTTCTGGATACATGGATTGCTTTCATAATGCTTGAGTCATGGCAATAGGTATGCCCATCACCCAAATAGTGTTCATTGTATTCATTAAGTAGGTTTCTGCCCCTTCCCTGCTCCTCCCTTTCACCTGCTTGATTTCCAATGACTTTTACTTCCCTCTGTGCATGTGTGCTCGTCAGTTAGTTCCAATTTCATAGTGAGTACATGTGCTGATTTTTTTCCAATCTTGAGATACTTCACATAGGATAATGGTCTCCAGTTCCATCCAAATTGTTGCAAAAGGCATTAATTTGTCCTTTTTTATGGCTAAGTAGTATTCCATGGCATACATATACCCATTTTATTAATCCACTCATGAATTGGTGAGCAATGAGTTAATTCCACATCTTTGCAATTGTGAATTGGGCCACAATAAACATTTGACTATAGGTGTGTTTTTGATAGAAAGTCTCCTATTGCTTTAAGTAAATGCCCAATAGTGGAATTACTGGATAAAATGGTAGGTCTACTTTTAGTTCTTTGAAAAAGCTCCGTACTTCTTTCCATAGAGGTTGTACTAATTTGCAGTCACACCAAAAGTGTATAAGCATTCCTTTCTCTGTGCATCCATGCCAACATCTATTGTTTTTGG
>VBSM01000361.1:60784750-60811842 GCA_008086735.1 Cheirogaleus medius | reverse complement strand
AGTCCCAGCTACTAGGGAGGCTGAGGCAGGAGGATCTCTTGAGCCCAGGAGTTGGAGGCTAGCTATGATGACACCACTGCACTCTACCCAGGGTGACACAGTGAGACTTTGTCTCAAAAATAAAAAAAAAAGTAGCCAAAGTTAAGTATTATGTTCTCTCCATTATTTTATCCACAGAGTAAGCATACAGTAGTGGACAGAATTCTCAAATAGCATCCCTGACTCTCATAGCAAATGGCACACAGAAATACTCACTACATGCAAAATGAATAAATAGTAATAATGGTCATCAAAACTATAATCCCAGAATCATAAGATTAAAAGGGATTTAAATTTTTTTTCTTACCATTATATATAATTAAAAAGGTTACGCTACAATATATCCAAAACATCAATTCATCTAAACAAAATATTGGTCAATCTATAAAGTATTAACTCCCCAATCCTTATTTTCAGGCAAATTCAAAGGATATGAGTATAGAAAAAACAAATAATAATAAATTCCCTATATAACCTATAAGTTAACAGGTCTGTAAAAAAAAAATCCTGTTTTTTATTGTGTATGTATTACATAAAACTGCTTTCAGGATTCATTGTGTTATCAGAATCTACTGTGTTGTTTAGTGCCTCTTTTATAAAGTATCACGAAATACATTTCTCCAGGAGTTTAAAACTAGGAAAATCTTTATCTTTCTAGAAAAACTGAAGTGCTTCATGTTATTTCACAAAGACAGCTATACTGTCCATTATGTGTTCTTTTTGGCTTTGGTTGCTAACAAACTCAGAGCTAAGGTTTATGCACAACTGCTATTACTTTCTTTATCCTGGGTTTTATTAAATGTTCTGTCTTTACACCCAAATCCACTGACATGCACTATTCCATGTCTTTCATTATATATCTCTTCAAATCCTTTCTGTAAATGGGTTAGGCATAAACATTACAAGAGTCAATAAATAAGTATTAGCAAATAAGAAAGTGGTGTTTGGGAAGAAGTTTTATATGCATACCTTTGAAGATTTCTTCTTTTCCTTGGAGTGTTTTGGATTTGAAACTGAAGACATTAAAATTCTATTGATTTCAAGTCCAGTTTGAAGCTATGATAGTAAAGAAAAAACTCACAAAATTGATGTGTAATATACTTCTTCAAAAACATAATGAGAGGTTAGGTTTCAGTTTATTAATATAAAAGAGCTTTTTGAAGAAAAAAAGAAAATCTAAAATACTATTTTGTGTATGTGTGAAAGTTATTAAGTATATTAGTAATTATAATAATATTCTGTTTATAAGAGAATGAAGTATTTTATATATATAAATCAAACTGAAAACAATCTATCCTAAGAGTTCTTTCAACTAAGAATATATGTATTTGTCAGAATTTCAAAAGATTAAAAGAACTCTTGGCAGTGCATCTAAGCATAATGAATATACTGGCTGATTGAGAATTTAATTATTACAGCAAAAAGAGACAAAACTAACAAGGTAGGAAGTAGAAATTAGAATCTAATTTTCAGTTATGGAAAATAAAGTATAATATTAATAAAACATATATGGTTTACCATGACAGATTAGTGCTCTATTTACCTCAGAAGCTTTGTCTTGAAATAGCTTACGTTGATGTTCTTCTTCTGTAAGTTTTTCCTCTAAATGTTTAATCTTGTCCTGCAAAAAGAATTGAAAACTGGGATTGTTATAAAAACTAGAGCCAAATATCCTCTGTTCCTTTTCCAAATAGAATTCTAGTGGTCTTGATTCTTAAGAGTTTGGCAGGCTAAAAGCTGAAAGTAAGAAAATGGAATGGCAAAAGATGCTAAGATTTTTCTTGACTTTCTTCCTGCTTTTACTGACTATTACGCATAAGGAGAACAAAGGGAAAGCAAAGAATGTATACACACATAGGCTTCCAACTTCTAGCAACAAAACTAAAATGATGAAACTTATGAGGGTACTAAAGATCTAGAAGGTCAAATTATTATAGTCTTGGGTCTCAATGTTTCATTCAAAACATACAAAAATAACAATAAATTTCTATCATGTACATATGATAAGGGTACAATTTCTGGGGGAAAGAGAGGGAAGGAAGACATATTAGAAATGTAATATGTAGTCCTTGTGACTTAAGAGCTTATTCAGGTTAAGTATCCTTTATTCAAAATGCTTGAAAATGGAAGTGTTTCAGATTTTGAATTTTAGAATATTTTTAATAAGGGTTTAGTATCCCTAATCCCAAAATTCAAAATCCAAAATGCCCCAGTGAACATTTCCTCTGAGTGTCACATGCTCAAAAAGTTTTGGATTTTGGAGCATTTCAGATTTCATATTTTCAGGTTAGGGATACTTAATTATTATACATAGGTAAACAAGAGTAATGTACACAAAACAATAAAATAACAACGCAATGAATATTATTTGACATGAACGATTGACATATATATGACAATGTGTATATAATGTTATACACATAAGTATTACACCTTATATCTGTTGTGTGGTTAAAAATAGGAGGACAGTACTATTTCAGAGAGAGAACTTCCTAAGTTCTAGACCATTAGTACTCTCAAAGTTTCTCCACTACTTATGTTGGAGAACTCAAGAAGGCTTCCTGGAGAAAATCCTATAAAATAGAAATGATTTGGGTGGAAAAAGGAGAGGGAGAGGATCTAAGATAGGCTTAATCTGACTGCAAGTGGTGAAAGACAATCTTTTCAATATCCTTTAGGTAACTTAACTATCAAATACAAATGTCCTGCCATATTAGAAGAAGTCAAAATTACAATTTTACATCAAAAGACAAGCTCATTTATGCCATGATGGAACACATTAACTTTTCATCTTTATAGGTAGGAATTCATAACTGGATTAATAAAAGTTGTAAATGAAATTTTATAAATCTAAGATTTTACTGTACATTCACATACAATGCCAATTATACTTAGCACTAAAGATTTATTCCTGCCATCATCACTTCAAAGAAACAAGTAGAATCTTACCTCAGCGGTTTTCTGAGTTGTTGTAAGTCTGAAACACTCTTTTTCTAAGACATCAAGCTTTTCAAGTTTTGCGTGCAGCCTCATCTGATCTTGTTCTTTTTCTCTTTGAAGCTGGGCCTGGAGAGGATAAAAACAAAACTTGAGTTTGGCAAGTGATGCCAATGAATCAAGAATAATACAATTTCTGAGAATTCAAAACACAATATAAATCTGTCATAAGAAACATGTACATATTTCAGGTGCTTACAAGCAAAATCAAATACTTTTAAGGAGCAAATATAATGTACCAAAAAAGATGTGCTGTATTAGCATCAATGGAACAAACTCTTCTATTCATCTTTAGATAACTATTCTACTAAGGAAAAAATCATTAACAAAAAACCTGTATTAAACAGTGTTATTTATTAATACAAGGCGACCAAACCTACTCATTGACTTACCCTTTCTCTAACTCTAACATAGAAAAGCAGCTATCAGAGGAATAAACCATAAAGAGAGCATAGGAGAAAAGGAAAGTTTGCACATACATATGCACATCTATATACTGTTTTGTAATGGTATTTATTACCACACTAATGAAAGATATTAATAATAAGGACAACTGTGAGGGCGCAAGAAGAACTCTCTGTACCATCTGTTCAATTTTCTATAAACCTAAAATGGCTCCAATAGATAAGTCTATTAGTTAAAACAAAAACAAAAACAAAAAAACCACCAATAAACAGAGTCTTGGTGACCTGTGGTCTTACATTTAATTGGATTCTCAGAAGGAGAAGAGAGGGAGGTGGGACAGAATAATTATTTGAAGGATAATGACTAAAAATTTTCTAAATTTAGTAAAAAATACTGACAGATTTAAGAATCTCAGAAAGTCCAAGTAGAATAAATACAAGAAAACCACACTTAATAAAGGAAAAATCTTAAAAGCAGCCTGAGAAATGATGATACATTATGCACAGAGGAATAAAGAATTCTCATTGGAAACTATGAAATTCAGAAGACAAATTAAACAAAATCTTTTAGACATGAGGATCTTGTAAAAAAAATAAATAAATAAATAAATAAATAAACGAAATCTTTAATGTGTTAAAAGAAAAAAGCTTTCAACTGGAATTCTACATCCAGCCAAGATATCTTTCACAAATGACAATGAAATAAAGATTTTTCCAGATAAATAAATGCTAAGAGACTTTCCTTCAGACTAAAAAAAAATAGATGGAAAATCAAATGTACACAGAGAAATGAAACCACTGGAAATGGTAAAAATGTGGATAAATGTATATTTTTTCTTGTTTCTTAATTTTCTTTAAAGGATAATTGGTCATTTAAAACAAAAATAATATGTTATGGGTTTTATAACATATGTAGAAGTAAAATATATGAAAACTGTAGCACAAAGAGGGATAAGTAGAAGCATACCATAGAAAGGATCTTATACGTGGAATATTTTAATACTAATTATGGCAGACTGTAGTAAGTTAAGAATACATATTTTAGCCCCTAGAGCAGCTATTAAAAAGGAGGAGGAAGAGGACCAGGATGAAGAGGAGCAGATAACAGAATTTTAAAAGAAATCACCAAAAAAGTTAGAAAATATTTTTAACTGAATGATAATAGAAATGCAAAATATCAAAATTTGTGGGACTCAGTGTTTAGAAGAAAATTGATAGCTTTAGTTGCAAAATATAATATTTAAAAGGAAAGAATAAAAGGTTTAAAATCAATAACCTAAAGCATCCAAAATAGAAAGCTAGGGTAAAAATTAAGTGAATTAGACCCTAGAAAAAAGAAAATAATAAAGTTGGAATCAATGAAATAGAAAATGAACAAAAACACCTGAAAAATTTTTTTAAAAGTTGTTTCTTTAAAAAAAATAAATAAAATTATAAAGTGACATAGACTAATTCTTCTCTTAAAAAGCAAAAACACAAATTAACAGTATCAGGAAGAAAAGAGCGACATCACTAGAGACACAGGAAAAAAATGGAAAATCTAAGTAGTCTTGTATCTGTTAAATAAGTTCAATTCATAATTTAAAAACCTCCCACAAAGAAAACGCCAGTCCCAGATGGTTTCTATCAAATATTGAGTTCTATCAAACATTTAAGGAAGAAATAATACTAATCTTACACAAGATCTTTCAGAAAATAAAAGGAATCCTCCCAACTAATTTTTTCTTTTTCTTATTATTTCCCTGTCCTGAAATAATGCAAGCACCAACTAATTTTTTGAGGTCAGAAAACCCAAGACACCAAAACCAGACATTATAAGGAAAATTACAAATCAAGATCACTCATGGACATAAGTCACAAAAATACTTAAGCAAAACATCAGCAAATTGAATCAAGCCATCCACAAAAAAAATTAATACATATAAACATTAATTGGTGATCTTCTACACTAGGAATACAAGATTAGTTAACATTTGAAAATCAATCAATGCAACTTACCATGTTAACAGAATAAAAGGAAAAAAATATGACGTTCTCAAAGAATGTAGACAAAGCAATTGACAAAATGTGACACCAAGTAGTGACAAAACTTTCAACAAACTTAGAAGGTAATTTCCACAACTTGATAAAGGACAGCTAACAAAAACCTATAGTTAATATCATACTTAATAGTGAAAGACTAGCAGCTTTCCCCTAAAGATCAGGAACAAAGCAAGTATGTCAGTGCTAACCACTTCTAATTAACATTGGATTAGCTGTAACAGCCAGTGTAGTAAGGTGAGAAAAAGAAATAAGAGCCATAAAGATTGAAAAAGAAGAAAAAAACCATTTTTATTCATGGATGACATGATTGTGTATATAGAAAAGCCTTAGAAAATATGAAAACTACTAGAAATAATAAATAAATATAGAAAGGCCTCAGGATATAAAGTCATACAAAAATCAATTATATTTTTATATACCAGTAATACACAAGTGAAAAACAAAATAAAACCCCAATACTATTCATAATAGCATCAAAAAATATGAAATGCTTAGAGATTTTTCCTAATGGTCTGCAGTGGCATCCCTATCATATATTGAGGTTCCATATGCGTGGGTCTGACTATATTCCATTCCTTTATTCTAGTTGTCTATCCATACAAATAACACTATTTCGATTTTAATAGAATTATAATTTCTTTCAGTATCTAATAGAGAAAGACCCTGATCTTATTCTTCTTCTGAATAATCTGTTCTTGGACCTTTGCTTTTCCATATCAATTTTAGAGTCAACCTCTCTAGTTCCTTTAAAACCTATCACATGCTTGACCCATCAAAGTCCCGTATTGATTGGTATTTTTACCCTTTTCCAAGACAATGTAAGGATGTTAGAACCACTTTCAACTACACTTCTTCCCTCCTAATTTATATCCAGTTGTTCTGATGAATTTTAATCCTTTATACATGTATATTTAAACCACATAAAGCATTATTGCTGTTTTATATAATATTCACTTAGAATTATCCACATATTTATTGTTTCTGTTGCTCTTTATTCCTTCCTGTACCTATGATCTTCCACCAAAGATAATTTTTCTTCTGTCTGATTAATAATGTCCTTTAGTATTCCCTTTAGAGAGTACCTACTGGTAACAAACTATCTCAGTCTTTGTTAGTCTTAAAATGCTTTTATTTTACCTTTATTTCTGAAGGGTATTTCTCCCAGGCATAGATTTCTAGATTAGCAGTTATTTTCTTTTAATATTATTATACTTTAATTCTCTTAGTCCATTATTTTTTGGATTTGGCACTTTAAATTGAGAAGTCAACTATCACATTAATTGCTGTCCCTTCAAATGTAATTTTTTTTCTGGCTGTTTTTAAGATTTTATTTTTGGTTTATTATTTATTTTATTATAAGGTATCTATATATAGCTTTCCTTATATTTATCCTGCTTTGGTTTTATAGGGCTTCTTGAATCTGTGGTGTGATTTTACTTTCTAATCAATTTTGAAAAATTCTCAGCCACTACCTCTTCAAATATTGCCTCTGTCCCATTCTCCCTTTCCTTTTCTTTTGAAAGTCCAATTACATATGTTAGATCTTCTCATTCTAACATTATGACTCATCCTCTGTTTTCTGAATTTACTATCATTTTGTCTCTTCTTTTACTCTTTCCCTGCATCCCCTTCCTTGCTTCCTTCCTATATTCTGTCTAGTTTTTCTCTGCAGTTGGGTTAGTTCAAATGACCTGGTTTGTCATTACTATTAGCGGAAATCTCCTATAATACAACTTTATATCCTACTTTACTTAAGATTATAATGTAATTTTCCCATGTAATTTTCCCATTTTAAATATTCTTCCAAAACACATTAAATTATATTATCATTCCTTACAGAAAATATGCTTACCTGTTGTTCCAGGATCATATTCTTTTCTCGCTCTACATTGAGAACCATTCTCTTTGTATATTCTAGTTGTTTCTCCAGAAGGGTACAACGAGACTGGGCTGAGCTTAACTGTATACTTATTTCTATGAAAAATTCAAAATAATAGTGAGTCAATTCATTGATTATCACAGAAATCAGAGATATGGGTATCACAAGAAATGTATTATGTGAATTCAATAAAGAGCTAAAAGTTCAAAGTCTCTTTTAGCCCTAAGTATTGACTTCCCAGAGTTATGAACATATATTTTGTGAATATCTCATTAATTATATATAATTGGTTTAATATTATATCCCCTTAAAAATCCAGAAGCATCTGAATGGGGAGGATGTCAGTAACTTCTGGGATGATAAATACCCTGATTGTTCCTGGGAAATATCATCTAGAAAAACAGAGGATGTAAAGTTTCTTACCTATTAATTATTTTTATTCTTTCAGGAAACTCAGGTATATGTACTTTACCACTCCTATTTTCCTCTGTTCTTGACTATTGGTAGTAAAGCTAATTCCATGGAGGTAAGCAACCAATTTCTAAGCCTTTAACTTTTTACTTTCTTTAGCTTTTTCTTCTACTTTTGTCTAATTACCTCAGAAATCTTTTTCCCCCTATTTCTTCATTTTATTTGTAAGGTGAAACATGAACTTAGCCTTATTTATAAGGATCAATGTAGTGTTACAAGGAAAAAGGAAGACATAAGTTTTGAAGTGAAATTATATAAAGGACTTATGTTTTAAATTTCTAAAACTCTTGTGTTCAGATGTTCTTGTCATAATTTCCACAGAAGTCTCCACCTATCTGCCTATTTCTCAAATTAAACTTGTTTTCCTTTCAAATTAAATTCTTTTTCATTCATTTTTATTGTTTTTATATTGTCTAATTACTAGGATTGTTTTATATTTCAAATTTTAAAATTTATTATTAACTAAAAACATAAAGCATTTCAATTATATTATGCATTAAACTAGATTTTGTTGGTTAGTCTGAAAATATTCTAATTTCTAAATACCATTTGTCTAAAAACAATTTTTCTTTTAATCTCAAGAATTTATGAACTGGGATAACAGATATAATAGAGGTAAGTTCAAAGCTACATCCTTTTCCCACAAATATCAAAATGTCTGAGAACAACACCACAAGGTTTGAATGTATATAAGAACAAAGGCATTTGAGCAAATCTGCTTAGACTAAGTTTATTATTTTCAAACTGTGAATTTTGATAACCCCTCATTTCTGAGAACTACTGTTTTTTATACCTTTTTTCTGCTTTATCAGTTCCTGATGTGCCAGATTTCTCTCATTTGTTTCATTTTCCAAGGCCTTTTTATACTGTGCCGCTTCTCTGGAAAGAATGTTCAGGTTATCTTCAGCTTGTGTTCTCTCTAGTTCTAAACGATGAATTTTTTCCTGAAGAGTTTTTAAGGCTAAAATAAGAGCTGTTGGGAAAAAAATATGGTTGATGTTTTAAGTGAAGTTTCTGAACACTTACAATCACAGTAACATGAAAAAATGAGCAGTATATTCTTGTTAATGAGACAGAAAAATCTATAAGTATATTCTTCATAAAAATGAAAAATGACTAAAACTCTAAAGACAGACAAATTTTCTCCATCATATCTTATAAAAACCATGTATCTATGATTGTATTTAATGATTTCTAGGATTGAAAAAGCTAATAACCACAACTTAATTTAATAAAATAAATATTTTCAAATAAAAGGACTTAATGTATAGTCTGGGAGGCATAAGAATCTGAGTATGTATAAAGAAAATTAAAATTAATATGGTAAATTAGGTTCAAAGTTAAAGGTTTTTCTCAGTTCTTGATGTATTCCATTTATATCAAACCATAAGAATTAAAGGAAAAAATTGAAGTCCTTTAAATTGCCTAAAAACAAACAAACAAAAACACCACATTTATTCTTTCTTTGTCCAAGATGTAGTACTAAGAATTAGGACATATAAGGTAGAACACAGTTTCTTCTGTTGGAAAAAAAGTATAACTTAAGTTATAATTAACTATAAGTATGGTTTACCTGATGTCAGGCTTGAAAGATGATAAATAGTACACATGTACTACTGTGATTTTTATTCAACTATATTAACATCTTCATGATTAAGTTCAGAGTTTTAACTTCCATATAATTAATATAAAATTAGAAAGATGCTTGCTAGAGATCATTTGTTTTTTACAAATAAGATAAAGAAATTATATTTACTGCTCTTCATATGGTACATGACATAAGCTATGCCTGGGATCATAAGTATTTCCCTAATTCAATTTTAAGATCCTTCTGAATTTATATTTAAAAAGATTACAACACTAGTATTTTATAGTATTCTGGCTTCCTAAAGAATTTTCAAGGATGATTTTGGATATATGCAATTTGAATGTAATCCTTGAATAAGATACAACTCCACCTAAATTACTAGCATTCTAATAATCTAGTTTAGAAGGATGCCAAATCTGACCTGTTATTCTTCAAAGAGCATTTTTCCTGCTTTCTAAGGATGTTTTTATGATAAACCTGTGATATGTGTCCAGTTGGTTATATTAATCTTCATTTTATAGCTGAAGAAGCCAAAATAAGAAGTATTAAGTAACTTGTCTAAATTCATAGAAACTTTGAGCAATATAATCAAAATTAGGAGTTTTATTAAGACTAAATACAAATCATTATTTTCTACATAAAAATGAGAGTTTTTATAACATAATTTGTACGATTCCTCTAATTTTATATAAGATTTTATATCGGCATTACCTTGGCTATTTGGGCTATGAAACACTTTAGAAGGAGTAACTTCTAAGTTCGTAGGTTGGCGATTCTGAGATGATTCATTCTGGGTGAATGATGAAACAAACACTCTTTCTGGAGGTTTAAGATAGCTTCCTACTACACTATGCACTAAGTCAGAATTCATTATCTGTAGAGAATAAAGGCATGATATAGTATAGCATCATTCTTTCCTATTTGAAGGACAAAAACATTATATAAAACTTCAGGTAAAACTTTAACTTAACAACATAATCATATGCCATGGAGTTTTATCTTTATGAATTTAATTATCACAAATTCAACTATAATAAGCTCAGTAATAAAAGAAAAAATGACTATTTCCTATGTAAATGGTACGGGCAATTATACTGATTTTTCAATAATCATATATCCTGGGGTAAGCATGACATGAGTGATAAGAATTTGCTGGCTTTTCAGTTGCTCATAAGCCTCACATACCTACCATAGTCTGAACATCTCTCCACAGTGTGACTCCAGGGTTTAAAGAGAAAGTACATATTCTAAAAGACAATAGAATTTTTAAACACAAGCCAACAATAAATTCTGATTCTCTATTGTTGACTGTTGGACTCCAGTATATTGGGATTTTCAAGGGCAATTTTGGATATATGAAATTTCAGAGTCTAACGCTTGAATAAACCATGTCTCTACTTAATGCACAAGCATTTAATCGTCTAGCTAGGAAGGGTTCAAACTCTGAAGAATCTAGAATAGTATTATTTCTGTGTTTTGTTTTGTGGGACAGCCCTTTTAACCATTTTATTAGCAGGTATTTTTTTTTGTCTAGCCTTCCCAAATCGTTTTATTTTCCTTTCTGCAATTTAAATATTTTAGAAATGTATTCCATTATACGTGACAGATTCTAGTCCATGTTAATTAAATTCATAATAACATTGGAATAAACAAGGTAATAATTGTTCACAGAAAATAATTCACTGGAACAATTTTAAGTAAGGAATCTTGGTTTAAAATATAAATATAAGAATCATATTATAAAATCAGCCTATTTTGATTTTTGAGAATTGCACATTTTCCGTGATTTCAATACCTTCCCAATTCATAATGCAAATGCAGGCACTTCCCATGACTGTACTTCCTGGAAGGGCAGAGGACACACTTCATTTCCTTGGATTTTCTACTTTAGCCTTTGTCATGATTGGCTATTTTCCAGGACATTCTGATTGGTCTAAATGAGAGGTTATATAGCCCAAGAAGGTGTGCTAAAATACTTGATGCTTTTTGTTCTTGGAAGGAAACCATATTTTGCTATGCTATTGGCACTAGCTACCTTAGACACTGTCTGCTCCCCATGGAACACTGCATCTAAGTTGCCGTTGCCTCAAAAAACAAGAAACCAAAATTAGTCACAGCTAATTCACTATGAAGTAGAGGTAGGGCCCCAAAGTACATAAGTTCTGAAGATGGTTGTACATTTTCAAAGAGAGGTAGGTGGTTGAATCTATGCCAAGAACATGGGAGCTACTCAAGGTATCTGACTCAGTTTTCAATTCTTGGTAGGTTTCTCCAATAATGGAAAGAATGAAATTTTGTCAGTAATCATTTACACTGAAGTCCTTGGGAAGACTGTTTACTCTGACCCAAATATAATATCATTTTATAAATTGGATTGTGTATGAATTTAAAAATTGTTTCAATTTTGAGGTTTTTAATGTATATGAAATAATGATGACTTAGAAGATTGCTGATAAGTTATAAATTAGACTAAAATTTATTTAAATTAAATATGTAGGCACATATTAAAGTGGGAATAAGCAGATTAACAACCCACTGGTAAAATGAAAATAATATAAAATGTGGATTTGTGTTCAGCAAATCAACTTACTGAGTGAAAAAAAAAGCAGGGGAAAATAAAAAACATAAAAGCTCCATTAAAATACTACAACATATAAAAATTACAAACAAAATTGAAAGGAAAAAAAAACACTAGAAGAAAACATTTGTAATGAAAGAAAAAGAGTTAATATTATTAATATAGAGTTTTTATAAATCAGAAGAAAAATACAAACACTATAATAGAAAAATTGCAAATGATTATAAACCACCAATTCACAGAAGAATGTGGCCAATAAACAATAAATCTTAGTAATAATCAATGAAAAGCAGTTATATCAAAAAAGTATTATTCAAAAGTAAAGCCTTTGGATCTCAATTCAAATCCTAGATCTGCCACTTATTATCTTTCTGACTTTCATAAAAACTTTTTAACTTCTCTTGGTCTGTATATTTTTCTCTACATAATTGAGATACTATCTTATGGGGACACTATAATTAGATAAAATGAGATAGTTTATATAAGGCACTTAACACAATTTATGTCTGCTAAGGATAGTAATCCTCCCTAATCCACAGTTTCATTTTCTATAGTTTCAGTTATCTGTGGTCAACTGTGGTCTGAAAACATTAAATGAAAAGTTTGAGAAATAAATAATTCATAAGTTTAAAATTGTGTGCCATTCTGAGTACTGTGATGAAATCTCACACTATCCAGTTCTGTTTTGTCTGGCTCGTGAATCATTCCTTTGTCTAGCATATCCACAATATAGATACTACCCACATGTTAGTCCCTTAGTGGCCATCTCGGTTATCAGATTGATGGTGCTTTATATTGCAGTGCTTGTATTCAAGTAACCCTTATTTTACTTAATAATGGCCCCCAAAGTGCAAGAGTAGTGATGCTGGCAATTCAGATATGCCAAAGAGAAGCTGTAAAGTGCTTCCTATAAGTGAAAAGGTGAAAGTTCTTGACTTAATAAGAAAAAAAAATCATATATTGAGGTTGCTAAGATCTACAGTGAAAATGAATCTTCTTTCCATGAAATCGTGAAGAAGGAAAAAGAAATGCATTCATAGTATATATAGGGTTCAGTATTATCCACAGTTTCAGGCAACTGAAGATCTTGGAACATATCCCACATGGACAAAGTGAGGACTACCTGTATACACATTCTGTAATTATGTGCTCGATAAAAGGCAGCCATACTTATTTTTAAAGAAAACAAAGAAATAATACCACTTTTTACATTTCAAACAAGAAAAAATTCTTATAAAGGATAATAGTTAATGTTGGCAAGAAAGCACACATATACTGCTGGTAGAAATATAAATTGATAACACTTTTCTGGAAAGCAATTGACCAGTACATATCAAGGGCCTCAAAAAGTTCATGTTCTTAGATCAGTAATTATTATAGGAATCTATACTAAAAAATAATCAAAGACATACAGAAAGATTATTATAAAGATTATCACTTCCACATTATTTATAAAATCAAAAAATGTGTCTTGATACCTCTCTTTCACATTGCACGTTGAATCCATCAGGAAATAAGTTAGATCTATCTTCAAAATGTATCTAATATCTGACCACTTAGCCTACGCCATCTTCTCTAGCCTGGATTATTGTAAAAGCTTCTCTCCTAGTTCCCCTGTTATCTTTTCTTCACGCAGCAACCAGAATGAGCCTTTTAACATAATGTCATATCATGTCATTTTTCTGCTCCAAACCCTCCCAATGGCTTCCTATCTCAGAGAAAATGCCAAAGTCCCTACAATGGTTAACAAAGCTATACATAAATTGGGTCTCCCACTCAACTCTCCCAATCTCCTTCAGTCTCCCTCTCACTCAGTCCTCTCTAGCCCCAGATTGTCCTCCCTTCTCTTCCTGTAATACATTCAACATGCTCTTGCCTTGGGACTTTTTATGTCTGGTTCTCACTGCCTGGAACACTTTTCCTTCAGATATCTGCATGGCCTATTCTTTCACTTCAGGTCTCTGCTCAAATGTTACCTGCTCTGCATTAGCTGACTATTCTTTATAAAATATAATACTAATCCTATATCCCTCTTAAGCATTTTCTTTCTTTCTTTTTATTTTTTTTGAGACAGAGTCTAACTCTTTCCCCGGGTGGCGTGGCATCAGCCTAGCTCAGAGCAACCTCAAACTCCTGGGCTCAAGCAATCCTTCTGCCTCAGCCTCCCGAGTAGCTGGGACTACAGGCATGCGCCACCATGCCCGGCTCATTTTTTCTATATATTTTTTAGTTGGCCAATTAATTTTTTTCTATTTATAGTAGAGACAGGATCTCGCTCTTGCTCAGGGTCTTGCTCTTGCTCAGGCTGGTTTCGAACTCCTGACATTGAGCAATTCTCCCGCCTCGGCCTCTCAGAGTGCTAGGATTACAGGCGTGAGCCACTGTGCCCAGCCACCTCCTCAGCATTTTCTATCCCCCTTCCTCTGCTAATTTAGGATCATTTTCAGACTTCAAATTTCATCATTCACTGTATCTGAACTGCCTATAAAAGAGTAATGAAATTCAACCCATTCCCCAATTGAGGGCAAAATGGACAAGTCAAATAGAAATGACTCATTCATATATTCAATGATAGTTCATTTCTGATTAAATCTCAGCTAACTTGACTGGATCCAGATAAGCACAGCTAAATACCAATTTAGGAGATAACTCTAGCACACATCTAGTTACTAAGACTAACAGATTTCTTCCTTAATACCTTAAAAGAGTTTGTTTTCTAAAAAAATAATTTACTATATATATAATACATATGTAGTGTAAAGAATTATAATAAAAAAATTTCTGTGCATTTATACCTAGATTAAGAAACAGAGTGCTACTCTGGTACTGTGGAAACCCTCCGTGTGTCTTTCCATATCTAGTGTCTTGAATTTTGTGCTACTCATTCTAATGCCTTTTAAGTTTTATCATATTTGCATGTATTCTTAACAATGTATTATTTAGAGTTGATGGTTTTTAACACAATGACTGCCACACTAGAAAAAGAAAAAAAAAATTTTTTTTCTTGGGGCCATGGTGTTTCATTATGAAAATGGAATAAAAACTTCGAAAACAAAATGATCCTTTCTAATTTAAAGGAAAAAATTATTTTTTATTGTTTTCTGTGTGTGAGTTATATGCAACTTGAAAAATAGTTCTTATGGCTCCCAAGGTGAAGAGATGTGTAAGTTACATATGCTTCACAAGGCCCTGGGCTCAAAACTAGCATGTGTTAAACATAATTCACATGGCAGTTAATGTGTTAAACTTATATAAAGGGCATAATGCTTTTTTTCATTCAAAGTATCTTGAGATTTATGGTGGTACATGAAGCTGTATGGCATTCATTTTCACTGCTGTATAGCATGGCATTATACAACATATAGATCCCGGAATGCTTTAATTCCAACCATTCCCCTCCAGACTCATAATACTATGGTTGTCTGGGATTTTTAGTTCTATCTTAATTTTAACAACACATATTAGGCAATATTGTTTATTTATAAAGTCAAAGTTTGTTTTTAGGTTCACCTACACATTTTCTTTGCTCACTGTGGTGGACTTTATGATGCACTACGCATATTCCCCTTCAGAATGTGGAATTTTCCCACTGCAGCTGAGAGTACTGCTAGAGGGCTACCCTTGACTATCAGTCCCCATTGGGACTAAAAAATACTCTTGAGTATTTAGTACTTAATCCTCTTTGCCTAAAGAATACTGCTTCCTCTGAGGTCATACCTACTTCCAGGGGCAGCCCACATTCAATGAGGGCATAAAGGCCTGACCCTATTGCCCCAACTCAAGACAACTCTGAAGGATCACCCCAGCTCCAGAGCTGCCTATGGGATCAGTAAAACCTTTGTTGAGTCTTCATTGCATCTTAATTTCTCCCTCTGCCTGATACTACTTCCTTCCTCTTCTCTGTATGGGGGTTGATTCCAAGAATAAATGTGCATGCTAATCTGTCTCAGAGTCTGCTTTCCAGGAAACCCAACCTGCAGTAATCACCATTCCTTCTTTCTTAGACTTTCTTTCTGAGATTATTTTCCTTCTTCATAAAGCATATATTTTAGAAGGCTCTTATGGTGAGTGTCTGTTTGGAGTGATTTTTCTTAGTTTTTGTGTTCCTTAACATGTTTCTCTTTCACTCACTTTCTTGAAAGATAATTTTTCTGGATATATAGTTCTGGGTTGACATTTGTTTTCTCTCAGCACCATGGAAGTATTATATGTGCTAGCTTCTGCTATTGCTGTCCAGAAGTCAGCTTTCAGTCTAATTGTCATTCTTTATAGGTAATCTGCCTTTTCTCTCTGACTACAAGCTCATTTCTCTGTTTTTGTATTGTTACAGTTTTACTACAGTGTGTTTAGGTATAGGTCTTTTATTAAGCCTACTCAGGATTTGTTGGGCTTCCTAAATCTAGAGACTCATCAATGTTAGAAAATTCTTAGCTATTACCTTTTTGAATATTGCTTCCCTACTTCTTTATTCTCTTCTTATGGAATGTCAACTGGATATATGTTGAATATCTAATCTCCATGTGTCTTAATCTTTCATATTCTTCATCTCTCTTTTTTTTTTAATGTGCTGTGCTACACTCCAGATAATTTCTTAAGCCCTTCCTTCCAGTTCACTAATTCTTCTTTCAGTTGTGTCTAAACAAAAAAAAATTTTTTTTTTGAGACAGAGTCTCGTTCTGTCACCCTAGCTAGAGTATAGTGGTGTTACCGTAGCTCACTGCAACCTCAAACTTCTGGGCTCAAGCAATCCTCCTGCTTCAGCCACCTGAGTAGCTGGGACTACAGGCATGTGCCATGACGCCCAGCTAATTTTTCTACTTTTTGTAGAGATGGGGTCTCGCTCTTGCTCAGGCTGGTCTTGAACTCCTGAGCCAAGCGATCCTCCAACCTCAGCCTCCCAGAGTGCTAGGATTACAGATTACAGGCTGAGCCACCATGCTCGGCCTGTACCTAAACAACTTTTTAACTCATTTACTAATTTTAAATATATTTTTCATTTTTATGCCCTTTTAAAAAATCTCCCTGATCAATTTTAATAGTCTCTTGTTCCATCATTGTACTGTCAACCCCCCTTTTAAATTTGTTTAAATATCTTAAACATACTTATTTTTTATTTTGTATCTGACAATTTTAGAAATCAGTTTTTTGCAGTTTGTGGCTTCTGCTGACCCTTGTTCACAATGGCTGGTTTATTCATATATTTAGACTTCTAATTTTAAGCTCATATTTCTTAGAACTTTTAACTGTGGGAATTATGCTAAGCTAGTGTTTAAAATACTTTTCTTCAAAGAAGATTTCTATTTGTTTTTGCTAGGTTCCTAGGGTACCCAAAACCCAAAGTACCACTAAACTAAACTTTTAGATTGAGATTTTTTAGCAGTATGAATTCTAACTCCAAATCCACATGAGTACAGGATTAAGATGAGGATATTTCAGGAAAGATTCTTTTTGTCTACTCCAGTCAAAGCCAAGGCAGTG
Source organism: Cheirogaleus medius (assembly GCA_008086735.1). Lineage (NCBI taxonomy): Eukaryota > Metazoa > Chordata > Mammalia > Primates > Cheirogaleidae > Cheirogaleus > Cheirogaleus medius. Next base: position 60,794,365 of record VBSM01000361.1, on the reverse strand, counting down.
TCATTCTGAAGAGCAGGTATTTTTCCTAAATTATCCACAGGAGATGGTTTACCCTTGTGGGATCCCAGCTTTATGTTGCAGTGTCCAAACTTAACACTCACAATGCCCAGGCTCAGATTTCTTCTTCTGTCCTATGCAAGCAGGACTATCTCTTTAAAGCCCAGGTTCTGGGCCATGAGGGATTAGAAGATATCCTCAGTGTTAAAAAGGGTTCTAGGGCTCATTTATCCCCATGGAATTGGTCTTTATTATTATTTACAGCCTCATATTTTCCCCTTACTTTGCTGCCAACTCAGCCATACTTTAAAAAAGATTTTTAAGGCATTTTCCATAGCATTTTCCCATGTGTTCTTTAAAGTTTCTCTGAACATCTAATCTGCCACATTGCTTGAAGCAATATATTGCAATAGCTTTAGACATGCTTTAAATATACTAACTACTCTAGACAAACCAGTTTTAGATGCACACACAGAATATTTATGCTTCAAAAAGTAAAAAGTTTATATCTTTCTATTCCAGCTACAGTTCTCAAAGCCACTCCATTCTGTAAAGTTTGTTCCTCAATTGCAGTTAAGTGAATATTGTCTAGTTAGTCATTAACTAAATAGAAAGTTCACTAGCAGGATTCAGATAATATAGTATATGGTAAACAATCTGTAGACTAAGAATAAGAAAAAGTATCCGAACCTTATTCTTCCTAAAGCACACTATATATTCAACTTTAAAAAATATAAAATGACTTTATAGGAACACCCACAATAACCATTAAATTCCTGAAATTCAGAAGCAGTTTAAGTATTATATTTCAATGACAATCATGTATGATGTATTAACAGTAGCAGCAAGTCTTACATTTAATAAATTAATCTTTTGACATTCAAATTGATCTATTTAACATAATTTATAACTAACTTTTAAAATATCCTGTGCTAGATATTAAAAAAAATCATCATTTGCAGCCATCATAGTAAAAAGACTGATTTAGGCAAGAAGCGTCAATGGGTGCTAAATTCAGGGAGGTAAATTTTGAGGAAAAATGGGAGATACTAAAGCCTCTCCTAAAATGTCTCCCATAGATTGCTCATAAGATGCAATGAAAAAATAGTAACTATATAATAGAAAAACCAAATAACAGTTTGATAGGATAATTAAAATTGACATCACCTATGAGAGGTAGATGGATATTATGTGCCTCTGGATATAAAACTCTGAGAATGTTACATCTTTTAGGCAGTATTCTGTCCAGGAATGTATATATAACCTGAATCTCAACAGGAGGAAACATCACATAAGCCCAGATAAAAAGAATTCTATTTTTTAAAAAAGAGGGAGGGCAGTTTTCTTCAAATGTCAATGTCATAAAAAACAATCACACATCTGGGTATATATCCAGAAAAACTGAAAATTGGATCTCGAAGAGATTTGTACACCTACATTCATAGCAGCACTATTCACAATAGCCAAAATGTGGAAGCAACCCAAATGCCCACTGACAGATGGATAAATAAAATGTGGTATGTACAGTGAAATATTAGTCTTAAAAAGGAAGGAAATTCTGACACATGCTAAAATATTGATGAAGATATTATACTAAGTGAAATAAGCCAATCACCAAAAGACAAATACTGTATCCTTCCATTTATATGAAGCATCTAAAGTAGTCAAACTCATAGAAACAGAAAGTAGAATGATGGTTGCAAGGAAAGAGTGAATGGGGAGTTACAGAGTTTCAGTTTTGCCAGATGAAAAAGTTCTGGAGATTGGTTGCATGATAATATGTGATAATATGTGGTATATAATAAACACATTAAAAATAAGATATGATTCAATGGGCTCAATTCTGTAAAAAACACATACACAGAGAGCCATGGGAGCACAAAGGAGAAATTAATGTTCCCTGATTAATAGAGTGACAAGTAAAGCTAGAAATAATTTAGAATTATGAACAGTTTTGAAAGAGGAGTTTAGGTAAATATGGCAGAGTGAACATACACATTAACTTTTGCTCTCTCTTGGAAACTCATGAAAATACTATTAAAAACAATTTTATTTTGTTTAATATATATTAAAGAAAGATTTAAACTTGCAAAGATAAAGAGATCAGGAGAGGGGATAACAGCAAACCTTTGGAAAATGGAAAACAGACGTATGAGTAGTAAAAGGCTTAGCTAATACAAAAAAGGCAGACTCAACAAGAGTAAGAAAAGTGACTTTTAAATTTACCTTTCAGAACCTCCAAATGGCTCAGGTCTTAGCCACACCTCTGTAAGCAGCAGTTAAGATAAAGCTGAAAAGAACAGGTTGAAAGTTTAACTTACAAGTAAATTATATGCCCAAATCCCTTCTCTCTTTCCATGCAGCCAGGAGAGTGCTTTACCTTCATCTGGGAAGATCAGAATTTTGTTTTTTTTTTTCTCTGAAGATGTAATTATAGAGTATTTCTGGATTGGGGGATACTCGGCACAGTTGAGGGTGAGGCACTAGAAGTAGGAAGATTCAGTTCCCAGAATGCTGGTAGTCTACATTATTATATCCAAGTGAAGATGAGAAGATCCTTATCTAGAGAATATGAATAGTCCAAGTTACCAAAGATACTAAAGATGATAAAATGAATGAATTGCATGGATTTGGAGTTTCTAAACAGTTTTTTAGTGCCCCACTCTAAAATTTACGTTGTTTAACCAAGGCTCACCAGACACTGAAGAAAGATATGAAAGACAGAGACCAAAACAAACAAAAAGAGGTTTAACAGGAACATAAAATTTGGAAATGCACTAGTGAAGATAGAGTATGTAATTGTTGAAGACCATGGTAGATTCTAACGAGTTTGACTGGAGCACAATGAATAAATGTTGACTGTAGGAGATAGGCTGAAAAGGTATGTGAGGGTCAAACCACAAAGGACTTTCTTTGTATATCACACTAAGGAGTTTGTATTTTATCTGATTAGGCCATGGGGAGCTAATGAAGGATAGAGAGGGGAACAACATGATCAGGTTTGTACTTTGACGAGTTCATTCAGATGGCTCTGAGGTAGATAGAAGAAATTATAGGCAAAGGACAAATTAAGAGGTTATTAAAGTAATTCAACAAGGACAAAATATAGGCCTGAAATAAGACTGGAGTAGATGAAATGAATATGAAAGATACTTAGAAGATACGATCAAAAAGATTTAGGAACCTACTAAATACGTGAAATGGAAGAGAAGACAAAAACGCTCCTCAGATTTTCTCTTGGGCAAGTGGATAGATGGTGGTGGCATTAATGGAAATGCAGAATAAAAGGAACTACAAATTTGAGGAAAATAATGAATTCTGTTTTAGACATACGGAACTTGAGGTGCTTACAGACAGAACTGCCCAGTAAACAGACTGAAATGTGGATCTGGAGGCTAGGTGAGCAGTCTAAGCTGGATCTAGAGACACAGACTTGGTTATCAATTAGATCACCAAAGGAGAGTGTAAGAATAGCGATTTTCAGTGTTTGCATGCGTGCATGCACAAAAGAGTTAGCTGAGAGTCACTGCTTTTGTCCACTAGAGAAACGGTGTTATCTATCCATTGTGGCCTCCCTCAGATGTGTGGAGGCAAAATTTTAAAAGGTTACAAATGCGATTAGAAAACAAAAGGGTTGAGCTCAGAATGACTACTAACATTTAGGAGGCAAACGAAGAAAGAAAAACCCTTAAAGGAGATCAAAGAGGAATGATCAGAGAAATGGGGAAAAAGCAGGAGAAAGTGGTAACAAAGGAATCAAAGTGAGAACAAGTAATTACTTAATATCTAGGTCTAATATGCTATGCACACCAGAAACATGAAGCACCTAGGGCATGGCTTCTGCTCTCTGACTGAATTTTCAATCTCACTGTTGAAAAAAGACACAAGGCAAAGAGAGGAGGGAAAAAAGAACACAGGGGTTTAGTCCACAATATATCCAGTAAAATTAGTTTCCTTATTTCATAACTATTAGCACATTTTTATTGAGTATTCTCCAAACTCATCTTAAATGAGCCTGACTTAATAAATATATTATAATACATGAGTACAATAGCCAGTTTTTAAAGAGTACAAAGTAATGCTAATATTTTATAAAATAGTTTACAAGTTATAACATAGCATCTAATTGTTCATGTATACAGTTAATTTAACTGAATATATGCTATAAGAGCTACCTAATTACTGAGCAAACTCATTAAGTGCTGAATTTAAAATAACTAGGCTTATGAACACTTTATCTAATAATTAGATTTCTCCTTACTGAACTTGTACCCATTAAGTTTAGAACTTAAAATGTCTAAGATCACTTAAATGATTAGACTCTCCATCATTTTACCAAGATTTAGTTTATCTTGACTATTCAGTTCATGAGAAAATGCTCCTGATTTAATACAAAGTGAACAAGGAAGAATATAAAATTGTATTATTACAAAAAAAGCACAAAGATAGGCATAGATATCAGGCAGATCTGGGAGACAGGGGAAAAAAAGATAGGCCTAGATAAAAACTAGGTAATGTATTAAAATACTAATAGACAACAGGTTTTTATGTTCTTATTTCTATATTCTTAATCATTCTCTACAACAAGAATGTATCACTTTTAAAATGAGAAACAAAAATCTACTAAAATAGTTTCTTTTCAACTAGATTTCCAAAGAGGTAGAAAATAACTGGGGACATAAAGTATCAACTATTTATATGGATATCTGTTGGAAGCACTTACTCATTTGTAAGGGTCTCATGCCTATTATCACAACAGAAACTCAGGGAGGGCAATTATGTTTATTTTTTCTATAAGTTCCCAAACTCCTATGCTCCAGAAAGAGGCACTGTATCCTCAGGGCCAAATCTAAAAAATATTTATAAAGTGAATCCCCTGAAAACTAATTTTTTAGGTCAACAACTCTTCCCTACCTCCCTACGCTGATGTTTGTTATGGTTGAACCCAACAACTCAGTAAATACTGTTCTAACTGTAAAAAATACCACATATTGTGTATTGGTATGTATTTTCTCACACAGCATTTTAATTTAATACCATTTTATATAAATAAATTATAATTCTTAGGATTTGAAAATATTACTGGTAATATTTCTTCAGAAAATTCTATCTTTTTAAAAATAAGTGATTTTGAAAGGATTTCAACATTCTTATAATCTTTATTATATTTATAAGTATTAAAGTATACTCTACTTATTTCTGTTGAACTCTAACCATTTCTCTTTAGAATGGTTGATAGCAAACAATAAAAGTAGAAACAATTTAGAAACTAGGTCAAAAATATTGAATTTAAAAGTTATCAGTACTCAGATTAGTTGCTACAAATCCACTTTCAAGGCCTTTACTTTTTTTTTCTCACAGGTTGGACATATTCAATAGTCAGAAATAATCATGGGAGTGTACTGATTAATCAGGCTGCCCAAAAGGGAATGAGCTGTTGGACAATGGTAAATAACTAAAGCTTACCTATTTAAGTACTAGAATTTATTTCAATTAGTTTTTAAAGAAATATTTCTAAAATGTTTAACCTACTTTCCTTTCTTTTAGGCAGAGTATACTCAACACGATTTAATCTTTGGGATGACTTAAGGATATCATAATATCATTTTGATTATGCACAATGATACTTAGAGACCCACACTGATACTTGTATTGTTTACCCCTTCACTGGAAAGGTCAGACCATCATAGATTTTGTTTTCTGTTTTTTCACCTCTTTCTATCTCTTCCCTTGCTGTCTGCTTATAAGCTGTCTGCTTACTTATCTCTAGCAGAACACCCCTTCCTAATTGTTTTCCCAAACTATAGCAAATAAGAAATAACAAAGCAATCAAGTTTCATTCATTAAACATTCAGAGATGAAAAGTACAGTCCCTGGCAGTCCTTGAAACAGTCATAGCTTAACTATGCTACATAGGGTGCTATGGGAACCCAGGGGAGGAGCATCTAACCCAGAGTCTGGGGATTTCAGCAATGACTTCTTAGAGTAGCTAGTTCTTAAACTCAGACATGAAGGATAATGAGTAGGATTTCATAGGCAAAAGAAATTGAGAGAATAGGTAGAGAAGATCAAATATACAGATAGAATAGCATTGTAGTAATAATAATGACAACTCAACATTTATTGACTATTTCTTATATGAATTAACTTATAAAATCCACATACCGATGATATGAGGCACAATTATTCCCACTTTCCAGATGAGGAAACTGTGGCACAGAAAACTATCTCACCCAAGCTCCACACCTAGTTAAGCAGCAAAGTCAGGATTTGGCAGTCTGGCTCTAAAGCTCACACTCTTAACCACCATATTATATCCCTTATCTATGCAAAATTATGAAAGCAAGAGAGAATTCAGTGTTTAAAGTGATCTACTACAAGTAATTTACTAAAGCTGGAAGACTATGTATGTGCCTGAGTATTGCAGAATAGGAGGCAGAAACCAGATCTGAGGAATCTTGCATGCCAGGTACAGGTGTTTAAATTTTAACCTGCAGGCAAAAGAGCCGTCCATAAGAGAAGTAGCATGATCACATTGCCTTTGCTAAAGATTTTTGTAAAATTAAAATGGAGAAAACCAACAAAGGGCTAGAAGTCCAGGTAAGAAGCTATTCCAGAGCTTTATGTGAGAGAATAAAAACCTGAACAAAAGCAATAGAAGTGGGAATGGAAAGGAGGGGAAACATTAGAGATAATTAGGATGTTGAATTCACAGAACATACAACCTGGACAAGGAAAATCAGTGATAGGGAGAAATAAAATAAAGGTGTAGCCAAGGCAGAAAACAGATTTTGAGGGCATGGAGGTGGTATAAAAGATTCATTTTAGACATGTTTGAGGTGCCTGTGGGATAACAACAACAAAAAAATAGCTAACACTTACAGCGAGCTTGCTATGTGCCAGGCAATGGTCAAAGAAGTTTACAGGTATTGATTCACCGAATTGTCAAGGCAAGCCTATGAGGTATTAATTTCTTTTTACACGAGGCAACTGAGAAATAACTTGCCCAAGGTCACACAGCTATTAAGTGGCTGAGCTGGGATTTGAATCCGGGTAGCCTGGATCAGTGTATTCTGACTTTAATAGAGACATGTCAATTGTCTAGATGAGTTTGGCACTCCCTTGTAGTCAATATATATAGATGGCAGCTGAAGCCAGGAGTATTCACTTACATATAGAGTATGTAGTCTATCTCTAAGTGTGATCCTTCAATTACTTAGGAAAGAATACCTTAAAGGTGTTTATTTAAAAAGTACAAGATTCCTGGGCCTCACCCAGGTCCATGGAAACAGAATCTCGGGGGATAAGGCCCAGAAATATAAAGTTTTAATTAACTACCCAATTGATTCATATGCAAATTAAACTTTGAAGATGACTGAAAAATGAGCAAAGAAATGTGTAACAATGACACTGAGTTTATTAGAAGTGTATCTTCAAGAAGAGTAAACAAGTTCTGAAGAAGGATGGTAAGTAAGGGCCTAGGCAAGTGATGAGTCTTTCATCACATCTAAGCCACAATCTATTATAAGATGTGTTATTCTTTTATGATCCATAAGAAAAAATCCAAAATGGGGCCTCCCATATAAGGCTGGAACAACAGAAGGGCTACAAATGCAATACAGGGTAAATGGAAAATAAAACCACCACTCAGAAAGAGACAGCAAGGAAACTTGAAAGTCTCTACCTACATACCAGGAAGAGGGAATTTTATCTAAAAGACAGTACTCATTCAGCTTGGCAATCTAAATTCATACTACCAGTAGGGTCAAAAACAAAACAAAACAAAGCAAAAAATAAACAACAACAACAAAAATTTTCAGGCAGAGAATTTAATTTAAAATGGTCTCAGATTGGTAGCAGTGTAAATAACTGGCAGAGTCAAATGCAAATCTTTTCTGAAGTAATCTGACTTCAATCTAGGCCAGTAATGACTACAAGACATTTCCCTATTTTAGAAATCTTTTAACCTGTGAAAGAATGTGTGTTAGAACCACTGAAATACAGTAAATGAAATACAAACCAAGCTATTCTGGATGACCAGAATCTTTGTGGATGGGGCTATTTTTTGGTTCTCAAAAGTACTCCATACATAATTTTATGTAGGTGTTGGTTTGTTTTTAAAAGAACTATAAAAAAAGACATACTGTACTATTAAAAATTATAAAAATCTTTTTCCCTCCCATCATATTTAACCATTTTTAAAATTCCTCTAACTACAAAAAGTCTCATCCACTTAAAAACAAATAAACAAACACACAACAAAGAGTGAGATCAGACCACTCAAACCTGTACCCTAGAGTCCACATAAATGCTTCCACACCCTCTGGGATTTTGAAAACTAGATTGCAAAGTTCAGCACAGGCCCTGGTAACTGTCCAGACATAATAAGACAAAGAGCAACCTTTGCTCCTGCCAAGGATGATGATTTACAGTCCTACTCTGACACTTGGTATTCCTTCTTGCACTCACAGGCCACAAACACTAATTTAATATTTTCATTATATCCAGGGTATCCTGGCTTTTTTAAAGAAAAACTAATCCCTTCTCAACAATGCCACACTGAAAAAAATTCTCTTAGCACTTTTATAATTTTCCAGAAAGTCAGTATATTCCTAATTCAAACAGACATTTCCCATCTTTTCAAAGGGTAGTATAAACACTGCACAAATTACATTCCATACTCTGGAATCTTATCAAACTGCAAATTTCATTGTATAGCAAGCACAACATCCAAATAAGTTGCTAGAGGAATAAAATTGCTTTAGTGTGAAAATAAACACCAATTGATCCTGCAGAGAGTTCCCTGATTCAAATGTGTGACTTACAAATCAACCAATTATACAAACAACCACTGCTAGTTTCTGTCTGCTTTTAGTGGGTGAAGGTCCTCAGAGTCCTCCTCACAGAACAGGCCTGAATAGAGCAATTGATGTAAGAATTCTAATCTAACTCCCATCCTTGCCATTCCCCACCAGAGCACCTCTTTCACTCAGGAAAGCTACCTCATACCCAGGAACAGATGTATACATGTATGTATGTATGTATGTATGTATGTGAGTATAGGAATTTTTTTTTATTTCAGCATATTATGGGGGTACAAATGTTAAGGTTATGTATAGAGTATAGGAATTTTCTAAGACTGCAGAAAGTGAAGTAACACTTCCCACACCCTTATCTAAAATTGAAAATTCACTTTCCCACAGGCAAGGGAATAGTTTTGTAGTGATACTGCTTTTCTAACCATTTGTAACGATATTGTTTCTATGTGAGTCTGTGGAAAATCCACTCAATGTCAATGTTAACCTACTCAGTAACTCTTGGGATGAAATCTGTTAATACAATTTGTGTACTATATAATATTTAATTAAAAATATTTAAAAAGTGGCCCATAATCCCATTATACAGAAACTCCTATTAGCATGTTTTTAAAAAGTAATATATTTACAGGTAACAAAACTTACACAGCACAGAAAGGCACAAAATAAAAAGTAAAAAATTTTCTTTTCACAGGCTGCTGATTCCCAACTACAGCCACTGCTTTCCCCTCTCTAAAGATTATCACCAATAGTTCTTGAAAACAGAAAGTAAAAGAATGATTTATATACCTAAGCACTTTTG
>VBSM01000361.1:60733972-60784650 GCA_008086735.1 Cheirogaleus medius | reverse complement strand
AACAAAGTAAGACTCTGTCTCAAAAAAAATAAATAAATAAATAAATAAATAAAATATATACCTAAGCACTTTCCGTCAGCAACTTTCCTATCCATATACATCAATCAGCAGGCATTGCCTGAAAAGGTTCATCAGATTTCAGAAGCAAGGCAATTTTTTCAATTACAGCACCACTGGTTCATTCTTATCATTACATCCCTTGAGCTGTTGCTTTCTCTTGGATTTAATGTTGCTGGACTAATTCTTTCCTTAGGCATTTCCCTCTTCATTTCTATGGATTTGGGGGCAGGACTGAATCTGCATGGTTCCATTAAGGAATATGATATAATGAAAAGGTCAGAAGATCTGGGTTATTCCCCATTTCTGACATTTACATGGTGTATAATCTTAGTCAAGTCACTTTCTTTCTCTTAGCTCTGAAAAATATAAAGCATTATATAAATATACAGTGGTAGAAGTAGCAGTGATAATAACTCTTTACAGAAGTTTCAATTTCTTTAGAACTGAGCCTTTACAAATTAATCTCTAGCATAAACTCTTCCCTTTCTTACCTATAATAATTCAACTTCCTGTATTTCTCCTATTTCCTTAAGTTTTTTGGACTGTCAGGTTTACATTCTCCCTAATAAGCAATGTGATCTCTCTTTGAATTTAAAATATACATACTCTTGACACTAAATTATTTCTGCAGTTTTTACAACTTTAAGTATCTAGAAATGTTACCTTTATATGGGCTTCTGTTAGCATAATGCATTTTAATGTTTTCATTCTCCCTAATGAGCAAATGTACCTGTAACCTATATAATTTAATAAGGCAGTATAGCATAATGGTTAAGGGACAAGCTTGGCATCAAGAAACCTTGAGGATAAATCCTGTGTGATCTGAAGTAAGTTTCTTAAACTTTCCTCCTATGTATAAAATGGGAATAATCTGACTACCTACCTATTTCAAAGAATTATATGTAATGAATCAATATATTCAAGTACTAGAATAGAGCTTTGTACACAATAAATGTTAGCTATTATTGACATCCAAAAATTTTTACATTTTGGATATTCTATCAAAAAGATTTTGTCAATAAAATAACTGATGTGTATAATGATACCAAGAAACCGCAAAACTCTTTTGAACTATCAAAAACTAAATTATTTCCAGTGTTTCTTAACATTATATCATACTATATTTCTAATGTCTCCAATAAGTAATTCATAAAGAATATATAAGATGACTTTTCACAAAGCAAAAAGCTTGACTCCCCACAATATTTAACCTACTTATATTAACTTTACATTGCTATGCACAAACCCAATTTTTATACCTAATGCTTTCTCTAGGTCCAGCCCTTCTTAAGTAACAATATCACTTTGGGGTTTGCACTGTTTATTTGTTCTCTACTTCTGCCCAAGATGATAATTTATTTTTTATCAAATATTGACTAACATTTCTCTGAATTTTAACAGTGAGTTCATGTCTACTGACTGGAATGTCCAAAAGACCTCAAACTTATACCCAAAACTTAATAAACCATCTTCCCCTTAAAAACTGTTTTTCTTCCTGCATTCTTAATTTCACTTAATGGTATCATCCCCCCAATCCCCTATCCTCAAACCCTGAGTCTTTCAACACCTTAAACACTTTTTGAATCACCCATCTGTACCACCACTGACTAGGTGCCCTAGTCTAGGTCCTTGTCATTTATTGCCTGGACTACTACAGTAGCCTTCTGAAGCCTTTCCTGCTACTAATCCACTAAAATTATACTTTACTGTGCCTCTAGAGTGATCTACCTCAAATTATAATCCAGCCTTGTCACCTCAGTGCTTCTAACTCTTCAGTGACTGCTCAGTGCATTCAGAACAAAGATCAAGTACCATCTCAGGGGATATAGGATCATCCATAGCTGATTCTCTATTTAGTTCTTTTCTCCTGCCCCTACTAGTAGAATGAACACATGTTTCTAGTGTTCATATGGTTCTCTCTTCTTAGAATATTCTTACCCATTATGAAAGATACAGTTTATCAGCTAATCTGTCCATGAATCTTTCCCTTTCCTGGCTTCCTGATGCTGAGCTAATTAACTTTCCTCTGGGCATACCTACATGCTTAATATATTATATTGAAATAATGTGTTTATATCTTACCCATTAAACTGCAAGCCTTGAGGACAAGGATCAAGTCTTATTCATCTTTGAAACCTTAGTACCTAATTCAATACTTAATAAATGCCTGCTAAACTGAAATGAATTAAAAGCCATATGGAGCTCCAAGATAAATCCTACTGAAAAGTCATCTCAATATATGGTAAAAGAAATATGTCTATGCTATTCAGATCAGAGAGGGTTCTAGTTACTCAGTAATGTCTGAGTTATTCTGTGAAAAAGCAGCACAAACACTTAGGTTTGTCATAACATCACTTTCCTTGGCACTGACAGCTCCAAATTCATAATTCCAATTCTTATTCCTACTAGCAAGTTGCAGTAGCTACAGTAGGTACACTGACTTTTGACCCTTATATCTAAGGTGAACAACTGTTCTGAAAGGCTGAAGTAATCTACTGATGGACAGAGATGTTGACAGGCTGCAAAGAGACCCCATTAAGCCCTTACTTTTTTTCAAACCAGACTTGTTGGCACAGCTGTTAAGTTCTTAACATGAGAAATAGCATTTGTTATTTTATTGCACAAAGAGGGCAAAAGGGCAAAACCTGATTTTCCTGGCTAGCTGAGGTAGAAGTTTAATTAATTGATCAAAATACATTTTACTTAATATGTATCTATAAAAATTTGTATTACTCTCTTTTTAAATGTTTCAGTCCTTCATGAGTTTCCAATGTGCATACTATACTTATAGCTCACTGTGCCAAATGCTGAAAGTGCTGAGAGCCTATCAGCCAAAACAGAAAAGGCTAAACATAACAGATCATTATTGCTCCTATGAACTTCCCTTGTATCCATATAGAGGTTGCCTGTGACTCTATGTGCATAATTTACTTCATTTAATATTGAAATGACTTTTCAGTAAGACTAATGTTAGGAATCTGCCTAATTTTCAGTTTTCTTTCCATTTCAATTCCAATGTTTGCTAAGTGTCTGTCATGTGCCAAACTTTGTGCTAAGAGTTGGAGAAGAAGAGACCACAGTCTCAAGGGAAATCAAATGCAATGCCTCACCAACTTGAGACTTTGAACTTGCTCTAAACTAGTACAAATTTGGTGCCTCACAAAAAGTGGGGCTGACTCTCCAATGTTGCTTTCATCATGGTAGTTGGCCCAGTTTGCCAGTCTAGCCCAGACTAGCCCTGGCTAAGACAGCCCCAGGCTCCTTTAATATGACCACCTTTCATCCTTCAATTAAAACTTCCCATCAGCTGCAAATTATAGTCCATCAAAATAAAGACAAGGGTTGTAGAATGGCAAAGCCAAAAGGTACACCCAAAAGCAATCACAATAAGTTCAATCATAAATAATATTCTCTTATGTACATAAATACTGCCTGCAACTTCTTATACTTACATTATATGAATCCATGATATTTTACTGTGCTAGCTGAGAGACTAGAGTGAGAGTATTTGGAAAAAGGGTTGACAAAAAATGTATATATATTTACATATATACATAGTCCTGATTACAAAAGTAACACACGCTCATTCTACAAAATTTGAAAATTATGAAAGAAAATAAAAATCACTGTAAATTCTACTAATCTGAGATTATTAAAATATTGTTAACATTTCTGGTATATATGAAATCAGTCTTTTATTATTTTAACCAAAGTTAGGATTGTACCACGTTTATATACATTGCCTTTCTACTTGATATTACGTGATAAACATTTTCTTATATTATTACTCTTTTAAAGTAAGTTTTTTAAATTGGAAGTACATAACTGTTTTTGAAAATTACCAATTCTTTCATTAAGGTACAGTCTAGAAATTGCATTGATAGGTCAAAAACAATTTTAATGCTTCTGATACATATTGTCAAATTGCCTGGAGCTGTTTTAAATTAGGACATTACTAGGGCTTTTTAGAACTTAGCAAAAAGTCCTAAAGCTCACAATTCTCACCATGTCCTGAGACTATTTCTGTAGTCAATAATACTCTATTTTAGACAAAGTTTCTCTTGGTTAACCTCTTATCAAAAGTTTTATGACAAGCAGAACCTAGAAAAATTAGAAATTGTACATAATTATAAATAGAATATATATATATCAATTTTCCTACTATACTGTTAATAAAATATCTCTAAAATGTTTAATAGTAAGAAAATGGAATTCTAGGATATACCTAAAACAAATTTACTTTTTTTGACCCAGCTCATATACAGATAAATCAAAACTGTTGAACTTAATTCTATAAAATGTATGTAGTCATACATAGTATACTCTTCATATCTGTACTAAAAGGCAAAATATAAAAATTATCAACTTAACACTTGACAAGTATTACCATTTACAAAGTTTTTTTGAGACAGAGTCTCACTCTGTTGCCTGGGCTAGAGTGCCGTGGTGTCAGCCTAGCTCACAGCAACCTCAAACTCTTGGGCTCAAGCAATCCTTCTGCCTCAGCCTCCCGAGTAGCTGGGACTACAGGAATGTGTCACCATGCCTGGCTAAATTTTTCTATATATTTTTAGTTGTCCAGCTAATTTCTTTCTATTTTTAGTAGAGATGAGGTCTCGCTCTTGCTCAGGCTGGTCTTGAACTCCTGAGCTCAATCCACCTGCCTCAGACTCCCAGAGTGCTAGGCTTACAGGCGTGAGCCACCACACCAGGCCTACAAAGTTTTTATACATCAAATTTAGTCTTAACAACCTTAAAAAGTACCATTACTATTATTATAGTTATTTTTAACACTTTAGGAAACAGACAAAAAGATGAGGTGACTTGGCTAAGGTAACACATCTAATAAATGGCAAAGCCAGAATTCAAACTTAGGACTCCAGACTCTAAATGTGGTACGCTTTCTGTTTCTGCATTGCTTTCCATAAATCAAAACTAATCCAATTTTCCCCTATATATGGCCTCAGATAAAAAATATTAACAGATTTATTTTCATAATGCTATTTACTTAAGCCAAAATTAAAGTAAGTTTGCATTCCCTGAGTGCACACACTGATAGTGCGTGGGCTAACTAAAAAAACTGCTAATAGCATACAGATGCCAGCTTAAGGTTAACATTTTTCCATTGTATAAATCCACACACAGAAACATGTTTGGCTGATCCTAATTCAATTTGCAAATTTTCCAAAGAAAATAAACATTACAACATACAAATAGAATGTTTTCCATAAATCAGTCTTTTATTATTGTTTTCCATACAAATAGATCTACTGTGGAGATCACAACTGAGAAAAACACAAAATACTTTAAAAATGACACTATGGAGGGAACTCTATTGTCTCCTTTAAAAAACATACACATATACACCCATAAATAATTATTTTCTTCCATTTCTCCCTCTTATCCTCTACCCCCCCCCAACTTCCTCTAACAATGAAAGAATAAAAAATTAACAATAGCCAGGCATGGTGGTGCACACCTGAGGTCCCAGCTACTCAGGAGGCTGAGGCAGGAGAATCCTTTGAGCCTAGGTATTGGAGACCAACCTTGGCAACAGAGCAAGACCGCCATCTCAAAAGAAAAAAATAAATAAATAACAACTGATGGTTTTTGAAGTTGGTAATTTATAACTTTTACAAAGCCATCAGCTGTCATTAATTTAGCATTATTGTAATGGATTTATTAATTATGGTTTATCTGATTTAATTTTGTTGCCTTAACAAATATAGCTTTATTTTTTTTCTCACAATTCCTAAATTTTTGGTCTTTTTTTTTCTTTTAATAGATTTAGGGGGGTACAAGTTGAATTTCATTACATGGATACATTGCATAGCACTGGAGTCTGGGCTTTTGGTGCACCCATCACCCGAGTAGTATACATTGTACCCCATAGGTAATTTTTCATCCCTCACCCCCACCTAACTTCTCCCCTCATAGCTTTATTTTTTGTATATTTATTAGTTTTATTTTTAATTGACAAATAATTGTATATATTTATGGGGTACGAAGTGATATATTGATACAAGTATCCTCTTTTAGCTATTCTGAAATGTACATTATTTGTCTCCCTGCTGTGCAATAGAACACAAGAACTTATTCCTTGTATCTCACTGTAACTTTGTATTCATTGAAAAAATCTCCCCCTTCCTTGTTCTCTGCACCCCCCACCTGCCTCTGGTTACCACCATTCTACTCTCTACTTATATGAGTTTGACTTTTTAAGATTCTACATATAAGTGAGAGAATACAGTACTTGTCTCTTTGTGCCTGACTTATTTCACTTAACATTAATGTCCTCCAGGTTCATCCATGTTGTTGCAAATGACAGAATTTTCTGAGTTTTTTTTTAAAGGCTGAATAGTATTCCATTGTACATATATACCTAAGGGACTAATATCCAAAATATACAAGGAACTCAAACTATTCAATAACAAAAAAGCAAATAACTCTATTAAAAAATGGGCAAAGGACTTGAATAGACATTTCTCAAAAGAAGACATACAAATGGACAACAGATATATGAAAAAATGTTCAACATTTCTAATCATCAGAGAAATGCAAATTAAAACCATGAGATATCACCTCACATCTGTCAGACTGGCTACTATCAAAAAGATGAAAGATAAATGTTGGCAAGGATGTGGACAGAAGGGAGCTCATATACACTGCTGGTAGTACTGTAAATTAGTACAGCCATTTTGGAAAACAGTATGGAGGTTTCTCAGAAAACTAAAAATAGAATTACCCTATGATCCAGCAATCCCACAGCTGGGTATATATCCAAAAGAATTAAAATCAGTATTCCAAAGGGATGTCTGCACTCCTGTGTTCATTGCAGCATTATTCACAATAGCCAAGATACGGAAACAACCTAAGCATCCATCATGATTGAACGGACTTTAAAAATGTGGCAAATATAGCTTTATTTTAGCAATGTCTGCATATATTTTCCTTCCTCTATAGTTTCATAAGAGCAGGGACCATATCTTATTAATTATTCTATTATCCACTAGAATTATCACATGGTAGTCATTCAATAAGCATTCTGTTACACTTAATTCAATTAACATAGCAAAACAAAATACATCTAATATTTAACGAACATTTACTACTATATATAATGCAAATAGTTTTTCACACTTAACATCTCTAAAATCAGGATTTACCTTTAAATTATATTTGATGGCATTTTTTTGTTTCTTTGTGGTACATAAAATAATGCTGTGACATAATCTTCGGCATCTTAAACTTAATGAATAAAGTCTTTACAAAAATATACATTAAGAACATTTTTCTCAAGCTATTAAATAGGTAAATGCAAAGTGATAATCACAGATCTCTACACCTATATAAAGATGTGAGGGGGTATCCCATATAGATGGCTCCCCTGCTCCATCAAATCAGTGTGTTAGATCTTCAAGAGCTAGAACTCTCTTTCATTCATTGTTGTATTTCTAGTTATGTGCTCCAGGGGCTCAATAAAAATGAGTTAAATGAATAAATGAATAAACAAATTTGGTCTGAGGAAGGGGACCAGTTAGGGGAAGGGGGGACAATCCACACTACAAAGAAAATTATGAAGACTGTTGTCTTACAGAAATAAAAATGAAGAAATATACTTATTCTAATATTTAAATATTATGGATCTACAACCCACTAAAGATTCACACTGTTAAACAGTGTTTAATACTCCCTAAATTAGACTGATTTCCTGGCAAATAAATTTGGGGAAATGGGTGAAATGAAATTAACCTCTTCACCTGCAATCTTGTCAGTATCTTTAATATGCTACTATCATTGTGACTCTCCAAAACAGGGATAAAGCATGCATTTCCCAAACTTATGTGCAACAGAAACCTTTTTTTGAGGATGCTATTGAGAGGTTAGCATTACACAGAACAGACTTTAGGTAATATCTATGTCTATGGAATCTTAAAAGTAGCTCTAAACAGGAGATTACTATCAAGATATTATGAGATATGTAATTGATAACAAGAAATAACAAAGAGCAAATTGTCTAAAACACCTTTGCTGGAAATTTGTATTTCTAGTGTGGGAGAGTAAAGGAAGAGAAAGATAGAGACTGTCCTATTAAAAAAGGGTTAAAGATTGTAGTGTTCATGTATTTAAGTTTACTTGATTTAGTAAATAACTACTCTGGTGTATCTGACTAAATGGCACATAAAAATTGTAAAGTTAATGTACCTTCAAAGTACAAATCACTCAGTAGATGCTATAACATTTTCTTATTAACACAACTCATGAAATAAGGTTCATAGAAGAGATGGTAAAATTGAGCAACAGAACTCAACCAAATTTGCACAAAATTATTTTGGAACAAGAAATAGAATTTATCTCATATTTTCTAAATTATTAAAGGCTAAAAAAAAGCACAACAGAAGATCTCACAGCCATCACCTGTCACTCTTTGGACAGAAGAATATTTTAAAAATGCAATTAAGTCAAACAAAATGAGAAAAGTATAGAACATGAAATACTGTGGTCTTTATAAGCTTTGGTGTCAGAGACTCCTCCCAAACACTACTTACTGGTGGGCATTTGGATTCACTGGTGTGGTGATGATATACTAGCTTCTAACTAGTTCTGTGATCTTGTCCTAATTAGTAGTTTAACCTCTCCATAACTATATCTTTCTATAAATTAAGTAAAAGGAATAACTTACATAATCTTGAAGTTTTCATCCATTTCTAAAATTCCACTAAAACAGAGTTGAACTTACAAACATGTTGAACTTTTACTGAAGCTTTTGCCAAATTCTTGTGATCTAAAGCTTAGGTAACAATTTAGTTTTGTCTTTACAGTGAATTCCCCTATGAATACCTTAATGATCTCACCTACATAACCATTAAATGCATATTTTAAAAATTAAAAGAATCCACAGTTTTTATTTTTCAATAAGTATTTGAAATATTTTTTAAGACTTCAGAAAAATTCTAAGCAACTTATAAAATTACATACAATAAAAGGAAAATATAATATAAAAAGTTCTGATCAAAATGTGAACTAATATGAAAGAGGAAAAACTCCTTCTAACCTAAACACAGAAATATTACATGATACATAATATTTAAAAATATACAGCCAAGCTCAAAAGCAAGAAGGGGAAATGCCCAGATGCTAAAAACAAAGAGAAAACTCAAGCTGGAGTGGTGAGTGGGAGCTGGATCTTTTTTTAAATGTTTAAAATGATAAAGAAAATCAGATCTATTAAATGTATAAGCCTAATTTATTAGACTCACAAATGTTGCTTACTTAGAAATATTGCTTATTAGAATTGAAGGTCTGCCTAGATAATTGTTTAAAGTGTTTGAGAAAACATAGCAGGCTTAATTGAAAAATATAGTTTGAAACACATAAGAAATTTAAGTTTGTAAATACTATTAAATACTTGAGGATTTTATCTTGTACACTTACAAGATGAATATTAATAAAAAAGTCAAAATCCTTATTTCTATACTAAAAGCTACTAGATTTAAAAATAAATCTAGTGAAATTTGTAAGTTAAATCAAAGTCTTAGGAAAAACTAAATTTAAAAAATTATAACTTTAAGAAATTGTATACTAATTAAACTAAAAGTTATTAATTTCAAGAACAAAAGTCCACCTCAGATACTAAAACACCAACTGACCACAGGATGCCTACTATTGGTGGTACTATTTAATACTGAACTGGAGATCCTGCCAAAGCAATAAAACAGAAAAATAAATAAATAAATAAGATGTATAAGAATGTAAAAGGGAACGAACAAAATTGTTACCTGATACTGTAACAGTGGATACATGACATTATACATTTGTTAAAATCCATGGAACTGTATAACACAAAAATGAAACCAAATGCAAACTATGAACTTTAGTTAGAGAAAAAAGAAAGTAAAAAAATCTAGTCTAACTCCTCTCATTTTACAGCGGAAGACTGTGAGGTCTAGAAAGATCAAGAGACTCACCAAAAGTTTCATAGAAAAAAATAAGAACTTGTCTCTCATTCTGTTATTATGGATAAAGTTAAAAAAAAAACTAGCTATGAGGGATTTGGGGAGTTATTAACACAATTCAGCCCTGCTAGTGTTTGAATTGGGCTATCATTAAAAGTTAGACCTTGGAAGTTTTCTGACAAAGCCTTTCTAATGGAAAGCCAGAAGAATGAATATTTAAGCTCTAACTTGGTACTTGGTTCTATACTTGGTAACAAAAATAAAAAATCTGCAATGAGAAAAAAGCTACTGTACTAACAGCTGCTATATATTACATACTCAACCTTTTGGGGGGAAGTGATAAAATGTTAGAAGGAAGTTAAGAAAACAAGGTTTCTTTAGAGGCAGATAGGTTTGGCTTATTAGCTATGTGCTTTTGGGCAAGTTATTTTAACTCTCTGGGCCTTCGCCTCCTTAAAATGGGGATTATAATAGTGTCTTTCACAGGGTAAATATGAAACTTAAAGGAGATAATCTAGTAAATGACCTGGCACATAGTACAGGTACAGAGTAAATACTGTGAATATTAGCTATTTTTACCAATAATGATAATTATTAGATTATATATCTTGTGGTGTGTGTGTTAAGCAGATGTCTCAAGACTTTTCAGAATGAGATAGGACAGAGGAAAACAAACATACAAGGGAAAGGGTGCCAAGCACTTAAGTGCAATACATATATTATTTTAGGAAGTTTTCTTAACAAGCCTAGCAGGTAGGTAGTCAGCCAGAGGGTTAACAAGTATTTTGGGATTACCTATTTACCATGTGTGAATCAGTTAAGGCACTGGGAGTGTAGTGGTAAATAAGACAGAATCCCAGAATCCTTGCATATTCTCATGGGGAAACATAGACAATAAGCATGAAACAAACAAATAAATATGTTCAAGCAGATAATTGCTGTGAATATTGGAAAGGGTAATAGGTGGGCTGCTTTAGCTAGAATGGTCAGGTAAGACCTCTTTAAGAAGAGAGATTTTGAGATGAGTACAAAACAATGAGGCAGCAGCATGTGAAAATCTTAGGGAAAAGCACTGTGAACAGAAAAAACGTGCAAAAATTCTAAATTTGGTATATTCAAAGAGCATAAATATCATAATGTATAATGATACGTACTATATTTTATACATGTAGAAAATGGGGTTTTAGAAAGACTGGCCATCTGTATAAGGCAAATGGCAGAGGCACAGATTGGAAGGTCTAACTCCAAAGTCTGTGGTTTCATGGAAATGCTATGTTCCTTCCCCCTCAAAGTCAGGAACACCTCTCAATATTTGTTCTCAACCATCAAGCAATCCTGTTTCCCAAATACTCTACTAAAATATAATTACAAAAATTTACTGACCTAAATAAGTTCTTCTAAATTATATAACATCTATTTTAGTTTAATATGTTGTAGCAAAAATAAGGTAGACATGAATATAAGAACTCTGAATTAAACAGTGTGAAACTGTATCACATTACATCAAATTTTATATAATTAGTAATTATATTTTCCTAAACTATAGATTCTTTAAGCTTTTTATATCATATAGGTATGATCTTAAATATGGTATTTTAAATAATTTCCATAACAAAGCTGGACACTAACAAAGATTCTTTGTTTGGCCTAACTTTAGTCAGGCTTCTATTAAATCTGCTAGGCCCATCTATGCACTCCTTGGTATAATCCAGTTTTAGCAAAGACCCCTGCTAAGTTAGTTTAGCAAGAATCTCCCCCATCATCCATATCTGGTCAGGTTCCTCATCTTCAACCATCCCCCAGGGGATGTCTGATCACCCTGGCCTATCTTCATCAAGAATCTTGTTAGATTGGTTTAGCCAGAATGTCTCTTACTTCTGCTTATTTCCTCTTAGTAATTTTCCATCCACTGACCCCAAAACTGCTCCTTGGCTATGAATTCCCATTTGCCCATGCTGTATTCACACACGAGCCCAATCTCTCTCCCCCATTGCAAGACCCCACTATAGTGACCCCTATATCTACAGTGATGGTCCTGAATAAAGTCTTCCTTACTATGCTTTAACAAGTATCACTGAATAATTTTTTCCTTAATAACACCGAGACCTTGCTCAAGAATATAATCTCTTATC
Source organism: Cheirogaleus medius (assembly GCA_008086735.1). Lineage (NCBI taxonomy): Eukaryota > Metazoa > Chordata > Mammalia > Primates > Cheirogaleidae > Cheirogaleus > Cheirogaleus medius. The sequence continues at coordinate 60,772,502 of VBSM01000361.1, read as the reverse complement.
ATGCTGTTGTTATATGAGAAAAATAATAATTTCTATATTTTTACTTATGGTAACTTTCCCCTATTAAGAAGCTTAAAATGCAAAATAGTATTAAAACAAAGTCGTAAGTAGGGAAAAATAAAATAATTCAAGTCTCATTATAAGATCTTAGAGAATGACAACAATAACAGAATTACACAAAACAGCATTTTTCAGTTAACTATAAAGCACTTCAGAAATATTTCATTAATCTCAATCAAATTTAAAGACAAATATTATTGTACAGAAAGATAGTAATTTTAAAAGATACTATTTCTTAAGTGCCCAATATATGCCAGATGCTACTCTATGAACTTCACATACATTATCTCATTAAATCTTCACAACAGTCCTGGGAAGGTAGGTACTATCCTCCTTTTACAGATAAGGAAACAAAGGTTATCTCATCTCCTATATCCAGAGCTTAGTGAGGTTAAATATTGGCCAAATGCACACTGCTAGGAAGAAGTGGAGTTGGGATTCAAACCCAAGATTCTGTGATTCCAAGGTCCATCCATGCTCTTCTTACTATTTGAACCCATAGCTACATCTCACAACAATAGTTAGGGTTTCATGAACAGAAGCTGTTTAAAAGCAGTACTGGGTATTGTTCGCCTGAATGACTCAGAAGTCCCTTAAACAAAAGGATTAATATGTCCAAACCTGGACTGAGTATCTTTCCATCCCCAAACCGGTCTTCCTAGTATATTCCCTACTCTGATTAATGGAAAGAAGTACTCTTTACCATCTGGATAGCCACCCCAGATATCTTCCTTTTTCTTCTCTCACATCCAAACAGTCACTAAACCCTGTTGATTCTACCTTCTAAACATCAACCTTCTCATATCTCACACTGACCTTAAGCTATTTTCCTATCTCTATCCTTCATTGTTCAGTCAAGCTTCTTCAAAGAATAGTCTATATTGCATGTAGACTGTACGCATATTTTCTTAAGAGCAGAAGACTTACTATCTACTTTGTATGCTGCTGTAGTCTTGCAGCTAAGTATAGAGCTTGTCCACAGTGAGTTTTCAATAAATACTGAACATATAAATGAAAATATCTGGTTTTCATACTTCTATTCCCCTCTAAGTGTAATGAAAAGGGACACTGATCAACTTCTCATAGGAAAACTGCTAATTAAAACCCAGATACTCCGAGGTTGAAAATGAAGGAAGAATTTCCATATTCAGAAGAGTAACTGGTCCATGAGTTCCACTTGTTGTCTTCAATATTCACTTTACTCTTGGGGATCTCATTAGCACTGCCTCTCCTCACTTGCCCTACTGGGAGGAGGGTGCTGTTCCCCTTATAATGCCCTTGCCCAGTTATACTTATGATTATATGACTCTTTCCTTTATATGTCTTGATACAGCAAGATAAAGTTATAATATTTCAGTAAGACTTTAACAAGGCTAGAGGAAAATAAAGGAAAGAAAGCATAAACACCAAAAGGAAACCAGGTAGTATATCTTTTTTTTTTTTTTTCTTGTTTTTTGAGACAGAGTCTCGCTCTGTCACCTGGGCTAGAGTGCTGTGGCATCAGCCTAGCTCACAGCAACCTCAAACTCCTGGGCTCAAGAGATTCATTCTCCAGCCTCCGTCTCCCAAGTAGCTAAGACTACAGGCGTGTGCCACCAAAGCAGGCTAATTTTTCTATTTTTAGTAGAGACGGGGTCTTGGTTTTGCTCAGGCTGGTCTTGAATTCTTGAGCTCCTCAGAGTTGAACTCAAGAGATCCTCTTGCCTCGGCCTCCCAGAGTGCTAGGATTACAGTTGTGAGCCACCAGCTAGTATATCTTAACAGTTAAGGATTTTTTTCTCTGGGGCTTTTAGGCCCATTTTATCTTAGTTCCTAGTCTACATTCAACTGGTAAGTAGTATTTTAGCACCTACCACTCAAGAATCCATGCCTACCATGGCTCTGCTTAAAAACTAAACCTAGGAACGAGAAGCCCAGAGAGATCCAGAGTTCTCTCTCCTCCATTTACTTAAATCCTTTCATCCAAGCTGTAGTTTCCTAATCCCGAACCTACCTTTTTCACAGAGGTTGAACAAGGGAAATGTCAACCCTTTAGGAGAGATTCTCCTATCTGCAAGGAGCTCAGTTTTACCCTACAGGTCACCTCAAGCCAATTAATTTTTATCGCAATATGGCATAGCAATTCAATATTAATACAGTAATATATGCCAGATACATATATTATACTGTAGCAAGGACTATTAATTGTCAAACCATCTAGAAACTTTAGCTTTCTTGACATGTTGGTAGCATTTTGCGCTACTTACTAGTCATTCCTTGAAATTCTCAAACCCCTTGTTTGCCTGTCTTCTGGTTATTCTCTTCCTTTTCTGGTTAATTTCAGACCACCTTGGCTCTTTTCTTATTCTGCATTCTCTCTATAGCCAATTGCATCTGCTCCCATGGTTATAGTATAATGCTAACGTAGTGGTTAAGATAGGCTTTGAATCAGTTCTACCATTTTTTAGTTATGTAGGGATAAAATAATGTCTGCAAAGCATTTCAGAGTGTCTAGAACATAGTAAGCACTTAGACATGGTAACTTAAAAGCAAAATAAAATAAAATGTCCCTATATGCTGATAATTTCTAAATACATTCATCCCTTAATAGGACAGGTATAGTACAGTATTTGCTTAGTACATTATTTGCCTATAACCTATGCATGTCTTCCCATATACTTTAAATCATCTCTAGATTATTTATAATACCTAATACAATGTAAATTCTATATAAATAGTTTGTTATACTGTATTGTTTAGGGAATAATGACAAGGAATAAAATAGCCTGTATGCTCAGGACAGATGTAATTTTTTAAAAAAAATATTTTTGATACATGGTTGGATCTACAGATGTGGAACCCATAGATAGGGGAGGGCCGATTTATCTCTGTTCAGACCTTGTTGCTGAGCTCAAGATCAATGTAACCCCATAAGGTATGTGGGGCTTAGGAAAACTTGAAAATAAGATTACTCTCTGTTAAATAAAATACAGGAAGCCATTGATACGGACTGAGCTCCTGCATTAGGCACCAAAAGACCAAACCAAAATGGACTCACTCATGCTAAAGCTTCACATCATCAAATAAAGTTGTTTATCTGACTAAAAACTAAAAACTAACTATCTGACTGATAAAAACTAAGTTGTTTATCTGACCTGCTGCAAAATCAGGAGAGAGAGATAATAGCCAAATCCCCAAATAGGTCAATTTTAGCATGGTAACAAAGTCCCCTCTGCTTTAACACTTACAAGGAAAGTAATCTGAAGTATCTGATGTTAACCAATCCGCTTTTTGCATTATGCTGTTTTCTTTTTTTTTCTACAGCAGAAGTATGCTGTTTCCTTGTTCCCGCCCAAGCTACCTAATAAAACCAACTCTTCTGCTGTGCCCAGTGTAGCACTTCTCTATTTTACCTGATTCATGAATTACAAAAAAAGCAAATTACATCATTTAACTAAATTTGTTGAAATTTTGTCTTTTGAAACCTTTGAGATCTAAATCAGTATATAATGAACCAGAGTATATGCAAAATTAGCTTATAGAGACAAAATGGCTCTCAGACGACTAGGTTGTAATATAAATATATAAACTTATTTAAAGAAAAAATGTTTTCATCAAATAAAAGAGTTACTCAGGAATGAAAGTAGAGAAAAAGCAACTCAGGCAAAATTTGGAGGCAGTTAAAGTTCTACTGTGGAGGTTCTCATAGCTTAAAGTTATTAAGTGACCACAACATTTATCTAATTTCCTTTGTTGTGATTTCAAGCTCCTAGGCAACCTGCTGATTTCCCATGTAATTTTCCTACAGGAAAAAAAAACAAAACAAAAAACCCTGATCAGAGAATCAGTATGCTCTCTACTTGGCAAATATCTCAAAGTACATTAGTAAATTGGCATTGTGATAAATTCGTCAGTCACCTATAAATGTCACTCATATATATGTGTATGCACATGTATATAAATGTCTGTCTGTGTGTGTATATATATATCTTCAACTCGCACAAACTCTGGTGTCCTAACAAGATTGTATTTCTAAGCCCACAAGACTTAGGAACTCTGTTTTCTTTTAACGGTAAATTCATCAAGGAATTTCATAATGAATGCCACTGTACGAGGCCTCTTGTAGAGCATCCAGTCAGCTTTTTCCTTGACTAGAGCACTATTCATTTAAAATTAGCAACAACCTTTCATTCCTTTACATATACAATGTTGTCCTTCCATCTTTTAATTGGATGTGTTGTACAGGAACATAGTAAAAATATTAGCAAATCCATTTCATGAGTGTGAAATTCTATATCATGAGAGTGAAATTCTATTGCATGAGGGTGACTACAATTCACTAGCAATAAAAGTTTTACTTTTAAGACCAATTCTCTAAAATGTTTTCATTATAAAGTACTTTCTTCCATCCATGAATTATTTTGTGTTTTTGCAAACCACAGGTAAATATGTAATACCTTTGAAAGTCCGGTGGCATTATAATTTTCTTCCATTCATTCATTCCTTTATTCATTCATCAAGCATTTATTAAGTTCATACTGATGCCAGGCACTGTACTCAGAGCTAGAGATAAGATAATATGCAAAAACAGGCTCAGCTGCTGCTCTTATGTGCTTAAGCTCTACTGGAACAGTCACTTTAATCAAATTATGGAAAAGACAATTGTAAAATAATTTGTAAATATATTAGCAAGTAAAGGTATATAGTATAAAAGTATACTTATAAGAGGAGCATTTAATTAGATCAGGGATACTTCTCTGAGAAAGTGATATTTGAGCTAAGATCTGCAGGAAGAGGAACCAAGGACTGAGGCCAGAACAGCCTGGACAAAGAACACAGTAACAAAGGTGCTGCAACCATACTTACTATCCCTAGTTCTCCCATTCTCCCTTAAATAAAATGACCATCTGGCTTTTGTACCTTTCACTCCATCAAAACCATTCTTATCAAGATCCCAATGACCTCCACATTGCTAAATGTGGTGGTCAATTATTAATCTTCATCTCACTTGAGCTAGAGCAACATTTAACATAACTTATTATTCCTTCCTCCTTGATCACTTTCTTCACTTGGCTTCTAGTGAATCATAGTGCCAGTTTTCCACTCTTCACTGGCTGCTCCTTTATAATCCCTTTGCATGTAACTCCAAATCCACCTGAACTCCATGGAGTGCCTCTTTTGATGATATTAACAACTGCTATCAAAACACTAGTATGAAACTCATAATTACATCTATAGCCAGATCTTTCCCCTCATTTCTGGACTCATTTATTTTAACTCCCTCCTCCATATTTCACCTTGAATGTCATAGAGGAATCTCAAATTTAACATGGCCAAACTAAATTACCAACCTATCCCCTGCCCCATACACAAATCTGCAGACTTTCTCATGACAGTAAATGGAGATTTTTTCCTTCTAGTTGCTCAGGCTAGAAACTTTGGAATTAGCTTTGACTTGTTACTCTCACACCTCACATTCAATCTGTCAGCAAAATTTATTGGCTATACTATCAAAATGTACCCAGATTCTGGCCTCTTCTCTCTGCTTCCGCTATTACCACCCTGGTCCAAATCACCAATATCATCTCTCACCTGGATTATTACTTTAGCTTCCTAATCAGTCTCTCTGCTTCTACTCTTGCTTCCCCATGGTCTATGCTCAACACAATTTAAAATAAATAATCATTTATGCTCAACACAATTTAAAAGAAATAATCAGCCGGGCGCGGTAGCTCACGCCTGTAATCCTAGCTCTCTGGGAGGCGGAGGCGGGCGGATCGCTCAAGGTCAGGAGTTCGAAACCAGCCTGAGCAAGAGCGAGACCCCATCTCTACTAAACAGAAAGAAATTAATTGGCCAACTATAAATATATAGAAAAAATGAGCCGGGCATGGTGGCGCATGCCTGTAGTCCCAGCTACTTGGGAGGCTGAGGCAGAAGGATCGCTTGAGCCCAGGAGTTGAGGTTGCTGTGAGCTAGGCTGACGCCACGGCACTCTAGCCCGGGCAACACAGTGAGACTCTGTCTCAAATAATAAATAAATAAATAAAAGAAATAATCATTTCAAAAAGTTGGATCATGCTCTCATCTGCACAAAACCCTTCAATGGCTTCCCGTCTCAAAAAAGTCAAAGTCCTTCCAATCAGCTACCTGCTCTCCTACCATTAGCTCCTTTCCCTATGACTCATGTTATTCTCATCTCCTGTACTCATTGTGCTCCAGCCACATTAGCCTTCTTGCTATTTCTCAACTGTGCAAGTATGTTCCTGCCCACAGGCTTTTCCACTAACTATTCCCTTCACCAGAATGTTCTTCTCCCAGGCATCTACAGAGCTTACTCCTCCTCCTACCGTGTTTCCCCGAAAATAAGACACAGTCTTATATTTATTTTTCCTCAAGAAGACACCCTAGGGCTTATTTTCAGGGGATGTGTTATTTTTTTTAAGTACGGTACAACAATCTACATTTATTCAAATATAGTTAAGTCATCTTCTTCTGGAACATCATCATAACTCTCCAAACCCCAAATTCCATCCTGAATTTCTTGCCACTCTATTTCCTTTACCATTGGCCCCAATCTCTCATGTTGAGCAATAGAGCTCTCATGGGGCAGATGAGAAGGGCTGCTCGCTTCTTTACCGCTCTGCGACGAAATGCATGGGTTGTGCAGATATGCTGCATAGCCACACCCATCACTAGATCTTATTTTTGGGGTAGGGCTTATATTGTGCAAATGCTTAGAACTGCTGCTAGGGCTTATTTTATGGGTAGGTCTTATTTTTGGGGAAACACGGTACTTCATATCCCCTTCTCGATTAGGTCTTCTCTAACTGCCTTATTTAAAAGTGAACCTTGCCTAGCACTCTGGGAGAGGCCGAGGCGGGCGGATCGCTCAAGGTCAGGAGATCGAAACCAGCCTGACCAAGAGCGAGACCCCGTCTCTACTAAAAATAGAAAGAAATTAATTGGCCAACTAAAAATATATAGAAAAAATTAGCCAGGCATGGTGGCGCATGCCTGTAGTCCCAGCTACTTGGGAGGCTGAGGCAGGAGGATCGCTTGAGCCCAGAAGCTTGAGGTTGCTGTAAGCTAGGCTGACGCCATGGCACTCACTCTAGCCTGGGCAACAAAGTAAGACTCTGTCTCAAAAAAAAATAATAATAAATGCATAATAAAATAAAATAAAAGTGAACCCTGTCCCCCACAACCTGGCACTCCTCATTCCCCTTCCCAGTTGCATTTTTTTCTCCACTGCATTTGTCTTCATTTAATTTACTATATATTTTACATATTTACTTACTGTCTCTCCTCAGTAGAATGCAAGCCCTATGACAGTAGGGATTTTTATATTGTGCTCAATGTTTTATCTTCAATGTCCTATTATACAGTTGGCACTCAACAGAAATTTCATGAGTCAAAGGGAATATGAGAACCAGTGACTGAAAAAAAGATCTGTATAACTGAGTTTGGAGAGTGGTATATTAAGTGAGTCTGGAGAGCTGGAAATCATCCAGATGATGTTAGGCTTTATAAAAGTTTTTCTTTTATTTTAAGAGCAGCAGGACACCACTGAATGGTTTTAAGCAAAGAAAATCTGATCAGATTTGCATTTTCAAAAGATCCTTCTGGCTGCTGTGTGGAGAACTAATGGAGAAGGGCCATTGTGAATAATCACTATGTAGTGGTCTTATGGCAGTTTGGAAAATGATTATGGCAGTTTGGAAAAAGACTGTACTTATGTAGACAGAGAGAAAAGAATGTATTTGAGAGATATTTGGAGATAAGATTGGCAGGACTTGGAACACTGGAAAAGAATCGGATTCATAGGAGGTAACTATACATTTGGTTTTAGCATGTTGAATCTGAGATATCCCAAAAGAAATATCAAGCTAGCCATATGAGAGGTGAAGCTGGGGGGAGCTATACATTTGAGTGTCATAGGTGGTATAGTGAAGCGATGAGTATGTACCGATCTTATTCCATTATGCCATAAAAAGGGAACCCAGCCTTAAGAAACTACCTTACACTCTGTGGGCTGGATAAAGGAGGATAAGCCCATAAAAGGAGACAAAGAAGGAATGACTTTTGTTTTGTTTTTTAAATTACACTCATGAGATTTTTTTTTTTTTTCCTGGAGACAGGGTCTCACTCTGTTGCCCAGACATGAGGGCAGTGGTGTGATCACAGCTCACTGCAACTTCAAACTTCTAGGCTCAAGTGATCCTCCTTTCTTAGCCTCAGGAGTAGCTGGGACTACAGGCCACATGCCACCACACCTGGCTAATTTTTCTATTTTTTTGTAGAGACGAAGTCTCACTATGTTGCTCAGTCTAGTCTTGAACTCCTGACCTCAAGCGATCCTCCTGCCTTGGCCCTTTTTAAAAATTCTGATTCAAACCGGTAGCATTATAATGTTAACAGGGCTTGCCAAATTGGACCAATTCATTGAAACTATATACATCTGTTCAAGGATACATAACTTACACAAACTATGAGAAAATCCTCTCAGTTCCTGTCTCTTTGCAGCTTCAAATACATCAACACAGAAAAAGCTACCCCCCCCCAATATGTATGATTTGGCTTATTGCAGATTTTTGAAAGGACCCTCTCTCTCATTTGGGTCTCAGGATATGCTGTTGTTTTGGTCCTTACTTCCCCTGGGATGACGATTTCGCACTTTCCAAGACTGGGTTAAGTACTCTCCCTTCAGCCATCCCAACTATATTATTTAGTATTGTAATTGCATGTTTAACCATTGGTTTCTCTAACTAGATAGGACTGGGTCTTTTTCACTGTTGTATACTCGGTGCCTAGCAAGACTAAATTTTTAGATACAAAATACATCTATTCTGCAATGTGAAGAATTAAAATCTAATCTATTAGATTATCAGTTCGTGTACGGCCATTCAAACCTTGAGTTTCTCAACTGTAATGACTTTTCAAAAGCAACCAGTAATATTAAACAAGTAACTGTATCTTTTGAAGATACTGAATTTCAGAGACTTAAGGGTTTTTTTTCCATACGGTATCCTTAAAACCTGCAATAATTCATATCTAGGAATAACGGAAATTTTTTTCCCTTTAGTCTCATACAAACGGATTTGACATCTTGCTTTCAAAGCCCTGCCTGGGATTTCATCTGACTGAGCAAATAAAGCACAGAACATCCCTATACAAAGGCAAAAAAAAAGTGCAATTGCACAGGGATCCCTAATCCATCCCACGCGTGACCACATGAAAAGGCTTAAGCAGGAGCAGCAGCGCAGAGCACCCGTTTCCACAGCATCCTTCTTACTTGGCCTTACTCAGGCCTCTCCCACCGACCCTCGGTATCAACATCCCCAAAGTCTCGCCTCACCACAACACCCGGGCTTGGGCAGCTGGGCTTGAACTTCCCACGCAGGTCACTGCAAAAAGTCCCTGGACTAAGGGCGGCAACCCTAGATGGCTTCGTCTCCAAAATCGCAGAGGAAATGAAAGAAGAAAAGATCCGGTCAAAGGAAAGGTAACAGCCCAGCCTACAATGCCTACCAAGGCGACGCTCTCAGTCAACCCTTGCATACTCGAACCGTTGGCCCGCAGGCAGCTACCGGCAAGGTCGCGGTGGCCCCTGGGGATTGTAGTTTCTGTCGCAAACAAAATGCGCCGGCAGCATCAACACTACATTTCCCAGAAGTCAGTGCGAAGCCGCCCTACCTACTTAAATCTTGGTTTTGGCGTGGTAAAGAAGACAGTCGCTATTTTTAGGCTAATCTTAAATTTAAGCTCAATTTGTTCCAGGAGTGCCTTCGAGCCCTCTTCCTTTGTCGTGCTTGTCTTGTGTGTGATAAAGTCTCAGTACATTTCTACTCCTTACTTTTCCTTCCCCTTCTCCAGGCCACAGGCTCCAAACGCCTGGGAACGGAAAACGCCCCTCGGCGCATGTTTCGTGCCTCTGGAGGCGCATGCGCCCAGTTCGCAGTCACGCATGCGTAGCCCCGTCAGCGGTTAGCGGCCGCGCGCGGCGGACTTGGGGTCTGGAGGTAGCCAGCCCGAGGGCGGGGCTTTTTCCAATGGCTTTGCCTCGGCGGGTCGCGTCTGCCTGGGCGGGGAAGAACGCGCTGGGGCAGAGGCGGCTCCCGGCTTGTGCCGGGCGGAGAAAGGGGAGGGACTGGGGGTGAGGACCCCATCTCCCCTCCCTGCTCCCGCCCTCTGGGCTGATCCCCACCGATGGGGCTGGGCGAAGGGGCGGGCTCTGCGCCTCGGGCCCTGCAGCTCCGCCAGCTTCGCGGCCCAGCCCCGCGCTCGAGGATTGCCTGGGCCGCCCTGTGCCCTCTGGCTTGGCCTTGGTGGGCGAGGGCGCGGGAGTCAGAGAAGTGGCGTCTTCCTAGGCGTCCGGAATCGGCGGGGCCGGGCACGCTTTCCTGCATCTCTGCCCGCCCAGACAGCTGCTGCAGGACACTGCCGCCCCCCGGGAGCGCCCAAGCCTTCGGCCGCTGGGGCTAGTGGGCCAGGGTTCGGCGAGCATTCCCCGTCGGCGTCCGGCGGGCTGCAGAGACGCAGGGAGGAGTTGCGGAGGGCGGGGACTGGTGCTGGAGGAGGGGCGGGGTGAGAACGCTCGGGAGAACCCGGTGGCTGCACAGACAAAAAACCCCAAATGGCTGGAGAGCGTTCAACTGTTACCAGCCTTTTGGGGCAGAGCACGGATTTGACAGCTCCACAACGTGAGGATATCCGCTGACCCTGCGAGACGGAGGAGCACACTTCCCCGGAACTCCCTGTCCAGCAAAGCCAGCGCTGTAAGGTTGCAACTTTCCAACTTTGTTTTTTCAATTTCTGACCAGAAGGAAGAGTGCTCTTTCGTATAAAAGGAGAGGGTGAGAGGGTGATCTATCGGTTGAAAAACACGTCTCGTTCCAAATGTCATCCAGATCTGAGTTTTCATGACGACTCGACTTCTCTGATTTCTTACATTACTCATTTTAAAAATACGAAGTGCTTTGGGGGCATGCTAAAAGGCAACTGAAGACTGCAAAGGAAAAACTATTGTCATGGCTGAAGGAGAGAATGAAGTGAGATGGGATGGACTGTGCAGTAGAGATTCAACTACTAGAGAGACAGCACTGGAAAACATTAGGCAAATCATTTTGAGAAAAACCGAGTATCTTCGTTCGGTGAAAGAGACGCCTTGTCGTCCATCAGACGGGCTTTCAAATGCTGTTTCTTTGGACGGGTTGAATAAGCTGCTTGCTCATCTGCTGATGCTTTCTAAGAGGTGTCCCTTTAAAGATGTGAGAGAGAAAAGTGAGTTTATTCTGAAGAGCATCCAGGTAAGAAAGAGCATTATGAGTACAACTGTCTCTCTAGGACAGTGAAATTTTACTTGCAATTATTCACGTTGTATTTGCTTCAAGTAAGTTGTTATGTGAACTTTTGTTATGAATTCACTCTACATCTTAAAATTAAGAGTGATCTGTAAAACATTGAATTTTGGCCCAAAATTGGGCAAGATGAACTAAAGTGAAAACGATTTGCAAATGTAAGTAAACAAGTATTGTTTTTCTAGAGAATTTTAGGCAGAAACTGCATTGCTCCTGGAAAAATAGATGAAGGTTACAGTTAATTGCAAGTAGAGACTTGTTTGTCCTGATATTTCTTTTTACATGTAGTTGGGAAGTGTAGCCAACATATCTTTCACATTGTCGCAGTGTTCCGTATGGGAAGGTTCACATTTAAAAGCCTCTAAAATGATAAAGGCTATTAAATGTTTCCAATTCAGCTTATTGAAGACAATTAGAACAATTTTCTCTTATTCTTCAAAACAAAGCAAACAACCAAAAAAACAGGGTGTGTTCTCTGAATGCAATCTTTCTTTTTTTTTTTTTTTAAAAAGAGTTATATAAAATAATAAAAGCCTATGTGATAAAGAATCTAACATCTTCATGTTGAAAAATTGGACCCAGGTATGGTGTGTGGTAGAAACACTTTCATGGTAAATTACTCAGCCATCCTTCTCTGTATTTGCCTAAATTGTTTCTTTTCTTTTTCACATACATACCTATTTAAGTTATGAATGCAGCAAATTAAAAATATAGTTTTCCCATCATGTTGTACATAATTGATTTATCCTGTTTTATTACAAAGTTTATTAGAAGGTTTCTTTAACTATGTTTTTGGATATTAAGAATGTTCGTAACACTTTATGCTTCTCAATTTGTAACTAACTCAATCCACATGTGTTGTTCAAAGTCATGTATGAGAGTTTTAAAAATTTATAGTTTACTGAGCATATATGTAAGCTAAGATAGACAGCTTTTCTATATTGGCTTGATTTAGTTTAAAGCGACAGAAAACTAATATCTACAAAATGAAGACTCTAAGATTTGGAGATATTTCTTCTCACAAACACTTTGGAAACAATTGTTACAATTCAGTTAGTTACCAGAGAGGAATTAATTTTCTAGATAACTGAAGTTTACCCTTTTAAGTATAAAAAGTTATTTCCATCTTTTAGACTGTGGTGACTATAACAACCTTTTTTTTCCATAATGGGGTCATCATTATGTGTATCAAGTACTGTTATGCAGCGAAGAGTGGAGTGTATAGGACTATATAATCCATATTTAAAAATTTTTTTTGTCTAATTTTCATAGTTTTTCTGTCCTTTCCCTTGCTCTCAGTATACTTTGGTCTCTTCCTAACCTTTAATTTTGCTGCTTATTTACATTAGAATAGGAAGCCAGATAACCAATTTTGTTAAGAGTTACATTGAAAAGAAAAGTAAGCAAGCTCTGGAAGTAAGGTGTCAAAGGATTTCCATATAATGATAAGTAAATTAGTACGGGAGTCAGACCAGGCTCAACTTCTACTCCTTTGTTAATGTATTGCATAACTTTGGGCAGGTTACATGACCTTTCTTAGCGTGGATTTCCACATCTAAGAAATGGGAATAACAACATAGAGCCATTGTGAGAATCGAATGAGATGTAAAGTGCCCTGGTATATAATGGATAGATGCTCCTCTCCCTCCGCCCCCCCTTTTTTTTCCTTTTTGCCTCTAGCTTTGCATGGACAATCCTCTCCCTTTTCATAAGTGAAATACATGGAATATCTGATATATGTTTCAAGACTCATTCATTCTGAAAAAGTATTAAAAAATTTCCTCTACTGGGAAGGTTTCCCAAAGACTTATACTCTGTTTTTCATCTCTGCATCTGTCGTACTTTATTCCTGCCACAATTATGACAAGCGCTTTACTTATATTTTGCTATAATCGTATGTTTATGTGTCTGTCTCCCCCAGGAGGACTGTAAGTTCCCAAGAGTATTGGCTGGGACCTGGAAGCTACTAAATACATATCCAGTGGATGAGCAAGTTTATATTTGCCTTCTTTTTGTTTCTTATCAGTCTGAATGGATGAAGTTTCCAATTTAGGGAGTTTTCACCCCAGCATCAGTTCATGCTTACATTTATGCAACGTATGTTTATTGAACCCCGGTGAATGTCATTCTAAGAACCGAGGACCAGTGATAACAATTTGACATTATACTGAATGAAGACAAACTATAAAAATGTAAACAAAAAAAATTTTACTTTTAGGTAGTAAAGGAAAGCTTCCCTGAGGCAATGACATTTAAGCAGAGACCTGATGAATAAATAAATATCATCCATGCAAAGGTGAGATTTGTGAGGGGACATTCCAGACATAAGGAATAGTATCTGTGAAGGCCTTATGGGAAAAGAGAGCAAATGAGTTTTAGGAATTAAAAGTGATGCAATATGTTTGGAGCAAACAGTTTGAGGGGACTATGAATAGCTTAAGAGCACATGCTCTGGAGTCAGACCTGGCTCCAATACAGGCATGCATCGCTTAATGACAAAGATATGTTCTGAGAAATGCATCGCTAGGTGATTTTGCTATCATGTGAACATCATAGAGTGTACTTACATAAACCTAGATGGTTGCTCCTAGGCTGGAGACCTGTAGAGCATGTTACCGTACTGAATACAGTAAGCAATGTAACACAATAGTAACTATTTGTATATCTAAACTGAAAAGGTATAGTAATAATATGGAATTACAGTTGACCCTTGAACAACATGGGTTTAAACTACACAGTATAACATGGATTTTTACATGAATTGTTTTTCAAAAAAAGTTGTACTGATTGTGCCTGCCTCTCCTGCCTCCCCTTCCACCTCCTCCACCTCTTCTGCCTCTGCCACCTCTGAGACAGCAAGACCAATGCCTCCTCTTCCTCCTCCTCAGCCTACTCAACAAGAGGATGATGAAGATGAAGACCTTTATGATGATCCACTTCCAGTTAATGAATAGTAAATACATGTTCTCTTCCTTATGATTTTCTTAATCACATTTTCTTTTCTCTAGCTTACTTTATTGTAAGAATACAGTATATAATATACATAGCACACAAAATATGTGTTAATTGACTGTCTATGTTATCATTAAGACTTCCAGTCAACAGTAAGCTATTAGTAAAGTTTTGGGAGAGTCAAAAGTTATACAAGGACTTTCAGAGTGCAGAGGCTGGCATTGATAACCCCTTCGTTGTTCAAGGGTCATTTGTATAATCTTACGGAACCACTGTTGTATATGAGGTCCATTGTTGACCAAAACATCATTATGCAGCACATGACTGTACTTTATTAGCTATACAACCTTGGCTAAGTTACATAATCTCTCCTTGATTCAGTTTCCTCATCTGTAAAATAAGGACGGTGTGTATATTTCCTACCTCACAATGTTGCTATGAGAATAAAATGAAATAATGCTTGGAAAGCATAGCACAGTGCCTAGCACATAAGAAATGCTCAGTAATGTTAGGTGTTCTTACTGTTGCTAGGCAGGAACTAGATCCTAGAGGGGCTTGCAGGCCATGTTTAGGGTTATGGACTTTATCTTAGAAACAATGGAAGCCACTAGGGGTTTTGAGTAAGATGGTAACGTGATTGATAGTGTGTTGGAAGGATCACTTTAGGAGCAATGCAGAGAATGGATTTCCCGTGTCAAGAGTGAATGTGTGACATCAGTTGAGAGGTTGTTCCACTAGCCTATGACAAAATGATGGTGATGGTAGACAAGGATGTGGAGATGGGAAGAGTGGAAGAAAGTGAATGGGTTTGGGGGATGCCAAGGAGTTAGAAATCACAGGATACAGTATTTAATTGGATTTAGAAGATGAGGAAAATAAAATCGAGGGTGGCTATAAAGTTTCTGGCTTGAACTACTTGGTGAATAGTGCAATTGTTTCCTGAGACACAAGAGTGGCAGGGGGTCAATTCAGGGGAAAAAATGAGTTCTCTTTTAGGCATGTTGAATATAAGTTGCCTATGAGACTTCCAAGTAGAAACCGCTCCTATATGGATTTCTGCCCTGATACCAGTGTTCTAGTCCTGCCATTGTTATCTATCACTTCTCCAGATTTAATCCACCCTCTACCTTTATTTCCGTCCTCCACATAGCTGTAGAACCATTTATCTAAAATGAAAATCTGACCATGTCACTTTCCTGCCTAAAACCATTTAGAACCAAATCAAATCTAAACTTCTTAAGAATGTCACATAAAGTCCAACATCATCTGGCTTCCACTTACCTGTCCAGCCTCATCGCCCACGGCTCTAGTGTCAGCCTCACATGGGAAATCAAATATTAATTCAAACGTAGTGCTCCACGATGTTTTTTGTGATTCACTAGTAAAGCAGCAAAAGCTGAGCTACATATGCAACTCCTGTAGCTTAATTGCTATGGGTCAGCTTATAGGATTATAGGTGACAAGGTGGTAGGATGAATTTAATGCCAAATGGCTAAACCTGTAAAAAAAAAAATTGGCACAAAAAAATTGGCACAAGATAACATCTTCTGTTTATACTCTTGTTCTCAATTTATTGATTTTTATATCAACAACATATTTGAAAGTATTCAACAAATTTTCGAGAACTACCGTGTTTCCCCGAAAATAAGACCTACCCATAAAATAAGCCCTATCAGGATTTCTAAGCATTTGCGCAATATAAGCCCTACCCCGAAAATAAGACCTAGTGATGGGTGTGGCTACGCAGCGTATCTGCACAACCCATGCATTTCGTCGCGGAGCAGTAAAGAAGATGAGCAGCCCTTCTCATCTGCCCCATGGTGACAGCTACCATCTCAGAGGTGACCGGAAAGGTGCGGGCAGCCCCACCCACAAGGTTGGCTCCCCCTGTCAGGTCCCGGCCATCCTGTGCGTGCTGAAAGCTGAGACTTTGAGGGGAAAATAACACATCCCCTGAAAATAAGCCCTAGGGTGTCTTCTTGAGGAAAAATAAATGTAAGACCCTGTCTTATTTTTGGGGAAACATGGTATTTGCTGCCAGGCCTTGTACTCAGAAATGGAAGATCAGTAAGACTTAGTTCCTGCTTTTGAAGGTCTTTTATTCTCATAGGAGGCTTTTATTTATGATGTGATTTTTAAAAACTTTAAAAAAAAAAAACTCTTAACATCTTTTGATATGCTCGATTCCCTAAACAAAGAAATGGAAGTATTAACATTGGCCTACTTTACTAATATAATTCACTGGTGCACTACAGTCTTGATAATGCATGTAATAAAGGGGAAAAATGTGAGTATCCAGAATAGCCAACTACTTTTCCAAGAATGATCATTTTCTTTTCCATACTATGAAGAAATGAAACTGCCAAATTTTCTTATAAGCTTGCCAGCCATTAACACTGTCTTAAAGTTAATTGGCTTAAGCTAGAAAATTTAGACTAAGTAACAAAATGTTTCTCTTCGTTAAGTGAGTGAGGGAGGCTTTCATTTAGTAAAATTATTGTTAATCCCCCCTAGGGAGAAATGAAACTTTAGTTGCAGGGTGTGATGCACATTTATAGTTGTTAGAGTTGCAGTTGGTGTTGCAGTATCTAGTTGGTATCCAATTGGGTAATATATAGTTTAGAATTTAACAATAAGAAGTTATAAGTCTAGAGATCAAGTAGTTCTAAGCTTAATTCATTGGCTCAACTACGTTGAGCTTTCCATCTTTTTTTTGCTTTCCTTTCCTCAGCATAGCAAGTGATGTCTCCCCTCATGGTTGCAAGGCTCTAACAGCATGCTATTCCAGGTACTACGTGCAGTGACAACAACCATCTGCAGCTGAAAAGAAAAGAGTTTCTTCCCATGTGTCTATCAGAGAAGAAAAGCTTTTCCCAGAAACCCTCCAGCAGACTTCCTCTCAGTTTCTACTGACTGGGATTGGGTCACATCCCCTTTTCTAAGCCAGTCATTGGCAAGGAAATTGGACATTTCTATTTTTGGTTTGGGCTAAACATCACTCAGTCCCTAAGGGCTGGGAGACCCCTCTACCACTTAAACAGAATATTTTTGTTGGTAAGGAGGAAGGGGGACAGAAGGCAGTCAGGTCTAGTTATAGGCTTTCCATTAAAACTGTATGTGTATCTAGATAAAAAATTACTTGGTCTATAAGTTGGATTTTAGTAGGTTGGAAGCACACTTAATTTATTTATCATGGGGCTGTAAAGTATAACATAACAGATTAAGGATATTCTAGAAGTAGAGTTGGTCTTTTAAATGATTGTTTTGTTTTGATTTCTTTTTTACTGCCACCCAATCAAAACCAAAAGTTTAAAATAGTGCCTCTCAAACATTCACTGATGACTCTTAGGTATCACAGCAAATACGAGAGTCCTCTTTCAATATTTACACTAAGCTTGTCTCTTCCATATCCACTATTTTCTGGCCTCTCTTACTGATACACTGAGAACTCAGTGCCTTTTCCTGAGTAAGCCTTGTGGCTTACTTCTCTACTCAGTGCTTCCTCTCATTCCTATCTTTGACCATTTTGTTTCCTTGCTTTTGAGGCTCAGAGGAGAATACTCTTTACTCTCAGGTTTTCTGGGCTTCTTTGAATAGGGAATGTGAAGACAGTGAAGGCAAATCTTTAACTTTTTTTTTCCTAAATGGTTTGAAGACAAATTAGAGAGCCAATCTTTTTTTTTTTTTTTTTAACTTTCTGGCTTACAGGATGAATTATATCCGCATTATCTATACTAATATCCTCTTTATAATATATAAATACATCCTGTCCTCTGTTGTGACTCTTCAGAAAGATTGAAACTAACAAGGATACTCTTAAATTTTCAGATTTCATATATTTTATTTCTGTTATAGTGCCCCAAATGGCCTCTAACATGAAAAAACCAGAATGATTAAGTTTTTAAAATATTTTCTTAACATGGTTATTTTGTTTATAAATGGGATGTAATATTTTTTACAAAGATGGGGTGGTTAATACGTGTGTATTAAATTTCTCTTTAAGGTAGTGGGTTGTACATGACATCATGGAGGATCCTCTGAAACAGTTTAGCTTAATTAGACTTTTTTCCTCATCTTTAACATTTTGTGCCCTTAAAGTGCTATATGTACATATCATCCATGGAGTAAAAGAATTAGAAAATAGGCATGCTTTTCTCTTCGTTTTAGAGTTATGTTTATTTTCCTTTTAGTATGCAATTAGAAATTTGCAAGATATCTTTTTACCATTTAAATAGGTAATAAATTAATAACTCAAACAACCAACTTAAGGATTTGTTGAAACTTTGGTCCGAGAGCCAGTAGCTGTGGAATCTTGGGTATAATAAAGGATTCTTTGATAAAATGGGCACTACTTAGTGTTACATTAATCATAAAGAATTTTCATATTTAAAAACAGGCAATGTTTATGTTGTGGCAAATTAGCATGGACTGGGAGGAACCACAGACAAGGGGAAAATCTTAGAATTTGTGGAAGGACAGGTTGATGCTGGGAGAGGGGGAGGCAGAGCTTAATATGCATAGAAGGATGAAAGTGCTGCTGGAAATACATCAGCACCAAGCAAGTGTTGCCACAATTTTAATCTCTTTTTTTGTCAGAATTTCTCAAATCAGTCTGTTTTTTCACACCATGGTAAAATATCTAAGTTGTTTTTTAAGGAATTCAATAGAAAATAGGATTTACTTTGACCCAACTTTTCTACCTCACATTTATTATATTGAGAAAAATTTTAAATGACCTTCAAGAAATTACTTAGTACTTTAATTATGCTGGCACAGTGTACTTAGCAAATCAGACTGGGAGGATTCTTCAGAATATTTAGTAATTGTATTTCTAGGGGCATTGAGAGACTAGAAATTTAAGTGTGAAAAAACCTCAGCTAGATAGTCAAACTATGGGAATGCTATTTTATGCTTGATTTTTTTCCCCTGTCAGTTACTAAGTTATTGGAGCACTAATAGGACCTGGAGAAAAAAAAAAAAAAGACAAAAAAAAGAAAAAAGTTACTAAGTTAAACCAGTGTCGATAAAGATATGTTTACCATGAATTTGGTGTATTGAAAAAAAGGCTTTTAAAAGATGCTTGTTTTTAAAAAATGCTTTTTCACTGGAAATACTTCGGGAGTTTCTGTAGGATAACTATTAGAACCACTTACTGCATTTTCCCAGCTGGCATTTTATTGTTAAATGTCTGTGTATTACTAGTAGACTCATAGTTTGTGGCGTAGTTTTCAAGTAAGTAGAGTAAAAATAAGTTTCAGTTTATAAGAAAAAAAAAATCAAGTGAAATTTGGAAGCATAAGAATTATCTATCTTCTCATACTCTAATGTCTTTTATGTAACTATTTATAGAAAAATCTGAGATGGTCATAAACTGTGGAATTACCTTGGAAAGATTAGATACTTTTAGTTTTGTATTTTACTTAAATCTTACCCTATTTTTAATTTAAAAAGTGAAAGAAGGCCTTCCTATAATTATAAATTATTACTTGTATTACAAAATTACCATTAACAACTTCCTAAGCTTTTAAACTATACTAAAGGGAAATAAAATTTATGATGTATGAGGTTCGTGAGTTATAGTACCCAAATCAATTTTCATATATATATAATCATTTAATTAATATGTTCATTTAGTGAATAGTATTCATTTAGTGTTTTTAAACTTGTTTAAATTGACAAGCTGATAAATATATGCCCTTGAAAAACTTAATCACATGGCTAGAATAATTTATTAATTCTATGTGTAATATTCAGTAAAGTCTAATTAGAATCTTAGTTTACCCTACTAAAAGTGAGCATTTACTGATTTGATACTTCAGTGTTTGACAAGCATTGCACACTTGTCTTTAAATTTTACATGATTTCATTTTCCAGCTAGTTGGCAGGTGTTAGCTGTCTATAATTATAACCGAGTAATTTTTCAAATGCTATTCATAGCTTAAACGCAGTAAGAAATTCTTCCGATCATGTGATAAAGACTAAGGCTTGCAAAATAGTGGTAAAGTGATATGTTCAATAGTACTGAAGGACAGACATATTTAAGAGAAGCCTTTCAAAAGTAAAAAGTAATTTAAATGACAAGGAGACAGATTTTCTCACAAAATAAGATCTCTCAAAGTCATTGATAGTAATTACACCTCAAATTTAGGTATATGTACTTTTTCATCTAACCAGTTAATTTATATATTGACAGACTTAAATTATAGTATATAACCTATATTTATTCACTTTTGTTGATGACAGAAGTTCTGAGTATAAAAATTTATTGAAATTTTATTGAGACAATATAGATTTTACCATTGAACCTAATGAATTATTTCTTCTCATTTTATTGATTAGATTTTTTTTGTACCTACTATATGCCAAACCCTATGTTAATCTATCTTTTGACATGGAAAATAAAAAGCTATAGATTTCACTTAATTTTACTAAAAAGATTCCACTTAAAAAAAACAAAACAAAAGAAATAGCTTTTATTTTTTCCCCTAGTTTATTTTATTTTCTAACCTTGTATTCCAAATATCCAGGGTCTCACTTTGACCAGAGATATTCAGAATGGTTTAAAGACCATGTTGGAATTTCTTTACCAGCCATGTGCTCATGAATAAATTAATCCCTATAGTCTCAGTTTCCTCATCTGTGAATTGACATTTTATTATCTACCTTGTGATATTGTTATAAAAATTAAAGGAGATGATATTGGTAAAATATTTTATGTACTTCAATATACTATACAAATTTAACTATAAATCAACTCTTTGAGCCTCTGTTTACTTATCTGTAAAATGAAGAGGACAATAATAATACTAACCTAACAGAATGGTTTTCAGAATTAAATGAACGTGTAAAGTATGTAGAAGTGGGCCTGACACATAGTGTACAATAAATATTGGTGGTGATGATGGTGATGATAATGAGTAACTTGATCTAGGTCTTCCAGCTAGTGAGTCAAACTCCAAACTGCCATTACTTTAGGAATGGGTAGCCTTGATTTTTGAGTAATTGACTTTTATATATACCATACTCTGTAGCCACATGTATCATCACCCCTAGTTGACTTGTGCTTGTTAAATTCAGTTTTCATACATTAACTGATTAATGCTGATGTTCAGCTGTGTCATAGGGTGCCACTGACCCAGGGTAAGTGTTGAACTTGCCCAGAGGTTTGCATTAGGGGTGATGGCAGATCTGTAGCATTCATCCTTTCATTGGAGTCTAACATCATTCTGGTATGCTAGCCAGGCACCAGCAGGGAGGAGTTGCAGGCAGGCAGCTGCGTGTGTCATCCAGGTGATCAAGTACACAGTAGAGGTCCACAGCCAAAGCTTGGACAGCATTAGAGGATAATGGTCAAGACCACAAGCTGAGTTAGTCAGACCTGGGTTTAAGTCCTCCTCTGCCAAACTCTGACTATGGGCAAGTTACATAACCTCCTTAAGCCTCTCACTTCCCTCACAGAGTTGTGAGGATTAAGTGACATAACATATGTTCAATGCTTACTGGAACCCAGTAAGCACTTGGTATATATTAACTCTTAGTATTCTATTTTGCCCCCTCCTTCTGGTGGAGGAGATGAGAAGTTGAACCCTCTGGTACTATATTCCCTTAGAGTCAGTCCCTAAGTCTTTGGGCAACTGGGAAAATTTTTACCTACTTTCCAGGTTCCCTGGTCAAAGGGGAAATAGCACCTCTAAGAATCATAATTAAGGATTTTGTAAATATTGTTTTAGCTCTCTGGGAACTGGATTCTGCTTACATCATGTTAGTCTATTATTCCACTTATAAACATTTGACTTTCAAGTATGTCTTCAGGGACACATAATATAGGAAGGCAAGTGATGGCTTGTATGTCAGTGTTGTCAGTAAGCAACTGAATCCTCTGCACCTGGTCAATTCATGTCTAGTACTCCAAGTTATCTACCACAGAGAGTGCTTGCCTTAAAGGTCTACTGAGGACATTAGAGCTGCCCTATCAGTATTCCCACTCTACTTCCCCCAATGGGAGCTTGACATATTAAACAGTCTCCAAAATAGTCCTTATTTGCCCAGTCCAAACAGCTTGATATAATTTAGGAACAAAAAAATAACTAAGCAAGGTTAAATTACCAAAAAGATACTCCAAAAGAGGTAACAAGGCGTGAAGAGATTTTGTACCCATATTTGATTCTCAAATTTGCTTGATAGTGTGTGGCAGGTGTCTTTGGTGATCCTAAGCTCCCAGCTCCCATGCTGCCCCCCTTACCTCCTGTGGGTTAGAGTGGATGTGGTGGTTGGGGGAGGTGGAGGTGGCAACAGACTGACACACTCTCTCTCTCTCTCTCTCTCTCTCTCTCTCTCTCTTTTTTTTTTTTTACAAGACAGAGTCTCTCTCTGTTGCCCAGGGTGCTGGAGTGCAAGTGGTGTAATCATAGCTCGCTGCAGCCTTGAACTCCTGGCCTCAAGTAATCCTCCCACCCCAGCCTCCTCAGTTGCTGGGATTACAGGCATAAGTCACTGTGCCTGGCTCTCCTGTCTACTTTAAAATGTACCATGGGATTGGAACAAAATTATCTTAAATCATCTCCAGCAGTTTGTATGTTTTTTAACAGAAGAATAGGCATTCTGTGTGCCAAGCCTAGGTCTTAGACCTTTTCCTATATTAATTCATTCAACCTTTACAACAGCATTATAAGGGTAGGTATTATCCACATTTCATGCATCAAGATAAATTAAGGCCCACATAGGTTAAAAACTTGCCCAAGATATCCTAGCTAGTACAGATTGAGTATCCCTTATCTAAAATGCTTGGAACCAGAAGTGTTTTGGATTTGGGAATGTTTGCATATACATGAGCTATCTTGGGGATGGGACATAAGTCTAAATACAAAATTTATTTATGTTTCATATATACCTTGTACACATAGCCTGAAGGTAATTTTATATAATATTTTTAATAATTTTGTACATGAAATAAAGTTTGTGTTAAGTACTTATGTGCGGAATTTTCCATTTGTGTAATATTGGTGCTCAGAAAGTTTCAGATTTTGGAGTATTTTCAGATTTCAGATTTTTGGATTAAGGATACTTAACCTATAAGAGGAGGAGCCAGGTTTCAAACCAGGCTTTGAGACTCAAGAGTCTGTTTTTCACCATTATACTGCACTATCTGAATAAAAATTTAATATAAGATTCCTAACAGTGAAAATATATTACTTTCTTTTCCAAATTATTTTTCCTTCAAGGTGAAACTTAAAACTTTAGTGTTTCTAGGGGGAACCACATTCTCAGATGTTATTAAATTGCATATCAAATTCTTATTTAAACCCTGACCCATCTTGAAATTGCATTTGAACCCTACTGAATCTTCATGTTTCACTGTGGTGTATAATTTTCATTATGTTGTCATTATAAATTTCAGCTGACTGCCAGGAGCCTGCAGACTGTAATCCTGGAAAGATTGTGTATAAAAGGTTTATCTTTACATTAAGAGATTCCTAGTAAGACGATTTCTTTAATGTACTCCTTAAAAGAAAATTTGGTATATTTCCATGAGAAATAGACTCAGGATTAGCTTTGAATGTTAAAAGAGCATTCTCCTAGCTAGTTCATTGTTGCCATGACAGTGCTGGCAGTGCAAGTGTTGTAGTAACTCCTTGCAATGATCTTATTTTAGACCCTAACGTTTGCAGTGCTGAACGTCCCCTTCCCTGCCCCACAAGTAACTCTAGTGGAAAAGTACTGGTTTTATAGCTGGCCTCTGTCTTTGTAACTGAAAGACTGCACTATTATGGGCTTAAAAAAATAATGTAGGAGTGTCGAGTATTTTTCCTGTGGATTATGAATGTTTGAAATCTCCCAAAATATGGTATTGCATTACATGTCATACAGCAAGTTGTTTACACCAAAAACGAAAAGGAGCCTCAATTGTCTCTTTAGAAATCAAATCCAGATTGTATAATATAATTACATCAAGCTCATATATCAATCATTTTTTCATTTGTGTGTCTCCCATGCATACTTTAAATTCAGCTTATTGTTTTATTCAGTTATTATATTATAGAAAATTATCATTAGAACCATAAAGGATTGTGTTTAAACAGTGTAGAAAAGTACTTTTTCATGTCCTTTCCATAATTAAACATTTATCTGCTTAAATTGTAACATTTTAATCTTGATTTCTTAAATTGTGAACTCACCTAAGTTATATAATGATTTTAAGAAATTACCCAATTTTAACTGAGTACCCAAACTAACATAATAGTTGAGGCATTTTTAACTTTGTTATCTCTATGTTATAAATTAGATTTTAAAATATTTCATTGATATTTTGTAATTGTAAATCGTATTATAACTGTACCATTAAGGACAACATATTTTAAAACTCATAATAGTAAGTGCCATTTTATATACTTTTGCATACCACTCATTGGGTCAAAGTTTTGGTATCTTTGGCATGTGCACTAATAATCTACTGTAGCATAATGAAACAAAATGATTTTGGCAACTGACCTTGTCAAAGAAGATGGAAAATCTAAATACTAAAAATTATATTTGCTTTTTTCCTAAATACTGCATTAAAGCTTAGTTTATCTTCCTTAGATGTTAAAGATTTAAACATATCTTGCATGATTGGGCTTGAGTTGAGTATTGGAGTGTGAATATCAGACAGTCCCTTTTCTTTTTTCAGTTTAACATAGAAAAATAATTTTTAAACAAAAATTTGACCTCAGGCTAGAATTGAATTTGGCCTTTCCACCAAGCAATGAGAGTTTATCAGAAGTGTGTTTATTATTGTTCCCTTAATGGTAATTATTCCAATAAAGAGGTATGTAATTCCAATCTACACTAGTCTTTGATGGCTCCTTCTTTGATTATGGAAGTAGATGTGTTGTAATATATGAAGA
The DNA here is from genome assembly GCA_008086735.1 of Cheirogaleus medius. Lineage (NCBI taxonomy): Eukaryota > Metazoa > Chordata > Mammalia > Primates > Cheirogaleidae > Cheirogaleus > Cheirogaleus medius. The sequence goes on along the minus strand of VBSM01000361.1, from coordinate 60,747,268 downwards.
TTCAAACCTTGAGATAAATATTCTTTCATTTTTGTACTGCATATTTATTTTATTAGTTGGAATGAAACTAAACTGTGGTTTGTTCTTTTCTTTTGTTAAAATACTTAATAGCAGGGTTGTTATTGTTTTCCTGAACTACACAGTACCTCTCCATCTGACTTTTCTCTCCATCTAAGGCTGAAATGAGTATGCTTTTTCAAGATAAGAATTCATTTAAAATCTTTCTTTGTATCCGATACTGTTTTGGCATTGTGGGGAATATTTTTTTAAAAAAGTAGAAGACCACACTGCCCTTAAGAATTTTGTAGTGAATTCATTTAAAATCTTTCTTTGTATTTGATACTGTTCTGGCATTGTGGGGAATATTTGAAAAAAAAAAAAATAGAAGACCACACTGCCCTTAAGAATTTTGTAGCAATTTAGAGAAAAAAAAATTTAAGAACAAATCAAGACTGTGGCTAAAAATGTAAAATTTTATGGTAGTTTGTTGATAACAGTTTAACTACTGGTAGGAGAGTGTATTATACAGCCAGCTTTCTAGAGGGCAGTTTGGATATTAGTCAAAAATCTTAAAAATATGTACATGTTAATTCCACTTCTAGGAAAACATCTCAAAAAGATTCATGTATGAGGATAATCACTACAGTGCTATTTATAATATAAATGTATTATCTATATGTATTTTATATGCAAGTAGGTAATCTAAATATCTAATAGATTAAATATGATATGTATATGAAGAACTGTTATAGCTATTAAAAATTATTTTAAAATGCATTCATAAGAAAAGAAAAATTATATACTTAAGTAGAGCAAACAGCTTTAAAATAATATGCCAAATATATATTTTTTATAGAGAAGAGGGAAAAATTAGAAAAAGTACATGTACCAAAATATGAACCATAGTTCTCTTTTAGGAGTGGGATTATTGGTGATTTTAATTTTTTCTTTTATAATGATAATCAATAGTAATTATTTAATTTTATTGAGTGCTTACCAAATGCCAAGAAATGTGGTAAGCATTGTACATATAACATTTGCAGTGTTTCAATGGGTTACAAGTTTTGATGGGGAAATCTTCCCCAAACAAAATAAGTACACAGATATGCATGTACCCACTTAGGATAAGATTAGATTAGGTTTCTGATGTATTTAGCCAAGGAAACAGGAACTTCTTAGAAACTAGGCATTCTCATTGAGAAGTACTTGCAGCCTACTTTGGTGCTGCTTTCCTTGGACCACAGGGTTCCTAAAGGACAGCACAACTGCTGATGACACTGACTGAGCATGTAGGGTCACACCAGATCTGCAAAACTCTATTCTTACCATACTATTTATTGCCTTTTTATATTTGGTGTTTATACCCATATTCTGGAAGAATTTATACAATTATCTATGCACTTACTTTGAAGGCCCATTTCCCTGCAGTCTCTCATTTTATACCTACAACAATTCTGTAAGGTAAGATTTACATTTTATAGATGAAGAAATAGACCTGGAAAGATTAAATAACTTAAATAATGAATACTGGAGTTAGGAGGCATATCTGATTCCTAAATCTGTGTTCTTAACCACTTATCTATTTTCCTATAGTTTCCTCTTTTTTTTTTTTTGCAATGAGTATGTATTAATTTTATATTAAAAAACAAAAATATATGATATATAGAATGTTATAGTACAGTCATGCACTGAATAACAGACTGCATATATGACAGTGGTCCCATAAGATTATAATACCATATTTTTACTGTGCCTTTTCTATGTTTAGCTATATTTAGATACACAGTACTTACCATTGTATTACAGTTGCCTACAGTATTCAGTACAGTACCATGCTATACAGGTTTGTAGCTTAGGAACAGTAGGCTATACCATATAGCCCAGGTATGTAGTAGGCTATACCATCTAGGTTTGTCTAAGTACACACTATGATGTCTGCACAACGATGAGATTGCCTAATGATGCATTTCTCAGAAGTATCCCTGTCGTTAAGCAACCCATGACTATAATCTAGAGCAAGGAAAGATCAGGATGGGTTGGGATAATAAAAACAGCTTAATAGGAGTAAATTATAATGTAATAATTAACTTTTATTCTCAGCTTATCTGTCATTTACACAAGTATATGCTGCTTCTATCCCCAACATGCCCAAACCAAAATTCTGATGACTGGAAGTAATTAGTGTTCTGCTATTCTTTCCTGCAGACTAAGTTTTGGCCTCATTTTTGTTTCTTTTTTGTGGCCCCCTTTTATCTTCCTTGTGCCATCTGTCAGTGTCCATGTATGAACATGTAACTATAATTTTTGTCAAAACTCCTCACTAAGTGTTGGGCATTATAAATAAAACATTTCGAGCTTTGCAGTTTCCATGTAGTTAATACTATCATTAATGTAAAGGTTGAGATGGCTAAAAGAGGTTGTAAAAATTATTTTAAATAATTAGCATTTCCCTAGAATGTCACTATATGTGGTATTCAAATTCATACACTTATCCTGTATTTAAAAACTCATTGAATGGAAACAGAACTAAGATCTTGAATCTTGTCTAATGAATTAAACTTACAGCATAAACTAGGACTAATGTTCAGCCATTGTGCATTGGCACATTAGTACTTGTTAAAATACTGAAGTATTTTCGTACTGGTTGGTAAGTAGTAAGTAGAAACTGCAAAGAGCAATAAAATTAATAATGCATGATCAAGATGGGTGATTTATCTTAAAATACACACATGAACTTAGATCCCAAGCTGGTCTGGTCACTGAAGCATGGAGCTAGGAAATTTTCTTAGCTGTCCTATTATTTATTTCAGACATTGAGGAAGGTATAGAAGCCCTTGGTTGGCAGAGAGAGACTATGCAGGTGAACTGAGGAGGATCTAATCTGTAAACCCACACAAAAAAAGTGTCATTTATACCAAAGGTCCAGGCTTAGGTCGTGACTAGGGAGGCTACCACAAGCCAGGAGCAAAGACCTTCAGGGTACAGTCCTTCTGGTGGTCTTGAAGAGCTTTTCTTTGTTTATCAACTGAATCGGTTATCTATAGCTTCATAACAAATTTGGTGGTTTAAAACAATACACAATTATTATCTCACAATTTCTGTAAGTACCTGGCAACAGCTTAGCTGGGATCTCTCCTTCAGAGTCTCCCATAAGGTTGCAATTATGGTGTCACCCCAGGGCTGTGGTCTCCCCTGAAGGCTCAAATGGAGAAGGATTCACATCCAAGCTCATTTGCATGATTGCTGGCAGATCGAGGGCCTCAATTTCTTGTCGACAGTTGGCTAGAGGCTGCTCTCAGTTCTTTGCTGCATGGGCATCTCTATCTGCCTCATCAAAGGAAGTACATGAGAAGAGCCAGAAAGAGTGCCAGCAAGATAGAAGCTACAGTCTTTTATAGCCTAATCTTGGGAAAGACTTCCTATCGCTTTTGCCTTAATCTTTTTTTTTTTTTGAGACAGAGTCTCACTCTGTTGCCCCGGCTAGAGTGCCGTGGCATCAGCCTAGCTCACAGCAACCTCAAACTCCTGGGCTCAGGCGATCCTTCTGCCTCAGCCTCCCAAGTAGCTGGGACTACCTTAATCTTTTAATTGGAGGCAAGTCAGTAGGTCCAGCCAACACCCAAGGGAAGCAGATCACACAGGGAGTGAATACCAGGAGATGAAGATCACTGGGAGCCATTTTAAAAGCATCTTACCACAACAAGTTATTTCCTGAAGTTGGGGAGTAGGGAGGAAAGAGCCTCCCTGCATATTGTGAAGAAAGCTTTGATTTAGGGTATATACTTGGGAACCTGATCAGTGTCCAGAAGAGAGTGTGCTCCAGCAAGTGATAGTGTGAGACTAGTCTCTGACTCTTTTCTACCCTTGCAGGCAGTCTCTAGATAAAGGAGCCTCTTCCAGCCTGGCCAATAAGTACCCTTCCCCAGGCCCTGCCACTTCACTAGCTGGGGCCCACCTCTCTTCAGTGGGAGAGGCCTGCCTGCCTCTAGCAACTTCTTTATCTTCCTCTTTCTTCTCTTTCCCCATGACACTCCTATTCCCCATTATTCCTGTGCAACCCTAGGAAATTTTCTACTTCCCATTCTTTGCACTAAAATAGCATTTGGGCCTGGCACAGTGGCTCATGCCTGTAATCCAAGCATTCTGGGAGACCAAGGCAGAAGGATTGCTTGAGGTCAGGAGTTTGAGACCAGCCTGAATAAGAGTGAGACCCCCATCCCTACTAAAAATAGAAAAATTAGCCAGGCATGGTAGCAAATGCCTTTAGTCCCAGCTTCTCGAGAGGCTGAGGCAGGAGGATCGCTTGAGTCCAGGAGTTTGAGGTTGCAGTGAGCTATGATGACACCACTGCACTCTACCCTGGGTGACAGAGCAAGAACCAGTCTCAAAAAAAATATATTATATATATATATAGAATGTATATAAATTTATATATGTATATAATAACCAGCTTCTATCCAAAAGGTAGGAAGTGGTAGAAAGCTTTCTTTTCATCATTCAATGATTATCTAATGACCTATGAATCAAATTTCATCTGAGTCTAGGATTTGGGGGAAAGGGAATTAAAAACAAATCCCAAAACTTTTATGAGCATTCTCAAATGAATAATGAGTGGGATTTAATATTATGCAAACCCATGTTCTCATTTATAAGTGGGAGCTAAACTATGGCTACACAAGGACACACAGAGTGGTATAATGGACATTAGAGACTCAGAAGTGGGGAGGGGGAGGGATGAAAATTATCTATGGCAGGCGTCCTCAAACTACGGCCCGCAGGCCACATGTGGGTGTTTTTGCCTGTTTGTTTTTTTACTTCAAAATAAGATATGTGCAGTGTGCATAGGAATTTGTTCATAGTTTTTTTTAAACTATAGTCCGGCCTTCCAACAGTCTGAGGGACAGTGAACTGGCCCCCTGTTTAAAAAGTTTGAGGACCCTTGAATTCTATGGGGTACAATGTACACTACTTGAGTGATGGGTACACCAAAAGCCCAGACTCCACCACTATGCAATATATACATGTAATGGAATTCAACTTGTGCTCCCTAAATCTATTTTTTTAAAAGTTATAAAGCTGAAATTTATATATATTATGTAAACCTAAATTTCTATTCAGATCTCTCAAACCCAAGTTGATATACTTTACTATCAATTTAGTAGTATCTATAAGGAAGAGATATAATTTTATCTTTTTTCATTTTATAAGCCTTAATCCTTAGGTGTTTTGGCTGTTGCAGAACCACACAGAAATGATTACATACGGACAGTAATTTTTAAAAAAATTTTACCCTACTGAATACAATGTTAAATGAGGTTCGGACTTTTCAATTATAGGGAAAGCTCTTGATTTCAGTAAAAAAGAAATGATTATTATTTATAATTTTCTCATTTTATTTTTATTATCTTGGCCAAATATTTTATTAAATTAAACTTTTTCATATATTTTTTTTCATGTATATTTTAAGTATAGGAAGGGTATTTATATACATATATACCCATACACACATACGGTAATGCGTTGTTTAATGTCAGGGATACATTTTGAGAAATACCTCATTAGGTGATTTTATTGTTGTGTAGACATTATAGCATGCACTGACACAAAACCTAGATCGTATAGCCTACTACACGCCTAGGCTATATGGTATAGCCTGTTGCTCCGAGGCTACAAACCTGTACAACACGTTACTCTACTGAATACTGTAGGCAAGTGTAACACAATGGTAAGTATTTGTTTATCTAAACATAGAAAAGGCACAGTAAAAATATGGTATTATAATATTAATATTATAGGACCACTGTTGTATTTGCGGTGCATGACTGTATATCCAAGTGGTAACAGGGTTATCTCTTGGTAGTGGTTTATACTTTTCTGTGTTTTTCCAGAATTTATATAATGTGTGCATATATTTCTTATAGTAAGACCAAACATGTCATTAAAAAGAAAATAGCTCAATATACCACTTTCTGTTCTTAGAAGAATGACTTTTATGGTAAGTAGAACATCAGTATACTGTACTCTCTGAAATATTTCCTCTAGTATACGTACTAATTTTAAAAACTGTGATTCTTTTATTTCATTTAGCAATGTCTTTTTCTCAAAGATTTTGGCTATTAATGGAGAAGAATTTTTTCCTAATGGATTTTGCATTTATGTTTTTTTTCCCTTTGTCTTCATCACACTCAAGATTTACTCTGAATTCTCAGCTTGTTGTAGCTGTTATGAGCACTAGATGGCACCCTTGCTCAACTGAATCTAGTTTATCAATCTATATTTTGGTGCTGTGGGCCTTAAGGAGAAGACTTGGGTGTGCAATTTAACAACACTTAGGTTTCCATTTTGTTTTAGAGGGCATTTGGGGGAGAAGGGGAAAGTTTCCAAGTTTAAATAGCCAATCTTAACTGGTTGAATTTTTCCATCTATCTAGAAAATAACCACATAATAACAATGTTACCAGTCATTTGTTCCACAAATACTTATTGAACACTTGACTATCGTCAGGACTGTTCTAGGCACTCATAGAAGTCAATGGACAAAAGAGATGAAAATCACTATCCTCACAGAGCTTACATTCTAAGGGGTTGATTTTTTTCCAGGCCCCACTCTAAGCTCTGTACATGCATTCACCCATTTAAGGTACCCTTTGAGTTTGAGGAAGCTGAGGTACAGAGAGGTTATCTAACTTGCCCCTGTTCAGCAAGCTAGCGTAGATGGCAGGGCTGGAATTCAAACTTAGGCATTTGGTCTCCAGAGCTTGTTCTATTAATTTCAATACTATACTACCTCTTAAAACTAAAAAATATCTTCTTGATTCTATTGAATGCAAATAATATAAATTTACCTATTTATAATTTTTCCTAAATCTGTTTAATACAAATATTATTGCCATTTTTTATTGAAAATTATTGACTAGATAAAATGCCTGTATTTTTTAATGATTCTGTGGTCAACTATCATATTGCCTTCGCTCTCTTTTAATATATATAGATCAAGTCACAAATAAACACAGCTGGCCTTATTTAAATATATATATTTAAGCATCCTCATATCTCTGTTTATTTTAATCTCCTTGTGTTAGCCATGCAAAAATTTGAATATGTTTTATTAATAGAAGCTCTACCAGATTATGATTCAGTTGTATTAATATAATGAAACATGGGGCATCAAGTATCAAAAGTTACTATTTTACTTACTTGCCTTCTCTCTCCAGTGTGTCATTTTACATTTTACTAGTACTGTACTCTGTTTATTAAAAAAAAAGTCAATACATTATGAAAGTGAAAAATGATACAGAATCCTAAATCATTTCTTAGTCTGCGGATACAATTTTGGGGGGATAGGAGAAGTAAATTCACCTTCCTCTAAAAACAGATATATGTGACTTAGGGAAATTATACACTTGTGTTTCTCAAGGACCAGAGTAATACTCAACAACATACTTAATGTAAGCCACTGAGTATAGAGGGGAGATCACCAACCAAAGATTACAAATATTTATGACTAATTTACACATAGATAATTGATAAGTAAAACTTACCTTCAGAGAAGCTGAAATAAGTAATTATTAACACCTAGTTAATAGCTCTGACTCTGGCGGGGCAAAGGCAAGATATGTAACCTAAACATTTGTACCCTCATAATATTCTGAAATAAAATATATATGTTAAAAAAAAAGCTAGTTATGCCCTTTTTCTTTTTTGCTGCAGAACATTTTAGATGACAAAACTATGCTTTCCATATGCTAATAATTAGAGTTAACTGATATTTAATTAAATGAAATAATTGGTAAAAGAGAACTCACTCTTGTTCACCAAAGACAAGAAAGTTTTCAGAGCAAAGATTTGTTTTGGAAGATGCTACAGTTTAAGGGTTCTCAAATTGAGAATTACAGCTATTCTAGGAGTCTGTGTGCCTCTTAAATTGCATGCAAAACTCTGGAAATTCACTTGTATTTTTCTTTGGAGAGAGCCCAAGTTTTATCTGATTTTCAAAGATATTGTGATCTCCAAAAGATTAAGAACCACTGCTAAAACTAGAGTGATGTGCTACATGTTAAACTTATTTTCCTTAAACTTTAGAGAATTTTTTTTTTCGAAGCTCAGCACACTCAAGATAGAGAAAACTTTAAGTGATTAAAATTTGGGAGTTTTAAACCAACAAAGGGAAAATTTTGTTGATTAAATGTTAGCTCATCCCTCTTGATCTGCTGATACTTGTGAAGTGTATCTGGCGATTATTTGTATTTTTTTCGTATGATACTGGTCATAAACTGGCAGGCCCACACCTGGCAGTTTACAGGTTAAAAATTTAAGTCTGGCTTCCAGAATTGGAGACACAGGGATCCCAGAAGAGCACAGCAGAGCTGCAGCCCTTATGTAACATGAACAAGAAACACATATTAATACAGAAATTGGCCTTAGCCTGCCAGGGTACACATCCTGGTTCTGCCTGTCTAACCTTGGGCGAGTTACTTAACATCTCTAAGCTTCAGCTTTATTATCAGCAAAATAAAGACAATAGCACTTTATCTCTTAAGGTAATTAGCACTGTGCCTGCATTAGTACTAGTATGGAAGAAAAAAAACCTTAAATCTATCCTTGTGTATGCCTTAGTTGTGTAAAATAGCACCTCTTCTTACCCTCTAGTTCCTTATCTTGATTTATTTTTCTCCTTAGACCCAAACACTACCTGACCTTGTTATTTATTTACTTGTTGAATCTGTCTGCCCTACTAGGTTGTAAGCTCCATGAAGATGGAGACTTTTTCTTGTTCATTGCTGGCTCCTCTAGGCCAGTGCTAGTACATACAAACAGATGTCCAATAAATATTTGTTGAATGAATGAATAAATGTTCGCTATTAATTATTACTTGGCAATTTCTAACCACCTTCTCTTCCATCTGCCTGGAGCAGCTGTTGCTTCTTCTCTTTAAATGAGATGGGTAAGCCAGGAAGAAAGTCTCCTTCTGTAAGTGGATAGCTGAAGTCATAGCTTCAAAAGGAATGTTAATCTCGTATAGGCCCTTTCTACTCAAAAGTGTAGCCTACAGATCAGCAGCACCTATATTGCCTAGGAGAATATTAGAAATGCAGAATCTCAGGCCCCACCCCAGTCCTCCTGATTCTAAGGCCTGTTATAGTTTGAAAAGCACTATGTTGCACATTTTAAGGATTTTGGATTTTATCTAAAATTGAGATTTAGCAGTAATTGAGAACCACTAAAATATTTTAAGTTGGAGATTACATTTTCAGATTTGTGATTTAAAGTGCTCACTGTTGTGTCAGAAATACAGAAACATTATCTTTGGGAAGGGAAGCCATTGGCTGGGGACAGCAATGGGCCCAAGGCTTTTCACTATGTACCTTTTCACAGGCCCACTCTGATATGGTGGGCCCTGGCTAGCATGTGGCTTGTCTATGCTGTCCTCCTATCCCAACCCCATGCTCAGCCCTACACCATGAAGGATGGATATCCTACCCTCACATCAGGACTCTGCACATCTCACATATAGCTGCTTCTTTTCCACTTCTGGGGCCTAGGGGTGTGTACATGGGCCCTGTGTTTAGCCATAGGGAGGACAGCCCATGTGTAGGCTGTGGGAGCAGGCTAGCCCATTTGAGTAGAAACTCCTACAGTTCTAAGTACCTGAAGCCTAATCTGGGTGGGCACGTGCCCTGGGTCCCATGGACATCATCTGTTGGAGGGATACAGGTAGAAGAGGTCCACAGCAGGCCCTCTTAAGTGCAGAGGCCGTGCCGTCTGGCTTTCAGGCACGTGATGCCTTTTTGCACCTTCTATTTTAAATCATGTGAATGTATTTTGTTCTATGTGAGTATATTGTTTACATAAAAAATTAAGTGGAACATTAAATTATAATAAAATAAAATCATGTTGGCTCCAGTGTGGGGGGTGGACAGGAGAGGTACAACAATGGAAGCATGAACGGTTAAAAGGCTAGTACAGTTAATACTTGCAGTGTTTCAGCAGTAGTTGATATAATGCTTGGACTAGCATGATAGTAATGAAGGTGCGGTTTCAACCAATATTTTAAGTATTTCATTGTTATGTTGTTTAAGTTGCATAAACTCAGTATTATTAATTTTTTTTTTCTTAAAGAGTTTGTGGAAATTAAGCTTTCTGGCCCTCGAATATTTGAAAATGTTTTTGCTTTGCCCTCAGATTTCATTATAGTTGCTTAGAATATTAGGTTGAAATCATTTTCTCTCAGAACTGTGAAGTGATTATTCCATTATTTTCTAGCATCTAATGTTTATAAAGAGAAGTCATACCAGTCTGACTCTCATTCTTTTTGTATGATTTTTATTTTACTCCTCTCTAGGAGCCTTGTTTTTATTTTTTCTCCAACTTTTTACAAAAGCCTAGTGAACAGTTCAAAGGCTAGTACAGTTAATACTGTATACCCTCCACCTAGACTCACATGTTAAGTTTTAGCCACAATGGCTTTCTTATTTTTTTCTCTCCTTTTGCTCAGCCTCTTGAAAGTTACAAACACTTCACCCCTAAATACCTTATCATGTATCTTCTAAGAACAAGGATATTCCGGAAATCAAGATGTTTTTATTTAACTTTAGAGTTTTGAAATTTCATTAGTATATGTCAGAGTGTGTGTCTCCTCCACCCCTTTTTATTATTAGTCCTTTGCACTTGAGTTCTTTCAATATAAAGATTTGAATCTCAAGTTATTCTTCTGTCATTTCTTTTATTATTTCTTCTCCTCTATTATCTCTCTCTGTCTTTTTTTGACCTATAGTTAGAATAAGTGTTAAACCTCCATCTTAACCTTTTCCCATGTGTCCCTTCTCTTCTATCTTTTTATGCTACATCTTGGAGAGTCCCCTGAACTTATCTTTCAAATTACAAATTTGCCCTCCAGCCCAGTTCTATTATTCAGTGCTTCTATTGACATGTTTATTCAGCAGCCATAGTTTTAACTTTCAAGAACTTTCTTATTCTCTGACTGTTTCTTTCCCAGAGCAGCCAATTCTTATATTATGAGTATTTTATTCTCTAAGGATGCCAATTAAATTTTTAATTAGTCTCTTTTCTTCCCTGCTGAATCAGCCAGGATCCTTGCAGGAAATGGGTGGTACAAATGGGGTGACTCTCTACAAAGGTGTGGGCAGAGTTAAGGGAAACCCACAAGGGATGATAAACATTTTGAACTAGTAACATCTGGAAGTCACTGTCACCCCTAAACTTCAAGGGCAAAGGTTGGGTGTAGTTACTGGAACCCAGAGAGATCTACAGCAATAAGAGAAGGCTGCCTGCCTACAGGAACTGTGGCCTTCATTAGAGGAATATAACCACTTGTAGCCCTCCACATAAATACCCTGACTCCCTTCCCCTGACCTTCAGTTTGTTAGTGCCTCTCTAGTCATGAGCCAAACAGCAGGGGACCCTAATGACACAGTCCATAGAGGTGGGCATTTAGAAGCACAAAACAGGTATGGTAGGGCCGAGAGATGATTTGGAGGGGCAAATAGAAAATATTCAGCAAACCTATATTGTGTCTATTTCATGCTGTTTAGGAAGACATTTTGATGAGTGGATTGAGGATGCAAAAGAATAGCAATTGGGGCTGATGTGGCAGGGGAAAGCATCAGTAAAAATGAACTGCTCTCGTGAATAGTCAGGGTGAGAGCAGTTAAGAGTTCTGAGGGGATATTTTTGTTTAAGATTTGAGGACTCAGAAACAAGGATGGGAGATGGAAGAGAAGGTCTGCAGAGAAGAAGGGACAGTAAGGTAGGGATATAGCCTTAGGAATGAAGCTCTGCCAATATAATGGATCCCTCTGAGGTGCTTACATTCTTTTTTGTTTTCTTTGAAATTTGGAGGACAGTCATAGTTAGCATACACTCTTAGGGGATTTTCCCTCCCCCTATTGTCGCTGCCTTTTACCTCCAAAATGTCTGTAGAAGACTTCTATACTCGTTCTGAGGAATGATGGCAGAGTGGGCACTGTGCAGGGAGGGTGCCATGGGAGCTCAGGGAAGTGGGTTATGGTGTGGAGGAGTCCACAGTGAAGGTGACAAAGTGCTTTTGTGTCCAGATAGACTGGAGATGTGTACCTGGAAAGGGAAAGTTGTGCTGAGTGTTGAGGCACTGGGGTTCAAAATGGCATTGGCCATTTTGTTGAATAATAAGGGCTGGAGGATGATGGGACATCCAGGCTGCAATCTCTTGGGGTTATGTCATCTTTTCCACATCAGAGAAGCAACCAGGTTAAGTGGTATTAGAATGAAAGATTAAAAACTATACATTTTGGCCAGGCATGGTGGTTCACGCCTGTGAATCCTAACACTCTGGGAGGCCAAGGCAAGAGGATTGCTCGAGCTCAGGAGTTCAAGACCAGCTTGAGCAAGAGCAAGAGCCGTCTCTACTAAAAATAGAAAAATTAGCTGGGCACAGTGGCACGTGCCTGTAGTCCCAGCTACTTGGGAGTCTGAGGCAAGACAATTGCTTGAGCCCAGGTGTTTGAGGTTGCATTGAGCTATGATGACGCCACTGCACTCTAGCCTGGCCAACCAAGCAAGACTCTATCTCAAAAAAAAAGCATACATTTTAAAAGTAAATTTGTCTGAGAAAACGTAATTAATTTTGTTGTTAATTATTGCACCAGAATAACCAGGTCCAAGGAGATAATGAAATGATGATGATGGCTTCTTATATATTTTTCTCCAGATCTGAAAGTTTCCTTTTTATTCTGGCATCTCTTTGCTACTTCAAATGTAATCTAAATTTGCTGCACTGCAAGTCTTCACTGACACTTGACCCAGGCAAATCCATTTTTCTCTGCATGGACTCCCTAAAACTTTTATGTTTAGCACTGTTTCTCACTATTGCATCATGTTTTTTGGGAGGGTTGGTCATTATCTCTTATCTTTTAAAAATAGTGTTCATTTATTATATCTGTTATTCAAGTGGTTTAGGCATTTCCACCATTTCGGGTGTCTTCATGGACCTGTTTCTCCACTTCATATTACACATTCCTAAAAATAGAAGACTATCTAGTTGACTTCCTTGGTTTCATTTTATTTTTATTAAACTTTAAATACTATCAGATGCTTTCAGTGCTATGATAGATGCCCAGATCTTAGTTACTCAAATTGGTCAAAATTTCCTTAGAGAAATAGAGTAGACCCATATATGATTCCTGCCTACTTTCTTTTTCATTCTATGCCAGAGAAATTCACATACTTTCCTTACCCTCACTGCAGGGAGAGAAAGAGAAATAATAGGCCGGGCGTGGTGGCTCACACCTGTAATCCTAGC
>VBSM01000361.1:60693627-60733872 GCA_008086735.1 Cheirogaleus medius | reverse complement strand
AGAGTGAGACTCTGTCTCAAAAAAACAAAAAAAGAAATAATAGGCCCCTCTCCCCACCAAAAAACACCACACCAAACCATAGTGACTGAAAAAAAAAATACCAACAAACCTTAGCCTCTTAAAAATAAGCAGGCGTATGTTTTGTTTCTCCCTCTATTAGGAAGCAGCAAAGGCTCTAGGGAGAGAGATTTTGGTAGAAATTATAGATTTGTATATTTTTATTATTAGTTTAAAAATATTAAGCCAAAAATCAAAATACAAGATCTAAGAAAGGATTCTTAATACCTGTCAATATTAGTATTAGTTGGAGAGAATTAATTTGCATGCAAAACCAGGATTTCTAAAGTATTACATAATTTTCATAATTTTACCTTTCACTGTGTATATGGTAGTAATTCTTTTATCCATCCTAAACTTGCCTCTTTTAAGATTTCAGGGATGATCTATTCTTAGTTCAGGCTCTTTTTAACTTGTATTAGACTAAAATAAGTTCTAATCTTTGTAAAATGCCTTCAGTGTGTTGGTTTTAGATGATAATTATAGGTAGTATTTTGTATCATAATAGAAAAAAGCTATTACTATATTTTCAAGAAAATAAATTGTATTTCTGTGTTTTGTATTTTTCTGTCTTTAATAAATGGTCAGTATTTTAAGACACCAAGAATATTATTTTGTCCACGAATGTGTGAAAGACAAATGTGTGATCCAGAGCCTTTTCTACACCTGAGTACACATATTTTTTAGTTTTTGGCTTGCAGCCTTGTCCTTATTAGGCCCGATATCTTGTTTTTTCTTTTTTTGTTGTTGTTTGTTTTTAATCTTCCAGTCTTCTTGTTCCACCTTTCAAGCTATTTCATAAAGAAGAATGACTCTGCTTCAGAGTTTCTTCTCAGGTCTCCAGGATCAGACAGAAGGGAATGTGTGAGAGGGACAACTAAATGATTTTAGAGACCAAGTGAGTTTATACTGTAGTTATTTAAATTACAATGGATTGCTATTTCTTTTAAAATTGAAAAATGAAACAGATCTCTGAAAATTGAATGAGTAAATGGAAACAGGAAAGGGAGAAACTAAATAACAATATTTATTCTTATAAATCTGAGAAGCATCATAATAAATAATAACAGCACTGGGGGAAAATAATATTTTTTATAAACTTGCAAGAACACCGATAGTGATAATGAACCTCAAATATGCCAATAGTTAAGGAAAATATAAACTTATAAAGATTACAGTAATAGGTGTGAAAATGAGAAATAATAGAAAAAGGGAATGATTTAATGAGCTATTAAATTTGGCGACTAAAGGGGAGAGGCATTAAATGTAAGTGCAAAATTCTAATTTGTTGGATCAGAGGATCAATCCAATAGTAGGAAAAGTAGCTGGGGTAAATGCTATCCCAGTTGTTTCATCCAATTCAAATAGCACAATTTCTTATGTGATAGGTGACCTATATAACATACTCGATTAAAAAAACAAGAGCATGAAGATTTACAGGCAGATAGATGGGTGTAGAAAATGTAAAAGAGGACTGTTTGTTGTTGTTTTGCCTGTTACATAGAGATTGCTAAATTGTTATTAGTTTATCACCACACAGATTTTGCCAACATTAAAGTATATTGTCATTGATATGGATTTGTTACACTGTTAATATACTCTCTGTGTGTTCTCTTTCTCTCTCTTATATTTGATATTCCCTGAGCTGGTTAAAAAAAAACATACAACACCTGATTCTGACCTATGTTTTGATTTGGTGATTGATCATGACCTGTGGCTTTCAGATCTCAGCTCTTCCTTTGGTTCTCAAGTACATACTGCCCTAAATCATTTGCTATTTTGGTATTAAATAGTATATCATTGAGCAGAGTACTGTCTAGTTAGCTGAATCCATGATGCTTTGGGACCAAATACACTTTTTCTCATTATAGTCAAATATGTGGCCTAAGTCACCTTTAGGTTTATTGACTTTTTCCTTAACTATGGGCATATTTGAGAATCATTATGAATATCAGTGTTCTTGCAGGTTGATAAAAAATATTATTTTCCCCTAGTGCTCTTATTGTTTATTTACTCTGGAATCATCTATAAGCAAGATGTCTTTGCATATAATTCAAGAACAAAGGGTGTAGCTGTTTGAGGATTTGGATGATCATAGTCTGTAGGACAAAAAGGGGGCAGGAGGGAAATCTAGAGGTTGGCAGATATCAAACCTGTTTAGTGACAAGGTTAAATATTAGTTGACTAAGAGTCTAAGACTATTTCATGATGATTTTACCACTCATTGTTCATTTCTATGCCATGAATTTCAATTCTTTGTATCTAAAATTATACACATGGCTCAATTTTTTTTCTATTCATTTCATCATTGATAGAGGTAAAGTAAAAGTCTGTTTATTGCATATCCCAAAATATTTAGCTAAAATTAATTCTGATATATCCCATTTAATTTTTGTTTAAAATGAATAATATATTTTAAATCTATATTTGAAAGTGTTAAAAATTTAAATTTTTTATTTTTATATTATACATAAGTAGAAAATTTATATACATTAAATTTGTTAAAAAATTTTTTTGGTCAAGGCTATTTTTTTCCTTACATAACATGCCTTTCAGTTATTTAGGTTTAATCTACAGAATCAGATGTGGCTCACAAGTATCTATATTAGTGCATTGTTCTTTTTTCCTAAGGGAACTGTAAAATTAGGAAAAATTTATTGCTTTAATTTTACATTATGCACATTTTAAAGTTAGATGTACATGTGAGTTATCAATAAAATGGGTGAGATATTTCAAAGAGTAAAATGCATTTTTAAAGAAAATGTTAACTTTCTGAGTAGCAATTTTAATCACAAATTAAATCAAGGTTTATATACATTTATTGATTTAATTATTTAAATTTATTTGATTTGAAGTCAGTTTATTCTGATGGAAAGATTGGGAGGGGAAGATGGAAAAAGCAGTGTATACTTTCCCTCTTGAGACATTGAAAGATATCTGGCACAAATTTAACAAAGAGGGAAGAATATGTGGTTATTCCTGATTCTATTGGTCATTTGGGGGTGGGGGAAGGGAGAGGGAATTGCTACTTTCCAGTAACAAATTTTCAGAGGCTTAGTAGTGGTGGCTCCATGACACACTCAGTACTGATCTCACTTAATCATAATTTAAGTGAGATTAAATTAGTCTATGTAGTTAAAGTAGAATTGAGCACCCTGCAGATGCTGTACTCATTATAGTTATTGATGGCCTACTTTTACTGACCTAAAAAGGTAAATGAAAGAGGGAATTGTCTTTGCCTTTGAGGGATTTTCCCTCTAAAAGAGATTAGTTCACTGTCATTGCTGTTTATGTTCATATAACACTTTTCTATAATCTTAAACTCCACAGTACTTAACTAATCAATAGAAAAGGCAGACTTAATCTTCCCCCAAAGGAGAAAAAAGACTTAGCAGGTCAAATCAGGCAGGTAAGATCTCTCTTCCCACTCCAATTAGTAATTATAAAGTTGTATAAACAGGTGCTTTAAACAAAAGATGAGATCTGTGGATCAGGAATACATACACAGGGCATTAGTTTTAAAAGCCTTTGCAAAATTTCTTATACCATTTCTCTTTAAAGTGTTTTGGAATCTATTCCAGAAAAATGACCTCAATAAATTATCCTTTGTTAATGTTTTATTTAGTGGTATGGCTTTTTCCACAGATTAGATGATGTTTACTCCCTAATATAAGTGTATATACACATATGTGTTTTTTGTTTTTTGTTTATTGTTATTGTTTATTAATGCACAATAATTAACAGAGGCCTAGCTTTGGTGCTTTTGGGCTGAGAACTAAGGGGGAGATTTGTAGAAAACCAAAGTAGGTCAAAGAGTACCATGGTAAAGCAAAGGGGAAGTCCCTGAGTTTACTCGCATTGTCTTGGCTCTGGTGGAGTTCACTTGCATTGTTATGGTCTAGGCCTGTTTTCCTGAGGGTGGAAAAAATACTCAAGTTGCAGAAAAGTCTTGGGAATATTATCATAAGTAAGTTTTTAGAACAGTATGTTATTGTCAATTATTGGGAGGACCGGTAGGGGCAGCAGAAGGGAGAATAAAAATTAGAACTGAATTTATTCCTCAATTAATTCCATAGATCAAAAGCAAAAATATGCATGAATGTGACAGCTTCTCAAAGTATGAGGTAAGGAGTGCTGTGTGGGTCTCTGAAGGATGGAAACTAGCATTTCAAATTTTGCCTGCCTGTGCTTGTGCAGCACATATACCAAAATTGGAATGATAAAGGATTAGCAAGGATGACATGCAAATTCGTGAAGCGTTCCATATTTTTAAAAAAATTTTTAAATTTTTGCCTGCCTGTTCAGCTTTTTTATATATAGCCATATGGAAGTGACCACGTTTTAGAACCAAGGAGCTGTTCCAAGCTTTAGCAATCCATGTCATATTAGTTCTGAACATATGCAATTGAATAAACATTAAAAGCAAATCTACTGATTATTGGAATAGCAACTATCACATTTCTATGAAACACTGTTTTGTGTCTGCTTGAGTATGATTAAGCAGTGCTGTTAGGATCCAGGAGTGTACTTTAGCTGGCTTCAAAGATCCTAGACTTGTTTTTATATCTCAAAAGTTAAAATGAAATTTTTTCTTTAAATTTTAAGAAATGGCTTCCTCAGGTTGGTTAAATGTTAAGAGATTATTTTCTATAAATTATATATATTAATATATATGAAATATATGTGGAATTTCATAAATTTTGGAAAACTCCATATTAAATTTGGTGTTTCCTCAAATATAGTATACTTGGTATCTTGGATTATGTTATCTTTTAGAGCAGGAAGTTTATTCTCTGACTATATATTTCCTGTCTTAGGTACCCTCACACACATACCCTTTTTAAGGGTAAGAGACCCATGAGAACACTAAGGCTTTTGGAACTCAGAATTTTGCTGAAGTTATTTTCTATTCTCGTGTTTGCAAAGAATTGCTGACAACTTAAAAGCTATCAGATGAGTGAATACCAGTTGCCTAGATTGTTTGAAGATTTTGGACAAGTGTGGATCAGGATTTCCTGTAATTTTTCTTCCTCTTCTGGGGCTGTGTTGCCTCTATCTCTGAGCAATTGTATACTTGGAGAGAAAAAACAAAGCAAGGTCACTGGATCAAAATTACTTTTACTTCTGTGCCAAATGAATCTTTCCTTCTGTTACGTGTTACGATTTTTGGCATCTATTGGCATCTAAAGAGAGATTTGTAGTTAGAAGGGGGAATGTGAGATTTTTAAGACAAGAGATTTTTCTGAGCTGAACTCACACTTTTTGTGTAGAGTCATGTATCGTTTTAATAATAGGGATATGTTCTGAGAAATATCATTATGCAATTTTGTCATCGTTTAAACATCTTAGAGTGTATTTACACAGACCTAGATGGTATAGACTACTACACACCTAGGCTATCTGGTGTAGCCTATTGCTCTAAGGCCACAAACCTGTACAGCAGGTTACTGTACTGAATACTGTGGGCAATTGTAACACAATGGTAAGTATTTGTTTATCTAAACATAGAAAAGGTACAGTAAAAATACAGCACTGTTTTAATCTTATGGGACCACTGTTGTGTATTCGGTACTTCATTGACTGAAACCTTACTATGTGGCACATTACTGTACTTTGTTCATAGACAGCCAGTCCCTGCTCTTTGGCTGAAACGTGTTCCTAGAATTCATAAGATAAAGCAGATTATTGTCACAAGAAACTCATTTTTCTATGGATTATATGATCCAGTCGCTTAGAATCCATTTCTGAAACCTTTGTGTCTTGGGGTGTAGCTGAATGAGTTTTTGAAAAGGATATGTCAGAGGGAGACATGTTTTAAGAAGTAGGCATTCTACTAAAAGAATTGTAATTGCTTGCTGAATGAAGGGCATAATCCTAGCCACTGCCTTTAAACACCAGGGGTGCATGTAGGACAGCCTGAGTATTTTTTCTGGATCAGGAAATGAACAGCTGGGTTCCAGAAGATAAGAGAAGTATGAACTTCTGGGCAGAGGCAGATCCTTGAATAAAAAGAACTTTTCTTTGGAAACTGTAATTGGGTTTTGGGAATTGTTGAGTGTGTCAGTTAGGAATGTGTTTGGCTGCAAATAACAGAAAACCTTACTATGTGGTATAAACAGATAGGGGTCTTGCGCTATAAGAAGTCTTAATTTAGGCAGTCCAGAGCTGATGTGATGCTCCACTATATTAATGATGACCCTGTAATGATGACCCTGTACCATCCTTTGAATATGGATTTCATCCTCAAGGTCACAAAATGGCTGTCGTACCTTCAAGCATCACTGTATTTGTTAACAAAATTGCTGTGTAACAGAAATACCCAAAAGATATCAGATTAAAACAATAAACATTATCTCACACAGTTTCTGAGGGCTGGGAATTTAGGAGTGATTTAGCTGTGAGGTTTTGGCTCAGGATCTATCTGTAGGTTGCAGTGAAGATATCAGCTGGGGCTACAGTCGTCTGAAGGCCTGTTTGAGCTGGAGATATGCTTTCTAAACCGGTTCATATGACTGTTGGTGGGAGGATTCAGTTCCTCACCACGTGGACCTCTCCACAGGGCTCCATGGGACCTCCAAGGCATGGCAACAGGCCTTCCCCAGAGCAAAAAATCTGAGAGAGAGAGAGATAGAGAGAACTTGGGGGACAGAGAAGGGAGGGATCCCACAGGTGGAGACAAGAACAAGGTGGAAACTGTAATGTCTTTTTATTTTCCTTTGAGACTGGGTCTCGAGTCAGTTGCCCAGGCTAGAGTACAGTGGTGCAGTGGTAGCTCACTGCAGCCTAGAACTCCTGGGTTCAAGTGATCCTCCTGCCTCAGCCTCCCTAGTAGCTGGGACTACAGGCACGGCCACCACACCTGGCCGAAGCTGCAATGTCTTGTATAACATAATTTTGGAAGTGTTGTCACTCATGCCATATTCTTTTGATCATGTAACCCTGATACAATATGGACTACACAATGGGGACTACACAAGACTGTGAATATCAGGAGGCAGGCATCATTGGGAGCCATCTTGGAAGCTGCCTGCTACACTTCTCAAATATGTTCTAGTCATTAAGGAGGAGGAAAGGAAAGAGGCGGTGCTAGCAGACATCTGCTTGTATCTCATTGGACAGAGTTGTGTTGATGGCCTCTCATAGGAGGCTCTATATTAGAGATAGGCAGAAGGGAGTTGGAGATGGAATTTAGGTTAGTCTAATGTCCGTTGTGTGCCACTACCAGGGCATTTGATGATGGTAACTACTTTTAATTTGCCTGTATTGCCTGTTCTTAGATTAACAGTTCATTTTCTAGGAGGAGATTAATCAATAAAAATGTGAATAAAAGTAGCCCCAAAAGTTGTTTTTTGGTTTTAAGTGTAGTGATTCCTCACATTGTTACAGAAATAAAGCTCTCTCTGGTGGCTAGCTACCAGGAATATCTAAACTTTACTAAATTATGAATCATAATGTAGTTTGTTGTGAGGAAATTTTAGGTTATTTTCTTCTCTGTATTCTTTTACATTTCTTTGCATAAAATATTTTGGCAGTAAAAATTCTGAAATCTGAAACTATACCCAATGTCTATGTTTTCAGAGCTAAAAAGATAAATTCTTCCCAACAACAAACAGTTGTTGAGTTCCTACCATATACCATGGGCAATTAGTATATAGCTTACAAAATTTGGGGAGGAAATTTTAAATAACCTCTGCCAGGCACTATTTTACTTGATGATCATTTCTCCTTTGTAATGATTACTAGTTTTTCGAGAACCATATTGTTGATTGGATAACCATCTGTTTTCCATATTTTTAATAGTTAATGTAAAATTACATTTCCGAAAAATACGATACAGGTTGAAAACATGGAAGTAGAATCTGAACTTAAACTGCAGACCCAACAAAGATTGGAGAGGAATATGGAGGGACTTAGAATCAAAAATAAATTGAAGGGAGGTAAAGACCAGGAACCGGCCCTCTCTTTCCTCTCTTCACCAGGTAGGAAGAGGGTTCTTTTTCCAGGAAGGAGGGAGAACCACATAGCTATTTGCAGGCAAAGGTGAGAATTAGAATCTAGCATAAGCAGGGGTCTAATGCCTCAAAAACGTATCCCACTGGGACAGGGGCTGGTTCCATAAGTATATTGGGACAACTGTTCACTTCCTTGGGAAAACATGAAGTTTGAACCTACCTTACACTAACAAATATAACTGCTATTTAATTTGATCTCAATTTAGGGAAGGTCTTTTAAAGCATGAAAACCAGTGAAGAAATCTTTAATGGAAAAGATAGTGTTGATTGCATAAAAATTCAGCATATAAAAAAAATCATAAAATGTAAACCAAAAATTGGAGGGAAAAGTATTATATATGAAAAATACTAATATTCTTAATGTATAAAAAGCTCTTAAAATCAATAAGAAAAACAAAAGACAAAAATAGAAAGATGTTATAAACAAAAATTCCAAACAAATGTGTAAAAAAGTTCAACTTCACAATAATAGAAGAAATTTTAAAAGAGACCTTTTTTTGCCTAGTATCCTAGTAGAGATTTTTTAAAATGATAATCCTTATGTAGGTCAGGATGTTATGAAATGAGCTGTCTCATACACTGCTTATAGGTATGTCAGTTGATGTAACACGATTTTTTTATATCTTTTTATCAGTAATTCCATCTAGAAGAAAAATAACATTTATTCACATTAGATCTAAAGGAATCCTTTAATTGTATTTTTAAAGGATTATAAAAATCAGATGTAACTATTTTTCACCTTTAGATTATATTACTCTCTTGTATTAAGTTGAGAGAAGTATTGAACTTAATGTTCTTCCCTTCCTCTCACCTCTTGTTTTTGTTAGTCAAATTATTATTTTTATATTCTTTTGATTTATGACATTTAAATTCTATTCCATAAGCATAACTCCCAGAGTTCTATATTTAAGTGAATTTATTGTTCATCACTGGTATGAATAATCAATAGAAAATTAAATTGCCAATAATTTAGATCTGTGTTCAGAGAAGTTTTCCCAGATCCCCCCAAAAAATTAAGGAAAAAAGAAAAGAAACTTCTTGCCAATAATATTTAAAATAGAAAAAAAATTGACAAGGGAAAAATTTGAACAAGAAATAATCCCAAAATAAAGATGAAAATTACTGAAACTGTACAAAGTAAATTTAATTATCAATAAAAGAAAAATCAAATTTTCTTGTCACATTTGGCAAAATAAGACTTGATAAAAATAATGGCCACAAAAGACAACTCACAATGGCAGAACCTGTTAACAATCAAATTTGATATAGATAATCAAATTTGACATGACAAAAACCTGATGAAAGAATCAGATCTTCATTGTAAAATTTATGAGAAAAAAAACTAATATCAATGAAAATAATTTTGGAAAACTGAAAAGTGAAAGAAATAGATGTGATGTAACTACATTTATAAATAATTGATCATAGAATTCAATTGCTTCAGAAAATACTTTCTAGATGAAATTCATTATTATTGGTATAATTCTAATTAATAAAAATACATTCAGAAATATGGAGTCAAAACATTCTGAACCATCGAGATTCAAAAAAATAAAGGAATATTACAGTGGATCTGCATGTTAACTGGGATTAGAAAAGATTTATTATTCTAGAGTCAAATTTACTGAAAGTAACACAGTTTTTATGAAGCAAACAATCTTGTCATATTATGATCGTTGACATCTAGAGAGGATGTTTTCAGACTGTATCTTGGAAATACCTTTTATTGCTTTTCCTCTACCCTCATCTCCCAAAGCCTGATGAATAGCCCATGCTTTTCCAGCTTATTCTCAATAAAATGTTTACTGTATCCATTTTCATAACTCTAATACCATCGTTCCTGGGCTACTGTACCTCTGTGACTGAAACCTATGTCAACTTTCCTACTTCCAGACCAGCCATGAGGGTTGATTGACCCACATCTGTCACGACCTAGCCCAAAGCCATTTTCTAGTACTCTTTTTATAGAATTCTCTTTGGTAGTTGATATATTTTGGACTCAGAAGGAAAAAACAAACCCCTCTTAAATTTGTCTGTATTTGAGTTTGCTGGAAGAGGTATTTAAAAGCTACCACTTTTATTCCTGAAGTATTCATACTTATTAATAGGATATTTTCAAAACTGAGCATTCATTCTTCTAGTCCTTGCCTCATTAAATCCAACTTTATGAATTTTCTTCCCCTTAAGTATTTGAATTTCAAATAAAAGCAGTGAAAGCATCTGTGCCTTCACATTGCATTTAGGGATGCCAGCATCCTTAATGTGGCCCAGGAGGGCTTTCACTGGTCCAGCCTCATCTCCATGTTCCGCCTTGCTCTCTGCATTCTTACTTAGTTCACTGGCTTTGTTGTTGTTCCTGCTTTAATTCATCACAGTCCCTCCTATCTTGGAGACTTTCTCATGTTTCTCAGTCTGCATGGAATGTTCTCTCCTCTTTCCTCCCTCATGCTTTATTAACACCAACTTACCCTTCGTGTCTCAGTATAATTGTCAATTATGTAAAGTGGGATTTGTAGCATATGACTTAAGACTCTGCCTTCATATTGTTTCTATCCCAGCTCATTATTTACTGGCTATATAATCTTAAGTAAGTTATTTGATGTCTCCCTGAGCCTCAATTTCATTATCTGTAAAATGAGAGAAATTAATTCTTACTCATAAAATACTGTGATTATTGAATGAGAAAATGAAATAAGCCTTATAAAGTACCCAGTGCAGGGCCTGACTAGTGTTGAATGAAGTACTCAGTAAATGTTAGATAAAATTATTCCCAACCTACCTTCTAGTCCTAATTTCCTGCTGTGTGTAGACACATACACACACACACAGTGCACACATGCACACACCCCACTACCAGTCTAGACCAACTCCTTTTATTGTATAGTGGCATGTATCAACATACATCTCTTATTTCTAACATTTATAATTTACCACAGTTGTGATTTTAAATTAGTTTCTTGATTGATTAATATCTATCTCCCTTAACTGGATTATAAACTCTGTGGGATAGTAACTGTGTAGTTTTGCTCACCCTGTTCTCAGTACTTAGCCCATATTAACTCAACAGTAAATATTTTTGAGTGTATGAACAAATGAATGAACTAGAGATATATTTTGTCTCCTCTCAAAACTGCGTACTTGGTGCTAACAGTGTTTTCTCTAATACAGTTTTGTCTTTAAGCCTATAAATCACAAATTCAGTACAAATGACTAAAGAATGATCTAGTACCAGAAACTTATATAAAACTTATTTGTCACTAAAAATTGTTTTCAGGCCTTTTTGACTATTTGAATAGAGCATTTGAAAAGTATTAAATAATGAAGACCCTCATTTTCAATAACATTGGAAAAGGATTACACTAAAAATTTAAGTGAACAATGAAACTGAGATAGACTATTTTGAGTAATGTTTGATCTCAACTGTGTAAAAATGCGCACAAGAGAAAGAGCCAAAAGTAAATATATCAGTGTGTTAGCAGTAGCTTTCTGAGTGGTAGGATCATGATCAATTGTAATCATTTTGTATTTATATTTATATATTCATATTGGTATAGTTTATCCTTTCTTGCAGCAAAACTTAGCTGTATATTGACAAAACTTACCTTTTAAACTTTCTCAAATATTTCTGGAATGTATAGGGAGATATTCGTCATTCATTTATGTAACAAGTATTTACTGAGTAGCTGCTAAGTGCCAAGCACTGTTCTAGGATAAGGGGATAAGGGGATGAGACTATAATAAAATAGGCAGAAATCTCTGCCTTGTTGAATTTCCATTCTGATATATTTGCAGCAACTTGTCTGACTTTGGTTTGAAACTACTCTTCCACATCTTTCCTAAAAACTATTGATGTCTGCTATGGTTGGAATGCATCCTTTCCAAAATTCAGGTGTTGCCAATGTAATAGTATTAAGAGATGGGTCTTGAATAGGTGATTAGGCCACATGGGCTGCTCTCTCATTAATGAAATTAAGGTACTTATAGAGGCTAACTAGCTTTTGGCCTTCTGCCTTCTGCCATGTGAGGATGCAGCAAGAAGGCCCTCACTAGACCAAATGCTGGTGCCTGGATCTTGGACTTCTCAGCCTCCAAAACTGTGAGAGAAAAAAATTCTGTTCTTTAAAATTACCCAGTCTCAGGTATTCTTATATAGCAGCACAAAATGGACAGAGACAATGTCATGTTAATGATTTATTGTTTTTGTATCTTGTATTCAATTATAGAAAAAAAGCCAATAAGTACAATTCCCAAATTCTACAACCTTTTTAAATGTTTTTCAGACCTTAAAACCCTATCTTTGACCTAACAGTAAGTATAATAGTGATAAGAGGGACCCAGTTTAAACATTCCTTAAAAGGTTACATTTCCTTCTTCAAAGAGTCAATTCATATAATGTTATTCATATACAGTGTTGCAGCTTATTCAACTCCTTTTATGTTAAAAATAATCAGCTGATCTGTTACATTTTCACTAAAGTAGCACCATTGTAGTCTCACTAAGTTCCAATGTTGAGTAAATAAATGAAAATTTTAAAATCTTTCTAATAAACTACTCTGATCTTCTTTGAAACTTCTTCAAACCCTGCTGTTTTATAAAACCAATTTTAAAGCTACTGATCCAAAAGAATTGAAATTGACCTCTGAAATGAGTTCCGCTGTTTTCTTAAGAGATTTCTTGTTTGCTCCAGAAGTTACCTTGCAAATCAGTTGTTTAGGACTCAGATTATATTTCTATATATAAGCAGTATTAATACTAGGTGATTAGCTTCAGGCATCAGCTCAGGAAAAGTATTCAACACATTCTTACCTGAAAAGTCATGCTCATTGTACAGCTTTTGCCATACAAACTTCCACTTATAATATTATTTCTGTGGAAGTGTGTATTTTGAGGACCACATCTCCCCTACCTAAGTAGTAGAAGTGAAGCTGTGTTTGTTCCTTCTTTCCTTTACATGCTAGACTGGGATCTAGAGACCAGAAGGTGAGTATGGAAAGGAGAGGAGGCTAGCAATGAGTGGTTATTTGTTAACACTGGTATTTTATTAATACCTCATGCTTACTAAAAGAAGGTAGCTCTCTGGGAAGGTTGTTCTTCCTGTGGTCAGACTGTAATACAGCTTTTGCCCTTAGGCTGAGAGACCTTGGTTAAGGATTGTGTAAGTAAGTAAGTATTGTCTGTGTTGTGATTTGGCTTGGAGGTGGGAGGGAACTTCTGCTGTTTGCCCATTTGTACAGATAGGTTATTTGAAAGTTGGAGACTGCTTTGATGTTAGCCTGCCTCCCTTAGGATGCTAATTTCATCAATCTTTCAGACCATTGCAACTAATTATTCCTCTTTCAATAATTTTTACATATTTAGTCTATTTTTAATATTTAAAAACTTGCCATACTGTCTCTATCCTTAGCAAGATGGTAAGTCTATGACTCACTATAAATTGAAATGGCTTTTTTAGCAATTAAAAAAATGTTCTGTGTGTCTTTTCTAGGCTGGGGATGTCTTCTCTGTTTCTAGGCCCCGATTGTGTTGACCGCTACTTAATGGTGCTGTTGCAGACAGACAGCACCCTCAGCTGATAGCACAGTTGGTCAGTCCTTCAGCAGTTCCCAGCTGGGCTGGTTATTGCTCTGTTTGGACATGTTTAGATTTGAAGTTCCTCCCTTCCATTGTGAGTAAAGCAAGATTGTGACATACCACAAAACCTGTTGGAAAGTAAAAAAGTAGTTAAATCAGATGCCTATAAACCAGTATGGCTTTTTCACTAAGTTGTCCAATATTTTTACTTCACATACAGAGTTTTAATAATCAGTTGTTCCTGTACTTACAGCCTTTGCTTTGTTATATTTTATAACAGTTTTATTTATGAATTTTCATTTTAAAATTTCTTTTAAAGCTGTTACTTAGGTTTCAAACTGAAGTCAGACATGTAGTTTTATTTACTTTCTGTTCTCTGGGTATTTATGTCTGTTTTGACATTGAATTCCTATGATGCAATTTTGTTGAGAATTTTTTTTGAAAAGAGTTTTATGTAAATGAACTTCCTTTTGATTCTATATAATTAAAAATATATTAATATAATATATAATTATTTCAATATGATGTTATATATCAATGAATAATAATAGATAATATATTAATATAAATGCCCACTCCTCTTTTTTATTATAAACATTTTTTAACTGACACGTAATAATCATATATATTTATGGGGTGCATAGTAATGTTTCAATTACAATGTATGTGATCAGATCAGGGTAATTAGCATATCCATCATCTTAAACAGTTATCATTTCTTTGTGTTGGAACATTCAGTATCCTCTCTTCTAGCTATTTGAAAATATATAGTATATTATTGTTAACTATAGTTATCCTACAGTGCTATATAACACTAGAATTTA
Organism: Cheirogaleus medius; assembly: GCA_008086735.1. Classification (NCBI taxonomy): domain Eukaryota; kingdom Metazoa; phylum Chordata; class Mammalia; order Primates; family Cheirogaleidae; genus Cheirogaleus; species Cheirogaleus medius. The sequence goes on along the minus strand of VBSM01000361.1, from coordinate 60,719,408 downwards.
TTCCTCCTATCTAGCTGTAATTTTGTATCCTTTAACAAATCTCTTCCTATCCATTCCTTCCCTCTACCCTTTTCAGCCTCTAGTAACCTCTGTTCTACTTTTTACTTGTATAAGAACAACTTTTTTTTTAGCTTCTGCATATGAGTGAGAACATGTGGTGTTTAACTTTCTGTTCTGGCTTATTTCACTTAACATAATGTCCTCCAGTTTCATCCATGTTGCCACAAATGACAGGATTTCATTCTTTTTTTATGGTGGGATAGTATTCCACTATGTATATGTACCAATTTTTTTTTTATCCATTTATCCTCTCTCTCTCTTTTTGATACCAGCTTTTCCTGCTCTGGTGTGCCAAGATGTTCTCCATGGCTTCCAGGAATTATGGCTATCATTTATTCATTCATCCATAATTCTGTCAGTGTTTGTTGAAAGCTAGCTCTGTGTAGAGAAATGTGCCAAGCAAAAAGGATAGAGATACTAAGTCCCAGTCCCTGTCCTCAAGAGGCTTGTGGTGGAGGAAATAGAGGAGTAAACCATTAATATGTTTTAAGTACTTGTCCCCTCATGTTTCATAGCTCTGAACTTCACAAATAAATGTTTAGTTAGGCCTTTATGATCATGGAAAACAAAAGATTAAGGTAGGTACATTTGTGAAGGTAGTTCTTCTTGTCACTTTGTTTCAATAAATTTTGAAAGCAAAAACATTACATCAGATTTTTTAAAAGCTTGTAAATGTAATGTTTGTTACTTACATTCTGCAGTATGTGAATTATTGGAGGGTTTTTTATTTACAGAAAAGGATAGGATATGCTCATTTCAATACATACAGTGTTCAAAATTGAATTCTTTCTTTTTTTATTTTCATAGTTCTAATAAGAATTTTATTATACAGCCATAGTGTAATTGACACGTCTCCAAATTTCAATGATACTAAATATAGATCTACATGGTAAAGCAGAATGATTGCAACACATTATCTGGATTCTATAATTTTATGTATTTTAAAACTAGAAAGGAAAAAAACGTCCAAGTTCATCATGATAGGAGAGGTCCCAGCAGGACTCTGCCAGAGTCCAGGCAACATTTAATAGTATGTGCTTCCATATTTACATAATAGTCTATAGTTTTGGTCAATGGACTATTCAAGTATATATGATTTTACCACTCCTTTGCCCAACGAAACTGTGTCACAGCCACCACATAGCTGTGTTATAGTCATATTTATCAGTTTACACAGTCACAATCAGGGTTCTTCCACATCATGCCTCACATTTGTTTATTTAAGAAACATGTATTATCTACTCTGTGCAAAGTTCCATGCCAGGCACTGGAGAGACAGATAAGGCAAAGACCTCACTCTTAAGGAGCTCATAGACAGGTGGACAGGATAAATAGGCAATTATAGTACATAATGGTAAGTGCTGTGAAAGAGAGTTCTGCAGAGGGCTTTGGATGGTTGGGGACGAAGGGACACAGAGATGGAATGGTCAGGGAAGGCTCTGTAGAAGAGTAATGCCTCAGCTGACTCCTGAAGCCTGATGAAAGAGTAGCCAGCTGAACAAGTGGGAGATAAGGTGCTCTAGTCAGAGAGATTAGCTTGTGCAAAGTACAGAATCTCAAGAGTTACCGAGTCCAAGTAAGTTGAACTCAGTATTGTTGGAGACATAGGCAGAGACAAGATCCAGAAAGGAATTGTATGCTATGTGAAGAATCTGAATATTTAATATTTTGAAAGTTAGGGGGAACCTATAAAAGATCATCATCAGATCTGCATTTCAGAAAGATTCCTCCAGTGTGGAGAATAGGCTAGAATGTAGCAAGGACGGTGAGACTGAAGGAGGCTATTGCTCTAATCCAGAGAGACCTGGTAAGGGACCATATTGATGGGCTTGGGGTTGAGGATAAGGGATAGATTTGACAGTTTTTAGTAGGTAAAATATTCAGAAGTTGGCAAGAGATTAGTAAGGGAGTTAGAGGAGCTAGCTAGGTAAGGACTTGCAGGTTTCTGCTGGACAACTGGATGTATGATGAGGTTTTCATGGAGATAGGGAATATAAGAGCGGTGAATATAATGCGGTGAAATGGGTGGGGGAAAGGTGATGAATTCACCTTTTTTTCCTCTTGAATTTTACATGACTATGGGACATCAAGGTAAAATATATTAGGTAGCTAGGTAAATGGGCCTCAGATTCAGAAGAAAGGACTGAGATGTAATTATAGGCTTGGTCAACAGTCATTGCTGAAGTTGTGGAAAAATGAGATCACCCATGGCAATCTGGATCTTCTATGTTTTCTTCTTGAAGTTTTATAGTCTTGTGTGTTACATTTAGGTCTGTGGTGCATTTTGAGTTATTTTTTTGTGATGGGTGTAAGATTTGGATCTAAGTTCATTTTTTTTTTAAATTTTCTTTGCATATAGATGTCCTATTGCTTCAGAATCCCTTGTTGGAAAAACTATCCTTTCTCTACTGAATTGTCTTTGCTCCTTTGTCAATGACCAGTTGACTCTTTTTAGGGGTCTCTTTCTGGGCTCTCTATTCTGTTCTGTTGATTTGTGTCTGTTCTTTCACCAATATCATGCTATATTGATTGCTGTAGCTTTATAGTAAGTCTTGAAAACAGTTAGTATGACTGTTCTTCAGTATTGTGTTGGCTATTCTAGGTCTTTTGCCTTTCCATATAAACTTTTGAATCAGTTTGTTGATATTTGCAAAATAGCTTGCCAGGATTTTAATTGGAATTGTATTGAATCTATAGGTCAAGATGAGAAAAATTGACACTTTAACATTACTGAGTCTTCTAATCCCTGAACATTAAATATTTCTCCATTTATTTGAATTTTTTATTTCTTTGATCAGAGTTTTATAATTTTTGGTATATAGATCCTATACATATTTTGTTGGATTTATACCTATTTTGTTTTTTGTTATTGTAATTTTTAAAAATTTCAAATTCCAATTGTTTATTGTTGGTATACAGAAAAGGAGTTAACTCTTATATATTAACTTTGTTTCCTGCAACCTACTGAACTCCTTATTAGTTCTAGGAGTTTTTTGTAAATTAAACAGTTTTGTATACAATTGTGTCATCTACAAATAATGACAATTTTATTTCTTCCTTTGTGATCTGTATGGCTTTTATTTACTTTTCTTGCCATATTGCCCTCACTAGAACTTCCAGCACTATATTGAGTAAGAATGGTGAGAATAGACATCCTTGCCTTGTTCCTGATCTTAAGAGGAAAGCATTCAGTCTTTCACCATTAAATATAAAATCAGCTGTAGGTCTTTGTAGAGGTTCTTTTTAAAATTGAGGTAATCCCCTTCTCCCCCATTCCTATTTTTCTGAAAGATTTTTTAAAATTGTAAATCAGTGGTGAATTTACTCAAATGTTTCTCTTCATCAGTTGATATGAACATATGATTTTTCTTCTTTGGCCTGTTAACATGATAGATTACATTGATTGATTTTCAGATATTGAACCAGCCATGCATTCCTGGAATAAATCCCCCTAAGTAATGGTGTATAATTTTATATATTGTTGACTTCTGTTTACTAATATTTTAAGAATTTTTGCATCCATATTTATGATGGGCTATATTTTTCTTTTTTCATACTGTCTTTGATTTTGGTATTAGGCTAATACTAGCTTCATAAAAGGAATTGGGAATTGTTTATTAGGTGAGTTGTGTTAGGAATTGACCCATTTCATCCAAATTGTCAAATTTATGAGTGTAGAGAGATCACAGTATTCCATTATAATTTTTTGGTCTTTAGTAATGCTCCATTATTTCATTCTTGATATTGGTAATTTATGCCTTCTCTCCTTTTTTTTTTTATATCAGTCTTGCTAGAAGTTTTTCAATTTTTTTCTTTTTGAATAACCAGTACTTTGTTTCACTGATTTTTTTCTTTCGTTTTTGTTTTCAATTTCATTGATTTATGTTCTTTTTTTATTTTCTTTCTTCTGCTTGCTTCTCAGTTGATATTGCTCTTCTTTCTCCAAGCTCTTAAGGTAGAAACTTAGATTATTTATTTGAATTTTTTCTCTTCCTTAATGTATACATATTAGTGTTATAAATTTCCCCTTCAGCACTGCTTTAGCTGTGTCCCACGTATTTTAGTATGTTTTATTTCCATTTTCATTCATTCATTCATTTTACAAATTTCCCTTGATACATTCTTTTTTACTCATAAATTACTTATAAGTGTGTTACTTAGTTTCCAAGTGTGTCCAAGTTTCCATTTTCCTATCTTTCTATTATTTCTAGTGTGATTTTATTGTGATCAGACAATAGATACTTTGAATGATTTTAATTATTTTAAATTTGTTCAGATTTGTTTTATGGCCATAAAGTAATCTATTTGGGTTTATATTCCCTGGGCATGTTAAAAGAATGTGTATTTTCTTGTTAGACGAAGTGTTTTATAAATGTTGATTAGATCCTGTTGGTTAATGGTGTTATGGAAATCTTCTGTGTCTTTGCTGATTTTCTGTATAGTAGTTCTGTCAATTGTTGAGAGAGGATATTGAAGTCTCCAGCTATAATTGTGAATTTGTCTATTTCTCCTTTCAGTTCAGTTAGGTTTTGCATCATGGATTTTACAGCTCTGGTGAATGTACATCTTGGTAGTTTAATCTTTTTATCATGATATATAATGTCCCTGTCTGTCTCTGGTAATTTTCTTTGCTTTGAAGTCTACTTTATTTGATATTAATATGGCCATTCCTGCTTTTTTAAAAAAAATTGTGGTAAATAACTTCTACCACTTCTTCATTTTCCTCAAAATCCCTGCTTTGTCTTAAAGGTCACTTGTTAGTGGCACAGGTATTTGTACAAGTAGGTTTGGTAGATTTACTGCATTGTTCCTGGAGAAAAGAAATAGCAAAAGGTTGTCTGCTATTTTTATGTTGCAATTTAAAATGTTGCACACTGTGCAAATTGAGGATATGTTATTTTAAAAGTTTATGCTAATTTGTCACATAGATGGTTAACAATTCATTTGTTTTTAAGAAGTTAAAATAAAATTGAGGAAGTGATACCAAGGACTCCTGTTTTAGTTTAATCATTGTAGCAAAACACCTGATGTAATTTGCTGGAGTTGCACCAAGAGTCCTTGGACAAGTGTTTACACAAAGAATGAGAATGGCAAAACTAAAATGATAAACTTATAATACCTTTCCCACATTTAACAACTAAGGTGACAGAGAAATCAAAGCCCAGACATTAAATACAACCTTTTCATTCTTTCTCAGTCCCCACTACCACCCTCAAAACATCTCAGTTTAATACTTTTTTGCCTAAACAATTCAAAAAAGTATATTTAAATAAATGTAATGTCTTATAAATTAGGGGAGACCTGCCAAACTTAATTATTTCTTTGTGAAAGGAGGGAGAATTGGGGGTTTTGTTATTGTTGCTTAAATAACTCATATTAGTGCTACAGTGGAAGACTAGCAACTCAAATAATAATCTCTAATCTCATGACTGGGGTCTTCATGCTAGAGATAATACTGTACTCGATATCAATGGGCCATGTGTTTCCACTTAGTTGTTTTCCCAATCATGGTTCCTAAGTGAGTTCAACCATCCACGTTCTTTCACAGTCCTCCGTTTGACGGTACATACATGTTTGTGAAATCCTAGCCACAGCTGTGGTGCAGTCTGTGACCATGGAATAACGGCCCTCAATTATGCTTTCTCCTCACTCTCATCTCTGCTTCCTTTTCATATTTGAAACCACAATAATTGACTTGATTAACTTATTTTCTGTATTAACAAGACTCTAGTTAGGAAAAAAGAAAGATCAGCAAGGTTCTTGAAAAACTGAATTGGTAGCCAAAAGAATTCTTACTAGAAAGTTAGTTTGTAAATTTATGAAAATACCTCTTCCCGTTTCAGGTAATTCATTTTGCTATTTGAGTCGATGAACTTACAATCTGCAAATATAAGTCATCTTTATATAATTTGGTGATGTAGGGTTTTTAATACCAGTGATAGGACTATGAACCTTCTATTTGAGATGCTTTAGCAGTGCTTATCAAGATAAAGATAGCCAATGCTTGCTGGCAGTACTCAATAAGAAAAGCCACAAGATAGCTCTGTGATTTGCAGATTTGATGTTCTTGCTTCTAAGTTGCTTTAAATTGGACCTCATCTTGAACTGAAAATAATAAAATATAATGATGACACTAGATACTATTTGCAAAAGTGAGGGGAAATTACAGAAAATTCTCAGTCATTTGTCATATTTGAAAGGGTAGGATGGTATGGTTAATAAGCTATTATGACTTAAAGGTTTTATGCAGCGTATGCAATCTGTATTTTAGAGAAATTTGTGAAGTAGGCAAAATGAATCTTTAGCCATGGTCTTCATCCACCCCCTGTGGAATTCCTCCCTTGCTCTCAGGCACAGAGCCTATTCTTTTTATTTATTCTTTTTCCTCCCCTCCCCTGCTCCAATATGCCATCAAAACCTGCTCTTAGGGAAGGAGCTGAGCCCTACAATGGAGTTACATCATTCATGCAGTTAATTCATGCAAATTTATCTATTCTTGCTCATCAAAAAAATTTTTAATGTAGGGCAAAAAATATTTTAAGTGTAAGTATCATAGGCAATTCTGTCCCACATCCCACTCAGTGAGCATATGCCCCTAAGTTAGTGTGAAATAGGAAACAGAAATATACTATATTCCCTTTGGTCTGACTTCCTGCTGGCTTCTCAACATCTCATTGTGCTAAGGGTAATTCAGGTGTTAAAGACTTGTGCTTTTTTATACAAGGCTCCTAAACACAAGCCAATGACTCCAACTACTGCTAGAGCAAATAAAGTTATCTGTTCTAATTTTGCAGGACAAAATGTCTGCTTTGGATATACTAAGAAGTGAGCTATCAGTCGCCAACATACTACCTTCCAAAAGAGATTTTCAGGGGTAATTGTACGTGATTTTGACCTTACATGCCTGCATGAGGTTTGAATCCATTATATAGCTTAAAGAGTTTTCTCTTTATAGAGTATTGCATTTTAACAGAAGATAATGGAATTAATCTGCTTATAGAATTATAGGCATTATTGAACCTCAACTAAATATGTAAAAGAAAGATAGCTAGGTGTCATTTTACTATTTTCATCTTTAAGGAAGAGTTTGGGTGACAAGTTTTTGTCCCTCTTTTTTTTTGTAATAGAACTTCTGAAATTATATCAACCAAGCAGCCATTTACTCTAGCAAATCCTAAGGCCAGTCCTGATTTTATGCACAATTGTCCAAGTTTCTAAAAACTTTAATATGATAAATACATCTATATTAAAATTGTATATTTTGGCCAGGCATGGTGGCTCACACCTGTAATCCTAGCACTCTGGGAGGCCAAGGCAGGAGGATCGCTCAAGGTCAAGAGTTCGAAACCAGCCTGAGCAAGAGCGAAACCCCATCTCTACTATAAATAGAAAGAAAGAAATTGGCCAACTAAAAATATATAGAAAAAATTAGCTGGGCATGGTGGCGCATGGCTGTAGTCCCAGCTACTCAGGAGGCTGAGGCAGAAGGATTGCTTGAGCCCAGGAGTTTGAGGTTGCTGTGAGCTAGGCTGATGCTATGGCACTCTACCCTGGGCAAAGAGTGAGACTCTTGTCTCAAAAAAAAAAAAACAACTATATATTTCACCTCTAACTCTCAATTTCTTCATCTATGGAATGAAAGCATCAGTACTTAGACATTCCAAGTCTCTATTCTAGCTTCGCTCAATTTATTTTATAATTATTTTAGCTCTGAAATTCTATAATTATTGCATTGGATATGAAATAGATGCTGAATATAATTCATTGTTTAATTGAGAGGATTGTAACATCTTGGAGTACTTCAAAGTCATTGTGAATTAAGGTTGCTTTAACTATTGCTATGCAAAGGTACTAATTAGTAGAGATTTATGGTTTCTAGGGCCTAATAATGTTTACTAGGTGAAATTAAATGCTTTTAGCTAGGTGTGATGGTGCATGCCTATAGTCCCAGCTACTTGGGAGGCTGAGGTGGGAAGATCACTTGAACCCAGTTATTTTGAGTTCATCCTGGGCACCATAGTGAGATCCCCCTTAGTTCTTGGAAGTGGGGGCATAATTCTTTTCTGCACCCCAATTTTAAGGGACAAGAGAAAAACAAGATTTTTTATAACCTTTCTGGACAACATTTGAGCTAAGATTTTGATTGAAAAAGTACATTTTTATAGAAAATAGTAGTGCAATATTGTTGCATCACAGAGTCTTACATGGCATCGTTCATAAATGAGGTAACTTGTTTTTCTGGACTTATGGCCCATTGGGGAGGCAAAGATTGTCTTTACTACTTAGAATGTTTTCATGTCTTTTTATGCTGTATCAGGAATATAACAAGAGTTAGTTATATTTTGGCAGCATGTTATGGGCAGGGGCCCTGTTGAAAAAGGACAGGGGACCTTGATCAGTAAATTTCCTGACTCAGGTGCTGAACTAAAGCCAAAGAAAGATTTTAAACATTTGTAATCCTTTTTGTTAGTAGTGATAGGGTAGTGTGCCTGTTTTTCTCTGTCTCAGATTTATGATTGTTTCATTATTTTACTGTAATTATTTTAAGAGCATTTTTATTAGGTTAGAAAGAAAATTATAAGTGAACGTATGATAGTTAACTAAGCTGAGAATAATAGCTCAACTGGAAATAAGAAAGCTAAAATTGTGAGAGCACTTCCTCCAGGTATTTAGCTCAAGTTTGAGCAGAGTTGTCTGAAAGTTAACAGGAAAAGAAACTATTTGTAAAGTGTTAAAACCACAATCTAAGATAAAATTTTTTCATAATGTCATAGTGTATTAGGAACTACATGTCACAGTTAAACTAGCTTGGTAGTATTTAATAAATACACTTTCCTCAAACCTACGGTAAAAACAAAGGTTTTTTTTACCTTACTGATGTTCCCAGCATCAGTAGCTGGTTTGTTTCTTTTTCATTCTTCTGGAGCCAATGATAATAGTGCCATCTTTCTATTAGGCAAAGAATGACATTTAGGCTTTCCATGTCTCATAAAAGGACTATAGTGCAAAATTTAAATTCATATTAATTATTTGAAACCCTGAACTTACTTTGTTACTCAGACAAATCCTAAAGCCAACCCACAAAAAGCTAATTTTAACTGCAGAGAGTTGCTGCATAGAGCTGGAAGCCTAAATGATGTTTAGATTCTATTTTAACGAGTTTCTGTGAAAAAATTAAAACTAAATTTTAACTGGAGATTCCAACACTTCCTCCCTCGCCATTCTGCTGAATCTTCTCTTCCTTCCGGGTACACTGGTAGAAAAAGGCTCTAATGAGAGGTATGAAAGGGTGGAAATTCTGAATGGGGCTAGAATTGGAAAAAAATAGTGGGGAGTCTTTTGAGGATTTCTGAAGGTCTTTGAGTTTAGCACTGCAAAAGGCAGATATAACAATAAGGAGGACAATTGCTATGCTCTAGAAGTTGCAGAAGTTTAATAATAAGCTTGTTCATATTAATCATTAATATTTGAAAGAGGTTGTGAGGATCTATGAAGCCCAGTAAGTCAATGAATGTGTGTTTCTTTCCTCTGTCCCTCTTTTTCCTTCGCTGTACAGTCACATCCTTGCCTTTGTCCCAGAGAGTCCTCCTCCATACCTTATTTCCTATACTGAGGTTCTTCTGCCACTTCATATGTTGGTTTTCTCCCAATCTTTTATACTCACTTAATCTTTCCACTTCGATCCTATAGGAAAATTTGGGACCACAGAGGCGTAGTGCTAGAGCAAAATTCAATCTTCTGAATTTTTAAAAATTTTGCAAATTTTACAGATTTTTAAAAAATGCCTGACTTAGCTCTCTGAAGTCAAGGTCTGTTTTGTTTGTCATCTAACACAATGCCCAGTGCACAGTAAGCACTCAACAGAAATTTGTTGAATGAGTAATAAACAAATGAATACTGTTTTGAGGGCAGTTCTGTTTTTGGGGTTGAACTTCTAGGATGAAGAACAAAATGGACCCTAAAGTAGATGGGCATGTAAAGGACAGGTTAGGAATATGATGTGAGCTGTGGCAGTGGTGGGGCAGCTGAGTAGATTCACTGGCCCCTTTTCTCTCCCTTAATACCATCTCTCCTTTCTCACCATAAGTTGAGAAAAAACTTGGTAAGAAAAATAAGTGAATTTGAAATCTGGATTTCATTTTGTCTGTATTATTGAGGATTAGATTAGGCTGCCAGTGACAAAACCCACAATATATGCGTTCTTAACTAGGAAAATTTATTTCTCTCCCATGTAAGTGAAGGTGGTCCAGGACTGGTTTAGAAGCTTCATAATCATCAAGAACTCAAATCCCTTCTCTGTTGTTATGACAGCTTCAAGATATGGCTTCCATCTCTAAGATAGCTCCAACTCTGGCCATCACATCCACATTTCAGACAGAGGAAGAATTTACTGGGAGAATGAGCATATGCTTTCTCACTTTAGTGACATTTACTATGCACACTCGATTTCTTTTTATATCTCATTGGCCAAAGCTTAGTAACTTGGTCACACCTAGTTTCAAGGAAAGCTGGATAATATAATCTTTTTTCTGAGTGGCAGTGTGCCCAGCTAAAGATTTGGGGTTTTATTAACCATGAAAGAAGGAGGTGCTATGGACAACTAACTATCTCTACCATTTTGGCCAATAGATTTTCTTGGAAATATATCAATAATAAAAGGTACCCAAAAAATTGTTAAATTAGAGAAAATATTGAATATTATTTTTAAAATATAGGTTCTACTAGAATGTGTAAAATCAATGAGGTTAGATCATATTTAACACTAAATTATTTACAGACACTTGTAAATATTGTAATCAGGAGACGTAATTATATCAATATAAATACCAAATTTTTAAAAGTACATCAATACCTAATAATTACATTAAATATAGTTCAAGCCCAAAACACCAAAAGGAGAAGTAAAAGTAAAAGTATGGGTATTTCACAAATGCTGTCCTAAAGAGTTGTTTAATTTATATTCCAAGTGACAAAGCACTGCTGGCTCAATGTGCTATACCTCTTACTATTTACCTCTCACAGCTAATATTTACTGACCACTTACTATTAACCAGTCACTGTGCATAATTTCATGTAATCCTGTGGTTCTCTAAGACTACTGTATAATCATTCCCATTATATAGGTTAAAACATTGAGGCTAAGAGAGATTTAATTTATCCTTAGAACCCAAGTTGTTGGACTTTAATGCTTTAGCCATTGCTTCCGCTTCTTTAAACATGATTAATGTTAATAATATAATCCATCTGATTGTCATTTTATAACTACACAGAAACATAGGTAGAATCCATTATGAGAGGCAATGTTAAATAAATGCTTGTTCTTAATTTATTATAAATATTTGTCCTGTCTAGATGTTAACCTGATAGTATGAAGGTACCAAAATATTGGCACTGTCATATAGTAACTTGCTTGTTTCTAGCAGTTTTCATATTATCAAATTTTGTTCTTAGAACCTATCCTATCAAGTATTACTGCTCCTATTTTACAAATGAAAAATCCAAGGCATGAGGAGATAAAATAATATACTGAGGTTGGAATCCAAATCTTCTCCTTTCCAGTTCTGACTCTTTCCACTTAATTGTGTTGCCTTAAGATCTGAAGATAACTGCAGAGGGACATTATGGGATAAAAACAGCTAGAAGTATTCTGTCCACAAGTGAACAGTTATAAATAAAGATAACCTTCTTATCCTAGTCATCAAAACTACCTTTGACAATACCACCTTTGCCTTATATTTATTTGGGTACAAAGTAGAAAGAAGCAAACAGCTTCTTGGGAAAAAAATTCTTCTTCTAATCAATAACCAGTTTTTAAGAGTCTGCCTTCTTAAATTTACTGAATATGTCCCCTTTATTCCATTTTCACTAGCATCACTGGTTTATACCCCAGTTACCTCTTAATTAGACCATTGCAATGTCTTTAATGTAAAGTCTACCTGTCTTTAGCTTCCCCTACCACTCAGACCATCCTAGAGGTTTCTGTAAAATCACAGCTCAATCACTTCATTTCCCTGCTTGAAACATTTTTTATGATCCCTTTTTTCCCCCTCTTCTGAATCCATAGCACTCTCCATACCTTTAAAATAATTCTCCCTTATATGGTTCTTTATTGGATGATAAGGCTTCTTAGGGCTAGGATTGTGATTCATCGTTGTATACACTGAAATGCCTTGTGTGGGTTCTTGCAAAGCACTGTGCTCTCTGTAGATAGTTACTAAATGACAGTTGTTGAATTCTTTGCTCCCTTTTAGCCAAAATGTGGTTTTTAAAAGTCTATAGCCTAGGCTGGTTGCAGTGGCTCACATCTGTAATCCTAGCACTTTGGGAGGCCAAGGTGGAGGATCGCTTGGGGCCAGGAGTTCAGGATCAACCTGGGCAACATACCAAAACCTTGTCTCTGCAAAATTTTTTTTTGAAAAATTAGTCAGGCATGGTGGCACATACCTGTAGTCCAAGCTACTCGGGAGGCTGAGGCAAGAGGATCACTTGAGCCCAAGGGTTTGAGGTTGCAATGAGCTATAAGCATGCCTCTGCACTCTAGCCTGGGCAATAGAGCAAGACCCCTGTCTTAAAACAAGAACAAGACAAAACAAAAAAACAACTACAACCTATTGTTGTCAAGCAATGATTATAAAAGGCATATCTTCTCCTGCCTTAACCCTGATCCTGATCCAGCCTTTCCCTTCATTAAGGAGCTTGAGTATACACACACACACACGCACGGCTTGGAATATCTCCTGTACTGAGATAGAGGCCATCTTCCAATTTATATTCCACCATGTTTTAGTATGCTTATATATTCATCTGTCTTCTTACCTGTTCATATACAGGTTGAGCTTCCCTAATCCAAAATGCTCCAAAATCTGAAACTTTTTGAGCTCTGACATGATGCCACAGGTAGAAAATTCCACATGAGTACTTAACACAAACTCTGTTTCATGCACAAAATTATTAACAATATTATATAAAATTACTTTCAGGCTATGTGTATAAAGTATATATGAAACATAAATGAATTTCATGTTTGGACTTGGGTTCCATCCCCAAGATATCATTATGTATATGCAAATATTCCAAAACCTGGAAAAATCCAAAATTTGGGATAAGGGATACTCAACCTGTAATCTTAGGGAAAGTTAACCCCTAAGTCTGTTTCCTGATTATATACCCTTCCTTACTTCCTCTGATTCACTCATTAAGTACCAAGGGATTCAGTGCTGGAAAAGATGGGCCATTTCCTACCCTCGGAGCTTTCAGTCTAATAAGGGAGACCGGCTAGCCCACTGAAAATGATAGTGCTCAGAGAGAAGTACTGTAACGGGGGAAATTTACAAAGAAGGCTATCTAAACCAGACCAGGAGGGGCCAGGGAAGGGTTCTCCAAGGCAGTGACTTCTAACTTCAGGCTGAAGATGAGGAGTGGGTCAAGATTAGAGGGGAAAGACTTATAGTCAGAGGGAAGAGCATGTACACAAGTCCAGGAATGATTCTGGTGGGTGGCCTATGAAGTTTGATGGCTTTGTGAGGCTAGAGAGGAAGGGGAATGATAAATCTCACTACCTCTTCCTTTGATTTGCACAGATTCCCTTTGCCCTGAGCTCCTATGGCACAATCACTGCTTTCGCCACTTTGTACCACTGCTGAAAAATCTTTTAGGGTTCCTTATTGCTCCCTGCAGTATCCAGTATCTTTCACTGGCTTTCCAGGCTCCCTAAAACTGACCCTATTTCCCACTACTTACTAACTTAATCCCTGCCAGAGCCAAGGCAATCTCTTTATTGTCTCTTGAGTTTGTCCAGCTTTTTCTCTCCTCTGTGCCATTCCCCTCTACCTATCTTTTAAGTCTTTACTCACTCTCTACTCCTGAATATTTGTAGTTTGTGGCATATAATTTAACACAGAATTACACATTATCTGGTATTGTTCTGTAATTGTTTCTGAGTCTTTTATGATCAACAGGATTGTAAGCTCCCTAAGAGCTGGCTCTGAGGCTACATTTTAAACTGTTGTGCAGTGGAAAGGAAAGGACACTGGACCTGAAGTCAGAACAGACCTGCATTGGACTTATAGCTCTGCCACTTATCGGTTGCATGATAAATCTCTTCTTGGGTAATACAAGAATAATGAGATCTGTTTGACAAGGTTGTTGTGAGAAATTATATAAGTTACTCTATGTGAAATGAATCTGTGGACCATAAAACTCTATATACATTTTACATTTTATTCTATAGTTCTTACATAGAACCATATTCATTAATTAATGTGAGATTTTATGGTTCTTTCCAAGACCTTAGGATTTTAAATTCCAGACATATTTTTTCCTTTGTGACATATTCCTCTCTAACTCAGGTCCTGGTTATTTTTATTCTTCCTCTATTTCACTTATTTCTATCCCATCCTGAAACTTATGGATGAAATAATTTTAGGCAGCTGAGAATAGAATATTTTGAGATATGAAAAACATGACTTGTCTATTGATACACTGGAGAAATCTCCCACTGTCTTTTCTCCCTGGTATACTCTGCATAAATAAGAAGACACTTGTTACTATTAATAGTAACCTATAGCTTTATGCAAATGCTCTGAACAGAGAACATTGATCGTGCCTTTGTGGGCATTCACAGTCCTAAGAAATTTTTCTGATATTCTTGCTTCTCCAGGACCCATTCTTCATATTCTTGATTGTGATATCTCTCCTTAGACCATATTCTCAGATCAAGGGGTCCTAGCAATAGCTTTCTTATGAGGTACTCAAGTTCATATTCTAAGGGTTCCAGACCTAGGGATCTTACTCATGCTAATGTAGGACCAGAGAGTGGAGAATCAGAGGAAACAGACACATGCCTCTAAGACTCAAGTGTCTGGAAAAGCTATGGCCAAGCTAAGAGGCCATTTTATTTTTACCTGCCACTTGTAGTGGGTGAGGTGATACCTAACATTTTGAGGGTTGGTAACTTTAATATCTTAAGAACCTTACTGAAGAGTTCTGAGGGATTGAAGAAGCTCAGCAAAATAGACATTAATTGGGTACAAATTTATACAGGAAAATAACTTGAACATTTCATTCCTCACTAAGAAAAACACAGAGAGTAGACAAATCTGCTTGTTATTGGGTGAAAGAAGTGGATGGGGGAGGGGAGGTGGAAGGAAGGAGACATTTTAAATTCAGTATTCACAGCATCTTAAGCAATAATTCACATTTAAGAAAAAGATTTAATAAAGAAAAATCATTCATGCTTCTCATGAGAATTGTTCTAAATAGTACAATTGCCATGAATCAAGTGCATTTAGTCTGGAGGCCAACTTTTTGGTTCAATTATTGTATTTTAAACTGTGGTTTCCATTGTTCCTGATAGCGTCCTTAGTCATCAGTGGCTAGAAGTCATCTTTCTAGGATGTGGAGCTCTATTTAGAATGCTTAAAAATTGTAGGTCTTTGAAATTCCTTGTAAATTTAGGACCATTCTTCCTCCTTTAGTCCCCCATTTACTGCTTACATTATTGTAAATCTTCCAGAGTAAATATTTTTTTTTAAGCATAGAGGGTAGAAAAGTATCCTGAAATCATCTTCATTCTCTAAATCTCTGTTTCAGAGTAGACGTTAAACTGTATGAATTTTAGACTATTATCAAGTAAACAATTTAGACTTTAAATTTATGATAGTTAATATACATTTTTAAAGGTAATCCTCAAAACCAGTTCAAAGATACCTTCTCTCATGTCACTATAGGTACCATTGTGCAATTCCAGTACCATTTTTTCATTTCTTCAGCTGCAGATTTATTGGAAAGTTTCTTTAGTTGTTTTGTGATACCAATAATCAAATAGTAGGAAGCTTTTTAAAGGGGTCTCTTTGTCCAATGCACTGCTTCCATGGCCCAGGCCAGGTCCTGAGATGAGGGGGTGGGCAGGCGGGATCAGTTTTAAGTAGTGGATTCTCTTTGCCTCTGTGGTATGTGCTGCCCAGTTTTCCATGTGGCATCAACTAATATTATTTTGTTTTTAAAAAGTTATTTCATACTTGTATGTTTATTTAGGGGTTCCATTTTTCACTCCTCAATAGCTTTTACATATTTCTCATATGCTTCCTCACTCATTAGTTCATCTAGTTCTGAAGGGTTACTTAGTGTCATCTTGATCAGCCAACCATCATCATGACAAGATTTGTTGACAAGTCCTGGATTTTCTGCAAGAGCTTCATTAATTTCAGGTACTTCTGATAAGGGAAAATAGAGTTCACAGCAGCTTTGACACCTTCCAAAGCACTGAACTCATCGTGTTTAATTTTGCCCCAACTTCAGGCAGACTACAGTAAACAATATCTCCCAAAGCTTTCTGTGCAAAGTTGCTGATTCCCACTACTCCAGTACCATTTTCTGTTGTTATCCATTCATGTTTCTCTGTAAATGTAGGCACTGAAAGCAAAGTGGGTCCCCTGTACAGCACAGTCTCCAGGGCTGCTGCGGGTAGGGCACGGCAGGTGCGGAGGCCACTTACGGGCTGCAGGCTGTGGCCCACACACTCCACGCTGCTTGCAAAGTCATGTTCCCATATTTGCAGGGCTAATTTTGCTTTTAAGAGATGCTTTTTTATGATCCCAGGTTACTAGAAGTCAAACTATGTTGTTTAACCCTAGTATTTACCTGCTCTAGTCTCTGAAAGAAAGACTATTTTCCTTTTTTGCTGCATGGAGTTAATAGAAAATAATCAGACAGTACTTGATTTAACATGCATGCATGCATGCAATTATACTAGAAGACTTTAAGGTCAGATTTATTCCCTAGAAGAACAACAATAACAATAAATAAAGTTAGCCCCAATTAAAATTAGCCCTGTTAGAGATATATTTTTCCCTCCCATTCTTTTCCCACCCCTCTAAATTATCTGTACTATAGCATTTATAATAATTATGGCAGGGAGATAGATATAATAGATATATTTTAAAAAGTGAATGTCACTGCCCATAATCCCATTCGCTGGAGAGAAACACTTTACCACTTTGGTTTTCAAAGGTAATAAAATTTATATGATCTATTAAATTAAAGCCTAAAGCTCTAAAACTTCTAGAAGAAAACAAAAAAAATCTTTGCAACCTTGAGGTAGGCAAAGGTTTCCTAGATACAACACAAGCATGAGACATTAATGAAAAATTGTTAAATTAGATCATATCAAAATTAAAGTTTATGACCTTCAAAAGCTGCCATTAGGACAATGAAAAGACAAGCCACAGTCTGGAAGAAAATATTTACAACTCATATATCAGACAAAGTACTTGCATTCAGAATATACAAAGAGCACTAACAGCTCAATTACAAGACAATGAACCCAATTTAAAAAATGGACAAAAAAAAATTTGAACAGATACTTCACAAAAGAAGATATATAAATGACCAATAAGCATATTAAAAGATGTTCAGTATCAAAAGTTATAAAGGAAATGCAAATTTAAAACCACAATGAGATACTACTACACCAGAGTTTCTCAACATCAACACTTGACATTTTGGGCTAATAATTCTTTATTACGGGGAGCTGTCTTGTCCATTATAGGATGTTCGTCAGCATCTCTGGCCTCTACCTACTATATACCAATAGTAACCTCCCCCCACCAGTTGTGAAAATCAAAAATATATGCAGACATTGTAAAATGTCCCGGGGGGGGTGGGAATCATCCCCAGTTGAGAGCCACTACACTATATAGATTAACTAAAAAAAAATTAAATTGACAATGCTAAGTGTTAGTGAAGATGTCTCATACATTGTTGGTGAGAATGTAAAATGGTACAACCACTTTGGAAAATAGCTTGGCATTTACTTAAAAGTTAACTCTACACCTGATATATGATCTAGCCATCCCACTCTAAGCCAAGAGAAATGAAAGCATATGTTCACACAAAGCTATTCAGAATCCTTAGGAAATGTATTATTCTGGTAGGTGAGAATTTTACCCATGAAATGAAAACTTAAGTATGAAGAACGTTTTCTGGCTAAGTGTGTTGGCTCACACCTGTAATCCTAGCACTCTGGGAGGCTGAGGTGGAGGATCACTGAGGCCAGGAATTTGAGGCCAAAAAAAAAAAAACAGAACCTTTTCTTTGTTGACTGTACTTTAGTATTTTTCCTTCTGGGATCATTTTGCTACTTCCTGAACTGAGCTGAAGCTTCTTCAATGAGAATCTGTTGGTGGCAGACTCTTAGTTTTTATCTCTTAAGATGTGGTAGTCTTTTTTTTTTTTTTTTTTGAGACAGGGTGAAGTGCAGGCATCATCAGATTTCACTGCAACCTCCTACTCCTGGGCTCAAGGAATCCTCCTGCCTCAGCCTCCCAAGTAGCTGGGACTATAGGCATGTGCCACCACGCCCAGCTAATTTTTCTATTTTTGGTAGAGACAAGGTCTTGCTATGTTGCTCAGGCTGCTCTCGAACTCCTGGCCTCAAGCGATCCTTCCACCTTGGCTCCACAAAGTGCTGGGATTACAGGCGTGAGCTACCATACCCAGCCAAAATGTGTTTCTTTCATTCACTTTCTTGCAAGATAGTTTCATATGTTACACAATTGAAGAATGATCATTTTTCTCTCAGTATTTTGAAGATACTATTCGATGGTCTTCTGGCTTCCATTCTTGAAAATTAGACTTTCAGTTTAGTTTTCATTTGTAGGTACTCTGTCTTTTCTCTCTCGTGGACTTTTAAGATATCCCTTTTTTTTGAAATTTTTCAGTTTTACTATATGTCAAGGTATGAATTTTTTTCAGTTATTCTGCATGAGATTCATTGTGATTCCTGGAAAAAAAAAATGAGGATTGGTGTCTTTAATCAATTCTGGAAAATTCTCAACCATCATCTTTTAGAATATTGCCTCTGTCCTATTTTCTCCTTCTAATTAGATGTGTAGTAGACCTTCTATTTCATCATCCATGTCTTTTATTATATTTTCTCATTCATATTTTCCATCTCTTTGCTCTTTTTGCTATATTCTAGATTGTTTATTCAGATTTACTTCCTAGTTTACTAATAATTTTCTCCTCAGTTATGCTCAATAGCTGCTTACCCATCGAATTTTAAGTTTCAGTAGTCATAAAAACTATTTGATTCATTTTCAAATCTGTTTGGTTATTTTTTGATAGTGTCATGTTCCTCACCCACACTTTCCATTCCCTTTAAAATTTTTAAAAGCATATTGAAATGGTATTGTGTATCTAATACTTCTAATATCTGAAGTCTTTGCAGGTCTGAGGTTATTATTGTTTCTTCTGACCTTCACTAATGGAACCTTTTTTCATAGTACATTTTATATTATAAGC
This sequence comes from Cheirogaleus medius, assembly GCA_008086735.1. Lineage (NCBI taxonomy): Eukaryota > Metazoa > Chordata > Mammalia > Primates > Cheirogaleidae > Cheirogaleus > Cheirogaleus medius. The sequence goes on along the minus strand of VBSM01000361.1, from coordinate 60,700,046 downwards.
TTATATTCATTGGAATTTTATCTCCTTCAGAGAGAATCTATATGTTGACTGGAGCCTGGGGCTCGTAACCAACCCACTTTAAACTAAATCTTTCCCTTGTTTTTGTTTTAAGACCAGGTAGGGTAATATGAATTTCAGCCCCCGGCTTCTCATGTGTGAGCCACCTTGTGTTTATGAATATTCAGGGGAGATTGTACCACTCTACCAAGAATAAAAGTTGAAACAGGCAAATCTTTTGGTCATTTTTTGTAGCTGGGGTGTTTTTTCTAGTTTATGCTTTTATTAAGTGTTTAGCCCTGTGGGGTTTGGCTTGAAGTCAGGATGTCTTCTCCACCTCTCAGTTTCCCAAATCCTGGGTTTTGCCTTCTGTTCCCCTTGCTGCTGCTGCTCTATCCCTCAGGGGATCCACAGCTGCCAGCCTCAGTGCTCACTGCCTCCCTGGATTTCTCCTCTTGGTTATTTTAGCTTCTGAGGATCACTTTGCCTGATAGGCCATTTTAAGTCATATTTCTTACACAGACAGTCCCCAACTTAGATGATTTGGCTTAACGATTTTTCAACTTTACAGTGGTGTGAAAGCTATAAACATTCAGTAGAAAGCTCAGTGGAAAACAGTACCACATCCTCTCCCGATGCTGGGCAGTGGCAACAAGCCACAGCTCCCAGTCAGCCACGCGATCACGAGGGTAGACAGCCCATCCTCTACAGTGTACTATGTTGCCAGATGATTTTGCCCAACTGTAGGCTAATGTAAGTGTTCTGAGCACATTTAAGAAGGCTAGGTTAAGCCAATCATATTCAATAGGTTAGATGTATTAAGTGCATTTTTGACTTACGATATTTTCAATTTATGATGAGCTTATCAGGACATAATCCCATCATAAGTTGAGGAGCATCTATAGAAATATTTTTAAGTGTTTATCCAACATGAATGAATAAGAATCACTATTATGGAGATCAGTTTTTAACCTAATCTGTGAGAGAGTGGTGCTGTCAGGTCTCCTTAAGGTTTGGAGGACCATTTACCTGTACAGAAAATGTCCTCCTGCTACTATGCTGTGCAAGTTCTTGTTTCTCTGCTTTTTAGAAATTTTCTGATTCTCCCTTTGTGATTAAATGTTTGACTATTCTTTTCTTTTCTATCAGTTTGACAGTAGTCCCTACTCCCTCATAAATTACTGTGGACTTAGGATAACTAACATTGTAATAATAGTATGCCAAATAAAAGTAAATTAGTCTCTAAGAGAGGTTTTCCTCTGAGTACCATACATATGCTTTGGCATCTATTTTTTATCTTTTGTTTTATATGTTATAGATTCAGTTCATGAGATTGTCAAAAAAAAGTCAATTCAGATATAATGAGATGTTGCTATATCAATAGTAAAGGGTATTTTGGCTAAAATTGCTGATTTTCAACTGTGTGGGAAAACATTAAAAGGGGTGTGTGAAAGAGAGAGAGATCATTGGATTTAATTCCACCAAAAAAATCACTCTAAAATTCTGTATTTCATTTTTTGAGTAGGCAATAATATATTTAGCCACTATAAAAATTCTTAAGTTTTAAATCTATGAAGGTGATTTAAGTTATGATTATTTGCCAATTTAAATCTTCATTTATGTTTTCATTTTTCCCTTTACATAAAATACATATTTTGTTTAGGGTAAAAGATAATTTTACTCCTTTTTTGTTGGATTCAAACTTACTGCTTTCTCTTTATGTACAATGCCTGTAATATGATAAAAATGTATTTTAAGTATCTATTTGTGTGCTAGGTGCTGGCAGTTATAATTCCAAAGCAAGATAAACATATGTCCACAAATATACTTCCCCCAAATCCTTCCATCTGAAACAAAATGTACTTTCAACATAGACCAAAAAAGACATACATTCTGTGGTTATACCTTAAAACTGAACACAACATGGGCACATCCACAAATATTATTTATAATTGTATCCAAAATATAGTGGATGGTATTTTGGAGGTTCAGAGACAGTATTAGCATGTAACCTGTCAAGTGGTAGAAGATTTTCCTCACTCAGCATGACAAAATTTACAAACTTTCATGCAGAAGGTGAAATTTTAGAAGATCTTTGAATAAAGTTATGATAAGGTATCCTTACTGAAACATTGAGAGAAGAATGTTTTCAAGTGTCAGGGAGAAACGTCTAAGGGTTCAGAGGGGAACTACAAGTAGGTAAATGGAATAAAGGAAATTGGGATAGGATTAACGTGTATGAAGAGCACAATAGCCAGTGAGAAAGCTGTCCAGAGAGGTTATGGAGCATGTTTGTTTTGGTAATAGGCTCAGTGGGGAACCAGTCCAGATTTCCGGGAGAGAGATGGTGTTTTAATGTTTTGGGTGGTCACAGAGGGTGGGGTGAGCAGTCCTACAGAAGACATTGCAGGGAAAATAGGGCAGGGGAAGATAGGAAGTAATGATAAGAGTTTATGGTCCCTTGGCCTCTTTCCTGATGGACACACAATCACTAGAATATTAACAGTGAGAAAGGACACTAAAACATTGTCAGGCAACATCACAGTATAGTAGAAAGAACGTGCCTTTGGAGTAGTGAGACATGCTTAAGTTCTAACCTTTACTCAGGCCCCTTGCTGGCTATGTGGTCTTGGGTTAAGTACTTAACCTCTTTATCTCAATTTCCCAATTATAAAATGACGATAGCATCTTCCTAAAGGGTTGTTATTGAGAGTTAAATGAGTTAAAATATATGTAAAATGCTTAAACAGTGCCCGAAACATACTAACCACAATATGTTTTAGCTATTCTATTAATATCATCAAATCTGAAACCATAAAGTATAGTATCTACCTACTTTTGGAATCAAACTTTAGACTAAAAATTTGAATTCCTGATTTTAAAACTCTCCATCAATTGGTACTCATTTACTTAACGTAGCTTTTCAGCATAACATGAAATCCTCTTCTCCAAGCCCTTTGTACCTGTTTGCTTTTGTTGCAAAGGCATTCCTCAGCACAGGAGGTGCTCCTTTAGGAGCAAAAAGATTTCAAGTGGGTGGATAACTATAGGAGACTAAAAGAGTTAGAGGAGAAGAAAGAATATATAGATATTGTTCTTTAAAAAAATAGACTAGGAAGAAAAAAAATGCCTGGCACAGAGTAGGTGCTTAATTAACATTGATTTGAATGAATGTTGAATAACTATCCATACATACAGTTTATAAATTTAACCAATGCTTAGTATATAGATATGTATATTGAAGAAGCTTTTAGTAATATTTGGAATGATACTGTTCTAAATTATTAAAGCTTAAGAGCCCAAAGAAAACATGAGATTGATATAGAGTGTTTCTTTCCCAAATGATGTATTCAAACTACCTTTTTTCTTGATTTAACATATCTTGGTTATCTGTGACAACTAAGCATAGAGGAGAAGGATGAAACAAGGATATCACTGACAAATAAAACCTATAGCTAGTCTCCAAACATTATTTAATTTTCCCCTACTCTGTAGAGGTATATAGAATAAAATGAAGTATTGAAGGAAAATATATTCATTTTTTATAGCATCTTACAGTATTATTAAGAAACCTCCTATGTCTTAAAATACATGGTAGGTTTAGGAGATAATGGATGATAATGACAAGGCAAGCTGATCTACTTAAAAAATTATTTTTTAGGAAACTAAAACCAGCAAACGATTTAAGTAATACTTGAAGAGAAAATGTGATTCTTGAAGATTTTCACAGAAAATATTGGAAACTGCTTTAGAATGCTTTATAAATTTGGCAAGCCAAAGCAAAATGAACAAAATTGTTAACTATTACTTCACAGTGTTTTCATGTCTGTATTGTGATACTCTGGTCAATATGAGCAAATACTGAGGTCTACACTACACATAACAGGAAGGAATTCTGTAACTCTTTGAAAAATCCCTTCTAAATCCTCAGAAAACCTTCCTCTCTCAAGAAAGATATGTATTGAGTAATAGAAATAGGAAGAAATTTTGTATTGAATGGCACTGTACAATATGTTCAGTTTGCTTGCTCCTGTTTTGAAAGTTGTATTTATATATGGTTGTCTTTACTCATATTTTGTATTTTTGAATTTGAACTGTAGCATTTCATTATTGGGGTTTGCTCCCTATGGATTTTGGAAATTGTGGGTTAGGGAATTTAAAAAGAGAAGAATTTTCTTATAGATATTCCTCACAATAAGAAATAAAATTTCCCACAAAATTCTGTTTTTATTAAAATACACTAATATTTTAAAAGTATCTTTAATGTATACAGTATTTGGCATAATAAGGATGAAACAAACTATTACTACATTATTAAAGCTGATGTATTTTGCCAAGGGTTGATGAAGAGATTTTATCTTTATTGGTTACTTTTAACCTAGGACAGTATATCCTGTTTTATATTTGTTGTGTTCTGCTCTGACACTATATAATCAAAGAAAAAGGAAAAAAAAAAAAGGAAGGTTGTACCTCATTGGTATCTGGAACAGTTGAGTCCTTACTTATTTGTCTGCTTTGTGATTGGCTAAAAGCTGTTGCTAAGCTTTTTTTTTTTTCTTAGAGAAAGTTAAAAGTTGAGTGTGACCTATTTGAACTGCATCCTGCTGCTTTTGACTCTGCTTTGCTCTTTCCCCTGATCCACATACTTTTTTCTGGTATCTTTTGAAGTTTAGGTTTTTTAAAACCCACTTATCTGTATATTTAGTGTGCAATAAAGTACTGTGGTTTAATTTTTATAATCTGGTTGAATACTTGAAACTTGAATTTATTGACATAAAGCAAGTTCTAATTATAGACAGCAAATACGTTATTTTAAAACCTGCCTATTATAAACACCAAGGATTATCTGGATATCAATAATATCTTTGTTAATAAGAATAAATCCAAAGTACTTCACTTAATTTTTTTTAATTGAAATGTAATATAAAAATAGTTATTAGGTCAAATTTTTGTGATTTAGGACAAAGGCTATTATTGATCAAACTGGCATGTGTGTCACTGAAGGATAAAATTGACTTTATGTATTCTTGAGAAGGACTAGAAGGATTGATAATCCTTTCCGTTATATACCAGATCCAGGACAGGCTAAATTAAAGTGAAGGTGAATTTGATTTGTAATTCATTAGACCATCATGAACCACTGTGATTCCAAGAGCCTTTTCTCTTTAAGGCTCTATTTGGCATTGATGGGAATGAAACTTTGAACTAGATCCTCTCAGCACTTTACTGGAACCAGTAGAAATCCTTGGGGCGTTCCCTGAACCTTAAATCCTGACCCAAACCTTGGGTGGGTAATGTAGAGAGCTACACACTAGCTTGGATCCTCCAGACCACATGTGAGTTCTAGGGTACATGAGAGGTGGGTATATATATATAAAACAGTGATATTTCAGATGTTTTAATTTTTTTTGTCAGCATGGTCATTAATCAAACAATATTACCAGAATTCTGAAATATATAATATCTAAAACTATTATTAATAAATGACTTAAGTTCAAATAAGTAAATTCATTATCAAGTCAATTAGTGAGAATACTGGGACCATTATGTTTTAAGCAAACTTGAAATTATGGGGGTATGGATGATATTAATAGTTACAGTATTATTTCTGTATTTTCTAGTATGTATAATATCAAGAAAATCTGGATTCTCACAGATAAGTGGTTTTGAATGAAAACTTTTTAAATAGCTCACCTTACATTCTGAGGATACGCTATAGTTAAACTGATCCAGAAACTTGAACAAAAAAGTCAAAAGGATTATTGATTTCAAACAACTACTTGAATTCTTTACTATAAATGTAAAAGTTAAAACATAAAGCACCAAAGTGTACAATATGCACTAAAACTAAAAGAACCATAATGAGATTTGCAGTCCATTCCTCTAACATTACAAAACTGACTGTTATATCCTTTCAGGAGCATGTACCAAGTAAATGTACCTGAGTCACTCCTGGTGTTTTTAAAGCAAAATACTCACCTACTGTAGCAGTCCACTTACTGTATAGTTTTACTTGAGCAGATGTAGACAGGCATGAATTTTTTAAAGACTAGAACACAATACCCTTTCTAATCATTGATACATTTATAAGAATATTCAAACATGTGCTCACAGAGCTGGTGGGAGATGCTTTATTTAGTCTAGTAACTGATTTATTAGTACTAACAAATTATTGTCTTGGCATTCTCCAATGAATTTAGTATTGATGTATATTTGTAGGTTACTTTGAAAAACAAAGTTCAAATCTATATTTTATAATATCTCTAAAGTACTTATAAAGAATCTATTCTAAGAAATTTAATTTCAAAACCACTGATAATGTACAAAGAAACCTAAAGCAGGAGGAGGCCAGGTTCTAGTTAGCTTAAAGCATATAATTCTTGTATATGCTCACAATGGAATATTATTCAATTCTAAGAAGC
>VBSM01000361.1:60658916-60680078 GCA_008086735.1 Cheirogaleus medius | reverse complement strand
GAGTGCTGTGGCATCAGCCTAGCTGACAGCAACCTCAAACTCCTGGGCTCAAGCCATCTTCCTGCCTCAGCCCCCCAGGTAGCTAGCTGGGCATGTGGCTACAAGGGCATGTGGCTACCCTGGCTAATTTTTCTATTTTTAGTAGCGACGGGGGTCTCACTTTCACTCAGGCTGATCTGGAACTCCTGAGCTCAATGGATCCCCCCATCTTGGCCTCCCAGAGTGCTAGGATTATAGGCATGAGCCACAGCACCCAGCCTATCTTGGAGATCTTGGAGATCTTTTAAAGTCAGTCCATATAGTAGTGCTGCTGCATCCTTTGTAAAGACTGCATACTGATCTATTATATGGTCATACTAAACTTTATTGAAACAGTCCTCTGTTGATGAGCACTTAGGTTGTTTTCAATCATGTGCTATTAGAAATTGTTACAGTGTTATCCTTTTACATAAGACATTGCACAAATGTGAATATCTAAAGGTTTAACACTTAGGATGGAATTCAAAGGATATGTGACTTTTTTATTTTAATCATTATTGCAAATTGCCCTCCCTAGAGGTTATAGTAATTTATACTCCTTATGCTCCTTGTACTCCTGTTTTTGTCTCACACTTCAAAACACTCCCGTCAAGAATTTGAATAAGCAGTAAATGACTGTTTCTCCACCCCTTCTCCAGCATAGCCTGTTATATCAAACTCTTTGATCTTAAGCAGTCTTTTTGGAGAAAAATGATATCTCAGTGTAGTTAATTTGTAGTTGTTTTATTGTGAATGTTGAGCATTTTTTCAGCCATTTGTATTTCCTTTTCTTTGGCCTGTCCATGTCCTTTTGCTCATTTTCTGTGAGGTTGTTGGAGATTTTCTTATGGATTTGTAGGAGTCTTTATTTTTAAAAAATGTAAACTTTTGTTAGAGTTGCAAATACATTTTCCAGTTTTCTGTTTACTTTTGACTTTCCATATATTCTCATGCGAAAGTCTTGATTTTTATATCATTAAATTTATCGATCTTATATTTTATGACTTTTGGGTTTTGTGGCATTCTTAGGCCTATACCACTTCATGAGTGTTTTCTTCTAGTACTATAAAAATTTTTTGGTTTTTCTGGGTTTTTTTTTTTTTTACATTTAACTCCAGTTATTGTGGAGTAAAGTATGACTTAACACATTAACTGCCAAGTGAGTTGTATATAACTCACTCTAGTTTTGAGCCCAGGGCCTTGTGAAGCATATGTAACTTACACAACTCTTCACCTTGGGAGCCGCAAAAACTGTTTTTCAAGTTGCATATAACTCACACACAGAAAGCAAAAAAGAACACAAATTTTTCATTTAATTAGAAAGGATCATTTTGTTTTCAAAGTTTTTGTTCTATTTTTATAATAAAACACTTTGGCCCCCAGGGAAAAAAAAATTTTTCTAATGTGGCAATGTGTTAAGCCTCCAACTTCACTTTTATCTGAGTGCCTGTCCACTTGCCCAAGATCATTTGTTGACTAATTCATTTCTCCCCTATTTGAAATGACTCCTTTTCATTTATTGAAGTCTCAAGTATAGTGTTTCTTAGTTATAAAATTAGTAATAAACCCTGTATTTTAGGAAATAGGTATTTTCCTAAAATGCATTTTGTTTAAATAAGATCATTTTCAAAGATTAAAGAAATGATATTAGCCTTATAGTTTTGTCCAATATATTTTGTTTAAAATGTAATTGTATCAGAAATTTGGCAGTTAGAAAGGCCAACAGAGTCATCACTTTATATAAACGGCTGCATTCATGCCAAGATTATATATTGAATAAAAGGAATGTGTTTTCTTCTGGCATTTATTATAGGATATTGAGACACATTCATGGCCAGACCAGTGAATTAAATGCTTCTTCTAGTGAAGAGTATAATATTAAAACATTAACTATTTTCAATGTTAAGTGTGGAATAACCAGGGAGAAATTGCTGACCTCCAATATAAGATTACTTGATTTCTCCAAATAAAGGTTATCTTCAATTTTGTCTTGTCTGCTTAATTTTTAAAAATCCATTCTACTCAAAAGGTTTTCATTTGCTTTGAACAGATTTCTTGAATTATTGCCAGGTGTCCTTCTCTGTGTACCCGCCCCCACACACTCCTTTTTTTTTCTTTAAAAGGAAAGCATCTGGTTTATATCATAAAAAAAACTTTGGAAGCAGTAGGGAGAGAGTAGAAATAATATTTGTATGTAATTATATGAGCAAAGGTTAATCTTTAATTATATAAAGTCTAAGTTTTATTCCAAATTAGACTAGATAGGACATAGACCTCAAAACAACAAAAAAAGTTTATGTTACTTTGGTTTTGTTTCTATAAGCATATTGTATTGGGGGGAAAATAGGAAGCCCTAACAGTAAGTAGATTGGCAGTTCTTGTTAACTGTGCTACACACTGTAACTAAAGTACGGGATTCTAGATTCACTATGTCAAAAGGCAAAAAACCATTTATTTCTCATTTGAGCTTCTCTAAAATATAAGCAAGGTAGATGACATCATATAAATAAAAAATTTAAGGCTGACTTACAAACAAAATGAGTTTCTCTAAAAATTGTTTATTCAGCCACAGAGAAAACATACCCTGTAGTACTTTCTCTTTTGTGACTTTAGTTTTTATTTTTCATAATATTTCTATTCTGAGGTGTTATTATAGATGTAATAATAATTACACTTCTTCCAGTTTAAGACATCTAGGTGGAGGTACTGCTTTTTTATTTCCTGATAAGATACACAGGGATTGATATTTTGGTTGGTTGAGTTTCAGATGTACAAACACATTGGTCTTATTTTGTATCACTGACAGTCCACAGGGTTGGCTGCTATGTGCTGAACTTTCTGTTCTAGACTTTCTGCCAAGTACTTTATGCAAAACTCTGGTTTTAGTGAAACAGGTTTTATTGTTTTTAGTCAGAGTTGTATTATAAGCTGCTTATTAGCTTTACGATACAAACAGAAGGGTTGGTATGTATATATAGCCATGAAAACAAGCCACCAAAACAAGCCTGTCTCTGTTCAACTGGTTGTTTTTCCCTCCTATTCCTGTAGCCTCAGTTCATGTTGTTTACTCCTGAAGGCCTGAGATGGTGTAATTTTCTTTTCTAGGAACTTGGAATTAGAATTCCTCGACCGCTAGGACACGGACCAAGCAGATTCATCCCAGAGAAGGAGGTATGTTATTTGTGAAAGTACATAGTGAACTAACTGTATGCTTTTAAGGAAAAGCTTTCATGACCCACATCTTGGCATTTGAACGACTGTTGATCAACAACATGTTTTACGCAGAGTTGATCACAGTTAATCATGCTTTGGCAGTGAATCCATGGGATTAAAAAGCTGTTATAGTTGTTTTGATTTCTAGTATTTCATGATGTTTTTTTAACACCCAATATTTAATAAAGCAAAGCCAAGACTTGTTTTTGACCAGTGAAACTCCATCTGCTTATATTTAGATGATGTTTAGGCGTGCCCATAAGCTGAGTTACTTAGTCTTCACCATCTCCACAGGCTGGTATCAATGCTAGATTGGATCTTTAATTCTATATATGTAAAAGCATCTATGCTTTGTTTTCATAAGGATTGTTTGCTATTAATTTTGGTTCTCCTTAAATTGAGAGTGGGGTGTTTTTGTAATTTTGTAAGGAAAGGTTTTAATGTCTGCTTGAAAGCTCTGTAAGTTTTGATAATCTAAATCTGCTGCTTTATCTGCATTCTGGCCGAGTCTGCAAGCAGCCTATCTAGATGGCCTTTAATGTTCAGCCTTTGTTGTTTATCCCCTACTATAATAATATATGACTGTTTATTCTTCTATCTTGCTACCAGTTGAGTTTAAATTTGTAACCCTTCTCTCTTAAACCAAATTTAATCTGCTTCTAAATAATACTTACAATGCAGCACATGCATATTTTCTTTCCTTAACACCAATTTACAATTTATGTAACTATGGTTTTTCTCTCATTTATACAGATTCTCCAAGTGGGGAGTGAAGACGCACAGATGCATGCTTTATTTGCAGATTCTTTTGCTGCTTTGGGTCGTTTGGATAACATTACATTAGTGATGGTTTTCCACCCACAATATTTAGAAAGTTTCTTAAAAACTCAACACTATCTACTGCAAATGGATGGGCCGTTACCCCTACATTATCGGCACTACATTGGAATAATGGTTTGTAAACATTCAGTGAAAAATTCTTTGTTTTTATTAATCTCTTTAAGAGATAGTTAATGCTTTAAACAGAGGATTAAATATTTATATTCTGATTTGTAATAGGATTCCTGTTAGGCAGTCTCTATTTTTCCTATTTTTAAATAAGTATATGCTTTCAATTTATAAATACTGAGAAGCATTCCCCATTAAATAAGACAGTAAAGTAGAACACAAGCTCTATTTCATTAGTATAAATAGTTCCTGTTGACACAAGTGGTCCTTCCTGTTCAATTTACAAATAATTTTCCATTATTTTATGGGGGTTGGCACCTTAAGTTTCATCTTAATCAGAGGTTCTAAAAGTTGGTATGTAGATAAAATTCCTAAAGTTTCAAATACTTTTATCAGATATATTCTTAGAATATTTCTGAGGTTGTTTTCTGTAGTATATTTGAATTTTTATTACTAAAATGTTTATGTGAAAACTTCATTTCTCTAGTTTATGGAAAATTTGAACAGATGCTAATAAAAAAATTACCTGTTTTGAACATTGTAAAGAAAAGGGATTTGTTAGTAGTTCAAGATTTTAATATTTTTGTTTTCTCTTAAGGCTGCAGCAAGACATCAGTGCTCCTACTTAGTAAACCTGCATGTAAATGATTTCCTTCATGTTGGTGGAGACCCCAAGTGGCTCAATGGTTTAGAGAATGCTCCTCAAAAACTACAGAATTTAGGAGAACTCAACAAAGTGTTAGCACATAGACCTTGGCTTATTACCAAAGAACACATTGAGGTAAGCAGTAAAGTAATAGATCTTTTTAAAAATTTTTTAAAGTCTTTTTTTTAATTTTTAAAACTTTATTTTTTTTATAGCAGTTTTAGGCTTACAGAAAAATTGTACGGAAAATACAGAGTGTTCCTGTTTTCTACCCCTTCAACCCCTTCCACAGACACACATTTTCTGCTATTAATATGTATCATAAACCAATACTGACATATTACCATTAACAAAAGTCCATAGTTCACATTAGGGTTCAATTAGGGTTCACTCTTTGGATTGTATATTCTATGGATTTTGTCAAATGCATAATGTCATGCATCCACCATTACAGTATAGTTAACAGTCACTACCCTAAAAATGCCTTGTGCTCTTCCCCCTAAGCCCCTGCAACCGCTGATCTTTTTACTGTTTTTATAGTTTCACCTTTTCCAGGATGTCATATAGTTGGAATCATATAGAATGCAGCCTTTTCAAATTGGCTTCTTTCATTTAGCAATATCCATTTAAGGTTCCTCCACATCTTTTCATCACTTGATAGGTCATTTCTTTTTGTTGAATAATTCTCCATTGTATGAATATACCATAGTTTGTTTATTTATTCACATATTGAAGGACACTTTGGTTACTGACAGTTTGGGGCAATTATAAGTAAAGCTGCTATAAACATGTGCAGGTTTTTTCGGTAAATAACTAGCAGTGCAATTGCTGGATTATATGGTAGGCCTATGATTAGCTAAGAAACTATGAAACTGTCTTCCAAAGTGGCTGTACCAGTTTGCATTCCCACCAGTAATGAAGAAGCATTTCTCTTGCTCCACATCTTTGCCAGCGTTAGTGTGTCTTGGATTTTAGCCATTCCGATGATAGATGTGAAGGACTATCTTACTTTTGTGCATCTTTATATTTTAAATGCCATCTTACAGTAGTTCATTCTGTTCTATAGTGGTAATAGTGTAAAAGTAGATTATTTTCTAAAAGTGTCTACCATGCAGTAGAAATTCTTAAAAATACAACATCTTTTTATGGAATGTTTTAGATACTGTTACATAGCTGAGGATACTATCAAGAAAATATAAGATTCCAATATGATTAACATAGTGTCTGTTATATTGTCAAGTAAGGAAAAATTATATAAGATAATGAAGCAGAAAGGGACATGGAACTGAACTTGAAGAATTGTAAAATTTATGTATAACTTTTACCTAGGCACGGTGGTCCATGCCTGTAATCCCAGCACTTTGGGAGTCTGAGGCCAGAGGATTGCTTGAGGCCAGGAGTTCAAGACCAACCTGGGCAACATAGCAAGACCCCATCTCTACAAAAATAAAAAAATTAGCTAGGTGTGGTGGCATATGCCTGTAGTCCTAGTTACTCTCAGGAGGATTGCTTGAGTTCAAGGTCGTGACATTGTACTCTAGCCTGGGTGACAGAATGAAACTCTTGTCTCTTAAAGTTATACATAATTTTTTTTAAGGATAATTTGATTGGGAATATTTAGAGTCAAATTGTTTAAGCCACTATCTTAAAAATTCTTTGAGGAGGCCTGATAATAAAATACAGATGTTTCACACAGTAGCTTCTACTTTAAACACATTTACTACATTTGGTTTGAGACTTTGAACTAACAATACAGTAATTCATTTCTAATACAGCATCTGAAATACAGCAACTGCTTTTAAGAAAAATACATTCTATTACATTTTTAAATCAATATTTCAGAAAATCAAAATACTAATGAATATATCATTAACAGATTATGTTAGGCTCTATTTGTGAATACATATTTATCAAAATTAGCAAATTCTGGGTTCTACATATTTCACATTTTACACTAGGCTTTGTATGGTGACTAGTCCTGTTTTCAAATACTAAAGTGATCTATATACTTTTACCATACCCCAGTACAAAAATATGTTTTTGTTTTTTTCTCCTAAGGGACTTTTAAAAGCTGAAGAGCACAGCTGGTCCCTTGCGGAATTGGTACACGCAGTAGTTTTACTCACACACTATCATTCTCTTGCCTCGTTCACATTTGGCTGTGGAATCAGTCCAGAAATTCATTGTGATGGTGGCCACACGTTCAGACCTCCTTCTGTTACTAACTACTGCATCTGTGACATTACAAATGGCAATCACAGTGTGGATGAGATGCAGGTCAACTCAGCAGGAAATGTTTCTGTAAGTATCTATTATTTGTTATGGGATTGTCATAAGACTAATCACAATAATTGCTATTATATTATTTCTTCTTTGGCTTCTTAGAAAATCCATCCTGTTAAATCCATAGAGATATTAGGTCTTTATACCTATTCATTCATTAAGGATTTATTGACTGCCTCCAAATGCCCATCACTAGTCCAAGTGCTAAGGAATATGCAAAATTATAAGACCCTCTTGGAGTTTACACTTGAATAATTTTAGGATCAGGAGCCAATAGCATGTACCCTATCAGGGCCAGCTAATATTGAATGGCTACTACAGTGAGATGAGGGGAGGCTGAAAATAATGTGGCCTGTTGTTGGAGTCTTCCTATCGTGTTTCCCCAAAAATAAGACAGGGTCTTATATTTATTTTTCCTCAAGAAGACACTCTAGGGCTTATTTTCAGGGGATGTGTTATTTTCCCCTCAAAGTCTCAGCTTGCAGCATGCACAGGATGGCCGGGACCTGACAGGGGGAGCCAACCTTGTTGGTGAGGCTGCCCGCACCTTTCCTGTCACCTCTGGGATAGTAGCTGTCACGATGGGGCAGATGAGAAGGGCTGCTCATCTTCTTTACCGCTCTGCGACGAAATGCATGGGTTGTGCAGATATGCTGCATAGCCACGCCCATCACTAGGTCTTATTTTCGGGGTAGGGATTATATTGTGCAAGTGCTTAGAAATCCTGCTAGGGCTTATTTTATGGGTAGGTCTTATTTTCGGGGAAACACGGTAGTACTGATCACATCTTTTATTCCTTTTGCACAAAAGAAACAGGTTGACTTCTCAATTTTTCATCTTTTAGAAGACTTAATCAACTTTGATCTGGAAGTTTCTCCCTTTAAAATTCTTTTTCATGTTTAGCTTTGCACCAGTATAGAAAGTGATATCAAATTAATGTAAATTTGTTAAAATGCTTTCACTTCTATTCCTTCTCTTTTCTGGCTTTTACATTTTTTCAGTTTATTATTCCTTTGAAACAGATCAGAACAAGTTGAATTTTCTATAACTAAATTTTAATTTCTGGTTAAAATCTCCTCTGCATTCTTTTGCTGTGGTGAAAGAACAAGGGTTTATTTTATGCTTCAAAAGAAAAATCACAGAGACAGCATCACAGCCATCTGAATACTTTGTATACATTTTCTGAGTTGTATTATTCCCTTGAAACAGATTTGGACAGGTTGAATTGCCTTTAACTTATATATTTAACTTTGAGCAAGTTATTGAATCTGAGTTTCATTTCTTTCATGTATAAATAAAGGTAAAACACAAAGTCATTATGAGGTTTAAATGAAATATCTCTAAAGAGGTAAAATGCCTACTGTAGTGCTTAGCATTTATCAAATGCCGAATAAGAGGTAGCATTTACATTGATGAAGTTAGCACATGAAAGAAAATCATTTTCCCAAAGTTATCCCAGTGGTGTGGTGACAATGCCAAAGACCATCAGTTTCACCCTCCTTTGAGCTACCTAGATTCATGCTATAGGCCTACATATGGCCACTGATTATTTATCAAAGCTTGGAGGTTATAAGAGGACCAAGAGAGTGTATATATATCAGTTAGTTACTAGGATTCTGGGAGTTGGATTCTTGACCTCTCTTCCAATAATTTAGTACAAGGCTAAAGAAAAAGTACTTTATTGTTTCTAGTTATCCTATTATTAAGAGATAACAGTGAAAGAATAGAATGTTTTATTTCTGTAGTAGAGAAGCTTCCTATTCCCAGGTAAATTGGATACTTTTAGAAGGTTTATAGTCCACACAGATAGCACTTGACAGTGAGCTGGCATCAGATATGTACCTGAAGAACAAGTTATATCTGACTTAGTTCTTCAGATACAAATGATAAAAAGCAAACAAAAAAGAATCATCTTATACAGAATTAACATTTAATATTAAAGGAAATGCCTTAATTTTTTTTAACCCCTAACAGCTTTAGCAGATTAGATTAGTCAATGAGCAAAAAAAAAAAAAAATTGTTTTCTTTCCCTCTTATTTCAATATAATTTATCAAGGATTATCTTTCCTAAGAATACTTAAAATTTGGACTCTTAGAGGAAAATGTGTAAACAAATAATATAATGAGTGACAATGTGAATTGACAGAGACTTTGATTTTTTTTTTGGAACACATTGACTGCCACACTAGAAAAAAAAATTGTTTCCTTGAGACCATGGTGTTTTATTATGAAAATAGAATAAAAACTTTGAAAACAAAACAATCCTTTCTAATTTAATGAAAATTTGTTAATTTTTATTGTTTTCTTTGCACGAGTTATATGCAACTTTAAAAATAGTTCTCATGGCTCCCAAAGTGAAGAGATGAGCTACATATGCTTCACGAGGTTCCGGGCTCAAAACTAGCATGAGTTAAATACAACTCGCATGGCATTAATGTGTTAAACCTTGAGTCATTCTATTAAGCAACCCAATCCTTTTCAGTCCTTTTTTTGTTTGATTACTGACCTTGTGTCAGGAATAATTATGGAAATGTATACACCAGAAGAATCTTAAATACCATCTGAGAAACACTTTCCATCATGAAATTATTAGAGAATGGGCTCAGTATAGGATTTTTCAGTGTAACTGTTTGGATCATATGAAAATATAAAACACAAGTAATATAGATTGTCTCTTAATATAGAATTATCCTGACAGTCATTCTGGAACAAATATTTCTTGAATATGTACTATGGACCAGGTACTATACTAGGTTCTAGATATATACTAGTAAACTAAACAGGTCCCCTACCCTTATGAAGGTTTAGTCTGGGAGGAAGCAGGCATTAAATTAATATCATGCAAATAATAGTTGTAAATTGTGATTGGTACTCTGAAGGAATGAGCAGGGTGCTGTGTGAGAATAATTGGGGCTTGTAGGGTAAGGGGATAGATGATTAGGAGAAGCATGTAAGCTAATACCTGAAGAATCAATGGGTGGAAGCCAGGGAAAGAACGGAAGATAGGTCCTAAGAACATTCCTGGCAAAAGAAATGAAATTTATAAGGGGGGAAACATTTATTTTGTGTTTGAATGTTCAGATTTGAGATTTTAAGATTTCTTAATATACTTAATATGTCCATTTTATAGGATATAAATTCCATAGATTTGATCTAGCTTTCATAGTAAGGATGCAGCAGGGTATAGAAGTATAAGTGGTTTGACTATTTCAAGACCACTTGGCCAGTCCTTGTTTGTCAGACCTGTCACTGTGATAGATGTGACACACTGCTGTAATCATCCCAGCAAGTGTTAGCTGCCAGGCCCATTTGCAGAGGTCAGGTGGCCAATTCCAGCCATGTGAGGACATGTTTCATTTTTAATTGGTAAACTGTATAAATAAAGGCGATTACTAAAGATGATAGACATATGTTGACAATATGCCTGATACACACAGTTGATGCAAAACCACTTACTTATCCTTTGTGTATCTTATTTAACAGATTGCACAAGCAGAAGTTAAGTTTTAAATATTCAGTTCTGTTTTAAATTGACAAGTAGTGTTAAATTTTAATTTTTAAAACAGCATAAATAGTAATGGCATTATTTCTAGTTTTATAAGGTGAAAAGATTAGAATGTGTTCTTAAAATCATTTTTCTCTTATATTTTGAAATCTGCATATCTGTATACTTAATAGGCCAAAATATTAATAATTCAGCTTTGATTTGTTCATACACATTAAAATTTTAAGAATCTATTTTTCCTATATTCTGTTAAGATACAAATTCTTATAAGACAGACTTAATAAAAGAAAATTCATAAATATTCTTTGTCTGCCATTATGTAATATTGCATTTTCTCTTCAGGTAAGTGATTCCTTCTTTGAGGTTGAAGCCCTCATGGAAAAGATGAGACAGTTACAGGAATGTCGAGATGAAGAGGAGGCGAGTCAGGAAGAAATGGCTTCACGTTTTGAAATAGAAAAAAGAGAGAGTATGTTCGTCTTCTCTTCAGGTAAGAGTAATCATTACATAGTCAATATAATTTCTATTGCAAACCTAACTTTTTACTTAGAGAATTTAAATAAGTTTTAAAACCACAATCCAAATATGCCTTTCCCTTTAGAGAGACTATTGCATAGGTGTGGCTACTTACAAATAATTTTTAAAGCAGACAACTAATAAAAGGTTATAAGTGAAAATAGTTCTAAACTAAGGGGGAAGACATTCAATTTAGATTCTGGTACTAAAATTACTGCTAATAAGCTTCATGAACTTGAGTAAATCACTTAATATATGAGTGCCTCCCTTTTTTTCTCCCTCTTTAGTATGAGGAAATTGAGTTCATAAAGCCTTGAAATTGCTTCCAGCTTTAAAATTCTATGATTTGTGAAAAGGAGGATTTATTAAGTTACCAACAACCTAAATCATTTATGCTTAACCTTTATCTATATTCAGTCTATAGGAGTTAATATATAAAACAGGTGATTTAAAGGAGAAAAAGTTTATTATTGTCAAAATACATTTAGAGACACTTTCTAGAGTGGGGAAAAAGAGTGTTCAGTGTTAAAAGCACCAAGTTTCTTAACACATTAATTGCCATGCGAGTTGTATTTAATTCATACTAGCTTTGAGCCTGGGGCCTTGTAAAGCAAAACCCTGCAGTTTGTTCATGAAAAATCTTGTTGATGTTATTGTTACAATTAATATTGACAAATTCTAAAAACATGGATTAAATGAAAACAAAATGATCCTTTTAATGAAAAATGAAATTTATTGACTTCTATTCAAAATTTTTATTCTGTTTTCAGAATAAAACACTGTGGCCCCAAGGAAAAAAATTTTTTTTCTACTGTGGCAATGTGTTAATATAGCAAAGAAAAAATCAAATTTGTTTAAATATAGGTTGGATGTCAGCTTGTTTTTCTCCCAGGAAAAAGTTTTGTTTCTATCTGTGCCTAAAGATTTGGAGTTGTCGTGGAATACTGTATTTACTTGAAATTATAATCTCATCAACTCTTAAACATGATGATAATCCCCAGTTTTAGGGGCAGTGCAGGAAGCTTTGTAAAAATGTCAATTCACGGGGCTTCCTTCTTTGCTGTTCTATATTGTATGTCATTAGTATTCATCAAAAATAGTCTAAATGCCAAATTTTAGACCATAGCTGATTTTAATAGCTGTTGTTATCACCTTAAAGATTATCCAAAAGTGTGAATACATACTTTTAAGTAGAACCTGTTATCTATAAATTAGAATGGGAACACAGAGGGATTGAAGGTCTATAAAAGAGTGAAAGGTATAAATAATTCAACTGAGTGTTTTATAACAGATAATCTCCTTTTAGTACATTCTAGTAAGTAGGCTACTTCTTTATTTAGTTTTGGGACTTTATTCTGGTTGACACTGGTTACTCAGTGTTATGGCTAAAATCCATTTTAACTAGCATCCTGTTTTTGAAAAGCTTTCAATGGCCTTTTTATTATTTCAGATGATGAAGAAGTTACACCAGCAAGAGATGTATCTCGTCACTTTGAGGATACTAGTTATGGGTATAAAGATTTCTCTAGACATGGGATGCATGTTCCAACATTTCGTGTCCAGGTAAAATTGCAATTTCTATGCATGCAATTAATTAGAAATTTCTCAGTCTGACTTAAAGAGTCACCTAGACTATGAGAACTATGCTAAGTCCTATTTAATTCAAATGAGTTGATACTCCCAACTTTCCCATTTTTAGGGTCCAGTGTTAAAATAACAACTGTTTTGCCAGAATTATAAAAATATTTGGGAACCAAAAAATGATTTTGTTTCTCTGCTCACAAAACTAAGATATAGTTTAAAGGGACAAAGTTTAGGCACAAAGAAGAGTTATAGAATATTTGTACTTCATAGTTAAATTGTGTTGCGAAATAGATTAAAAATTGAAGAGATCACGTAGGCTGGAAGTTTTGGGAAGGGAGATAAGGATTTGGATGATCAAAAAGATGGATATTGTAAGCAGAGGAGACTGTAGGCAATAATTGAGCTTTGGCTGAGGGACAGAGGGAGAGAAGGGATGGATCATATAGAAACTGGCTAAGTTGCTGAAAGTTTCAAGCAAAGGATTCCAAATTCTGATTAATGGTAAATTAGTTTAATACATTGACTGCCATACTAGGAAAAAATTTTTTTTCCCTTGGGGCCACAGTGTTTTATTATGAAAATAGAATAAAAACTTTGAAAACAAAACAATGCTTTCTAATTTAATGAAAAATTTGTTTTTTATTGTTTCTGTGCGTAAATTACATGCAACTTGAAAAATAGTTCTCTCGGCTCCCAAGGTGAAGAGACGTTTGAGTTACATATGCTTCACAAGGCCCCAGGCTCAAAACTAGTGTAAGTTAAATATAACTCACATGGCAGTTAATGTGTTAAAATTGATCAGGTGTGCCTTAATTGCCAAAACAGTTTAAACGGGATTTATAGGCTTTGACCAGAGTGATGATGTAATATCAAAGAGGTGTTTTAAGAAAATAAATATGGGAGCAACATAGAAGTAGGGGCTTATTAAGTTTTGTTTGAGGTGGAAAGAAAAGAGGCCAAGGAGATTTCATGTAGGAAAACTAATTAGGAAAGCTAAAAGTCAGAAGGGGGGGTAGGAAAAGAAGGAATGAATGATGGATGTGTTGAATTAAAAATTCACAAAATTTGAAGACCATTTGAATTGCTGTAGCAATGGAAAAGGAGAGAGGACTCCCTGAGATGGGTCACCTCTGGAGCCTAAGTAGAGAGACAGTGAAAGGAGATAATGCTGAAAATCAATGGTGTATGTGTAAGGGAAGGAGACTCCCTTTTAAACTTCTGAGTTACAAAACATAACCTTTTACAGGTTGCAGTATGGAAATCGAAAACATAAGACTGGAGTACAAGTGAAGGTGAAAACAAGGGATGACAGGCAGTGAGTTCCAACTGCCAAAGATCTCACCATACTGTAGAGCTGTAGACATAGAACTGTACTTGGCCACATTTTAATTTTCACATTTGTTTTATTCCCTGTATTTAGGACTATTGCTGGGAAGACCATGGTTATTCTTTGGTAAATCGCCTTTATCCAGATGTGGGACAGTTGATTGATGAAAAGTTTCATATTGCTTATAATCTTACTTATAATACAATGGCAATGCACAAAGATGTTGATACCTCAATGCTTAGACGAGCTATTTGGAACTATATTCACTGCATGTTTGGAATAAGGTTAGTCTTTTTTCCTATGTTCATAAAGAGATGTTTTCCTCTGGCTAAATTATTCAATGCTTGGAGTGCACATGCACACAGACACATGTATACTCACAACCACCCCCTGCCCAATAACTTATTTTTATGCTTCAAAGAACTGCTTTATTGTAACTTAGTTTTTTCCTCTCTCCTAGCGAGGCAGGAGGGAGAATTAGGGACTTTGACAACAGTTAAATGACAGCTGCCTCCAGGGAATGGAGGTCAAGCAAGCTGGTCCTAGATGAAAAGAGGCAAAGTTTGTCACCAAGTATCTTTAGTATTTTCTCTTTGTATCATCTTTTATCTCCTGACACACTCATGTTTCAATCTACTAGGAACTCAGTGCCCTTACATTGCCCCTCTGGCTGTTCTCAAGCTCCTTCTTGAAGAGTACCTAGTCCTATAATACTTAATCAAAATTCAAAACTTTCATGTCCTTACAGTTAGATATTCAGCTATGTTATTATGTTTATAGAAAATACAGCCATTATACACCACCTTCTCACACGTGCACATGAACTTAATGTTGCAGTGCTTTCTGATTATTTTAGCTGTAAACCAGACTTCTCTTGCTATTCATTTTATCAGTGACTCTGGTCAAAACCTAGAAATCATATTTAATGTGCTCTAAGCTAATTTCCCACTAATCAGTGGCCAGACTATTGACTTTAGCCTCCTGAATGGTTGTAGGGTCAGCTTTGCAAGAACATTCTCCTTTTTCCACTGAAAATCCAATAGACTTCAGTGCCTGTGTGGTCTGGAATCCATTACCCAGTGGAGCAGACACTGGTGCAGGCAACTCTTGGCTTAAAGCAGGACAGGCTCTCCTGAGTGTATACACGGCCTCACAGTGTCTAGACCATCCTTCTCCCTCCACACACCCTACCTTTTTTCTTATCTGCCCCTGGAAACGCCTAGAAACATGAGTAAAATAATTCTAATTATTTTTATTTATACAAGTGAATTACAATTTATATATTATGTAATAGTACCAAGTAACAAATATAATTGATTAATTTCTTAATTTCAGCAATACTCAAATTCTGTTTTCAGAATTTTTTCTTCGCAGCATGGTTGCTTATTCATGATTGTAAATATTACTTTGTGCCCAGTGCTACAGGGTTAATACTGTCAACTTTCAGGAATGATTTGCTTGGGCACTAGCAAATTTTGTTATTCTCCCTCAGTACACTGTTTCTTATTCCTTTATTCACTTACCTACCCCCAATTGTAAAGCTATATCATTTGGGGGGACAGCTGCCTACACAAAGAGGGAAAAAGAATACAGCATTTACTATTGATGTATATACTTTTGTTAGAATAAAACAGATTATTACACTAAAAATATAATTCTTACTATGTCTTTTAACAGATATGATGATTATGACTATGGTGAAATTAACCAGCTATTGGATCGTAGCTTTAAAGTTTATATCAAAACTGTTGTTTGCACTCCTGAAAAGGTTACCAAAAGAATGTATGATAGCTTCTGGAGGCAGTTCAAGCACTCTGAGAAGGTATGTGCCTATTGTGGCTTGTTTACTCTGTAACTTAGCAGGGATTCTTAGTCTCCCTCACCTAACCTAATGGCTCTGAAACACTTTCCATCACCCCAGCAACCCAAAGAAGAACATTCCAGGACAGCTGTCTCAGGTACCCCTTGGATGGGAACCTCATTATGGTGATAGAGTAAAAGAATAAAGATGGGGAGAACAGGTGTATTGGCCTGTCTTCAGAAGTGCTAGCATGGCTGTCACCACATAGGAGGAAAAAAGACTGTTTTGTAAAAGCTTTTTTTTAATTGGGTATGGGTAGAAATGTCTGGTCTCTTTGAAGCATCTTTATAGAAATTACTGAATAATGATTTGGCAGGGGAAGTTTAGCATTCTGATAAAGCGGTATCTGGATTTCTGAAATATAACAAACCTCTAAGAAGAGAGATGATCAAATATAAATGAAAGCTCAAAACATCTGAAAAGAAATTGATATTCTCTTCTACAAATCCAAGACTTCTAAGTTATTCAGTGGTACACTGAAAATGTTATCTGTGTGTTTTAGATGCACTGAAAAACTGATTGTGAATGCTTATAACCCTCCCTCTTACAATGTTGTATTTTATATTCAGGTTCATGTTAATCTGCTTCTTATAGAAGCTAGGATGCAAGCAGAACTCCTTTATGCTCTGAGAGCCATTACTCGCTATATGACCTGATGCCTTTCCTCCATTAAAGATGATTCTGGAATGATCAGCGGATATAGTCTACAAGGGGAAGGTACTAAGCCCCAGGACCAATGGTAGATAAAAGAATTCAGAAATCCATTGTGCCATGATTCATTTAGTTTCTGCTATGTTACTCTGGCACGAGCAGAGAATGCTTGGCAGCTTCAAGTTTAGAACTGTGAAGAAGGGCTGCCATTCACAGTATTTTGCTTTTTGACAGTACAAGATGCTGTGTAACTGTTTTAATACAGCAAATAGTAACTCTCCAAGTCCTGTTGCTTTTATGTTAAATAAGATAACAAGAATTGGAGCATGCAAAGAATGGGAGTTGGATAATGACTTAAGCTTTATACATAAAGAATTTTAGAAGATCTTGGTGCTGCTATTCCTGCTGGTGGAATGAATAGATGGCTGTTTCAGTTAAGCTATTAGTAATAAAAGTGAACATTGCTACTATCTGAGCCTACATAAATTGTGTGGTTTCAAATTAAACATGCATATGTGTTGAATTTTTTTTTTTGCATCTAAAAAAGAATCACAGCTCAGCACAGACCATTTTGATGGAAATAGTTCATTTCTTTCATTATAGTTTTTTTAATTCAGAGTTATTGGATGATATTAAATTTCAGTGGCATTCTTAAAGATTTTCTTCAAAAAACAATCTTAAATGAAAGTATATAGATTATTTTAAAAACTGGCTGTCTTTTGATATGCTGTTTCACAAGATTCTCTGACACTGGAGGGCAGCTGTCTTTTTGTTTCCAGCACCAAAGTTGTGGGAAATGTTGCTGTAGACTGCTGTGCAGTCCCAGGTGCATTCTGTCCCTCTGCTCCTGCCTGCCTTGTGGTCCCCACTTTAAAAGTTGTGTGGCTCCTTAAATAATAAAGCTGGAAAATATTTTTAGTCAGGTTATCAAATTTGATTTCCAAAACTGCTAACTTTGAAATGCAAACAAGTTTGAAAAAATGTATTAAGTACTTTGTATTCTGGAAGCGTGAATTGCTTTTGAAGTCTGTCAGTATTATTGATATTTTTCAATAAAGAATAAATTTTTCTCCAATTTTATTTGCTGTCTCAATCTCTCAAAAAGTCATGACTTCACAATTAGTAACAATTCTGAATTTCTGTCACCTTTCATAAGCCAAGTAGATTCACTCTTAAATAATGTTATATTTAGATGAGCCTACTAAATAAGCAAAACCCTTGAAGCCATTTTAGAGGATACAAAGAAGTATAGATCTTATCTGGAAATAGCTGATACAATCCCATGTCTAGTCCTTTTTCAACTGAGATGCTTTAGAGTTCAAATAGAATTTTAAGAATTATTAGAAACAAGGATTGATTAAGTAGTAGTCATTAAAGAGAGACTACGGAACAAAAAATGATACTTTATCAAACAACTAGAA
Source organism: Cheirogaleus medius (assembly GCA_008086735.1). Classification (NCBI taxonomy): domain Eukaryota; kingdom Metazoa; phylum Chordata; class Mammalia; order Primates; family Cheirogaleidae; genus Cheirogaleus; species Cheirogaleus medius. The sequence goes on along the minus strand of VBSM01000361.1, from coordinate 60,662,105 downwards.
ATAGTTCTAAATTTAAAGCTGTTGTAATAACTTATTACTCATCAAAACATTTATACAGCTCAGTCTGCTGCCTGCAAATTTATAGGGTGGGGTAGAAGTGGGGGGTTGGAGAGGGATAATTTTGAATAGAAATGGTACCTGCCTTCCAGGATATATGCCCTAGTGAGAAGACAAGACCATCACCTTAGCTAGAAAGAGACTTATCTTTATGTATTTAAAGATATGTATAAGTCCATTTCAGTAATATATACATGGTCCTACCTATTAAATTTGCATCATGCCTTTATCCTCTTCTATCTGCTGGGTTCTTACCATAGCAATACAGGTAAACACAAGTAAGTCTGCATTGGATATGGTTAAAATTTTACTCTTTCTGCTTCTGCTCTTTGTTCTTTATACCCTCCTCTTGAAAATCTGAAAATCCTAGTAGAGGTTCTAATCAGCAATAGTGTAATCACAAAACAAGACAATTGTCTTAGTCCATTAGAGCTATAATCACTTAGAAATCAGAAGCTGAAGATTAAATTTTAATAAGTAAAAAAGTATGTTCATACCTAAAGTAATAAAAGTACATGTGATACAAAGTTGATGTTTCAATGCCTCCCATTTAACAGGTGCTTCCTGTTACTCAGAATGTTTTCTCAAAACTAAACACACAGAATTTCTAATGTTACTATAATCTCTGAAATGAATAGTTTCCAAAATAATTGGGAAAGGTAGATTACTCTAAGGGATATCAAAACCTTTCCCCACCCAAAGGAAAATTTTTTTCTAAAATAATCATGGAGAGATTTCTGGATAAGGTTCCCAGGATTTAATTTTTTAAATCTGAGTTTTTCGATAAAAACTGGGGAACTTTTTTTTTATTAGGCCAAACTTAAGTATCATACTATCAGAATGAGATTAAATTCCAAACACTTCTGTATTCACCACAATGAGGTTTAATTTCATACAAAAGATGTTGATATTGTAAATTAAAAGCCAAGAGTTTTTTATTTTTCTACAAGTTCACCTCTTCCAAGTTAGTTTTAAAACAAACCACTAGTAGATAAGTAGATAAATAAAACTTGTTGGATAAGCATTTTTTAATCAAGATACTCTGAAAGTTTGTTAGCATATTTGTTGTATATGTGAATTATCAAGGGATAGCAAAAGGCAAGTAAATAGGGAGTAATGTCAGCAAGATGGTGGACTCATTCTGCCAAAGAGACACCAAGTTAACAACAATATAGGGAGCAAAATACCTTTGTAAGAACTCTTAGAAACCAGCTGGGAAACTGCAGTACTTAGGTAAATGTAAAGCCAGGAGGAGGCTACCCCAAAAAAGGTAGGAAAGTTTGTGGCATTTTGCTTATCCTAGCCCCTAGCCCCTCCCTGGCACAGCATAGTATGACCATGAGGAAACCTCCCAATGTCTAGCTTCTTCAGGAAAAAAGGAATAAAAGCCTAACTTCTTTGCAATGTTCTGGCTTCTCTGGGGGCTGCCTGAGAGACTGGTTTCTGTCTTGCTTGACTCAGAGCACTGATGAGAGTGGTGGGATGGTTTGGATGCTGGTTGGAGGCCACTGAAAACAGAAGAGATAGTTGAGTGGCACATTAGAATAGCAGGGAGTGTGCAATTTGGCAGGCAGGTGCCAGAGGCAGCAAGAGGTTACAGAGAGGCATACTTAGGAACAAACAGCTCCTGGTTGGTCCAAGTGCAGTGGTGTTTACAACTAATTGATCACAACCACTTACAGATTCCTTTATTCCTTCTCCATTCCCACTGCTTCACTTGACCAGCCTTTAAAAGAAAGAAAGAGAGAAAGAAAAGAAAAAAAAAAAAAAGAAACAGCTCCTGAGACGAGGCAGGGAAATTATGACAGTTAAAAGTAGCCATATATACTAAAATAAAAGCATACACACAAGCTCAGAGAAGACACATCCCCAGAAATATGTGAGAGGTTTCAGAACCCCTAGCCAGGATGACTGTCTTTCCTCACACAAAGCCAGTCTGTAAAGATGGGAGAGGAGGCTGTTTTTCTAACTGCCCAAATTTCAGCAAAAGATCATAAGGCATACAAAGAAACAGGGAAACACGGTTCAATCAAAGAAACAAAATGAATCTCCATCCAGATGGCTAACTCTAAATGCAGATCTCTGAAATTATCTGACAAGGAATTTAAATCAACTATCTTAAAGATGTTCAATGGGCTAAAAGAGAACAGAGAGACAACTAAATGAAATCAGGAAAACTATGCATGAACAAGATGAGTGTCAACACAGATGCAGAAACTTTTATTAAAAAAAAACTAAGCAGACTGGAGCTGAAAAATGCAATAACTGAATTGAAAAAATCACTAGAGGGATTTAACAGCAGACTTCATCAGACAGAAGAAAGAATCAGTGAACTTGGAAATACGTTACTTGATATCATCAAGTCAGGAACAAAAAGAAGAAAAGTGAAGAGGACCTAAGGGACCAATAAGCAGACCAATATACATATTATAAGACATCCTAGAAGGAGGAGAGAGACAGAAAGGGGCCGAGAGCTCCCGTAAAGACATAATGACCAAACACATCCCAAATTTGAAGAAAGAAATAGACATACCAATTCAAGAAGCCCTATCCTAGAAGGAGGATAAAGCCATAAAGACCCACACTGAGACATAGTATAATCAAACTACTGGAAGTTGAAAACAGGGAATCCTAAAAGCAGAAAGAAAAAAGCAGCTCATCACTTACAAGGGAGTCACTATAAGATTATCAAATTTCTCAGCAGAAGAAAGCAGTGGGAAAATATAAAGTGCTGAAAGAAACTGTCAACCAAGAGAACAATTTCTGGTAAAACTGTTCTAAAAATGAAGGAATACTAGGACTTTCCCAGATAAATATTGGAGTTTATTACCACTACACCTGACCAACAAGAAATGCTAAAAAGAGTCCTTCAAATTGAAACAAAAGGACATTACAGAGCAATGCAAGGCTATATGAAAATATAAAGTTCTCCAGTAAAGATAAACATGTGGGCAAATATAGAAACCTATATTATAATTTGGCATATACATCCATTTTTAATTCTTATATAAAATTTAAAAGACAAAAGCATAAAATAACTATCAATCATTTAATGGGTACGTGATATATAAAGATGTAATTTGTGAAGTAGGGGGGCAGGCAGAGCTGTAAAGGAGGTTTTTATGTGATTAA
>VBSM01000361.1:60599407-60651101 GCA_008086735.1 Cheirogaleus medius | reverse complement strand
ACTTCTGAGCTCAAACCATGTGCCCGCCTTGGTCTCCCAGAGTGCTAGGATTACAGGTGTGAGCCACCACGCCTGGTCATAACCAATCATTCTTAAGCTTTTTTTGTGCACAGCACATTTCCAAATACTAAAATTTGGGGCAAAATATTAGAAAGGATTAAAAGACTTAAAACAATAAATTTGTCAGTGATCTGTAAAGACTGTATTTTAAAACACAATCACCATTATAGTTTAAGTGTCCTGCAGCATCACTAAAAGCTTCCCCTACTCATTGCACTATTTCCTAGCTTGCCATTCAGTGCTGTTTAAGGGATTTATTAATATTATTGCCCTGAAGATTCTAAGGCACAGTCCTCTTGTTCCAGAAGCACATGATAGCTCTTTGGCATAGGTTTGATGATGTGATCCTCCAACTTGAACATGGGACCCCCTCTTGTCACAAACCCTGGCTGCCACATTTCACATACCTCATGACAAACATACAATAACCTAATGTGCTTCCTGTTTGTAACAATAAACCACACACACCGGTCATCAGTTGCCAGCCCCCGCCCACCTAAGAAGGGCTCATGATAGACTGGAATGCCAGGACACACCACTTAGAAACTACGAGACAGACGCACCACTAATGAGTTCATAAGACATGACTGCAGTATACTGGGAAGTTTCAGATGTACATTCTTTTTAAGCCATTTTGCAGAAAGATTGTCAACATCCTTTTTGTTTTTTTCTAGTCACCCAGCAAGAAAAAGCTAGGTAACTTACTATGTTAATTGCCTTGCCATATTTCCAAAAAACAGTGCTCATACTTCAACATGGGCCTTGGTGATTTAATAGCTCCTCCTGTTTTCAAAATGGCCTGTTTTTTTAAAGCTATCTTTGTAAAAAAAAATTGAAATTCAAATACAGCCTCACCTACATATCCATTTCACTTGCAGCAGCCCAACTTTTCAGACAGCCACGACCCTGTCAGAAGGGTCTGAGTGCCCAATGCCGAGAGAAAAGCCAGGAAGCAGCACAGAGCCCCACACAGCCCATGAAGTCAGTCCCCACGTTCACAGGGGTCTTGGTCAGGGAGAATCTGTGATGTTCGCACAGTGACTTGGCTCCCTGATCGAACTGTTTGTTTGTTGTGACCATGCCACAGTCCCCTTCCACAGGGTGGGGTGGAGTAAGGGTGTACTGTGCAATGGAATAGCAGGAAAACACAAGGCCAGGTGTTTATTTTCTGATGAAAAGTCCTGGCTTTGCTACAGTACGACCTCGGCCAAGTCGCTTACCCTCCTAGGCCTACTTTCCTTACCTGTCACCTAGCTAATGACCTCAGAGAGATCTTCGGAAAATAGAATAAGCATCCCTTTAAAAGGATATAGAACTACTAAAACAAAGGTACCACTAGTGTTAGCCAATCCGCAAGCATCTATCAAGTACCTTCTTTGTATGAGGCAATACCCTTTTACTTATGTGGCCCAGTGGGAGTGGGGAAATAAGATAAAACAATAATACAGGAGAAGTTAGAGTTCATGGTTAATTACTATACAAGAAGTTCAGATTTTCTATGACTAGACTATGACTGTGGGCTTCGAGAGCTATCCAAGGAGGGCCTGCAAGGACAGGCAGCATTTAGATAGGCAGGCAGGGAACATGGCACGTGCAAAGGCACAGAGGTTGGAGAAGCACAAGTAGAAGCCCAATATGACTATAAGAGAAAGGTGGGAGTGGAGCACAGTCGGCCCTCCTCATTCATGGGTTCCCCCAACCAACCACAGAGTGAAACTATTTGAAAAAATAAAAATAATACAAATTTTTAAAAATACAGTATAACAACTATTATATAGCATTTACATTGTATTAGGTATTATAAGTAATGTAGAGATGATTCAAAGTATTCAGGAGGATGTACTTAGGTTCTATGCAAACACTGCACCATTTTGTAAAAGGGACTTGAGCATCCGTGGATTTAGGTATCTGAGGGAGGTCCCAGAACCAATCCCTCGAAGATACTGAGGGGCAACTGTCATAGGCCCACTAGAGCCAAGTGCCTTCCAGGTATACTGCCCCCTGCTGAGACACCACCATCCCACACCTGCTTCTGACCCATCTTTGTGCCTCATGGCCCCACCGTCCTTGTTATTTATGGCCGATTGCCCCAGGTGTAGGTAACAAAGGAAGCCACAGAGAGCCTGTCACAGAGGCAGCTGCTGCCTACACAGGAAAGCCCTACACCACAGCTAAGTGACTCGCTGAACCAATCGCATCTTCTCCCTGCATGGGGGACACAGAAAAGTGCACCAGCAGAGGAGAGCAGAGGGACACACACTGAGTGCAGCTAGCAAAGCTATGACCAAGCAGGAACCTAGAGGGAGAAGGAGGGACAGAAGAGAGAACTTCTATAACAGCAGAGAGAAAGCAGAGCCGGGTCTTCAGACTGGGGAGCCTGGCGGGGAGCTCCCAATGCCTGCTGCTGAGGGGTCCACCCAGAACTCTGGCTTTTGAGTGGGCCTCTGGGAAGCTTTGGGCAATATCTTGTTTCCTGGCTTCCTTCTTCCTGGTACATCCTTCTCCTTAAACTCCTTCACTAACCAGGGCAGAGGTTCTCAGTCCTGGCTACGTATCAGACTTACCTGTGGAACTTCTTAAAACACAGATTCTCAGCCTCACCCCAGAGCTACTGAATCAGAATTCCTAGGGATGGGGCCAGGAAGGTGTCTAACTTGTTTAACTCCATAGCTGATGTCAATGCTCTGCCACCACTGAGAACAGGATTAAGGCAACCTGAGCATGCACTTCTGCTCCCGGCAACCTGAGAAAGCTTACTAGAGCAGACTGTGAACCTCGATGATTTAAAATCATGCTCATTTTTTTCTTACTGTGTTTTAAAACACATACACAAAATTATATTTACCTGGAAAAAGCAAATTTCACAGCAACCTAGCAAACCTGGTTCTTTCAAATAACTTCTGAGTTTCAGTTCCTGTTTAATAATATATCATTACAACTCTTAGGAGCTTACAAAGCACTTTAGCCATCTTTTGAGGACTTGCTACATGTCAGGCACTGTTTTAAGCTCTTTGTACACATCTATCTGCTCATCCTACCAACCTTGCAAGGTGGACATTAATTATCCCCATCTTGGAGATGATTAAATACAATTTCAGAGAGGTTAAGCCCAAGATTTAAAGACTTATAAGGGGGCTGATGGCTCACACCTGTAATCCCAGCACTTTGGGAGGCCAACGTGGGAAGATGGCTTGAGGCCAGGAGTACAAGACCAGCCTGGGCAACATAGTGAGACCCCATCTCTACAAAAAAATGTTTTAAAAAATTAGCCAGACCTGGTGGCAGGTGCCTGTAGTCCCAGCTACTTGGGAGGCTGAGGCAGGAGGATTGCTTGAGCACAGGAATTTGAGGTTGCAGTGAGCTATGATCACACCACTGCACTCTAGCCTGGGTAACAGAGCAAGACTCTGTCTCAGAGAAGGAAAAAAGAAAACAAACTTGTAACGGATAAGGTGAGAACTCAGAACTGTCTGACTACAAGCCTTCTGGGTCTTCCCATTATGCTCTCAGGATGCTTGCTGGGGCCTCACAACTCCCTCCCCATTTTAGAGATGAAAACAGGCTAGGAGATTCTCTTGTCCGAATCACACCACCAGTAAGAGCCGGAGGATTTGAACTCATGGCTCAGAGTCACACCGAGCCTTTCCACATGGCGTCACTGACCCAGTGCAGTGGCTGGGAAGTGACGGGCACATCTTCATTTTGGGAAAAGAATTACTGAAAACACTCAACTCATTTACTGACCCAAATAATTGTTTTTAGACCTAACCCAGGATGAAAAAAATTATCCTAAAAATAGAAATTTTTTTTAAATGTAAGAAATGATTCCTTTTCCTTTGGTTTGTATCAGTTATTTCCTGCCTTTCAAGTATATTAACCCCATTGTAATGTCAAATAGTTTCACAAACTCTCCCCCACATTAAACCTGCTAATTAAAATGTGTAGATTCATTTAAAAGCATAACAATTCAGAGTGGCTTTTAAGCCATATTTTCTCAATTACAACAGTGTGTACTTTTAAACAACAGAAATACATTTATGCTGATTTCTTATGTTTATGTACTCTATAGAAAATGCAAAAAAAATAAAAGCCATAGAAGAAATCATGACAGTATCCAATGAGTTAAAAGTCCTTCTGTCCCTATTATAAATAACATTCAGCCTGTTCCAGATAGTTCCAAATTATAATAACCTTTAACATACTCTTGTTGCTTATAGAAATATAGCAACCCAAATACATACCAATATTTATCCGTACAGGTCATGGAAAAATATTTATTATCTCACTCTGATAAAACTCAAACTCATCATAGTCAGGAGTCTTACCTAAAAATGATGATAACAGGACTAAGAGTGTGTTGGTGTCTTCAGCTCCAAAACACGATGAAGCATTAGTGATATTTTCACTGAAGTTCCATAAAGTTTTGCAAACCAAGCAGGCCAGCTGCCAGTCAGTAGGGCCAAAATCTCTTAAACAATCTACTAACCTGAATTAATAAAAGTCAAATTGAGAAGTTATTAGGTTATAATCTGTTTTTAATTTTAATATTTTTAGCATATTTAATGCACATTATATGTAATTCAATGATCATTTCTAAAAGTTTCTTATCTACAAATTTAAGTGGGTACAAAAGTAGCAATAATCTGCTTCTGAATTATTTGAAGTGCCCAGTGAAAGCTAAATCCCCTCTTTTGCCCCAGCTTGGGGCTTCCAAATATTGAAATGCCTTTGATTCGGATGAATGACAAGAGGAGCCCACGCTTCCAAGAAAGCTATACCCTTTGCATCCTGAGTGAGTCAGGACTCCATGCCTTGAAACTCACTTTTTAATGCCACCCCCTTCCTTGAGGATGACACGCTTGTCTTTATCCACAGTGAGATTTAGGAGAACACCACAGGCAGAAAAGCAAATATCCTGATGCTTGGCATCCAGCAATGCAATCATGAACTTGTGTACTGTGAAGGCAGAGAACAAATGCAGATCAGTGAAAGCTCAGGGTTGGCAGCTGCCTCTTGTTTTATAAATGGCACCGGGGAAATGGGGCGTGGCTTGCAAAACTGGTGCCCCTGTTAAGGGGCTTAACTTATTCTTCCTAGGGCTTTATCCATCGCCCAGCAGTGGGTTCCCCTACACCCACCACTCCCAGAGCCTGCTCCCCTGCTTCCCAGATGCTGCTACACCTGGCCCAGGTAGCAGCTCCCTCTCCAGGGTAGTGATGGACTCCCTGCTGGCGGAAAGGAGGGAGCACAGGTGACATTCATCTCAAACTGCTGGTTGTTCTCAAGGGCCTTTCTGAACTTCCAGCAACAACTCTCTTTAAATACGCAGCCCGGGAAAGGGGAGTTGGCTCCTGGTGAGATCATCCTTGAAATCTCCCAGGGCCACATTTAAGACTCAGACTGCTAGAAACCAACCTGTGCCAAGGCAGGGCTTCCAGTGTAGAGATGCCTCCTGTCTCAGGGCAAGACAGGCTCCTGCTTCAGGGGAATCTTTTTCTCTTACTCCTGGGAAATGGAACTGGGAACTCTTTGTCCTGTTTTCCCATCCCACAGCAGGGGCTGAGCAAACGGCTGGAGGAGAATGGACAAGGTGTGCGCTGTGCACCAGAGAGGGGGCTGCCCTGTTCTGGCCTCGGCCCCACTGGCTGGGTTGGGAAGTGAGCTTGGCAAAGGCTACATCACATACATGTGTACTCTTAAGAGTATAACATGCACACCAAAATGTTAACAGCTACCTCTGGGGGAGTGAGATAATGAGTGACAGTTGGCTGCTGCTGCTTTTTATATTTAATATCTGCATTATCTGAATTTTCTATCATGAGCATGGATACTTTTTAAAAATTATTCTTACATGAAATATTTGAGACAAAGAGTATGATTAATATAAACAGTTGGGTATCTGCCACCTGGTTTAAGAAATAAAACATTGCATTCAAAACAACATGCTAAACCCGGTAAATATATACAATTCTTATTTACCTATTAAAAATACAAAATAAAAACATTACAGATCCAATTTTATGTTTTTAGACATCCCTTTTCCTCCAAAGGTAAACTCTATCTTAAATGTGGAGTTTATCATTTCTAAATACTATTTATACTTTGTACCATTACTACATGAATACATATGCATAAGCAATATTCAAGATAGCTTTGCATATTTTAAAACTCATATTCATGGCATTCTTCTGTATATATCCTCCGATTGCTAGCTTTTTTGCACCTACATAATTCTGTTTGAGGTTGACCCACGTGAATATGTGGATGTCTAGTTCATTTATTTTAAATGCTGTAGACCATTTGGTTGCATGAATATTCCATAATGTATTTATCCACTTGCCTGCTGATGGACATTTAGATTGTTTTCACTTTTTGCTATTACAAGCAAAATGTAATAGACATTCTAGTACATGAAAGAGAATGTCTCTTGAGTCCATTCCTATGGACTCCAGAGACAGAAATGATAAGTGTAGATTATATGTTTCCATTAAAAACACAAACACACACACACATACACCCCATTTCTGCAGAGGCCATTCACAAGGGACAGGGGAACACTGCCAAGGTCCATCTTGGCACCCTGAGCCAGGAGCCTTATGTGCAGAACGCAACATAAAACTCTACATATCTCAAAGCAGAAATAAGTATAATGTTGTAATGACCCAAGCTCCAAAAGCACTTAGGTGTGATTGCTGCCAAGAAGTGCACATTTAGGAATTTAAGTGTCATTAACTCACCATTGTTCTGCACAATGAAATCACAGATGTCACGGTCCTGGGAGAGATTTCCAAAGACGCGCACAGCCTCCAGGACTCCATCCATGTTGTTACTCACAAGCAGCTTTAAGAGCACTGGATTTGGTGACCACCAAAAAAATAAAATTAGTAAATTTAATTTAAGGTTAATGGAAACCAATACCATACTAAATACTGATGATTTAAAAATTAAAAACAATGATAAAATACAAATTGTAAGGGACTTGAACAAGAACTAAGAAACTAACTTTTCCATAGTCTACCCTATGTTCTAATTTCTTAAAATCAGATCAGGCTCTAAGATATTTGTACCAGAAGTCAGAATATATTAATGCCTCTAGTTCTGTATTTAGTTAGTAAAATTAAAACCTTAAATGAGCATGCATTTATCCAAACCCAATTCTGAAACTTACATTCAGCAATATACAGCTTTTTGTCTCGAATTACAGAATTCTTCACTTGGTAGTAAGATAAATTGTTGATTGTGGCTATAGTATTGATCACCAGCTCCTCACAATCATCGAGTGACTTGTATTCTGAAACAAAGTGCGGATAAGGGAATCAAACACTCATTGCAGGTGTAGAACCAATGACGTCGTCACTGCAGCAACAGCACTGTGAGGGGCGAGCCGCTGACCCGGGCAAGGCCTGTGCAAAGGCACTGGAGGCTCCGTTGGCCGCTCTATTCACCCCCCTCCCCCGACTCTTCCTGCAGGGAAGTGTACCAAGTGCAAGGGACCGCTCTGGCCAGGGCAGGGAGGACACTCCAAGGTCAATCCTTGCTGCCAGGAGGTCTGGAAAAGTCAGGCTGATCTGTGTGGGAAGTACAGCAAATGGGCCAATACCCCAGTGACTCGAGCCATCTCTAATCCCTCCAGTTTGCCCTGTCCTCAGGCTTTCCCAGGGGCGTCGCCAGCTGCATCTGCACTCTGTTCCCACACCTCCACTTCCTGGCAGAACGATCCGTCTGTGACTATCAACCTGCCTCCCAAACACGTAGACTCTGATCCCCTCTCACCTCCTCCACTACCACCCCAGCCCGCCTCTCACCCCCTACTGACTTCTCTTCTTCCACTTTTGCCTCCCGAAGTCTATTCCCAACATGCTGATCCTTTACAAGCTAGTCAGGTCATGGCACTCAGCTCCCAACCCACCAATGGCTCCGCCTCGCTTGGCCCACAGCCCCCACCTGGGCCGCCCCAGGCCTTCCCTTGCTGGCCTCACCTGCTACTCTGGCCTCCTACCCCAGTGCCAATGCCTGTTGCTGGCTTTTGGGGGGCGGGGGTGGGGGGTGGAACAGGGTCTTGCTCTGTCACCCAGGCTGGAGTGTAGTGGCGCGATCTTGGCTCACTGCAGCCTCAAACCCCTGGCCTCAAGTGATCCTCCCAGCCCAGCCTCCCAAGGTGCTGGGATTACGGAAGTGAGACACCGCACTGGCCTCCTGGCTTTGTGAGCACATCAGCATGACCCTGCTGGAGAACCTTTGTGCTATGAGTCTCTCGGTCTGGAATGCACTCTTCTTCCAGCGACCCGCTTGGCTCTCTCCCCATGTCCTTTGAGCTGCCGCTTAGATGCCACCTCATTGGACATACTCTCCTTAACCAGCCTGTAGTACCACCCTCTATACAATAGCATCGGTTACTCTCTTTTCCCTTCCCCTGCTTTAATTTTCCCCAGAGTACACGCGACCACCTGATGTTCTACGGGAAGACGTTAGCTCCATGAGGACCAGTGATTTGTCTGTTTTATTCATGGCTGTGTTTCCAGCACCCAGGACAGCATCTAGCACATAGTGGGTGCTCAATAACAAGGTGCTGAATGCAAGAATGAATGAGCAAATGAGTGAATGAACCCGTTAGCTTAGCACATCAGACCCCTAGTGATTCTGTCCCTGCCTCCCACCCCATCTCCAGACTCGTCCCTGAGGCTCTGGCCACAGTGCAGAGAAGAGTAGACACAGGCATGCAGCCGGAGTATTCCAGAAGCAGCGACAGAGCTGGGTGGGTGGCGGTGGAGCGGAGTGGACAGACTGTCCCGGGCGGAGGCTGACTGAGGTGTGAGGGAGAGGAGCCACCCGGACGGGCCCTGGGTTTCTGGCTCACATAGCTGGGTAGGTGTTGACCACATTCCCTGAATTAAGGAAGAGGGAAAGTTGGCGGGGAGGTCGTGAGTTCGGCTTTCCATCTGAGGTGCTTATGAAGCCCCTACAGGAGAGGAGCAGTAGGCAGTTGGATAGAAGGGTCTGGGGATCAGAGGAAGAGTCACGAGCCTGGTGACACTGAACTAGTCACAGCAACTTGAATGGCCCCTGCCACTCGCCTCACACCCTGCACTCGTCTGCCCGGTGCCGGATTGTGACTGCCACCTCCACCTGGCCAGCGCCTGCTCCAGACACCGGGACGGGGGCCCCCAGCGCCTGCGCACACCTTTGCCCATGACGTGCCGGCTGTGTTTCACTGGACAGGAAGTGCCTGTTACCTCTTGTGTGAAACCAAAGGTTCTCCGGGAGCAAGCAGCTCTTAAATTCTCTGACTTAATTATCGTATCTTTTGGCCTTCTTTTCCTTTTCATTAAAGAGAAAAGCCTTTTTATGACTTACTACATTCAAAGGGAAACTCCGTCATCTGTTCAGCTGCAGACATCCACTGGCCCTTCAGCCAGTGGGCCGCCTACCCGCAGCAGCCAGCACAGGGCCAGGGCGTGGCGGACACTCAACTGCTTGGAGAGAGTAAGAATAAATGAGGCCCTCACTGCCTGTTTTTTAGTGTAAGTACACAGGAAGGGAATAGGAACTGGATTATGTTGGACTTTGGTATAGATTCTACAGCAAGGTAATATCCTAGTGGCCTCAGTTTTCTAGGGAATCTATGAAAAAAATCCCAATTATTTTTGAGGGAGACAAGATAAAAGAAGGAACATGGAACCCCCAAATCTATCCCCCTTTTCCTTGCCCATGATTCTGGAGCGGAATCCTGGTGCTTCTACTTACTGGCCATGTGACCTTGACCTTTAACCTCCCTGGGCCTCAGGATCCTTGACTGTCAAGTAGGGGTGACAATTGCACCTACATTATAGAGTTGTTGTTACAAAGTTTAAAAGAGTTAATATTCATTAAGGGCTTAAAAGAGTGCCTAGTGGATGCTAAGTAAATGTTTGTTAAAATAATAGACGGGCCATTGGGAACGCCTGGGGGAAGTCACTAGGTGAACATCTAACCCGTGGGCAAGGAAAGGCCAACAACACTGGTTCCCTCCACCCCACACTGGGGTGGTGTTTGGGGATCTGTTTTTTCTCTCGTCTTTGCAGACAAATTCATTAGCTTGCCCGGAAAATGCAGAGTAGCTCTGATATGTCCCCACATTTGGGCAGCAGGAGTGGCATCTGGGGCAAGAGGGTGGGTGCTCACAGCTGCTAAGCACCCATCACGAACAGCACCAAGCACTTTGCATGCATTTAACCCCATGAAAGTTAATTACTAATAATGCTTTAAGTGCACTTACAAGCATTTAAACCTACAATAATTAATTCTCAAAAGGTGTATCTGTCTCAGTCACCTAGGGCTGCCATAACAAAATACCATAAACTGGGTGGCTTGGACCAACAGAAATTTATTTTCTCACAGCTGCGGAGGCTGGACGTCCCAGGTAGGCGTGCCAGCACGCTCAGGTTCTGGTCAGGGTCTCTTCCTGCTCGTAGACGGCTGACCTCTCCCTGGGTCCGCACGTGGCAGAGGGAGATGGAGAAGTCTGGTGTCTCTTCTTCTAAGGGGGCTGATCCCATCATGAGGGCCCCACAGCATGACCTCATCTGAGCCTAATTATCTCCCAAAGGCTCCATCTCCAAAGGCCATCACATTGAGGGTTAGCATTTCAACAGATGGATTTAAAGGGGTCACATGAGAACACTGAGGCTTAGAGAAGTTAAATACTTTGCCTGACTTCACAGAGCAGACATCTGGATCCAGGTCTGCCTGACCCTACTGTGCTACTCTGTCCACAGCACCCTGCTCAGGCCCAGGACTCAGCATTACTGAGTTCCCATTGGAGCTGGTTGGGGCAATCAATCTGCCTGTGCAAAGCCTGAGAAAACCACACCACCCTCCATAACTGACTCATGGATATAAGAGAATCTGGAATTTGGAGCTTGCCACTAAGTCAGCAAATCTCTGAGACTAGGGGCTTACTGAGAGGGCTGCTGGTTCTTACCAGAAACATTTTTGATTTTTAAAAGACCCTCTGCAATGAGACTGTCTGCTCTAGGCAAGTCCTGGGGTACAGGCAACTCCTCTGTGAAGGATACAGGGATGAGGGAGGTGGAAAAAAATGACCCCAAAGGACGTGTTTCCCATGTGACTGGGGGACAGTGCCATGCAGCGAGAGCCATCAGGCTGGGAGGAGTGCTCGGCTCTGAGGATAAACAGGGTGGCAGCTGCTCTGACCTCAGTGGGCACAAGCAGACCAGTGGGTGGGCCCTTAAAGGTTCACAGTCACAGCCTGCTGCTGCCCTTGGGTTGCCCTAAGCTGCTTGGCCGGTCAGAGGGGCAGCAGCCTTCTCCTGGAATCTGATCACCATTTGGCACTGATGCAGATAAAGCACGTGGGAAATCAACAGAGACCAGTATGAGAGGGCTGGGGAGGGCTCAGAAATTCCCCCAGCAGTTGGGCTGTATAAGGGGAAGGTGGAGGTGGGTGACCCTCTGTCAAGGGTGACTTTTGTCCTCCTATAAGCTTTTATTTGAAGATACAATCTTTCCGGAGATGAAACAGACAAGGGATCACCTGCTTGCACAAGCTGCCCAAGGCACGGTAGGATAGAGGCCTTGATCAATCACTGGAGAGCAAGGTTTCTTCACTTTTGCCCAACCTCATATAGCACTGAGCTCTTAGTCTGCAGAGACTATGGCATTTCTCAAAGGGAGGCCCTCGACCACCTGCATCAGGAGCAGCCAGAGAGCATTTTAAAATGCAGATCCCTGGGCCCCGCACCTAACTGGATGAATCACATCCTCTGAGGGTAGGGCCAAGAATCTGTGCTTTTAACAAGCTTCCCGCGTGGGTCTTATGTGCAAGGACATTTGAGAACCACCTGATTAGTTTCATTGGTCACCTAAGAACGAAAAAAGAAAAGCAGGCTATTCCTGAGTTCCAGTGACCTCTGGGGGCACACTGGGGAGACTCACCTGGGAATCCCCCACATGATGAAGGCAGAACACCTGGTGAGGGAGGCATGGAGCAGAGGGGCCTGGGGACCTGGGCTAGCCCTGGCTTCACCCTCTTATCTTGGGTCAAATCTGCTTCCTAGCCTCTTTCTCCTGCCCCAAAGTATCACCTTCTTTAGAGTCAAAAGCAAGTTATTCATTCTACTTTAGTTTATAGGTAGAAATGTAATTTCTAAGCTGATAAAATATATATAAAACCACGAATTTTCCCACTTTATACTTGAATATTAACAATGGTGGGAAGACAAATCATGCATAAACTCCTTCACTTGGCTGTTCACAATCATGCGCCCCCAACCCGGGTGTTTGAGGGCTGGGCTTCAGGCCCCTCCCAGGTGGCTGCAGTCAGGTAAAGGGATGGAGCCTGCACTAGATGAGCGCTCACCCAGTGTGCTTCAGACTTCTCTACTTCCTCAGGAGCCGGGGAGGCTCACCGTGGTTCCCTGAAGCACTGGGTCTCAACATTTAAGGGGCAGAAGACTCACCTGGGGCAGGGGAAGAGTTAAAAGGCAGATTTCAAGACTTTAACAGCATTTTACAGGGTCAGTTTCTGAGTATTTGAATGAGTCCCATAGCTGCCTATGAAGCAGTCATAACCTGGCTGCCCAGAAGAGCTGGCCCCCCGGAAGGGGAAGGAGCCTCAGCAGACAGGGAAATGTTACAATTCAAATGCTGAAAAATTTAAGGTTGTTACAGAAACTGATTTTCTTTCTTTCCTTCCTTTCTCTTTTAGAGACAGGGTCTTGCTTTGTTGCCTAGGCATGAGGGCTGTGGCATGATCATAGCTCACAGCAACCTCAAACTCCTGGGCTCAAGGGATCCTCCTGCCTCAGCCTCCTGAGGAGCTGGGACTACAGGCGGGAGCCACCACGCCTAGCTAATTTTTCTATTTTTTGTAGAGACGGGTCTCACTACGTTGCTCAGGCTGGTTTTGAACTCCTGAGCTCATTCTATCCTCCCACCTTCACCTCCCACAGTGCTAGGATTACAGCCGTGCGTGAGCCACCGCGCCCAGCCAGAAACTGAATTTCTGTAATAGCTGGATCCATGTTCTCCCACGTGGTTTAATGTGCAGTCAGCAGCTTGGAAAGGAGTTCAAGACTAAATGTGTTGATTTTTGAGTTATGACACGGAAGTGATAAGTCACTGGGGCAGATCTTGGTCAGAATTTAAGAATCCTTTTTGGAGACAGGCAACAAGTGATGTGTAGAGCAGAGAGGCACAGGTTTGGGACTCAGCGACTGCGACTTACTAACTTAGGGACCTAGGAAAGTTAACATATCTCACTGAGCCTGTTTCCTTATCTGTAAAATGTTGAAAATAATAATAACTTCCCCTCACACTGTTGTGAGATGATACATATAAAAACACTTCTTTCAACTACAAAGCTCCACGATAAAGTAAAGCATTGCCACTTGCACACCCACAGCTGGGCTCGGCTGCTCTGCCCCTCAGTCCTCAGGCCCATGTGCACCTTGCTTCTGGTACTTGTCATGGCTGTGTGGGTCTTGTCTGTGCACCTGATATCCCTCCACATTGAAACAGATACCTGCTTCTATTTCTAGAACCTTGTTATAGACTGAATGTCTGTGTTTCCCCAAAATTCATGTTAAAGCCCTAGCCCCGAGAAAGCCCTTTCCAGATACTGACCCTGCTGGCAACTTGACTTTGGACTTCTGGTCTCCAGAACTGTAAGAAAATAAATTTCTGTTGTTTAAGCCACCAAATTTATGGCGTTTTGTTATGGCAGTCTGAGCAGACTAAAACAAACTTGCGACACATATCATAGGGCTTATTATGCTGGAAGGACTCGATCAATGGTTCTTAAATTGACTAAGAGGGGTGGGGTGGGGTGGGGTGGGAGGCTTCACAGATTGTTCCAAAACATCGTTTTTGTCAGGCATTAAACTTCCTTTCACAACAACAAAATCTTCACAAGTCTGGTTAGTAGTGGCTAAAGTGATTGCCCTGGTTTGCAGTTAATTCCCTACATACCAGCAGGCAGAGGTGCCCGTGAGAAACGACAGGGCTGAAAAGTAGAAAAGGGTGCTATGGACTGAATGCCGTCCCCCTAAAATCCCTGTGTCGAAGCCCTACTCCCAATATGATTACAGGTGAAGGTACGGCTTCTAAGAGGCATAGAGTTAAATGAGCTCACAAGGGTAGGGTCCTAATCCTACAGGACTGGTGACCTTATAAGAAGAGGAAGAGAGAGAGAGACTGTCCACCACCCCCAAGTGCTTGCACCAAGGAAAGGCCACGTGAGCACACAGGGAGCAGGTGGCTGTCTGCAAGCCAGGAGGAAGATCCTCACCAGGAACTGAATTGGTTGGCACCTTGATCTTCAACTTCTCAGCCTCCAGAAGTGTCAGAAATACATTTCCATTGTTTAAGTTGCCCAGACTGTGTATTCTGTTATGGCAGCCCAAGCAGACTAATACAAGGAGAAAGATAAGAGCTGAATGACTGGGGTCTGTAATTACAGATAATATGAGAACCTGAAGGAAAAACAAGAAATTAACTCTAATCATGTGGATTGCCCCAGGACAAATTTGGGATCTTAAACTCTTTGCTTAAACTCTTTATGGCTAGTGTAGCCAATTTTTGTTCATTTGATCAGTGTAATTTTTTAAAAAATTGCAATATAATTCACAAACCATAATATTTGCCCCTTTAAAGTATACAGTTCAGTGGGTTTTAGTAATAATCTATATTACTATGTTTTCTTTCTCTTTCTCTCTCTCTCTCTCTCTTTAATCTGGATTACTTTTAAGGCGGTTCTAAACAGAAGAGGAATTTTCCTTCACACAGCTAGGAAAACTGTTCCAAGTGAGCCACTTGTACTAATGAAATCCTCACCACACCCCAACCACAGAACTGTCTGGGAGCTGCGGAAGCCCCGGCTGCAGCCAGCGGGCCGGTTCTCACCCAGCGTGGTCAGGAGCAGGCCCACTGCTGGCCGGCTGGCAGCCAAGGCCTGGCCGACGCCCGGGTGAATGGCCATGTTGGCCAGCAGGCGGGTCAGCTTGATGAGCACGTCCTCCGCCTCCGATGGCAGCCTCTGCGCCTGGGGCAGCTCTGCTCCTTCGCAGGCTTGCTTCTGGGAATGCAGATCGACTTGGTGGAACGTGTGGAACAAGGACAGCAGAGTTTGCATGCTCCCTTTCTCTTTGGAAAATTGTTCTCGAGCCTGGTTATTTTTTGCTGTCAGGTTGCCAAGAATAAAAACAATACGAATGACTAAATCCTGCAATAAATGAAAGACAAAGAGTTACAAGTGCAAAGGAGGCTGGAACAAGTTGTTGGAAAGAGTACAGCATTTAATTTATTTGCAATTTAATTAATGGTAAGATGGAACACGTCTGGCTTCTCCCTCGTACAGTATTTGGTTCCCGAGATTGGTGCAAATTGACAGAGATTAAAAGCACTTGGCGGCAATGAAAGCGTAAAGACTGATTGATGCCATCAGCGAGGTCTATTAATTTCAGATCCCTCATCTGAAATTCTGGCTGGCTTTTTTTCTTTTTCCCTTCTGAGAACAATTAGTCGAGTGGGATAGCGTTACTAAAAATATGTCATGTAAAGCTAAGTTTTGACAACAACAGGTTTCTTGAGTGTCCGCATCTTTTCCTAAAAATTCATCTCCTGCTCAAGCATTCATTGTGTTTCTGAAAATCAGGCGTTTTCCAAATAGTGGATTGTGTTACAGAAGGTTTCATAATTCTGGCACTATTGACATTTTGGGCCAGATAATTCTCTGTTGTGGGGTGCTGTCCTGTGCATTGTAGGGTGTTTAGCAGCATCCCTGGCCTCTACCCACTGATGCCAGTAGCACCTCTCCAGATGTGACAACTGAAAATGTCTAAATGTCTCCTGGGAGCAAAATCGCCCTCAGTTGAGAACCGCTGCGTTACACCACTTTAAAGCAGGGCCTGCCGATTCTTGAACAGGGTGGTGGTTACATAAGTGACACTTTTTTTTTTCTTTTTGAGAAAGAGTCTCGCTCTGTTGCCCCTGGTAGAGTGCAGAGGCGTCATCATAGCTCACAGGAACATCAAACTCCTGGGCTCAAGTGATCCTTCTGCTTCAGCCTCCCGAGTAGCTGGGACTACAGGCACGAGCCACGACGCCCAGCTAATTTTTCTAGTTTTAGTAGAGACAGGTCTGGCTCTTGCTCAGGCTGGTCTCCTACTCCTGAGCTCAAGTGATCCTCCTGCCTCAGCCTCCCAGAGTGCTAGGAGCACAGGTGTGAGCCAGCATGCCCAACACTTTCATAATTATTTGCTAAATTGTGCATATGTATTTTATGCACTTCTCTGTATACAGCTATATTTCACAATTTTAAAATGTCTTTAAAAAATCCCAAGCTGCGAACATATTAAAATTAAAGAAGATATAAAAATCATTACGTTTTTAGTTTGACAGCAATGCATGGACATATAAATCAAGATTAGCCTCCCCGTGGGTGGTGAAGGAGGCCATCTGGGGGGAGGAGACTTCAAAGGACTACTCACTGAGGGGCTATAACTGGCCTGAGTGCTAATATTTACTGTGCCAGACACTGTGCCATTTTACAGACAAGAAACTGGGGCTTGGAGAAGCTGGCCAGGTCACATGGACGGTGAGGGGTAAAGTCAAGATTTAAACCCAGGATTACTCGCACTCTGGAGTCCTTTCTACACCAAATCCTGCTTCCCATACAGGGTGTCTCTTAGTTTATCTCCTGCCTTCTAGCAGAACAGTTAAAGAATTATCTCCTTTTAAAATGCAAATATGTACCCGGAGGGATTACCATAAATCTGCCATTGTTTATCAGATTAATAGTTAGCAGCAGCCTCAAGGAAGGGGGACAAAGGCCAGAGGGCTGGGCCCACTTTCATCAAAGAGTGCAGGTCCAGGTGGGCCGCCAGGGGCCACCTGCACAGGGTATTGGGCCGTGCGAAGGACAGCAGAGGATCAAGGACAAAGGGCAACTTGTGGATTTGCCCTAGGACCTCTGCCAATACCAACTTGTTCCTGCTTGTTCTTGCCAAAAAAAAAAAGTCTTCACTGACACTCACTGGCAGAGAAGAGAGGCTGCCACTTACGCAGCTGGGAACCATTTGCCAAACATTAAGAAAGGATGGATCCCAACACTATGGCAAAAACTGGACCCCGTCCAGGAGAGAGTTCATTTTTGGAAGAATTTCAACTCACAGCAGTCAACCAATCATAGCAGCCGTCCAATTAGGAGAACCTGCTCCTGGCTCCACCTGGGGAAATGGAACGTTAGGCCACAGATAATTTCTTAACGCTGGGGGGCTGGGAGCACACACTCATAAACAAGCATGAGATACGGTGCTCTGAAGCTTTATAACCTATTTGCGAAGACAAGGCTAACATATGTGTGGGGAAAGCAAAGACTAAAATGGCTAAGCAAGAAGCTAGACACCAAAGGGGGTTGTGAATTCCAGCTCCAGAGCCAGGTGGGCTGGGCTCACACAGGTCACTGTACTTACCTCTCTGTGCCTCCATTAACTCATGTGCAAAATGGGGAAACTATCGGACTGTGAGATTTCATGAGATAAAACAGGCAAAGCACAAATTATCTAAACTCTTCTTGTGTATTATCAATAAAATGCTGACTAACAAATAGCATTAAACTCTGTGGACAGACCCGATAGTCTTAGAAGGGTTTAAAGAGGATGCTCAGTGAACAGCGGAGGGAACAGCAGGGTTATCACAAAGGGATCTGAGTTCACCCTAGGGAAATGAGCCTGTATCTGGAGAGAGGAGAGTGGGCCGGCAGGGGAAGAGGAGTCCTGAGAGTATCTGGGACAATCTCCCTCATGGGCCTGGGGTCATCTTCTCATTCTTCGATCATCTGATTGTTTCCTAAAGAAGCTGAATCCTGTGGGCCTGAAATCTAAAACTAGCACACACAATTTGATTATAATATTCAAATCCCACTTCACATAAAACCAGAGGTTACATGGCAAAGGCCCTTCCCTGGGCTCTGGAAGGAGACCACTGACTTAGTGGCTTCTCTTCCACCCTGGCCAGACCCAGTAGAAAAGCAGAAAAGCAGTTTTACAATCAGGACAGGGCTATTCCCAAGAATTAATCTCCTTAAAGGAAAATTCCATTTTATATTTTTTAAGCTGAGGACTCTGAGCAAAATTTTCATGTAAACTTTGATACATGTTTTCTGATTAAATACACTATATGACACAAGTTCTACTTCTGAAAATCATCATCATAATAATAGTAGCAGCAGCAACAAAATAACAGTACTTACGATGCTAGACACTGTTCTAAGCTTTTATAGTAATATATACACATTAGCTAATTCACTACAAATGATAAATTCCACTTCTTTAATCTGAACAAAGCTATTTGCGATCTCTTTTACAATCCAGAGAACAACCTCCCTCGTACGCTTGACAGCAGTTATGTTAACAATGTTTGAACTTCACCATGATCCCTGGATTGCACTCTTCTCCCATTGCCTGAAAAGCACATTAAACAAGAACGGAAAGATGTTATGAGTGATTTTGAATGATTTCTTAAGAAATGTAATAAATAGTTGCACTCTGCTCCCTAAATCATTACCGGGACTAGTCAATTTACCCCCTACAATGTCACTGCCATCCTCTGAGGATGCTGGCTGGCCGTCTTCTTCCCAGGCCTTGCTGCTGCCCCTCCACCTACCTGGGCTGGCTCTCTTGGTCTAACCCGGCAGGCTGCGTAGGCCTGCGCCACCTCCACCTGGCAGAGCTGATTTGCCAGGAGTATTGAGACCAGATTCCTGCTGTAGGTAAAAGCAGATTTCCTTAGTGAGCATTATTCTTCAAAATTCAAATTACCTCTACCCACTGTCACCTATGGTCTAATCTGG
Source organism: Cheirogaleus medius (assembly GCA_008086735.1). Lineage (NCBI taxonomy): Eukaryota > Metazoa > Chordata > Mammalia > Primates > Cheirogaleidae > Cheirogaleus > Cheirogaleus medius. The sequence goes on along the minus strand of VBSM01000361.1, from coordinate 60,632,191 downwards.
GAAGACTAAGTGCTGCTTTTCTTTTTCCAAAAGTTCCTTGAGGCCCCTTTTGCTTCTAAAATTCTTTGATTCTCACATTTCTGTAGGGCCCTAATGTGGCGCAGATTGTTAAGCCTAAAGTGGGGAAGAAGAAACTCTAGGCTGTAGGGCAGGAAGAGTTAACACTGTCACCATACCTCTTCCCTGCCTTCAGATGGAAAAAGGAGGGGGTGGTTCCTGGCAGCGGCGGTGCCAACTGAAGCATGGCATGCGAGCTCAACAAATGGGGCGGCAGATTGCGCCGTCTGCAGCACCAAACTCCCAGCAACTGCTGTGCTCGCTGTTTCTGTCCTCTTTCCCAAGGTTGGCTAAGGCATCTTTTCTTTTCTTTCCTCCTTTCTCAAATATATCTTCCGTGGATCTAGGGAGTATGGAATAGGCCAAAATAGGAGCAGTCTCACAGGAGGTTGGCAGAGGTGGTGTTTCCTCTTGCCCATGCCAGAGCTTGTCTCGACTCATCTGGAATGCTGAAGGAGGAGGCTGAGCAAGGGGGCTTGGCAAGGCCCCTCACCTCACCACGGGTGGCCCCTGCCCCACATCCTGCACTCTGAAACTGCCCCCGGCTGAAGCAAGGTCTGCACTGGGCAGGATTACGAGGAGACTATCTGTTGTTCCATAGCCCGATCCATCGCAAGCCCACAAAATATCACTTAATTAAATATCCTTTAAAGATGTGTCAAAATTAAACCAAGGCCAAAATCACCGATTTGTAGGGAGCGCCAATCCCACAGCAGACAATGATTTCGTCAATATGCAGTTCTCCTTTGAGGCACAGATTCCCTCCTTTATTCTTAGACAATATCTGAGAATCATCTATAAATGAACACTCCACTTTCATAACATTTTTATTAAATTTAACACAAAGTTACATATTCATACCACAACTACGTGGTTTTGAAATAGCAAAATGAAGATGAATCAGGACAGAGAATTTTGTTTTTCTAAAGAAGGCAGTCTAGTATAACCAGTTCATACTGACTTTCTAATTCTGCTTAAAACAGAATCAGCCTGGCAACAGCTATGGCCAACCAGAACTTAGACGAACAGGTACACCTATTGCAAAACGCCCGACCTTCAACAGAGCATCCCAGTCCTAGCCTGTGGGACATTCTCCTTAGTTTAGCATATGTTGTGCCCTCATGAGCAAGCAAGTGACTCAGTCCGAACGGGCCCCACAAGCCTCAAAATAAAATTAACAGAACAAAGCAAGGAGCAGGACACTGCTCCACAGATTGGGCTATGCCGATCTCCAGCAACGGCAGCAGCAGCAGTAGCTGTTAAATGCCACTTGCTGTGTGACAGACATTGGCCCAAAGCCAATGAAGGAGATTTAACTCTGACTCAGAGATGTGGAGACGGAGCCTTCAGGAGACTCACTAGGCCCAAAGTCAAACACTGGTGCGGAGAAGAGCCAGGACTTGAACAATCCCTTCTGTACACACCGACGGTTTCCAAAACCACCTCCAGCCCAGCTCCCTGTTCCCAGTGACCCTCACTTCCCCAACCCCCCAGCCCCAGCAGCATCGATTCCTGTCTATTCCACACCCTTCACGACCAGTCACCAAGTCCTCTCGACTCTGTCATCTCAAAGTGTCCCCCAACTCCCCCGTCCATGCCTGCGCTGGCTAATCTAGCTACAGACTGTTGTCAGAGACCCTTTACAGCCTTCTCCTCTGCAGTCGACAGTAACGCCACTTCCTGAAGCTCTTACCTCATCCCTTTGCTCAAAAACATCCGCTGTCTATTAAATAAATGTCAGAGCCGGCACCCAGCGCACCATCTGGCCCTGTGCGACCACTGCAGCATTACCTCACACGGCTCCCCACCCACGGCCACCGCAGTGAGCACGTCCCTCCCCGGCTCCCATACCCTTCCTACCGGGCCTTAAAATAACTGATGTGCATAATGGTGACCATGGGGAAGGAACGATATCAAGCTGTCACAGAAAGAATAAACTATGTTCTGAAGATTCCACTTAGGACAGAACTACTTCTACTAAGTAAAGGAAAACAGTTTTAGAAAGATTTTCGAGAACGGGTTGAAACTGAAGGGGGTGTAAATGTGTTTAATATCTGAACCCTCTCCTAACCAGAAAATTAATCAAGATGCCCTGTTTAAAATTTGGTTACAAACTTCTCGTGTCTGAGAGCTGAATCAGGATCTGCAATTTGCATTGTTTATCCAGCTTTCTACCCTTGTACAAAACCCAAACATTAACTGAGTTTGCAGGTGGCTTAAAGAACAAATACCTTTGAGCAAACTGGAAGACAGACTGTGTGCTACTGCAAACATGCTAACTAACAACAGGGCACTGAAAGTGGGTCAACAATTTGCATAAGTGTTTAACTTTATAGAATGGAAGAATCTGAAATGTTGGAGACCCCAAAACCAAGAATTGAAGTAGAAAATCATTTTAAAACCAGAAAAGATTATACCTGATTCCTCCATCCATGTATCCATTCTATCAGCAATCATTTATTGAGCACTCACTAGATGCATCTGAATGCAGCTGTAACTCAAAAATATTAGAATTTCACTGTGTTCGGTTCTTTTTTAAGCTAGCAGACATCAGGTGTTTGGGTTCCGTGCTGAGTGGAGGAAGAGCCAGTTTCACAAGGGCAAAGCGGCAGGAGCTAGAAAGAATGAACAAGCTAAGGGTTTATTGTGTAGCCTGCCCAGCCGGTCAGGGTTGCAGACCAAGGCCAAAGCTGAAAAAAGGAGCGTACTCAGCCAAACGCTCCCAGCACCTACAGGGAATGTGCCTACAGAGGGGCTGGGAAGATAGCCACAGGGCACACCCCTACCAGAGAGAAGGCTGAGGGACAGCCAAAGCCAAGGTGAACCAATCCTTGATGGCCCCAAAGAGGATGGAGGAAGAAGAGAGGTCGTGTTCTCTCTGGACTGCTGTAGTTGCATCGGAGATGAACAGCTAGAAAAACGGTGGATGTTTTTGCTTTCAGCTCATACTATCCAGACATTCCCAGTCTCATTTCTGACACCACGACAGCTAAGCATTCCAAATCAGTGTCCCTGTGTACACAAGGCTGAAGACAACATATGCTAAAAGAAATCTGAACGGAAGGAGAGAGGCGTGACCTCAACAACAGCACCACCAAGGCCATTCCGAGTGTCTGCGAAGCCTCCAAAGATGGTCCTGCATCTGGAAATTGTTTTAAAAAACTAAGAAATGAACCATATCTACAAGAGGAGAGGATTAAATAGAAGTGAGTCAAAGGACACAAGGGGAAATGGAGATAAAGGTTGTTCTTTTCAGATTTGTAACCTTTGCAAAATATTGCCAATCTTTTAAAAGTCTTATTTCGAGACATTTTACCAGATCCCTTGCCCAGTAGATATTTACAGCAGAAGTGGGGAAAATCCCTTCATGTTCTTCCAGAAAACAAACGCAAGCATATTTTGCTGAGATGCTAAATGTGGCAACACTGACGTCAGAGGCGCCTCCTAAGGCGGACTCTGCTTCCCAAGGCTGATAGCAACCCTGCTCTTTCCTTCGTTATTAAGCCCATCTGTTTGCACATTTGGTTTGTACCAAATGCAGTTTACACCATAAAGCAGACAATATGTGCATCTTTCTTAAATGAGATTTGTCATTTAATTGAATTTTGGTCAGTGTTTTCAATAGATACTTTACCTAACTCTGAAGTTTAGCTTTCAAATTGCATCAGGCCCACTGAAATGCTTCAGCGTTTGTGTGTGTGGGAAATGGAGTTACTAGCTGTATCTTGGATCTTAGACAAATTAACCACATAGATATGAACCAAAGACATTTCCCTGGTTCTCCCTGCAGAAGTCTTTTATAAGAGCTGGAAGGAGCTGACACCTTTCCATGGAGACTGTCGAGGATCCAGAAGCCCCGGCTATACCATCACAGACAGACCGAGCCTGCTTTGCCGAGGGCTGTGAGCAGAGACAGGTGGTGTAAACCAGACCGTGTTCTAGTTTAAACAAACTAATCACTCTCAATTTATCTGCTGCAAACTGGCAAAGTTTAGATATGGGTATATATTATGAACTGTCTCAAAATAGGACATCTGCAGGAATATTTGCTGATTATTTTAACAGCAAAATTTGGTGCTTGTTTCACTAACAAACAAGCCAACAACTCATGCTCGTCTGGCTATTATGGTGAACGTGCCTCCCTTCAGCCGGCCCCTCTGAGGGTCCTGAGCAGAAGGCCCTGTGTGCAATGCCCCTTCCCAGTGGCCTACTCTGGCCAGTGCCTGCAGCCTCATCGGTGCAAACTAGGTTTGGTCCCAGGATGACTGGTTTTAACACAAGTTTGGCAGAGAAAATCTGTGGAAGAGGCTAACATACCATCCTGTTTTCTCCAGCTAAGACTCTGTCTCTGAGCTGCCAGTGTAAAATGCAAAAGGTGAGTGGTTATTACCACTTACTGGGAAACCTATAACACCTGGTGGGTCTTGCCAATTTGGTTCCTTCTTTGTCAGAGAGATTCACCGTCAGCCACATTCTTGTAGAGGAAGACTGACCCTGATTTGATTAATCACTTTAAAATCTCTTGAGGTTTTGCGGGACCTACCCCTGCTGTCAATATTGGAGAAAAGTATTTTAAGGAACCACCTTAATAACCTACACTATAGGCTTCCAAAAATCTGCTGCTCACTTGAAACAAATCAAGAAAAAATTAGAAATCTCACCACTTTAAAACCCATTATCTGTCTTTATAATATTGCTTTTTAAAATATATATATATCCATGTTCCTTGTAAATATTAATAATCTCTACACATTCTACAGATGTGTAGAAAATAAAAGTGAAAACCTCTTCCTTCACCCTTCATTATGGATGGACTTGATACAGAAAATTAAAGTATATTTAGAAAGACCCATTCTTATGTGCTGAAATCAGACTTTACCTTGACAAGAAATAAAGAATATGAAAATAATGGAATTTTTTTTCTTTTGATATTTTTCTCATGGTAAATAAAAATTTCTAATTTTTTTCCCTTTAATGGAAAACAACAGCAGATGGGGAAGGAAATATTCTGCTCCTCCCGACAGCAATCAGCTCTGGTGCTACCTGGTTCAAAACAGGATTTCCCCCTTTGTGGACTGTGGCAGCTACTGGCAACTTCCTGTGAAACTCCCCACCCACCTGCTATGATCACTTACAGAGGTGTGTGTAGGTGACATTTCATTTATCACCATAAAGGGTTTCTTTCCTTTATTCTTCTTTTTTTATAAGATTTCTGTTTTCATGTTTTTTGAAAACACAGCCATAAACATGATTTAATTTAAAAATGAATCTTAAAAAAATGAAACTTTTGCTGATTCTACATGTAGTCAGGCTTTTAAGACAGAGGCACTACTAACCACTCAGAACAAAGATAATATATACTCTTTCTGATTGTTTAATTACTTGGTGATAGCTATGTATATTAAGACAGGGGTCCCCAACCTTTTCGGTACCAGGGACTGGTTTCATGGAAGACAATTTTTCCACAGACCAAAAAAAAAATAATAATTTCAGGATGATTCAAGCACATTACATTTATTGTGCAGTCAAACCTCTCTGCTAATGATAATCTGTATTTGCAGCTGCTCCCCTGCACTAGCATCACTGCCTCAGCTCCACCTCAGATCATCAGGCATTAGAGTCTCATAAGGAGCCACAACCTAGATCCCTCGCATGTGCAGTTTACAGTAGGGTTTGAGGTCCTATGACAATCTAATGCCACCGCTGATCTGACAGGAGGTGGAGCTTATGCGGTGATGTGAGAGATAGGGAGTGGCTGTAAATAGAGATGAAGCTTCCACTGGCCCACCCACCACTCACCTCTTGCTGTGCAGCCTGGTTCCTAACAGGCCACAGATCCGTGGTACCAGTCCATGGCCTGGGAATTGGGGACCGCAATATTAAGAGACTACAAAGCTTCCAAAGTATATTTCTCCAACAGTAACTATAGGAAGCAATAATTTAATTTAAGTAAGTTGCTAGAGGGCTGATTTACGTTGCCAAGATCAGTTCCAAGCCTCAACCTCAAAGTAAATCTCAAGTGTAGCAAAGTTTTTAAACACCACAGATCAATGCACTCACATCAGAACATTAAGGAAAGAGGAAAAACAAACTGTCGTATTTATCTGGCCACCTTGGCCAAGGGAAACATGAATCTAAGATGCTGTGCTGGTTTGAAGTAATTTAAAGTCCATCATTACTGTTTTGCTGTTGTTTGTGGCAGCCCACTAACGTGCAAATTGTGGAAAAGAATTCTTGTTATTTCCTCTTCCAAACTAGGAAGAGGAAAGTAAATATTTAAGGAAGAAGTACTTCAGTATTAGAAAAAAAATATTTCATAGCACTTTACAGATTCCAAAGCATTTCACATACTCAAAATTCCTTCTTCAGCACTTCTCAGGAGCCTGCCATGCCAAGCATCATTTGAGATTTATCAAGACAAAGTCTGTGTCCTTTATGAACTTTTGGTAGTGGGAGAGGCAGCCACATAAATGACAACTACTTGGAGAAACACCAAAAAAAATTTACAAAGATTTATGGGAATTTTTGGTTAATAATTTTAGGAAGTAGTTGGCACACATAACTACTGCCTTATAGCCAGAACTCTTTCCTTGCTCTTTAAAATATTTTGGTCTTGAGGAAAATATAAATTTATGTATTTTTATTACTAGCAAAAAATCAAAGTGATAGCTCAAAACTATAACATTTCAATCTTTATTATAAAGTAAAAGACAGTATCTAGTTGAAGTATAATTTTTAAGAGGTCAGAAACATGACTCTCCTACAAATATTCAATTAACACATTTAAAAATTATTTACCTCATTAATGAGGGAGCCAAGACCATGGTAAAGTTGGTCCCAAGAATTCCTGATTGAAGAACTGGGAATTTACAAACACTTAGAAGAATATTAGAATAAGATTTCTAGGTTAGATACACACCTGACTCATAGCTTACAAGGGAATTAAACCATAACTTTTGAGGTGATCCTGTCTACCAGGCAGAAATCTAAAACAATTAATGTGTGACTTCATAGTGTCTGGGTTCTAATCAAATAGTAAATAGCAAGTTCAAACACTGACACATTGGCCTGGAGAATTAAGCCCTGACCAGGCCCTTCCACAAGCCCGCGTGACTGTCAGGACACGCCTCCTTTCACTCCACACCTGATTTCTAAGGTTTGGGTACTTTTTCTTAATCCTGGTGAAGTGGTTAAGATCATAAGCATACTGCTTGGGTCCTTAGCTGCGAGTGTACTAGCTATGTTACAGTCTTTAAAATGATTCTCTGAGAGGGAGAAGTTGGTCTTGGGAGGCTTCACAGAGAAGGGAACATGAGAGCTACATCTTGAAATGTGAATTGGCTTTGAAGAGAAGTGACAGAGAAATTGCATCAAAGAGTCTCTTAGGCTCTTCTCACTAAGAGCCTGTTCATATTCAATTTTAGACTTTGTAGGTGTTACTTTTTTTTTTTTTTTTTTAAGAGACAAGGTCTTGCTATGTTGCTCAGGATGGACTTGAACCTCTGGGCTCAAGCTATCCCAAGTAGCTGGGACTACAGGCACTGTACCACCACACCAAGCTTAGCTGTGACTTTTAATAAGCTTGGTTATGAGGTTTCCCTGCTAAATGCAAGCAAATAACTGCAAAAGGGCAGGTAGATCACGAAAGGCAGAGGTAGCAACCAATAGAAAGGGAAGAGAGAGAAAATCTACAGAAGAAGACACAGACATTTAAAAAACCTCATCGATAGACTCAGGCTCCCAGTATGGGACAAATAGCCACTAGAGCAATAATTAATGCTTCTAATAATGACCTTTGGCATCAAGAAGAGGTTAAATTACTTTTAATATTCTCTAAGAAGGACAGGAAATATGTAGTATATTTGAATATGATTTTCACCACAATGATTAAAATAAGGTTAGTGATTAAAGCAGATAAATTATGCATTTCTTTGATGGTTCTGAATGAACATGTTACTGTATATAGTTTACAAGGTGCTCTTTATTCTTTGGAAATTAAAATAATTTTAATAAGAACACAAAATTATAATATAAGTCAATAGAGAAAAATGTGGTTTTTCAACACCAGCTTTGCTTTACAGGTAACTATTGGTCTAAAGTGAAAAGTAGTTTAGTGAGAAGGTGGTAAAATTTTATGCCAATTAAACTTTAGGATAATTAGTCACTCAAACCAGAAAAATCATACCCTTAGCCCATGCTGACATCTCAAGTCTCTCATATTGGCAAGACACCAGGATTTTTTTCTGTTTATTCAACATGGCCGTCATCTAAGCTACAATCAGAGAAACAAAATAGTATCTACTAGTAATGCCATAAACTAATAGGGCTATTTGTCAGTACTCAATTGATGAATTTTCTTCCTTTAAAAAAACTATAGGTTATAACATAATTTGAATCAAACTGTTAAACAGAAGTGTTTTCTTTCAACCACATTTGAAACTTCCAGTGCAAGACAAAGAAGTCTTCTCCAATTAAAGACATCTAAGTCATCCAAGATCAAAACACCAAAACAAAAAGAATAATGATGGTAAAATAAAATTAAAATGAAAATCCCTAAAATTAAATTACAAAATAAAATACATAAATAAATCTATTTAAGTATAACACCTAAAATAATTCTTTTAAAGCTGTAACAAACTATCTTTTCTACCATTTAATTTTTTTTACTGGCTGGGTGCAGTGGCTCATGCCTATAATATCAGTATTTTGGGAGGCCAAGGTAGGAGGATTGCTTGAGGCCAAGAGTTCAAGACCAGCCTGGGCAACATAGCAAGAACCCCCATCTCTACAAAAAATAAGAAAAATCAGTCAGGCATGGTGACACATGCCTGTAGTTCTAGCTATTTGGGAGGCTGAGGTGGGAGGATTGATTGAGCCCAGGAGTTCAAGGTTGCAAGTGAGCTATGATCACACCACTACACTCCAGCCTGGGCAAGAGAGTGAGACCCAGTGTCTAAATAAGTAAATAAATAATTTTGTTTTTACTTAAGAAAGAAAATCAGGAATAGGAGTGGCTAAGCTTTTCATTGGGTTAATTCAATTGTCCAAAGATTTAAGTTCTGATACTATATTGTACCAAAATCTAAATTAAGAAATGCTTAATGGACACTTAAATGAACAGTACATTGTGAATACTTTAAGGTAGGTTAATCAAATTCATTCTTTATGTGACATAACAAATTCTTATACTTTGAAATCTTTCAGTCAAAGTATATAATTCATAGAAAATGCAAAATGCATAGGAAAATGCATTTGTAATCCAAATACTCAGAATCAAAAATTCAACTGCATATTTATATATCAGTTTTTAAAAATTAAATAAATAAAACTTTATTAACCCTTTAAGTAAGGTTTTATCATCTTTATAATTTGGTAATGATATAATATGAGCATAGAAATTTCTGCAATTTATATAACTAAAAATAGACTAATAACCTTCTGAAAAATAGCTAAAATAGTGTAAAATCTGACAAATTTAATTATTCTCAGTAGAAATATTTGGCTGGGTAAAAATAAGTCCAGGCCAAGAGTGGTGGATCACGCCTGTAATCCTAGCACTTTGGGAGGCTGAGGCAGGACGATTGCTTGAGGCCAGGAGTTCGAGACCAGCCTGAGCAAGAGCAAAACACTGTCTCTACAAAAAATAGAAAAATTAGCTGGGTCTGGTAGTGCATGCCTGTGGTCCAGCTTCTTGGGAGGCTGAGGCAGGAGGATCCCTTTAGCCCAGAAATCTGAGGTTGCAGTGAGCTATGGTGACGCCACTGCACTCTAGCCCGGGCTACTGAGTGAGGACCTTTCTCAAAAAAGAAAAAAAAGAAAGTTCAATGCTAGCTGATGGAAACAGGGATTATGTTTTAAAGTGATCTTAATATGGTTAATATAAATAAATAAACACAAAGCTATAGATTACAATATTCTTAGTATACACATAACAGATTATTTGGTCTTATACTGGTGAAATGTACGATGTGATTTTGAAAATTTCCCATATTTTAAATGAATACATATATTGTATTCGTGTATGAAATGTCTCATTGAGTTGATGTCACTTTAATCATTTATAAAAGTGAATAAAAGTAGGCTACACTTAATGAAAATTTAAAAGCTTATAATAAAAATTAATGTTTGTACTAAATATCATGATTTTATTAAGAGGAAGTCATTTGTGAGTTCTTCCTTTTTTTAAACAACTATCTACATTTTTGTTCCAATCCATCAAAGCTAAATTATTTTATTTAAATACTTAACCTAGAAATTTCATCTTCTAAACACAATAAGAGGGTCAAAGAATTAGAGAATTTAATGGCTAGAAGAATCTTCAGGAAACATCCAGTATAGGGGGATCCCAAACTTTAGTTTATATCAGAAATCCCTGTGGTTCTTGTTAAAATGCAGATGGCCAGGCCCCACCACACCTATCTGACTCAGTAGGCCTGGGGTGGAGCCTGGAAATAACCAGTGCACCCCCACCCCCAAGGTGAGTCTCACGTAGGTGGGCTATGGATCACTGGGAGGAACAACACTACCACCTTCCTCCCTAAATCAGGAAACTTCCCAGAACATTGACATCCCATTGAGGCTGTTTCTGCCTCAAACAACTGCTTCCTCAATCCCTCTAGGTTAACTCACTGCATCCTGGGGCATCTTTATACATCTAATGGAAGCTTCTAATAGAAACCTATACATTCAAAATATAAAGTCATTCAACATGGGCTTACACAAATATAACAGTGCAAAGATTCACTGAAGAATTAAGTGAATGAAGAACTGACCTGCTTCTTCTGGTATTTGTTTATAAGATTCAGAAACAAGGCATAACATCTGGAATAGTTGGCCAAGGCTGCACAGCAGTCACGGTAAGAAGTAAGTTTGCTGCAGGAATGCCAAATGGGAAAATAAAAGTAAACTTCGTTTTTCTATAAAATTCAAGTACAAATAGTATTAATATCAATTTAAATGCAGACCTTCAAAGCATTGCCTAGTTCAAGAAAAGCAGTTTAAAAATACTCTCCACACCAGTTCAGAGAAGTTATCAGGAGGCTTACTGTTTGCTCTGAAGCCTGTAATACATGTGAGCCTGTAATACACAAACTAAGTAGTTTGTGTTTTCTGAACCATGTGTTAGTATGAATTCACATGACTCACAAACTAAGTAATTTGCATGAAATCTTGTTGGATATCAGTGAATCCCTGGGATCCCATCAGAAGCAAATGTAAAACTGTTCTAATATTCTATGCTGGAGTGCTATACTAACGTTAGGCAAAACAGATCTTAAGGCAAAAAGCCTTAAAAATATCTTCAAATTTTCTAAAGCAAGGAAGCAAACAAACAAAATCCACAAGGCAATATTGATGCACCCACATCAAATCTGGATGTTCATAAATTTCTCATTAATTGATGAGTCAATAGGTCAAATATCATTAATAATTTTAAAACTTGACCACATACCGGGCCATAAACAAATCTCAGTAAATTTTCAGAGAACTGGTGTCTCATAGACCACACTCTCTGGTCAAAGTGCAATTAAATTAAAAACCAATTTCAAAACTACATTTTTAAAAAAAAACTTATGTTTTGAAATTTAAGAACATGCAACCTATGGGTCAAAGAAACATGAAAATAAAAAAATACTTAGATATAAATAATAAAAAATACTACAAATCAAAATTTGAAGTATGCAGGTAAAGCAGTATTTAGAGGAAAATTTATAGTATTAACAAGGCAGAAAAGAGTTGCATTTCTAACTAAAATAGAAGAAAAATATATCCACAGAGTAGAAGAAAGGGATTAGTAAGGATAAGAGCAGAAGGAGTAAGATAGGAAACATATAATAAAATGGATAAATGAATCTATTGATTCTTTGCAAAAACTAATAAAATTGGCAAAATTTGGCAAGACTGAACAAGAAAAAAAAAGAAACATCATAAATAATCACAAGAAAATCAATATTAACAGTGAAGAGGCAGTGTAACATGGGGGTTAAAAGTATGAATTCTAGAGCCAGACTACTGGGTGTGAATTGCAGCTCTAAAACTTACTAGCTGTATGATCTTGGGAAAACTACTGAATTTCTATATGCTACAGTTTCCTTATATGTAAAATGACAATGACAATAATAGTACCTATATTAAAAAGTTATTATAAGGATTAAATGAATGAGTATTTGGGCAGTCCTTAGAATATTGCCTGGCATGTACTAAGTGCCGTACGAGTAGTTGTTGAATAAGTAAAATAAATAAAAGAGGACTTAATTAGAGATGCAACAGAAGCTGGGCTTTGTGGCTCACACCTGTAATCCTAACACTTTGGGAGGCCTAAGGTGGGAGGATTGCTTGAGGCCAGGAGTTTGAGAGATGTAATAGAAATTAAAATGATAATAAAAGAATAGTTGGAATTTATATTGTTTGAAAACTTAAAATGGACAAATTCCTATAAAAACATAATGTTTTGAAACTGAACCAAGTAGAAATAAGAAATATGACTAGATATACAACCATATATAAAAAATTTGAATCAGTAGTCAATAATATTCACACACCCACGTGCGCACACATACACACAGCAAGGATACAAATAGCTTTTTGAGCAAGTTCTACATTTCAAGAAACAGATAAGTTTTATTTTCACAAATTCTTCTAGTAAAGAGAAAATGTTGGAATACTTCCCAACTCATTTTATAAGGCTGGTATAAATGAAACACTAAACCTAGACAAGGACAATATAAGAAAGGAAAGTACAAGTCAATCTAACTCATGACCACAGATGAAAAATCTTAAACAAAATATTAGTTAACCAAACCCAACAATAAATAGATGGCTTAACATGAGAAAATCTATTAAGTAATTTACTACATTCATGAATTTAAAAAAGAAAACCCATATAATCAAAAGAGATTCAGGGCATTTGATGAAATTTAACATCCATTAATGAGAAAAAAAAATCCTTCCTTAACCTTCTAACGAGTATCTACAAAAACTTACAATAAATATTATTTTCAACTGGAGAAACTATAAAAATATTTCTTTTAAAGTCAGAAGAAAGACAACAGGCTCAACACTGACAATTTTGTACTGGATTCCTCAGTAATGCGATAAAAGAGGTGGGGACAAAGAGGAAGGGTCGCAGGAATTGGAAAACAACAAAAAAATTATTCTTATTTGCAGATAATTTGCATGGAAAATCCAAGAGAATCTATAGACAAACGCATAGTCTTAATGTTTATCAAGACTCCTGAATACAAGATTAATAAGCAAACATCAATACTATTCATATACATCAGCAGCAACCTACAAGAAAATAATTTTTTTAAGATTGTATTCATAATTGCAGCAAAAACCATGAAGGATTTAGGAATAGATCTTGCAAAAGATATACAAAATCCTCATGGATAAAATGGTGAAATTTTATTGAAGGACATAAAGGAAGATGTCATAAATGTTTATGGATGAAAGGCTCAATATCATAAAGATGTTAATTTCCTCCCTGCCTATCTCATTATTCTATATACTCAGTATAGTTCCATTAAAAATCCCAAAGTTCCAATCGTGGATCTTAGCTGATTCCCCAATTCAAAAGGAAGAGAAAAGAACAAAAAGAGTCTGGACCTTAAAGGAGAAAAAAGTGAGCGATTCATCTAATCTTACAGTAGGACTTAAATCTGCAATAGTAAACACGGTGTGGTATTGGTGTGAGGATGGCCTGAACAGAATACCCAGAAACAGACCTGCAAGTATACGGAAACTTATGCATGGCTGACAAAATCAGTGGGAAAAGGATGGCGTATTCAATAAAAGGCGCTGGAACAATTGACTATCCACATGGAAAAAAAAAAAAATTAAACTGGACCCCTACATGCCACCATAAGCAAAAATAAATTCTTTGTGATTTTGCAATGCTTCAAAATGGTAGTAGTCATTAAGTATCCAGAACAACGCTCAGGACAGTGCAGTGTAAAGAGATCAAATCTGGACTCGCATCCTCATACTGGAATCAATTACTAATTCATTCTTCAGGAAATTCTGTATTTCTTTAAACAAATACAGTATCATGCTTCAAGAAAGGCCCAGGTCTCCTGAGAAGTATCATTATGTAAAAACACTGGCAAAGAGCAGTGAGGGAGGAAATATAAATGTGTAATTTAAAGACAGTTCTGAAATTTAACAACTTCTTGCTTTGAGGCAACCTGAATTTAAATGATCATCATTTCTGGAGTAAATAAAGTAAGTGCAAGCATGACTAGTGAATTTGTGACCCAAAGTTCAAACAACTGAAATAAAATAACCTGTTACAAGGTAAGTCAGATCAGACTTTCTAAGCATCGATCCCCTTTTTGAGTTAAAACTCTTAAGTATTGTTTCCGAGTATAGCAGAGAGTTTGCCATGTTTTGTGATACAGTTCTTTATCTCCAATAAGCTGAGAAGAAAATTAAAACAAACAAGCACATACACTAGGATAGTCACAACTCACCAAAGAACCAAAGCGACTTATAATCAATGAATTTAGACTCACGTAGGAAATGGAGTCGTAAATCATTCATTCTAAACTTGGGCCACTAGATTTGCCTTTTTTGCAAGGTGAAGTAAAAAGCAAAAAAAAAGGTTCCTTGCCAGTCACACAGGCAAATATTAAAGATAACCCAAAATCTAAGCATCAGCCTTTTTGAAAGGCTACTTCGATTTCTTAGTCTGCCCACCTGAATATTCTGACAACGTTGGTACAGACGTCCTTGTCACCCGTGTACTGTTCCATCACTGTGCAGAGCTGGGGAATGGCACTGATGCTCAGCAACTTACTTCTTGCCAGCGGTGAATCAACCAAGTTTCTCAATGTAGCAGTCACCTAGGATAAAAGCATGCTGTGACATTTTTTTAAAACTGAAAAAATACGCTACACTAAACAGCACAGGATAATTCATCTCATAAATTTCCTTATATCAGTAACCAAGCCCCACTACGCATCTCCCACCAGAGAATGTGGGCCTAGGCACAAGCAGCAAGAAATGAAAACAAAGAAAACCTAAAAAGGTAAAGAATGGAATATTAATATTAATAAGCAATTAGTATACCCCAAACCTAGGGTTAAACAGATCATCATCTGAGTTTGTTATAATAAGAGTCATAAAATGTTCAGTTGACCCTGCAATAGCCATATCTGTTCCACAGATTAGAAAATTCCTTTTTTTCCCCTTTTTTGTGTGTTTGTTAGTTTTTGAGACAGAGTCTCACTCTGTTGCTCTGGGTAGAGTTCAGTGGCATCATTATAGCTCACTGCAACCTCCAACTCCTGGGCTCAAGCAATCCTCCTGCCTCAGCCTCCCCAAGTAGCTGGGACTACAGGTGTGAGCCACCACACCCAGCTAGTTTTTCTATTTTTTGTAGAGATGGGGTCTCACTCTTGCTCAGGCTGGTCTTGAACTCCTGGCTCAAGTGATCCTCCCACCTCAGCCTCCCAAAGTGCTAGGATTACAGGCGTGAGCTACTGCGCCTGGCCTGAAAATTCTTGTCCTATATTTTTACAAGTAGCATTAAATGATGATGTGGCTGAAGAATATTTAACACCTTTAGTCCCATTCTCTTCCAAGAGGCAAATATTGAGATCCTCCAAATTTGTCTTATTTTGTAAAAAAAAAAAATTCAGGAAAGCTATTCACTTTAGCCTTAGTCTAAGAGTCAAGAAGAGAACAATTTAGTAAATCCTAAAACTAATGTTGCTGTCATCTAATAATTTCAATATGCAGTGTGGTCTTTCCCTGTGAGATGGCGCAGGCAGGCTACTGATTAAGGGTTGGCGTAGCCCCCCACTCACTAGCCTGGGCCAGCTATGCAACCTCCTAGAGCACGTTTTCTCATCGGAAAAGTGGAGGTGGCAGTGGCCACTCAGTAGCTGTGACGATCCAGTGAGATGGGGTGTGAATGGCATTGCTGGTGCCTGTTTCCTAGGGGTGCTCGAAAACCATGGGCCCATCACCTTCGAGTCAAATGACAGGGATTCAAGTCCCAAGTCTCTTCCTACTGATGTGACTGAGGGCAGTCCCTCAACTTCCCCATTTCCTCCTCTGTGAAAAGGGACTGCTCACCTCTCCAGGTGGCTGTGTGTATCAAATGGAAAACACATAGTAATAATTTTGTACATTGTAAAGCATTATGTAAATATAAAGCAGCATTATAGCCATAGTTAATAACTTTTCAAAAACAATGATTAAGATGACGTGTATCTCTGGTTTTCTCTTGTAACAACAGCAACAAAAAGATTTTATAAGTTAAAATATAACTGACTACCATGAAAACAGAAAATTTAAAAACACTTCAAATAAATGTGTACACGTCTTTTGGAGTCAATTCAATTATATAACAGTTGAGTAAATTCTTCCCTGAAAGTTTCAGTATCCCAAACACTGGAGGGGAAACAAACTACTCAAGCATTCCACTTAACCATGATCTACAATGTGATCTTCTAAGCAAAGCAATGGTTTTTTTGTGAAGACTGACGAACCATTCTAGGAATTCCAGGCCATTGCTGCCATAAAATGGAAAATTCTCATCATCTGACCCTGGCTCTACCTGTTCTCTTTCTTCCGAGACAGCCCAGGCACTGGAGCACTACTGGTTTATGTCAATCCAAAGGATGACTCAAACTTTCCACCATGGAGACCAAAGAGCACAGATGCCTGTTTGAATCCTAGGCAGATGGAAACCATGGGAAACCATGATTGCCTGTTCCAATCTCTGCGCACACAAACAGTTCCTTTTCCCTGGTTCTCAAGGCTTCAAAGATTGGTCATCCAATTCATAGTCACCTTTTGGGGGGGGGGCATGCGGGGTCTGGGCTCGTAGCCCTCCTAGTCACCTTCTTGCTCCCCACATCTAATCTCTGGCAAGGGACATTGTAAGCAAAAGAGACCATAGTTTCCTAAAGAGCTTTTTTCCTGTTTCAACCTCGATTTTTTTCTCCCTCTTAACCCTTATCTCATTTAAAAAAGTTAAGGCTGTTCAAGGTTGTTTTTGTTTTTTTTTCATCTGAGACAGAGTCTCACTCTGTTGCCCAGGGTTAAAATGCAGTGGCATCATCATAGCTCACTGCAACCTCAAACTCCTGGGCTCAAGTGACCCTCTTGCCTCAGCCTCCTGAGTAGCTGGGATTACAGGTGCATGCCACCATGCCCAGCTAATTTTTAATTTTTGGTAGAGACAGGGTCTTGCTATTTTGCTAAGGTTGGTCTCAAACTCCTGGCCTCAAGTGATCCTCCCACTTCAACCTTCCAAAGTGCTGGGATTACAGGTGTGAGCCACTGCACCTGGCCCAAATGCACTTCATAAATGACCCAAATCAGGAGCACAAGCACACCATTATCATTGTTTTTATTATTATTATTATTTTGAGACAGAGTCTCATTCTGTTTGCCCTGAGTAGAGTGTCATGGTGTCAGCTGGCTCACAGCAACCTCTAACTCCTGGGCTCAAGCAATCCTCCTGCCTCAGCCTCCCAAGTAGCTGGGACTACAGGAACACACCATTATGCTCAGCTAATTTTTCTATTTTTAGTAGAGACAGGGTCTCGATCTTGTTCAGGCTGATCTCGAACTCCTGAGCTCAAGCAATCCTCCTGTCATGGCCTCCCAGAGTGCTAGGATTACAGGTGTGAGCCACTGCACCTGGCTGGAAGCACACAATTGTATGTGACATGTCATCTGATTGAAATCTCTATCAATTACTGTACATATCACATTCTGTGGAGAACACACAGTTGAGTGAGATATTTTAAATATTTCCAAATTTGTCAGTTGGGCTGCTAGAAATAACATGTATGAAATATACACCACACACTAGAGAAATCCATAGTAATACCTCAACAGATGACACCACCATCAACCTAGCTGCTCAAGCCCCAAACCTCAGAGATATCCCAGAATCCTGCCTTGCTGCTTCCTGTCACCCTCAGCCGTCCTGGCTTTCTGTCATAGCTCCCAAGATAACATACAGTTCCCTGACCATGGTCTATGTGGCCCTATAGATATGGTTTTTACCAAGCCCTCAAACTCCATCGCATACCGTATGTACCCCACAAATTCTACTTAAGGTCAGGCTACCTAATGTGTTTTACCATCTGTCTACTCCTCTAGAAGCTTCCGTGAGGGCATAAACCTCATTTGTCTTTTCACCATTGTGAGCCCAGGTCCAAGTCCGCGCCCTGGCACACAGTGGGCACACATGAGCATTTGTTGGTGGGATGAGTGAGTGCGAGAACACCTGCAAAGAAAGCCTTGGTGTAAACAAAAGCGTTAGGATATCAGAGAACCATGGGCTAATCAGATAACAGAGAGATTTTAGGATGATTTTAAAGAAGCAGAGGAATAAAAAGTAATGGATGAAAGAAAACTGGACTTTCTGGAAGGGGACTGGCTCCCTGTGTATTCATTCCTTATTCTACCTCATTCACCACCGTAGCTCCTTCCCATCCCCCACCCCTTCCCCAGCTGACTGGTCACCTGTTCCACCTCTTCTCTCCATCAGCAGGGAGAGACGCTTAACCCTCTTCACCTCTCACCACACTCTGCAGACCCTGACTGCCTCCTTCCACAGTCCCTCCCCAGCCAGCCCTTCTCCCCACAGCTGCCCACTGCTGCCAGAGGGCGCATCTCAAACCCAGCCTTCCCTGTCCAAAGGCCTCCTCCACCTTCCAGGCCCAGCAGGCAGCACCCATGGCCTAAAGGCTGTTCACCCTCTGAAGTGCACCCCGTCCCTCCGAGCTGATCTCTTTCTCCTCTCCCTCCTCTTCCTCCTCCTCCACCACCTCCTTCTTCTCCTCCTCCTCACCCCCTCCCCAGCCATCGTTCAGATTCTGCAACACACAGCACCCTCCCTTCCTGCCACCACGCCTTTGGACAGGCCATTTCTCCATCCAGAGTGACCTCCCTGACCCCACTCTTCCACCCCTTCTCCCGCAGGTCGTCTCCCGCTCGTTTTTCAGGACCCAGCTCAGGCCCTCTTCTCCTCCAGGAAGACTTTCCAGAGGCTCATCAACCACTGCCTCCTCCATGCCAACAAACCTTCCCGTTCCTGCCCCTACAGCTGCTTGTCTCAGCAGCTTCTTTCTCTCCCATGGCGAGCTCCTCTAGGGAACAGACCATTTCTTACTCCTCTTTCTACTCGGAGAACAACAAATGTGCTCATAAAAAGATCTTAAATGTTCAATTGCTGGCTGGCTGTCTGGGTGAATGAGAAGGGGAAAGGGGAGAGGAATGAGGAGGAGGAGGATGAAAGAAAGAAGAAGGGACAAGGGAGACAGAAAAGGGCGGCTTTCCCCTTTCAGAAGCCTCTGGCAAGAAAGTGCAGGGGTTTGGTGGCAGGCTGGGGAACCAGGGCTTAAAGCCCTGAGGGAGAAGGACCAGGAGGCCATCCCCAGGCAGATGCGGCTCCTAAGGGCCCCGTTCTGAGAGACTGCCACCAATCCCACTGGGGGCTGGCAGTGGGGCACCGAGTGCTGAGACCAGTGGCCTTTTCTGGGAAAAATGGAAAAAGATGGGTGGGAGAAAAGGCCAGCTAAATAATGTGGTCACAGTAAAAGCTAGTTCCAAGCCAACACACTCAACTCCAAACTTTGCTGTAATTTTTAAATTCATTGTATATAAGTGAAAATTAAGGATCACATAAGAACTCTGAGTTGCCCAGAGATAAAGCTGCAGGGATCATTAGTGAGTCCTGGCTCTGCAGCAGTCTTTGTTTCCCACCCCTCGGCCTGACCCCGAAGCAAGAAGTCACCAAAGTCCAAGCTTCATGCTTGGAGAAATGTATCCATTTCTTTCTTAACTTTCTATTCTAATTTATATTATTCCTAACTTTACCTGGGTACATATTTTCCTTTTTTATTATATACAGTTTTTTAAACCACCACAAATCCATTATTATTAAAAAACATATAGGTTAAATAAATGCAGAGATACTTGTTTAGCTTTTAAAGTACTTACTAGAGCAAGTCCCAACCTCTTAAATGTCCTTTCACCAAAAAATAGCAAACTGAAAAACATGAGTTTTAATTCTTATTTTTTCATCTCCTAATTTGCAACCCTGTGGGAAAGATAGACTAAGTCAGAAGGCAGCCAGTGGGAAGAAGAAAAATAGAGAAGAAAATGGAATTAATAATCCTCAAAGAGGATTATTAAACATTTAAATGTCCTTGCTTATTAGCAGTGGTTAGATGATGTCTGGGACAAAAATGACTGAGCACTTCTAGCACTTCCTTTCTGGTGCTCACTTTTCTGAGGCATTTTCTTCTCTCTTTCCCAAACTCTTTGCTCTTAATGGGTACCACCCTCAATCAAGTAAAATGCCTGGTGAGTTTGGCAAAGCTGCCTATCTCCTGTTGCATTAGTTGGGCCTTAAAGTTCTCATTGTGCAATCAACATTGGGAGACCCATTTTAAAGGTAAAAATATATTAAGAAGAGATTAGATAATTTACAAATGCACAAATAGCATTTTAATACAGTAAACTCAGAACACAAAAGATTTAGCATCTATATTTTCAAGTTGACTATGGGTACTTAGTTATCAATTTCAAATTGTGCTTTCGACTATTAATTGAAAAATCTTAGCAAACACAAAAAATCTTTGTCTTAAAATATGGGCCCCTCCGGACTTAGATCACTGGACTTGAGGACACGACACAGGCCCAGCAGCTGTGGCCCCTTTCCCAGCATCCTCTCCTGCAGAGCAGGGGCACAAGGTGGGGAGGGCTGCTTGGCTGACCTGAGCCTCCATACACTGCTCATTTCCAGAGTGGATGACCCTCACTCTTCCCTTTGCTCTCTTCCTCCCTCAGAGTGCTCAGTCCCCAGGGAATTCATCAGCTTCTGCCCTAGAAGGCAACCAGCCATCAGAGCTGCCCCAGATCAGAGGGGCTTGTGACTCACAGCCCACCGCAGAACTCCCAGTGAGGAGCATCAGAAGTTAAACTGGCTTTCTGGCTAGCCCAGGAACTTCACCATCAATCACAACATTGTTCTTTGAGAAACATTTTCTCAATTTCAAAAAACCAGCTTTCAAAGAAAGCTTTGGAACATAATGCAATTGAACACTGTACTGTACCACTAGTAGTTTAGAAGTAGTACTATGCTTCCTCAACCAAAACCAGTGTCAAGATTCAGATTTTATTTACTTTTATACATCAAATGCTATTATGCAAAGGAACTGAGCAGCTGGCTACTTTATAGGTTATAAAGCTATCTCATGAGCTGTACCTCATTTGCTCCCTAAAACAACCCCATAAGGCAAATAGAAAAGGTATTCTGTGCCCTACTTTTCAGAAGAGGAAACCGAAGCTCAGAAAGTCTACCAGCTTCCAGGTAGGCTGGTGTCCTGGGCCTCTGACTCCTATGTTGCCTCCCCCACTCTATTTGGCATTTGTCTCTAAAAGCATTTCTTAATCATCTGGGGTAGCCATAACCCAAATCCCTTGAGCTTTATCTCAACTTAACTGCCAACTGCAAAATGGTTTACTTCCCGCTGATGATGTGAAAGAATAAATACAGCCGCCAGAGACCACAAACAGTGTCAAATGATTTAAGACCAAAGCCACTATTTTCCAACCTCAGCTAAACCATCTCCCTCTATTAATAAAAGCACATTCATTTTTTTGAATTTGTGCCCAATTGAGACCACATATATGCCAAAACCAGAGCCTATGTGGTAACCCAAGAAGTTTCATATTGTCTCATATATGATTAGTACAGTTCTGAGACAAAAGAAACCAATGACAAGATGCCACTATATATTAATATATGAAACCACTGATACCAAAAATTTCTAAGCATTTTATTGGAGTTTATTAGGATATATGCATATGGAAGTAATGTTAATTCATAGCCCTCAATAACACTTGGTGCCTGCGCACAGAGGCCTGTTTGGCACATTCCTACCATGGGTGGCCTACTTCAGTAGGAAATGGCTCTGCCCTCCTCAAATCTCCAATGTCCTACTTTGAGACTCTGTTTAATATTTGCCTGTGTTTACTATTGTTTCTCCATGTGCTGCCTCTATGTCAGTTACCTTGGTAAAATGAGCAGCTAGCTGATTCTTCTAGTTGTGACTATCATATATATCAATATAGGAGAAATTTCGAATGTCGTATAGACTATATAATGCCAATGCAGCAAAATAAGAAAAGGAGTCTGAAAAAGATAATGCATTCAGAAGTTAACTTCCAAGCAATGACACCAATTTTCACAATTGCATGTTAAAGCGAGTGACATTTCTTTACTGTCACAACTAATACATCCACAGTGAGGAGATGGGGCTGAGCAGACAGCACACTAACTGAAGGCAAATGGCTCTCCTCAGAAACGGGAGGCATGGGTACTTATTTCCACTCTGCTCTTCCTTGCTGCAGAGGAGACACCCATTAGCATAATGCTCCTGGCCACCCCCCCCATCTCCTGATTGGTGAGCTGGAGACAGGAACCGGGCATTCACAGCCCAGCCCAGCCCCTACTTGGTCTCTCTCTTCCCTTTCTCTTTAAAAGCGAGCTGCCATCAGAACACAGGGCGTTCTCCTCTGCTCCTCCAGGGACAGAGTGGCCTGTGACTAGATAGGTAAATCTAACTTGAAGGTTCAAGATCAGAAAGCATGCCGGCACTGGCTGGGTGATGGGCATGCTTGTAGCTCTGACTCGGGCGGTGCAAAGGCAATTTATGTAACCTAAACATTTGTACCCCCGTAATATTATTAAATTATATATATATATATATATATATATAAAAGCATGCCTGACTCTGCTACGACCTACATCCTCCAACCATGGTGATAACCTTCCCCCAACCCCATCTTCCTTAGTCTCTTATTTCTAAGTCCAAAACTTAAGGCATTACACGTTTAGGGTCTCTGAGTCTCCCTAAGTCTTCAGATTTGCTATCCCTGGAGAATCAGAGAAGAATATGAGTTGCCTGTAGGCAGCTCCTTCCCAAGAAAGGGAAGAGGAGGGAACAGAAAGGGTCAGGGTCCTGAATGCCTACTGTCTCATACTAGTTGGGTGAGTGGTGAGTTATACTACTGGACTTTTTTTTTTTTTTTTTTTAAGTCTAGTCAAGTGAAGGAAGAAAGGAATCTGTAACTGGTTGTGATCAATTAGTTGTAAACACCACTGCACTCTGACCAGCCATACTGGCTATTCCTTTACAGGAAGGAAACTTCATAAGTAGAAAATAGCTGTCCCCTTCCCATTAACAAATACATCATTGAAAAATTAGCAAGCCTAGTAATCAATATCAAAGACTGTAACTCCTAAAAAAGTTTTATCTAATTCCAAACACAATATGCTAAGGAAAATAAGCCAGGTGTAGTACTCCAGGTAACTGCATATTGTTCCTATCAATTCCTAGTTTGATAATGTGCAACAGTTACGTAAGACGTCACCACTGGGAAAAGCTACGTGCTGGGTACACAAGACCTCTCTGTACTATTTTTGCAACATCTTGTGAATTTATACTTAGTTCAAAATAAAAGTTTAAAAAAGTACCAGACACAAAAAAGTACACACTGTATATTCCATTTATATGAAGTTTTAGAACAGGCAGAACTCATCTATGGTGAAAGAGATCAGAAAAATGGTTCCCTCGGGGGGACTGGAAGATGCGGATCACTGAGAAGAGGTGGGAGCGCATTTCTGAGGTGATAGAAATCTTCTGTATCTTGATAAGGGTGTGGGTTACATGGCTTTATACTTTTGTCAAGCTCATCAAACACATAAGGTCTGAGCATTGCACTGTAAAATTATACCTTAATTAAAACAATAAGAAAAGAAATAACCTCATCTGCTGCTTCCTATTAAAGCAAACCCTTCAAAAGAAATGCTTTAAAGTGTTTTTTGTTTAATTAGCAAACCTCCAATAAAATTATCTGCATGAATTTAAGAAATATAATTGTGGGAATATTTGCTCCCATTTTATAGGTATGTAGTTTATTTCCTCCAATAATCTATTGGGTGGCTGCTGCTGCTGCCTTGGTTCTGATTTCATGGTATGAAGAGGTAGGCTTTCAACACCCAGAAATAAACAACAGAAAGAGAATTAACATAATTTCCAGTTTAAGAATGCATACTCATAATAATTTAATTTTCTAAACACCTAAATACAAACATATTAATCTCTACATTTAAAAGCTAGTAAACATAACTAAAGCAAGATTGAAAAGCCCCCAACCACTTTGGTATAACCCTTAATTACTAATATAACTTAAATTGCTGCTTAATTCAATCCCCAGACTTCAGTTGAAGACCTCTCTTAAATTCCCAAAATCTTGAAGCAGAGAGTCACAGTATGTACCCATGTCATTGATGAAACACTCTGCCAGTTATAGTTTCCTTCAGCACTCCTCTCCACGAGGCTTGTCAAGGCCAGAAAAACAAAAAAAGATCATAGATTTGAAATCCATCTCGAACTCTGTCATCTTAATTTCTTGTGATTAAAATTTTCTCTCATCAGAAGTAATTGCTCTTTGAAGCTTCAGGTTTTGGTAATCCTCATCTTATTTTATTTAATAAATTTCTGGTGAGTGCCTACTCTGTGCCATGCCCTGTTCTAGGTGCTTTACTAGATCATCTCATGTCATTTCCCCAACTGGCCTCTAAGGCAGGCGCGGTGAGCCCATTAGAGACAAGGGAAGTGAGGCTCAGAGGCGATTGGGCTGCCAGTGCCCCAGCTGAGCGGCCAGCTCAGGCCTTGGACTCCAAAGCAGCACGCTCCTCACTGTCCCACATGTCAGTGCTGAGCCCTGCCCCAACACAGGGGTACAGAGTCCAGTGGAACATCAGGGTTCTTAAAGACGAATACTGAACACAGGAGTGGACCCAGATCAGCCAAAGTGGGGAGTTCACTCTAGGGCTTACAAATTAAAAAATAAACCAACTATATCAAAATATCTTTTAATTTAAAAAATGTAAAGAAATCGTGTAATTCCATAACCAAAATATAAATAAATAATTTAAGAAGGAAATCATGTAAGATTTGAAGAAAGCATGCTAGGAGATGGATCCCTTACAACATGACCCCGGCCCACCTGCCTACTCACACTTCTTCTTACAGAGTAGCTGAATCCCTCTTCCCCTGTGTGCTCTCTGCAGCATTTGCCAAAGCTGACCCACCCTTGCTTGGAAAATTTCTACTCTCATACATTGTCCTTAATTTTCTGGTCACTTCCTTTTCTCTTCCCATTGCACAGATGAAGCCATTTTACAGAATCTGTTCCTCAGTGCCCTCTGTGCTTTCCATAGTCTCTCCTTGGGCCATGTCTTTGTCTTTCGTGATTTCAACTATCACTTTCACGTAGATGACCCTAAATCTGTATTTTTGGCTTTGCTTTCTCTTCTAAGCCTTGGCTCATGCTCCAATTGCCTGTTAGACAGGCCCACTTGGCTACTGCGTTGGCACCTTAAAGTTTTATATTAAAGCTAATTACATAATTTCCTTCCCTCCTCTCGCCAAATCCAGTTCCCTTGTATAAATCTCTAATTTTTATTAATGATATCATTTATTTTCTGAACCACCCAGGCTCAAATTGTCTGAGTCATCTCTCTGTTCAATTCACTGTCCTATTCCCCAAACTCTAAAAACAAAGAGAAGGACTAGAGTGGGGAAAGGAAAGGACTGACCTTCCTGAGAGACTTCCAGGTAGAAAAAGGAAGAACATGACACTGGTGGGGTACTGAGCACAGAGGAGGAAAGGATTTGGATCTGCAGGAGCCTCTGGGGAGGTGCCTGCAGGGTTGAAGGCCAGAGAAGTGAAAGGGGTGGGGTGGGGAGAGCAAACCATGTTACTGGGGCACTGCAGAACAATACTAACTACAAAAATAGTATCTCTAAAGCAGAGAAAGAATGCATTTCTCCAAGGATTGAATTCAAATCAAATGGGCCAGGCTATAAAGAAAAAAAAGTTTAGAAATACAAATGAATTCAAAAAATAGAAATGCAAGTTCAAGTCAATCTGAGTTTTAATAGTTACATTATACACCTATAAATCACCTAGCTGTAAGTGTAAGCACATTGAGATTTTCCTCAATTACAGCAAAGCAGCTTTGTACATGATGTTCTCAAGACACAGAGGACACATGAGACACCAGGAGAATCGGGGCTTGCTCATGGTTATGACATAGACAGGGGCTCTTCTCCATTTGCCAGGAAGGGGCACAATGGAGACCAAAACAGATTTTCTGATGGAGGTGACTCTGGGAATTTTCCTTAGCTCTGTTGGTACACCTTCCTGATTGTTGGCCTTTAAAGGTCAAAGACGAACTCTAACACCTCCTAATACTGCATTCTCAATCAACACTGACAAATCCCTGTTTCCAGTTATCACTTCCTTGGGTGATGCAATTTACTACTGGCATTTAGAGGCTTTGCCTGTTAGCTGGACTATATTTCTCCTTTTCCAAGTTTCAGAGAGCTGTCCCTAAATTCTAGTATTTTGGAATTTAGCGAACATGCAGTTTAACCTGCTTTACTCTTATGACTTTACAGATAAATTCATGTCTCCCGTTTTGCCCAGCTAGGAGTATGAATACTTTGACTTGGTGCACAGGTGGTGGCCCCTCAGTTCCTCTGAGCATCTCGACCTTCTCAAAATGCTATTACATGTCTGACATGCAGAACTGAATGCAACGTTCAGTTCTTCTCCCCTCAGTTCAGCCATGTGGAAGTACCGTGGTCTTGCAGAAAAATAAGGCATTGGAATACTATTACCTGGATGTAGGGGTCACCAAAAAGCAGGTGCCTAATGGCAGCTGTCTTGTTGACCACTGTCTTAAGAGCTCACCACCCAGACATGCCTGACACACAGTAGCCACACCACAAACATTTGTGAAATGAATGTCTCTTGTTTTCAGCCACAGGATGATAAAATATAGGCATACATGTATGTATACACATACATATATGTAAGAAACAACACAAAGAAAACCTTCCAAAGCCCAACATTGTAGTATTTTTACCTCTAAGCAACATTAGTCCAACTGCTATGAAGGAGCTTTTCTTTCACATCCATTCCTTTATCTTCATCATAATCGGTCTAAAATCTAATTGCAGCAATGGCTCTTAATCCGGGCTACCATTTCTGAATCTTAGCCCTCCAATTTGTCACGTACCACGGACACATTCTCCTCCCATCACTTTGCAGCTTTTTGGTCTTTATCAGTTCAATATCTTGTGCACATTCACCTTCCTGCCACTCCGATCTCATCTCGTCCTCCCCACGCACTGACCTCCCACTGCTCCCCGCTGCGCCAAGGCTACTCTCCGCAGCCTGGCGTTCAAGACAAGCCCCACGCCTGTGCCATCCGAATCTTACCCCCCACACCGCCACCACGGAATTCCTCTGCTCTGGATGGCCCTACCTCTTCAGCATCCCCAAACCCACCTTATTTATTTCCTCCTGGAGTATTCAGCATCCTTTTGTCCCAGTTTCCCAAATCCTGCCTAACCTTCAGAGTCCAGCTTCAGAAAGTGTTTTCCACACTTGTGATGGGCTCCAGCAGGGTTTCTTTAGGGAAAGAGAATGACTCTAGCACCGTGCCAGACGCTACAGCATACAAAGGTTTATAAGGTGAGGTCCGCAGAAGGTGTGCTAAGGCTACTGAGGTTCTCGGGTGGAGAGTCTTAAAGGAGAGGCAGTCACGCCATCCAGTGTTGCCTGCTTGTATCTTTTTATGCCCTTGTCATATTCTCTCTGGCTTGCAGACATTACTATATTAGTATTATTATTATTACAGCCATAAGTAAATTATTTATTTTTTCATTGAACAGAGCTTCTTTTAAAAATGCCTCATGAGCTGGAGTTACCAGGTTTTGAAAGCTGGTATAAATAAACAATTCAGCTTGTGGCCAGATCTGTCTGGCCCATGAATTGGCTGGTGAAAAAAAAAAATCAGTCAATGTTGCACATTCACTAGAGCAGAGGTTTTCATCTGCTCTTGTAGTGAAGTCAGTGTTGCTTACATTTTACCATTCAGATGATACAAAACAGCTTTTCTTTGTTTTAATTAAATAGGAGGAAATGTTCTTTCAGGGGATTCTGCAAATGACAAAGCCTAAAACAATGTCTCCTTCCTCCCCAAATCTGTAAACATATCCACAGTGATATGGCTGATGCGAATGGCATTTGGTGACCATGGCATGTTCTCAGGTGGAAGTGATAATGGGCTCCACTCTCTTTTGCTGGACAAGGGTGTGGGGTGCTGACTGTGACCCAAGCTGAGGTCACCCATGCCAGACCCTAGGCAGGTTCAAAGGAACACTTTGGAGACAATGACAGAACCCACTATCATCAGGAAGGGGGGTGTAAGTGGCTGTGAGAAGTGAGGAGAAAGTTCTGCAGCGCCCCCTAGAGGGGTGCAAGGATGTTGGGAGAGGAGAGGGGCATCTGCCCTGTGAGTCAGTTTGCACCTGAGGATGCTGAATCCAGGGGAAAGGGAAAGATAAGAGGAACACAGGGAGTAATGTGCTATACTTACTGGCACACCAGAAGTCCCATTTCTCTATTGGGTCCCATTTCTTGATTTCTCTCAATGCTCCTTTACATCAAGTGATTATATATACATACATATGTATAAACACACAGAGATATACTTGATGCAGATGACAAACTATTTATATATAAAATAAATCTATAGAGTTGACTCAAAGGAATTTTACTGTGCATTGTTAAATGAGAAAAGAGACATAACATAAAATTTCCCATTTTTGAAAACCTATATGTGTATTAAAAGGTGCTAAACACATCAGTGAGAACACTGACAAACTGGATCAACCAGAAAGAGAAACAGGGAAGGACGAGGGTGACAGAAAACAAATGAAAGTGACTATTAAAAATAACAGGTTCCATGATAAAAGCAAAAATTATATAAATGTTTATGAATGATTATCAAAATGTTGGAGGTGTGTTAGTGTGTTATCTCAAGCTGAAAATATTTCAGGTGATTTTTATACTCTTCCTTCTATTTTTCTGCATTTTAACAGGAGAGATAATTATTCTATAATTGGAAATAACTATTTTCATTGAGGGAAAAATTTTAATGATTCAATAACATTGGCAACATGAAAATAATGTTTCTTAAGTCTTCCTAGACAAAACATAGCATACCAGTGGGATTTTGCATCATTCATGACTAAAAGAGGTTTTTACAATCTTCTTCAAAATGGAGATAGAGCACAAAGTCCAAAATTAATAATCATCATAAATATTTTAAATATCTTGAAGACAGGGCTTAAATCTAATTTTTAACACACTTTCCCAATGGCTTAGAGTACTCTGCATGCTCAATAAATCCTCATTAATTGACAAGCACATTTCAAATCTCATGAGTTATTATATCAAAGATGCTATTATTTGATATACGAAGACTATTAAAGAGTAAAATCTCATCTAAAAAAAGAATATGAGAGCTGGAGGTGCTCCAATGAAAATAATTTAACTATGAAATTTAATCTGCCACTAAAGAAGTAATAAAACTCTAACACATAACAAAATTTGTCTTCCTGTTCTGGTCATATTAAATGTACCCAGTTTTGTTACCTGTGTTCCTGTAATCTCAGGGCTGCATGTTATCTACACACTCCCTTCAATGACTGTTTACTCAATATCATTGTAGATACAAGAGTCATGACATTAGCTGCCAGTCATCATAAACAATCTCCAGGCCGGGACTGTCTTCAAAACTATAAAGTGCCTGTTAAAATTCTGATGATAACATGCAATTGTTTTGCAAACAGCTGTAATTTTTTCATTCTTCCAGGACTGCTTTTTCTGTAGAGCAGTGGAAATAAATATCTGTATGCCGTGTGGAGAGCTGCTCTGTGAAATCCATGGAATAGCCTGTCCTGGGCAATGAGCATCTGGCATCCATGGGGCAGAGAGGGGGCAGTGGCCACCCTTGATCCCTGAGGCCAGGAACCCTTACCTGACTGTAGGGACCTCTCATATAACCATTCTTTTAAATAGCAACTGATATTGGGTAACACAAAAACTAATTTTACATATCTAACCTTTTCAAGTAAAATACTTACCTGAACTAACAAGTGGCCCAAATTAGGCGAACATGTACCACATTTCTTGGTGTTCTCATTTATTTGCTTTATCAAATCCATCAGTATATCCACAGCACCTTTGTTGATTATTTCATTACAAAATCCTGGATTTCCAGAAATGAATTTTATAGTCCCCATACAGTACAAAAAAGCTTCAGTGTTAGTTTGCAGGTCTTTACTTCTCAGTACTTCCAACAATGATTCTGTGAAAAAGATGATTATAAATATACAAGTATAACAGCTGGAGAGAAATATATTAAAGCACTTGTAAGTGAACATCAAATACAATTTGTAAAATATGTTCATCAAAGCCTACATTCAAATGCTTGGTAAGGGTAACTCATGTCTTATTAAGAGAAACGCTTACTTTTAGCTAAGACAAATCTCTATAATAGCAATGTCAGCAAAAGGATGGGACTGTTAATCTATACATGAGAAAGTATTCTTTTAATTTAATGCCATTCCTTGCCTCTTACTAATATTTATCAGCCTTTATTTTTAGTTATAAAATTTTTGAGTTACTATAGAATATTTAAAGCAATTTAAGAGTTAAATTTCAGCAAACCTTTAAGAATATATTTGTTGCTATATTAATGGGAAGATAACCAAGATAGGAGCTTTAAAAAATCTCAATCACCATAGAAAGAGACAATTTGAATATAACATCATCCATCCTTTCCCAAGATAACTTAAGAATATCCAAATATAAGTACTAGGTTTTAGGAGTAATCCAGGAAACTCTGAAAAGGTTAATAATGAATATCTTGCATTTAATTTTATTAATGCCACTGTAATCATTTGTTAGAACCTTTCTTTGTTTTCAGTCTACAATTCTTAGTTAGTTGATTCAATGTTAGACATTCTTTCAGCACTGATTTTGTCCCTGTCTACTGAGGTTGAAAAAAAAATAATAAAGAGATCACTTATCCTATGTTGCAAAAAGAGAACTTAAAGTATTTTCCAACACACGTCTTCTCTTATATCAGCAAAATTAATGCATAAAAGATTTCCATTTAGGTAACTATTTAAGCATCTTAATTATTTAGGGGTATGTCAAGGATTAGTCTTTTCCAAATGGCTCATGAGAAAAAAAATTAAGGAAAAAGAATTAGGCATCATGAGCTAGATAGTTAGAGTGTCTCTACCCACATATTTGAAATATTTTGATGTCAGATTTATATAACAATTATGGATATCTTTCAATTTTTAGTCATTCCTACTATATTAAAAGACTAAAAATTTCAATTATGTCAAATACTATTAAATGCATTTTTCAAATAGTAAATCCAAGTCCAGGAAATGAATTTTTAAATAGGGAACACTTTGTAAAGTCACATAATGTTACTATAGGCATTTGATAAAAAAGCAAACTGTCAAAGGATGCATTAAACTGAATGTAGAAATCCCAGAGAAGGGCAGAACATCACATAACTTCTGCATTTTACTAGAAAATAAAATATTCCTGCTATCGTTAATTATAAATTTTCTCTCCAAACTTTTCATTTGTACTCAAGTACAACATTTGCTCAATGGTAGCACTGAATGATACTCACCCAGAATGCTGTCATTTTGAATCAAAGTATCATTCTTCTCACTCCGGCTAATTTTAAATATAAGTTTGCAGACATTAAGAAGATTCTTTCTACTCACTTTAAGCTGCAGAGAAAGAAAACATATTTCTATTGCAGAGGGAAATAAAGACATTCCATATTTTTAAAAACACAAACATCTATTTTAGAAGTGCAGCAAGAGTATTTTTAAACATAAAGAAAAGTTCTAAAGAAATCAAAACTTAGAAAAATTTAGGATACATATTTGTCAACTATGGTATCTAATTAACTCAATTATAGTAAATACAATAAAGTGATCTTTAGAGTAAGAACATTTTAATGACAAGCACTTATTTCTTACTTCATAAAGTTTCATATTTATATGTGAGATTATTAATTACTTTTAAAGGAGTATATGAGAAAGAAAGGGGGATAGGACAAAGTTAATAAATTTAATTAAATAGAGTAATTATTTTAAAACACAAAAGTAAAAGAAGATGAATACCAAAATTACATATTAAACTAATTTAGAAAAGAATATATAATGGATGTGAAGAAAGAAAAGAAAGAGGGAAAGTATTGCCCTCTTTATCATTTGTGTAACAGAAAATCAAAAAGTAATACTGTTTAACTAGATAATACATATATATTATTTTTTAAGGCTATTTCTGGAATGCTTTGAGATAATCACAAGCGATGTTCAAAGTTGAGAATTACCTTCTAAATCATACAAAAATATCTAAGTAAATTATATACAGGGGCAATAAGGAAGTATACTTTTTATAAAAAAAAGCATAGTCTAGGAGGACTGAATGAATCAAATGGTCTAATTAGCTGTATATTTATCTAATGTAGCAAAAAATAAAAACAAAAAACATCCTAAATATCCAGTATTAGGGGATGATCTAATAAATTGTGGGACATCAATACTATTCATATCAGCTGTCACAAAAAAAAGTATCACTGTGAACACTATGTTTAAAAAGAAAAACATTTATAACCTACTGTTAGATGGAAATATCATGTGCCTTCATTGCAACAGTGCAAAGATATGTTTGTAAATGTGGTATATGTATACCATGGAGTACTATTCAGCTTTAAGAAACAATGGT
>VBSM01000361.1:60525154-60599307 GCA_008086735.1 Cheirogaleus medius | reverse complement strand
AAAAAAAAAAAAAAAGAAAAGGATGGCATATAGGTCATTATTTTATTATTAAAAACTATCTTTAAAGTTATCTTTAATAATGCTTATTAATAATGAGTTTTCAGTTAGTTTAAAAACAGATAATAGAACTTGTCAGACATATTCGTTAAAGATTCTTTCTGTGTTTGATCCACAGATATTTACAGAGCACCTATTGCATCCCCGGCGTGGTGCTGTTCCCTGCAGGAGACACCAAGGTGGTCAGGCCAGCCCCAGGCTGGAGGCGCAGGGAGGACAGCTCTGCCCACTGTGCAGCCTCTGCCTGCCCCTCTTGCACTGGACCCTAATTTACAGAAGTTATTTTGGAGCAACCTTGCAAATTAGATGCTGCCATTCCCATTTTGCAATTGAGGAGTGTGTGCCTCAGCCAGGTCACAGAACCATCTTGGCGTTGCCTGGGCGTGTGTGAGGAATGCAGAATCTCAGGCCCCACCCAGCCACACTGAATCAGAGTTCACATTTTAATAAGCTCCCCAGGGGATTCATGTGCACACTGACGTCCGAGAAGCATTGTTGTGCAAACCTCAAAAATTGTCACAGAATGGAGATTCCTTCTGTTCTCAGTAGGAAAAAAAGGAATTGGGAACTTTAAGTACATTTTTTTATTTAGGTGTTTAAAATAATATTGTTTAAAACCCCTGAAAATAAACTGACTTAAAAAACCAGAAAAACATTTCTTTATCCATGGAAATATGTGTTATTCTTATTATTGGGGAATATACTTGAATCAGTTAACTATCTTCTACTAGCCTGTGAGGTCAAAGCCACGATTTATTACTCTTTCTATGTGTGGCATGTAGCAAGTGTTCCAAACTTAATAAAACTTGTTGAATAAATGAATGACTATAACTCACTCTCCAGCCATCAAGTCTTACATTTTTAATAAAAAGTTGCAAAGAAAGGAAAACAACTGGCATCAGAGCTTCCAACAAAACAACAACCAAAAAAAAAAGGAAAGAAAAGATACCCACAATTTCCATGCCTGCTATGAATTAAAGCAAATTCAAAGCAAATCCTGTAACTTCTCCATTCATAACTGTAAAATTAGGACTTTAAGACATGAAAAGATAATAAAATATTAAATCTTATGCATGGAAAGTAGACTATCTTATAAAAACAATTTCCCCCACCATTCTCCATTCCCTTTACTCTGCTTTATTTTCTTCCATGGTACTCAGCGCCTCCTCTGGCACTTGTATTTACTGCCTGGCTGCCCATGGCCCCCACTACAGTGCCAGCCCAGAAGGCAGGGGCTATTTTATTAGTATTCACTTGTAATCCCAATGTCAAGAGGAGTCCCTGGCACAGAGTAGGCTCTGAGGTAGGGTAGCTTTCTTTTTATGTTAAAAATATTAATAGTTTATTCTATTTAGAGCAAATTTGGCAAACTAAAGTAAGAGAAGTTTAAAAATTACTCATAATGCTACCACTATAAATAATCACAGTTGATATATTGGTATTTCTTGTCTGTTTTTACTCCTATACATAGAATGCTAGATTTTTTTCCCTCCTGAATACAGTCACATTCATACTGTATATGTTTGTACTCTTTTAAAAAATCATAATATAGAGTGATACATTTTTGTAAGAGTTTTTGATACAAAGACTAAAATTAAGATGGCTACCTGGCAAGCCCCCATTTAACCAAAGAATGCGAGAAATCAAAACAACTAACATTATGCTTGTTGATTGTTTTCAACTATAAATAATTATAAATGTCTGAGCTATATATTAAACTGATAGATGGAATAAATGTTGGCAGAAAGAAGTCATAAAAAACTTCTTAGTCCCATACGTCTTTAGTTTCTGCTGATTTTAATTCTTCAACTGTTCTAATGATATGGTCTTTTAAAATTTACATAGAACTCCATCACCAAGGCCTAAGCTAAACAAGATTTTGCCTGGAATGTTATAGGAGATTTGAGCAGCAGATGGGAAGTTGGACTTGCTGGTTCCTTCTGACCTACTGGTTCTGCAGTTGATCAGAAGGCAAACCTACCCAACTCTGCACTCTGCAGTTTAGTCTAGTCTTGCCCCTGCTTCAGCAAGGCAGTCAATGTCACGGACAGGGCTTTATCTAATTATATGTTTAGTTCAGAATGTGTTCACTGCCTGGCAGATCACTTAGCCTTTTGCCCTAAAATAGTTAAATTGTGCCATGTACATAATCAATTTGAATGACACCATTAATAACCAAGACATTTTCTCTGCAAAGCATTAATGAATTCTCTCTCTCTCTCTCTCTCTCCCTCTCTCTCATCTTTTCTTTCTTTTTTTGGCTTGATATGGAACAAAATGTCTAGGATCCAGATTAAAATAGCAAAGGCAGTCCTTGGCTGGCTGCTACACCAGCAGAGCCCTGGAGTGACGTAGAGTGAAATCACTACTTCAAAGAAATGTTGCTTCCTGAGTCACATACCACAGCTTTTAAAAAGAGAGTTAATAGTTTAAGATGACAGCTAAATAAGAATATAGCTTTCTCCCAATATAACACAGAATATATGATGAGAATGTTCTGCTTTATGGCCATGTGAGGTGGCCCCATGCCTATAATCCTAGGACTTTGGGAGGCCAAGGTGGGAAGATTGCTTGAGGTCAGGAGTTCAAGACCAGCCTAAGCAAGAGTGAGACCCCGTCTCTACAAAACACAGAAAAAAATTAGCCAGGCATGGTGGTGCACACCTGTAGTTGGGAGGCTAAGGCAGGAGGATTGCTTGAGGCCAGGAGTTTGAGGTTGCCAGTGAGCTATGAGGACGCCACTGCACTCTACCTAGGGAGACAGAACGAGACTCGGTCTCAAAATAAAATAAAAGAAAAGAAAGAAAAGAAAAGGAAAAAAGAAAAGCAAAAAATATTCTGCTCTATGAAAGACCTCATTATCAAAATAAGAAATGGTGGACAATCTTACCAAACTATTAGTAAGTATGCCAACACTTACCTTCACTGTGGTGCTTTAAGATTTTAAATTCTATAAATTATGGGATGTTAACATTAAAACTTTGACTTTTATGAAACCAGGTAAACAAAGCTTCATATATTTGTTTTAGCGGCTCTCTTAGAAAGTTCTGTAATAATTGTGGCTTATCTTTTGGTTCAAACCGTTTATGCCTGTGACAACAAAGTGCTCCCCTCAAACAATGGTATCATTTTGTTCAGGACAAAGTTTCTACAGACTTTTCTTTGGTGCAAGCCTTTTCTTCTAACACCTATGACCACGGAGGTCCTTTCCTGTGACCATACACAGCCGTTTTTCTGTTTCACACTTGTTCCTCCTAAAGCACCTGGTCATTATGTCTGTGGCCAAACTACTTTAAGTTATTTATTAAATCATATGACTGAATCAAGCACCCAGCAGAAACCATAGGGCAGAAACCACAGCCTGTACTGTCTGATACTGATCTCCCGTCAAGTTACTTGAGCAACTGTTTTGAATGCATCTGCCTATTGTTACTTTTTTCTTTTGTTTTCTTTCTTTCTTTTTTCTTTTCTTTCTTTTTTTTTAACCTAGTCATAGTCCAAATGTAAGTTTATTTGAACATTTTCTATGTACTCAGCCTTAGTACCTTAGATAATACTTTCTAGTCAAATTCTGGGCTGTCAGTTTATTACCTTAATTTTTTCAAGATTTTAAACAAATACACTGCATTTCTAATCTTCCTTGTAATATTTACAAATAAAGCATTAAACAAAGCTTTTGTGTTCTATAGTCTACTAGACCAGAGAAAGAAAAACTTACTGCTAGAATAATTTTTGCAAGTTTAAGGCTGAGCAAGTCTGAACCAACATCAACTAGTTTATATAGGGTCTTCAGGAGAATACTTCTTCTCTTAAATTTATTTCCAAGCATGTTTCCTTCCTCTAAAGCGTGATGAAGTTGTGTGCAAGCAGCACAAACCGTTTCAATGTTTTCTTCTGTCAGAGCAAAGAGAGTAAAGCAACACTTACTAATTAAGGTCAAGTTTTCAAGTGTGTCAAACACAGACAGTGCAAGTAAAAAAAACCCCATAATTATTTCCCTGGATATATTCAATTTCCTAAGCTGTGTTTTTCCCTTCTCTTATCACTTCCATCTACCTGATTTTTTTTCATCTCTTTGATCCATCTCCTACCATGTTGACTTATTCACTTATCAGTCAGTTAGCTTATCTAGAATACATAGTCTTTCAAAGAGTGTATCAGAGAATGGAAATTGCACCCAATTCAGTTGGTCTCCTTTTTCCAAGTGTCCTCCACCACCACCTGTGCCCTGTTCAGTCTCACAGAGGCACACCACGTGCATCTTCACCTTCAGTCCGTTTTGGCAGAGTTCCACTAGCCTAGAATGTTCTTGCCCTTGTTCCTACTGGTTTTGGTCCTTCAAGGTTCTGTTTGTGTTCCAGCTCCTCCGGAAAAGATGCACTAGTCCACATTTAACAAATGTTACTTTGTACTGCTATTTATTTTTCACTTATGTATGTGTGTGTTGTGTTATATGCCCAGTGCTCTCAAATACATGCCACACTGAGTAGAAACCATGTCTTACATATATCTGTATCAACAGTACATGGAACAGAGAGAATACTGTGCAAACAACCTGTAACATAATTTTACACATATTCATTTTCTAATATATATATTGATGAAAACAATGATTAACATTTTTCTATTTTCTCATCATCTGAGATAAGAGGGCTCTAATAAAACAAAAGCTCAAAGTGTCGCCAAATCTACCATTATTTGAAGGTGGTTATTAGAAAAGAGGAGAATAAAAAGATGAGTTTAATTAGAAAACAGGGAGACCTAGAACATTTTATTTTATAATTATGATTTGAAAGTGGTAGCCATACTAATAAGCATACAGGAAGAAACAGCACACAGAATGGAGCATGAGGGGAAATAAAAGCACACATGGTATAAAGTATTCTGTCGAAAATTATTAAGTCTGATAGATTCCACCATGAAATTTAAAAGTAGGAAACCAATCTTAAATAAATACCATAATGTGCTCTTAGAAGCCCACAAAGAGGAAGTGTGTGCCTGCAGAAGGAAATGACTCAGGCCATTTTTAGCTCTTTTCAACAATAACATCTAAGAAAAAATTTTAAACCTCAATAGCCAACTAACCTTCAATGTCTTTCAGTTATGCACTTAAATAAATGAATTGATGGGAAATGACTTAGACTAACTTTAAATAAAGGGAAAAATCTGAAGTCTATTGTATTAAATACTTTTGTTTTGTTGTTTTATTCTTCTGTGCCTGGCAGTTTCTTTACAAACCCTAAGTCCAGGCCCTGGGCCATTCATTGGCAGTGGGTGGTCCTCAAAGTATTTTTCTAATACTCGCTCCACAAGCTCTTCAGCCTGGGGAATTCTACTCAAGAGTAGTTGTTTTAGCTTTAAAAACAGTTAAAAAGAAAGGCTCAAGGGTCAAATTTTAAACTATCAATCAAATTAAGCCTTTATACAAATTAGTTTGTTATAAATGCCATATAGCCTCAAAAGACAACTTGAATCTAAGAGCTATCAAGATTCAAAAAGGGCTAAAACTAGTAGTAAAAGTTTGATGAGTAATAGAGAGGAACATAATCTCAGAGTAACCCCTCCCACCAAGATACTTATTAATTACAAAGGAAAAAACAGTAACTTTACAGTGGATAAAGCTGCCAGACACCACCTCACCCAGGTGATCAAAGTTCACATCACCAGCAACAGAACAAATCAGCGTCAGGTACCTCCTGACACAAGGCACCGAGAAGGACACAGCATCACTTATGTGATACACCTGCCCCAAATGCTAACCTGGACTTCCCATGGGCAAATACCAGAGGAACCCAATTCCTAGGACAATCTATAAAATATTCCTCAAATATGTCAAGATTGGGAAAGAGACATGACAAATGATTAGAACTTGTGACCCAGGATTTTTTTTTTTCTATAAAGGAAATTATTGGGACAATTGGCAAAATCTGAGTAAGATTTGTATAGCACTGCATGGTAACCTCCAGATATGTAAGAGAATGCTCTTGTTTATAAAAATACATGCCAAAGTACTTAGGAATATGGAACATCAGGTTGGCGACTTGTTCTCAAAAAGTTCAAAAAAGAAAAAAAAGAAACAGTGTGGGGGTGGGGCAGGACTAGAAAAACAGAGCAGAACAGGCAGGGAGGGAGAAAATGATAAAAAGCAAATGTGGGAAAATGTTAACATTGAGGGAGTCAGGGTGAAGAGCACACAGCACTTCTTATACTACTCTTGCAACTTTGCTGTAAGTCTGAAATTATGTCAAAAGAAAAACTTTTAAAAAAAGAGAAAGAAAAAAGAATCTTAATGGCTCAAATAATTCAGCCCTGCCACCACTTGCTGTTCTGAAAATTGTCTTTGGAGAAAGATGCCATACTTCAGTGTTTAATGAGCTTTCTGAGAAGGGAGATTCATCCACATTTCAAATCCCCAACTCCTACTAAATTCTCTCTGTGGGTGACAGTGGTGGGTGGAGCCCTCAGCACCTTCTTAAAATCCTTCAGGCTGAGCCGGGCACAGTGGCATGTGCCTGTAGTCCCAGTTACTCAAGAGGTTGAGGTGGGAGGATTGCTTGAGGCCAGGAATTGGGGGCCAGCCTGGGCAACATAGCAAGACCCTATCTCTTTAAAAAAAAAATCCTTCAGTCTGAAGACTTCCTACAAGATAAGCCTTTGAGATACGGATTCATTCTTTCCATTGAATGTTTCCTAATACATTTTCTTTTTTAACCCTTAACCAGACTCATTGTTCTTATCACTAGTTTTTGCACATATTCCTAAAATAAAGGGCCCAAAGTTAATACAGCACACTACTATGAGGGCAAAAATTAGTAACTCCGGAGGAGAAAACTCATCACATTTATATTCTTAGGATTTTGTGCTACAGAGGATTTTGGAGATAATCTAGTTTCTTCCACTCCCTCATCTGGCAGGTGAGGACATTGTGGTGCACAGGGCGTAGGTGATTCCCTGTGGTCATATGCTTAGTACCAGTACCAGGGCTTCCATGTTAACCATGAACATAGCCAAGCACCACCAGGGAGCAGAGGAGGAGTGAGGTCATTTGAATCTTTTAGGAATTAGGTCTTTTGCATAACTTCCCTCTTGGGTTGCTGGGGAGGGTTCATTTACCCTGCTTCTCCTGGGCAGGGGTCCTCAAACTTTTTAAACAGGGGGCCAGTTCACTGTCCCTCAGACTGTTGGAGAGTGCGGCGCACATTCCACACATGCGCACTGTGGGCCCGGGCCGAGTCGGCTGCTAAGCAGGACAGGCAGCGGTGGCAAAAACACCCGGCAGGCCGGATAAATGTCCTCGGCAGGCCGTAGTTTGATGACCCCTGTCTAGAGTATCTTCCTGTGGCCACATGCTAGTTTGCTCATCAGTAGTTCCTAGTGAGGGTGTGCTGGGCACTGGGCTCACCCTAGAGCTATGACCACAGCTGCAGAGGAGCCTGGTTCAACTTCAGAAATGAAATCCTTGGTCAGATGCAATGACTGAAGCTTGTAATCCCAGCATTTTGGGAAGCTGAGGCAGGAAGATTGCTTGAGGCCAGGAGCTCAAGATAAGCCTGGGCTGTTAACATAGTGAGACCTCATCTCTACAAAAATTTAAAAAGTTAGCCAAATGTGGTGGCATGTGCCTATAGGCCCAGCTACCTGGGAGGCTCAGGCAGGAGGATCGCTTGAGTCCTTGAGGAGCGGCAAATGAGGAGAAGAAAGTGGAGGGCCATCTCCTGTCAAGCTTTCTATATCCGCAGGAACCCATGGATCATGAGCCTTCGCTTCTGGGCAACTTCAGAGGGCAAGGCTGGGCACATTCCAGGCCATTTCTTACGCTGCGAGTGGCATTCCCGACAGATGTGCTCAACCTCAGGAGCGTGGGACATGTACACAGTTGGACCAAGGAAACCACAGGCACACCTGTCAAGGACGCCAGTCTATGAGGCTGAGTTTCAGAAGCCTCAAATCTGTTTTAATCTTTTACTGTCTTGAGTGTGAACAGCCACCCTAAAGACGTGAAACCAGCATTTCCTCAGGCAGAGGAAACAATAATTAATTTATACCACAAGGGGAATTTTAGAAGTCGGCTTTCTCGGTACATTTAAAGTATAATCTTATTCACTAAAAATTATGTTTACATGTAATATTTAATATACACATTGTTGGGTAAATAAATAGATGACTTCATTTGTTTTTGAACATGTTTACAGAACTGACAGTCAAAGTACACTAAAAATATCAGGGCAACGGGAAACATATACATAACTATGGATATTTTTGATTTAAAACAAAAACAAGTTTTTTGTTTTTTTTTTACCTTTTTCCAATTCATGCAAAATCGGAACAATCCTTGTATTCCAAAAGACTTCGTCTACTTCTATTTCTGTATCCTTTTCTTGCAAGTCGGCTTTCGAGACTGCAAAAGAAATCCGGGAATCCAGAGCAGGAGAAAGAGCCGTGAGAAAAGAGTTATGACAGAGCAGTCAAAAGTCTGTGCTATTCACCACTAAAATTAGTAAACTACAGAATTAAATTACTTTGCCCCCCAACCTCAAAGATTTCTAATTAGAACTACAGATCTTCTAATCGAATCACCCCAAATGAAACTCAGATAATGTAAATAAATCAGAACTTTAAAATATGACTGGGATACTTCATTAAGCATTAAGCTTTGTTGATGACAGTAGGGCAAACCATTCTGAGTTATTTTTTACTTAAACTTATCCCTTTGTAATGTAGAATAGATAACTATATATATATATACACATATATGTAAAGAATAAGGATGTTGAAAATGTTTAATGAAAATTTTTCTAAAAGGGAGGCCTAAAAGGACTTTCTTTTCTATAGAAAATAAAATGTCTGCACCACTGTGGGGCCAGTGGCATTAATACCAAGTGATTTCCTGTGGTGTAGCGGGAAAAGCCTAGGCTTTGGGGGCTGGCGAATCTCAACTCCATTATTGACACGTTGGGTGACTGGGGACGGTTTCTCATCCTTTCTGAGTCTTGGTTTCCTCATCAGCAAAACAGAAATGAGAATATTCGCCTTCAAGGTTATGAGAATTAAAAGACATGATAGAGGTAGTGCCACGCATCTAGCAATTCACAATATATATGAATTTCATTTCCCTGATTAAACCAACAGATAGGCAATCACTTCTGAAGCGTCTCACAGCTGTGTGATGCTACCAAGTCATCAAGAGTCAGTGCTGCCCGTGAACATGGGCTGCAGAGAATAATAGTGGCCCCAGACCATGTACTTTGGATGCAGCAGGCCTGTAGTTCATTTTTGTAGCAACACTATGAGGAGGTCCCTAAATTTTCCCCATTTTGCAGATGAAGAAAGTGGAGCCCAGGGGTATTAAGTTATCTGCCCAAGGTCATAGAGCACCCCAGCCCTTGCACTTGACCTCTATGCTATTCTGTCCCCCAGCAAACTGCATCGAGGGGAAATGTAAAACATATTAGAAACTGCAGATCACAATTACAGTTCACACAGGCAGTATCTCAAGATCTAAAATACTAACTGTTTAGCTGGAGGTGGCACTGCCGTGCGGAGGCATCCCTGAGCAATGCAAGAGACATATTCCTCAGCCTCCCCCTTCTCTGAAGTCCACCCCTTAACCCCCTTATCCGGCACTCTGTACCAGGTCAGGAAGTCCATGCCCTCTCAGGTGGACCTGGTATCAATTAAGTGTCCACATGGTGGGCGCCTGGACCCTAAAAATATCACATGAAGAGTTTGAAATCATAGTGGCAATCAGAAGTTGAGAGAGAGAAGAGAGGGAGGAAGGGAGAGAGAGAGAGAAAAGAGCAAAGAGAGGAGCAAAAGGGTATTTGACTTATGTATTTTCAGGTTGTTTTAACTAAACAAAGGACCAGTTGACCAGGAAGGCCTGTTAAAAGCACAGGTTTAGAGTCACTGCCTGGGACTGAATCCAAGCTCTGCCACCTACTAGCTGGCTGAATTTGGGCAGCAGCTTCATCTCTCCTCTGCAAAATGGGATAATAATGGCCATCTTGAAGTATTGGGATTATGGGTTATTAATTTCTTTAATGTGCTCTTCTGTATTTTCCAAAGCCTCTAAAACAACTGTATTACTCTTGACAAGAAAAAAATATGCAACACATATTAAATGTGTGTGTGTATATAGTATATATATATTTTTAATACATATACATATTAACATTTTCTTAACATAGTTAAAGTGAAACTCTCTGCAATGAGAAATCCAATAAAGTCCCTTCTCAATTATATGTATAAATATAGAATTATATGTATAAATAGAGAATTTCATAGAAACACATAATGGCATGTATCAAAAAATTCATTTGAATTCAGAGACGTCTGAAATGAATTCTTAAGCCATTGAATGAGAAACTCTCCAAGCACACAGTGCTGATGTCACCCAGGAGAAGCAGGGAAG
This sequence comes from Cheirogaleus medius, assembly GCA_008086735.1. NCBI lineage: Eukaryota > Metazoa > Chordata > Mammalia > Primates > Cheirogaleidae > Cheirogaleus > Cheirogaleus medius. Next base: position 60,588,839 of record VBSM01000361.1, on the reverse strand, counting down.
GAAACTGCACAATTTACCTAGCCCACTCAACACATAGGCCTTCCCCTACACACTGTGCTAGAAACGGCCACTCTCAGATACAGCAAGTCTAGGCTTGCCGTTTATCAATCCTTCCGAATATCGTCCAACACACACTGGGCATCCAAGAGCACTCAAGCAGCAAAAGTAAATAGAAAGGGGTTGCCAACAGAGCTGTAATTAAACATTACCATGCTGTAAATAGTCTTAATAGCAAGGTTTCAGATACTCTATCTAACCCATTAATAAGACTTCACCATGAAATACTAAGTTGAATTGCCTTTAGGACAAAAATCCTTCTACACAGTACAGATTCACAATCCCTTATCCAAAACCTTTGGGGCCAGATGTGGTTTGGGATTCAAAAATGTATGGATTTTAGAAAGGCAAGATGGCGCACACATTGCATATGACATATCACCCCAGTAGGGGCTTCTGGGGCAACACTCTATAGCAAAATACACGAATGTTCACACTAATGAAACAAAGATGTAATTGCGTTCCCATCATCTCTGGTCACTTATTGCCACTAAATGAGTTTGAAAACTATTTTAACTTCTAGAGCTTTAGGGATTTTGGAACTTCAGATCAGGGTTTGTAAACTACCATCTCAACTTTTCAGATCATTAATTTTATGAGCCTGCCTTAACTTTGATAAATTCTGGATACGGATTCTAAAAGTAAACATGAATATTCAATAGTATAAAAAACACAGTTGCTCATATTCCCAGATAACTAACCTATTCAAAGTCCAAAGTATATGAATAAAATCAACATTTATCAAGGCAAGTGAAAAACCAGAAAATAAGCCAGACAAATAATTTAATCAACATATATTTATGACACACTTAAATTTACTACAAATATAGACTTAAGCCCAATAAGTTCAAGTCAGCATTTTTTACCTTCTAATGAAATATGCTCTTTAATACAGAAGCTCTATGGAAAACCATGGTGATCATCCTGTTTCTCAGGACAAACAAAAGCAATAACATGTTTACCCCAGAAAGAGTTAGGGGTGAACCAGAAATAACAGAACAGTTTATTTAACTCTCATAGGCACTTCTGAATGCATGTCTAAGACGTGTTTCTTCTTGAAACACAAGTTAGCCAGACACTGTGGTATAAGCTTTTCCTTCCAACCCTCCCCCATGAATCCCTGAGTGTGCGGTTCTGTCTGGCTACAATCTTTTTCCCTCTTCACCCTCCTTGGACCGTCTCCTACCACCATTCTATACACTATCCCTGATTTACTACAGAAACTGAAGCATAGACTCATGTTATTGCTTTTTAAGATACACACACACACAAATAGTTTGTCATTAGGCTTGGGCAACAACCTACTATTTTAGAAAGCACTTTCATCTAGGTTCACAGTTTGCTAAATACGAAAATTATCATTCAACAGGAAATCAGGTAAGTTGAGCAAAAATTTCAGCATGTTTTTGAAGATTTTGCTGTCTCAGTGGGTATAGTTGTTAACCACAGCTTTCAGTTGTGGACCCAAAAACCTGACACAATGTTTGGATTGGCTGATATTTTTAGCACGTACATTTTAAATCCTTAGCAACAATGCTGACTTGGAAATCAGTATATCTAAGATTTTCCTGAATACTAAAGAAATTCCCACTGGCCACAAAAGTCATTTTCATATTAAAAAGAAATTAGTTTTCAAGATAATGTTTTAACCTAGTATTAGTTTGATGTCATAACATTTCACATGTACAAAAAATATGAATATAACAAACACCTGTGTACCCCAAATGAGTTTAGTCAGATATTAACATTTTGCCATATTTTATCCTTTACCTTATTTTAAAGAAATAAAATATTATGGTTAGAGCTGAAGCTCTCTTTGTGCCTCCCCATCTATTCCCCACTCCCTCCCCTTCTAGCGGTGACCACCATTCTAAATCTGGTAGTTACTATTAGCATGCTTGACTTTACATATTTAGTACATAGATCTGTATCCATAAACAATGTATGTCATTGCTTTTGCAACTTAATTTTTCATCTAATATTATGTTTGTACTCATTTTACTCAATATTATAAATGTACATTATTTCATTTTTCTAAATGCTTATATTCTATTGCATGAAGACATTTTGTATCATTTCTAGAATGTGGTTTATATTGTTATATATGGTCTCAGTTAAACAATTTAAAGTCCCAAAGGACTGTCTTACCACAGTTAATATAGTTTCATTTAAGTGAGCAATGGTTTTTGAGCTCAAGTTTTGAACCCAAGAACTATGGTAATGTCAAGTTTTACAACTTTCCAAATGCTTTTACAAAACAATTTCTGTAAAATCATTGTCATCTATAATGTTTGAGGCATCAGAGCTGGGTAATGATAAGAATGGTAAGATTGTTGTGAAAATAACAAATACTTATAAAAATAAAAGTTGATCTGTGACAAAGTTCCTAGAGTTTTCAAACAGTGAGTCAACATCAGACATCTTCAGGGCAAGCGTTTTTCCCACGAATGGAGACGCCGCAGATGAAGGAGTGTGAGCACTTCTCACCTGATTTGCTTTGCAGCCTGCTCAAGTCTGAGCTGCTGGGGCACGATGAGGTCCTGGCACGCCTCTTCCCCTGGTCCCTAGGAGGAAGAGGGGTACACGAAACACTCAGTACAAACACTAAAGCATTTCTCTTTTTGTAAATGACCAGAGTCTGTCATATACAATTTTTGAAGAAACTACAGAAAATTGTTTATAAGATGGAGTTTGGTGTTCTATTTTCTGTTTTAATCAACCTCTGATTTCCAACTAAGATTTATCTTTTTAAAACAAGTCATATTTGCCTAACAATATGAAATATAGTTACCAGAAAAAACAAAAAAATCCAGTTTACTTTGCAAATCGAAAATAAATTGATTAAGGATACATACCACAAGAGGTCACTATTACAGTAAGAAAGAACTCTGGTATGCTGGAATCATAAACACCTAGCCTTGGGTAGCTAGGAGATCTCTCTCTCTCTCTCTCTCTCTGGAAACTGTGTCCCAAATTGGCCAGATGTGCCAAGGTCACAGAGTAGGGTCAGATCTGGAACTCAGGTTTCATAATTTACAAATTCACTGCCCTTTCCACTACATCACAATGTGTCCTGTTTCCATTTTTAAAATTAATTACATTAACAGTATCTGGAAATGTTTTCTTCTTAGAAATATTCTACATGTTAAAAAATTGGAGGTAAATTCAGGCAGTCCCCAGATGACAAATATTTTGTATTCCAGATAAAAGCCTGGTGGCTGGTCAACAGCAGGATTGTATGCTCAGGTTTTTTTAAAGTTATATTTAACGTAGAGACTGTGTCTGAAGGATGCAATTTCTCTTTAGCTAGAGCTGATACTTCAGAGTACTTACTTTTAAATGTCCGTATAAAATTTCAAGGTAAAAAAAAAAACACTGAGAGAATAAGAGTACAACTTTTACCACAAAATTTACTTTGGGCCACAAAATATAATATTTTCTCCTCAAATCACAAAGGATGCATATACATGTGGCCACAGTCACTGTGCACATCGTACGTGTGGCCGCTGCTCCTTCTTCCCGTGTGGCGCGATCCCCGGGGCCCGTGTGGCGCTGGTGGCCTTTACGACTGCCCCGAGGATTAGCTTCTCCCAATGTCACTTTTTTCCATAAACATGTCCTTTTTTTTTTCTATAACACTTAACACTTAATTTTATTATAAAGTAAGGAAAAAATCAAGCTACTTTTCAAAAAACTAATTAATTAATGCTCAAGAAACCATTGTTTTATTTTTGTACACAATGAAAACATAGATCTGGAAGCAAGATGTCCCTAACCAATCAAAAAAGAATATGGGACAGGATCCTCTCAAAGAAGGCACAAATAAAGGAAATCAACCCAATGAGAAGGTAAAATACTAAGTTTGACAGCGTGTGAGGCCAAGGAAGTTCACATATTTATCACTCCTAGAAATAATGAGAAAGTTTGAGAACAACAGAGGCAAGGCCTTCCTTTTAATATATACACCTGTCCTAAACAACTACTGAAATCAAGCAAGATAGTTTTCAACTAATGGCCTTCCAAAGTCACCGGTCCATTCTCCCTGAGGTCATGACCAGTGATGAGGTTGCCTCCAAAAATTTTCCTTTGTGTACCCTGAATTCTAAAAAAAAGAAAAGAAAAAGAAAGGGTCCTTCTTAAATACAAAAGCTCAGCAGTGCTAGGTCCTACCAGTCCTCAAGAAGAGCACAGGATTGAGATTAGCTGCTGTTTTATGTGGCCATCACGGTGTGGTAGTCCTGAGCCCAAGCTGCCCAGGTTCAGATCCTAGGTCTCACTTTTGTCAGCTTTGTAACCTTGGGCAAGTAACTTGGCCTTGGTTTCCTCATCTTAAATCAAGGGAAAAGGGAGTCTGAGGTTGTAGTGAGCTGTGATGATGCCATTGCACTCTAATGAGGGCAACAGAGCAAAACCCTTTTTCAAAAGAAAAAAGAAAGAAAGAAAGAAAAAAATCAAGGGCAATGCCTCTAACACATTGGAATAACTTAATAAATTGTCAATGTTATTTTTCTCTTTCTTTCTGAGTCAATAATCACCTGTCTAATCAGTCTGGTGTGGGTGTTATTGAGCTAAAGAACATATGTGGCATCATATTGCCCTGATGAAGTTTAAAATCTACTCGGAGGAACTAAGAAATTATTTTTTTAAAGTGGAAAGTCTAATAATATCACTAATAAAGTGCTAGAATGTGAAATTCAGCAGGTTGTAAGAATTCAAGGATGCTAAGAAGGAAGGGATTAGTGAGTGGGAGAAGCAGACCACAGAGTGGGCCTGAAAAGAACAAGAGTCAACCCAGCAAATGACAAGACTCTCAGGAGAGGAGCAGCATGAGTGAAGGTCCAGAAGGGAATCAGAGGCCTGAAGCTCAGGGCAGTGGATAAGTGCACAGGGCCAGCAAGATAGGCACAGAGAGTTTCTGCTGGGAAGGATGGGGACCAGCTGCCCAAAACTTTGGGTTGAGTTTATGAACCCAATTTGATGGGCAGGAAGAACTGTCATAGGTTCTCATACAAGGAAGTGATGGGATTTGGAGTTACGCCATGACAAGAACACTTAGGAGACTTGGAGCGAGGTAACAAGGACTAATCTTCTTAGGGTGACGGGGGGACTAGAGAAGAAGGAACAAATTCAAGAGATCATATAAACGAAAGGTTGATGGGATTTGGTGGTTGATTTCAGGCAGAGAAGAGAATAGAACGTAGACCTGGAGCAACAGGAAGACAGGGTTGCCATCAATAGAAATGGAGAGGTTTGGGAGTAAAACAGTTTGAGGGATAAAGCAAGTCTGGGTTTTGCCATGCTGAATTTCTGATGAAAAATGGCGTATCTGCCAAGGATATGGGGACATCAGGAAAAGGACTCTCCGTAAAGATCAAAGTGATCCATAGAGACCAGAGTCATCAGAAGAGTGGCTCAAAGACTAGACACTTGGGAAAAGGCCTTGTTGGATACTCGTGGGTCAAGGACAGAAAGGGGAAAAGGAGTCCAAAGAAAGAAGAGAAACAAGATATGCCCTCATGCAGTCCAAGCATGTTTAGAAAGAAGGCATGGTTAACAGGTCCCAGAAGATGAGGACTGAGGAAGAACTGTCCAGTGAGGCCAGGGCATGCTAGTGGGTTTCCATGCACTAGTACACCTGGAGCCCCATAGGAAGAGTGAATGGGAAAGACAGGCATCAAGAAAAGAAAATCCCTCCTCCACAAAAGAAGAGGAAGAATAGATGGCCTTATATATACGCAACAATAAAATCTGTCTCCCTGTAACTTCTACTCATTGGTCTTTGGTTGTACTAATTGAAATCACGTGAACAAATCTTTATCCTTCTTCCTCTTGACAATCCTTCAAATATTCAAAGACGTTGCAGTCACCATTTAAAGTCCTACTATTTAAATCTCATGGTTCTACCACTTATAACTCTGTGACATTGGATAAACTTCTTAACCTATGGTTTCCTCATCTCTATATGAAGTGGTGGTAAATAATAGTGTCCCCCAACATAAGATTAACGTGAAGATTAAACGATATAATGTGCAATTGCTTAGCACAGTTCCAGGCACATAGTAAGTACTCAATAAATGTTTAATATTGTTGCTGTTGTTATTACTGATGTCATTAACAAACTCCTCCAGTCCCTCCAACCATTCCTTACATGACACAGTTTCACATCTCTGCCAGCCTATTTAGTTACTCTGACTGAGTATCTGTTTGTCCAGATCCCTTTTAAAGTCTGGAACCCAGTACTGAGCCAAAGGAATGGCCCGAGAAGCAAGGAGATATTCTAATGAATGCAGCCTAGAATGACATTAGCAGTTTGGGGTCACATCAGAGTGGTGGGCAACTCTTATCTTTCCTACATGTCCAGCTAAGGCAGATCTTCCCCATCCACGTTGGACCTTTATTCATTCTTATTAAATTCCACAGTGCTGTATTTGGTAAAGGGTTCCTGCCTATCAGATGTTTTTGGATTTTTGTGTGTGTGTGTGTATGAGATAGAGTCTCGCTCTGTTGCCCCTGGGTAGAGTGTATCGGCGTAGAGTACAATGGTGTCATCATAGCTCACAGCAACCTCAAACTCCTGGCTCAAGTGATCCTCCTGCCTCAGCCTCCCAAGTACCTGGGAATACAGGTGCAAGCCACAATGTCCGGATAATTTTTTTTCTATTTTGAGCAGAGACAGGGTCTCGCTCTTGCTCATGCTGGTCTCGAATTCCTGACCTCATGCGATCCTCCCACCTCAGCCTCCCAGAGTATTAGGATTACAGGCATGAGCCACCGTGCCTGGCAGATGTTTTTGGATCTTGATTCAGTCATCCAGCATAATTGTTCTCAGCTTCCTGTTCTATGTTATTAAAGACCATAATTAATTTTTTTGACATTGTTTTTTGATGTACCAAAAATAAAACAATTTTAGAAATTATTCCTTAAAGCTTTTATGTGAAATTCTTCTTAGAGGCAGAACAGCATCATTTTATTCATTAGGATATCCTAATCTACAAATAACAAAAATCTAATTTTAACTGACTTAAATAACACATGGACTTTATTGGCTGATATCACCCAAAAGCAGACAGGTAGGGTGGATTTTAGGCATGGTGTGATCAGGCCTTTGGCTCCATCTTTCTGCAATTCCCTCAGCTCTGACCTTCCCTCAGTTACAACTGTAATCAGGTTGGAGTCCCAAGGAAAGCAAAATGGGTCCAGCATTCCCAGGCCTCTCATCTGTAGCTCATGTGTGTCAGAGCAAAAGCAAAGTCTTCTTGTCCCAATCACAGAGGAAAGTCCTACATTCCACTCTGAACAACCAGAACCAAGCTCTGTAGCCAAGGCCATGCCATACATGGAGTGAGTTACTACTGCTCATCCATGAATCAAGCATGTTGGCAACATTTACTTCTGGACCGTATGTATTCCAAAGAAATAAAAATATATTTCTTTAAAAATATTATAACATTCAGATTTTGCTACAATTATGACAGTTCTTCCAATTATTATGAAGAAGTCAGCCAATTTTTTCTTCAAGGGCCAGATAATATATATTTCAACTTTGTGGGCCAAGTGGGAAAATCAAGGCTATTATGTAGGTACTTTTGTAACCATTTAAAATGTAATGATTTTTAAATGTATAAACCAGTCTTAGCTCAAGAGCCGTAAAAACAAAACAAAACAGGTGGATGGCCAAATTTGGTTCCTAGGCTATAGTTTGTTGACTCCTGATTTAGAACAATAACCAAAAAAAATATTAAGAAGTAGATTAAATAGAAGGATTTGGATTTTTTTTAAAAAAACAATAAATTTATTTTCATTTTGGGAAAAATTACATGTAAGGACATTTTAAAGGATGTTATGGATAAAAGAAAATGGGCCAGGTACAGTGGACCATGCCTATAATTCTAGCACTTTGGGAGCCTGAGATAGGAGGATCACTTGAAGCCAGAAGTTCAAGACCAATCTAAGCAACAGAGTGAGACCCCAACTCTAAAAAAAATTAGCTGGGCATGGTGGTGTGTACCTGTACTCCCACCTACTCGGGAGGCTGAGGCAAGAGGATTGAGCCAGGAGTTCGAGGTTGCAGTGAGCTGTCATCGTGCCACTGCACTCCAGCCTGGGTGACAGAGTGAGACCTTGTCAAAGAAAAGAAAAGAAAAGAAAAGAAAGAAAATTTGGCAAATTTTGAACTAAACTTATCTTTGCCATAAGAAAAAGATAGCTCATTTTTAAAACTAGACTCAAGTTATGTAGATTCAATGTAGGTAGTAAATATTTTAGGCTTTGTGTCCACACAGCCTCTGTCACAAACACTCAACTCTGCTGCTGTAGTGTGGAAGCAGCCATAGACAACAAGTAAAGGAATGAGTGTGGCTGTGTTCCAATAAAACTTTATTTACAGAAACAGGTAACGGTCTAGATTCAGCCCCCTGCCCTTGGTTTGTTGACCCCTGCTTTATAGTGTCTTAGCTACTTTCACTGCAATTTGAAAATGTCCACAGTGGGGTGTGTGGGGAAGGTTGGTCCCTTCACTGTGTCTTCATAGCCTGAAGCACCAGATATACAGTTTCTAAACAGATTATCGCTCTTTCTTAACTACTAACCTTAAAAATAGAATTCTACTACAACAGTTACACACAAACACAATGAAATTAAAAGACATGATTTTTTTTTTTTTTTTTTTGAGACAGAGTCTCACACTGCTGCCCAGGCTACAAGTGCCGTGGTGTCAGCCTAGCTCACAGCAACCTCAAACTCCTCGAGCAATCCTCCTGCCTCAGCCTCCCGAGTAGCTGGGACTACAGGCATGTGCCACCATGCCCGGCTAATTTTTTCTATGTATTTTTAGTAGGCCAATTAATTTCTTTCTATTTTCAGTAGAGACGGGGTCTCACTCTTGCTCAGGCTGGTTTCGAACTCCTGACCTTGAGCAATCCGCCGGTCTCGGCCTTCTAGGATTACAGGCGTGAGCCACCGCGCCCGGCCTAAAAGACATGATTTTAAAGGGATGTTCATAAGATCAAAATTTTTAAAAAATCCTCCAAGGTACCTACAGTGTTGAGTTATGGCTCAAGATTCAAATTAAAAAATACACACATACACACACACACACACACACACACATCTTGGTGGTGCCCCCTTATTTAAACAATGGACCCACATGCCTGGGAGTAGCATTAAAGGCCACCCCTCACATATTCCTAATTCCCTTCCAGGCACACTGCTCAGCTCTATGGCTCATAGCCCCAGGATACCTCCTGCCACCACCGTGTCAAATCCAACCTTTAACTTACACTGCTCCTTTAGCTAAGAACACAATACTCCATTTCTAATGAATATCAGCCTTCAAAAGGCACCTCCAAATCCCACTCACTTCAGGAAACCTTCCCTGACCTTCAAGTCAGAATTAGGTGCTCTGACCTCTAAACTCTCAGGATGCCTTCTTTCAATTCCCCTTCCCTTCCTCCATCACTAGAGTTCATCACGGAACAGTGCTTCTAAACCTGCGTGTGCATTCAAAGCACCTGGAGGTCTTATAAAAATGCAGATCTAATTCAGTAGGTCCAGGGCCTGAGATCCTGCATTTCTAATAAGCTCCCTGGGGCCTCCGATGCTGCTGTGCCAGGGACCACATGTGAGCAGCAAGGCCTGAGATGTCTGTGAGCTCCTCACAGACAGGGTCCACCTCTCTGTCTCCCAAGCCCTCAGCAACTCAGGACATTGCTTACCCCAGACACGCTTATGGAACGGAAACTGTTGAACAAGGTGGGCTTCTATAAAATCATTCTGGCTCATGCCCGTCTTTTCCAAATGAAGTTTCTCAGCCATGTTATCCTTAATTTCTTAAAAGAATAATGACTTCACTTTTTTGAAAAAATGATATATTTATTATTATTTTTTAAGGCCAGGCAATATAAGAAAGTACAAAGAAAATTTTGAAAAATCATCCCAGACCCACCACCCAGAAATAAACATCATTTAATATGTGATAAACATCATTCCAGACATATTTCTGCATATATTCAGATGGAAGGATAGAAGAATGAAAGAACAGAAAGGTGGGAGGGAAGGCAGGTAAATGGATACATATAAATGCAATCATACCATACATGTTATTTTAGTGAAAAAGCATTAAGTATAAATTGTGCTTGAATTTAACAGAGAAACAGAAATTGAGGTGAAACTGAAGGAATTGTAGAACTTCAGATGAATAGGTCTTCACAAGAGTTATTAGTTTCTAAAAGATCTCTCTAAAGTTAAAAAAAATAATGGAAAACATTAGGATGCTGAAATTATTATCTTTAAACTATATATTTCCATTTCAGATTGTAGCTACTGACAGATCTATGCCCTATTATGAAAGTGAAGAAATCAGTATTCATACTTCCTCCCAAGTATTGCTTTTAGCTGTTTATATTACTACTACATTGTCAAGGTTTCTGTTCCATACCATTATTTTTAGATTTGTTTGGTTTTAATTCAATATGAAAACAAAATAAATATTGTACTCACCATGAATACTTTTACCATTGCTTCTTCATTTCTAAGTTTTGAATTCTGATTCATCATCTTGTTGTCTAAGAGTTTTCTGGAAAGTACATGAGTAGTATATTCCCTAAGTTCATTTGTATTTGAAAGTGTCTATCTGTTGCCTTTTTACTGAAGAAAAACTGGTCTGGCAATACAATTCTTGAGTTATCCCTCCTAATACGTAGGACTTCATAGACATTACTCCACTGTCTTCTGGCACTGAGTGATGTTTTAAGAAAACCTGGGGCTTAGCCAGGCATGGTGGCTCACACTTGGGATCCCAGCATTTTGGGAGGCTAAGGCAGGAGGATCGTTTGAGGCTGGGAATTTGAGAGCAGCCTGGGCAACATAGTGAGATCCTGTCTCTATATAAAATATTTTAAAAAGAAATAAAGAAAACCCAGGGCCAGCCTGCCTTTTTCTCCTTTGATGTGACTTGTTTATTCAGCCTGGATGGCCATGGGAGATGTTCTTCCATTTGCTCACCAAATCATCAGTTATTAATTAAGCATATACTAGGTACTGGGTAGCATTCTAGTGCTGAGCACTGTTGGAAATGTCTCAGTGTAGATTAATCCATATCAAATTTTGCTGCATCACCACATGTCCATTTGAACTTCAGATTTAAATATTTTTCCAGAAAGTTGTCTTCTATTATGTCTTAATATTTTTCTTTTTCTGTTCTGATCTCTTCCATTCTCCATAGGTTGTTGTGAACATTAAATTACTTAATATTTGTAAATCACTTAGAAGAGTGCCTGGCACTCAATTCAAAGTAAGATAGTGCTAGAAGGGGAAGTGAAAGAGGAGGAGGAGGAGGAAGAGGAGGATTGTCTTCTTCAGGAATACAAATATCATCCTTTCTTACCTATCTCAATCTCTCTAATCATTATTATAGCTTTATTCTTATTTCTTTCTTTATGATTTCCTATAGCCTGACCACCATGTCTCATTGTATTTTCAGCTATTTTAATTCTAATTTTTAATTTCTAATATGGCTTTCTTATCCATGTTTATATGTTTTTCTTGCATTTCTTTTTTGAGTACTGCAAGCTTATCTCCTTATGTGAGCTTATAATTGCTCATTTAAATTCTTACAACCCAAAGAAGAGATTTTTCCTTTTTTTTAAAGAAAGTGATTACATTATCTATAATTTCTACATGTTCCTGAAGAGAAATACCTTTTGTGATCTAATTCCTTCATCTGTCTTTTGTTATGTTCTTTACATAGTTCTTATCCTAATATCATTTTAAATATCATTTATCATTCTTATCCTAACATCTATTTAAAGATTTAAATAGAGCCATTTATTTGTTAAATCTGAATATGATCCACACAGGGAGAGAACTGGGGTACTCTGTAGCTTAAACATTAGTTTTCATGAACGTTCAGTCACCCAATCCATTATTTTTATTGACTTGGGACTTGTGTGTTCCCTAGATTGTATGGAGCAGGGTGCTATGATTCTCAGAAAAGCCCTTTTACATAATAGGCTTGTTAAGTTCTAATCTATCAAACCTCCTCCCCCAAAATACACACAAACTACCTGGATCACAGGTAATGAGGAGAGTGTCTCCCTCAGCTCCATCCTCCCCTCACTTCATGATCTGGATTCCTGAACAGAGTCCTTCCAGGGCATCGGCACTTCTCCTGTGGCCTGCCCACATCCTTAGATCTCATCTCTCTAGTTAAAGATTATTAGGTACAACTTTCTCAACTAAGAGACTCACTTTAAGTGAAATCTGTTTCTTGCTCAAGGTCTGAGGAGGTATGTGTCTACTCTCAAATTACCCCTTGTTTTCATCTAGATTTCTTAGGGTCTGGAAGGTTAAATGGATACTTTTGATTGCAATGTTCCAAGTAACGAAAACCTAATCTGAAATACAGTAAACTGTCCCTGTTTAACAAAAAAAAAAAAAAAAAAAAAAAAAAGAGGAAGGAAGGGAGGGAAGGAAGGAAAGAAAAAGAAAAGAAGGAACGGAGAAGAAAGAAAAAGGAACATACCAGTTCACAAAACAGAGAAGTCTACAATGTAGATAATGTGGCTTCAGGCACAGCTGGATCTACGGGTTTATAGATTGTCCTTGAGCTTGATCACTACCTCCATTCCTTGGCTCTGCTTGTTTATATTTCCCTCTCAGAGTCTCTTTCAACAGGCAGTTGAAAGGGCCACTGTCAGCTCCAAGACCATATCATCTTTACAGTTTGTGAAAATGGAGAAAGAGCATTTCCCCCAAAGGCCTTGGTGAACGTCCCAGGGAGGAATTCAACTGGCCTGGCTTGGATCATGTGCACATCTCTAAACCAACAGCTGTAGCTGGGGGTTGAAGAACTCTGATTAGCCAGCCCTGGGCCTCATAACCACTCCCAGGAAAGGAGGTAGGGAAGACAGGGTCAGCTCTCCTCCAGAAGTGAACTGGGAAGGATTTATCACACAATGCAAGAGGGATTGTTCTCCACAGGGAAGTTTGCCAGGCAAACGTAAAAATCAAGACCATACTGCAGTGTAAAGTTTGCTTCATGCTTTGTAGTTCTGGCTTGGAACCATTTTTTTCTGTTTCATTGATGAAACTTATGTCTCTATTTTTCATATTTTGCTGGTTTTATTGGGTTTCTGCAGAATGCCTTTGCATCTTTAACCAGAAGTCACCTTTTCTTATTTTTGATTCCAACAAAACTAAGAACACTTGATAGTTTACAAATAAGGCTTTCAAGCCTTGATAATCATTCCACAACCTACAGTGAGGGCCAGGAGGAGATGGGAGTGAAAGAACAGAGTTATTTCCGTTCTACAGATTAGAAAACCGAGCCCTTGAAAGTGTTGAGACTTGTCGAATACAGCTAAATCAAATGACAGAAAGAACCAGACCTAAATCCAGAGATTCTGGCTCCCAGAGAAGGCTTCTTGACTCTCCATAACAATTGACTGTTCTTGGGCTTTCTTCCTAAAGATCACATTTCCAAACCATGACAATCTGAACAACGTTTACCCAGAAAGCCTCAGGGGGTTCTTCAGCAGCTATATAAACGGGTTCATCATATTGGGCCACTGGATGGATGGATGAATGGAGACGTACACACGCATATCTTGCTCAAGGTCTGAGGACCTGTGTTGTTTTCAATCCATAAGGTAATACGAAGTAAGGGAGAATGAAGTATTGCTTAGGAGCAGGTCTGCCAAACCTTAAATAAGTCCCTAAATGGACACATGGAGATTGTCGCACCTGGCACATGGTTTGAGGATGACAGTTCCCTAAGTGCTTGAGAGTGTGTTCTGTTTGTAAAGTTAAATAGTTCCCCAATGCCTTGTTTGCAATCATACCTTGCTTAGTAACTCCTTTTTCCACCATAACCGGCATAAACTCAGTCCATCTCACGTCTGAATTATCCATATTTTAAATTAATGGTGTATAAATCACTGCAGTTACACTGAAACAAACTGTTCCTTTCTCTCCCCAGCCGGAGAAGCGCTCGACACAAAGGTGGCCTCTGTCACACTGGACGAGGCTGTAAGGACCCCGCGCTGGGAGCGTGTCCTCACCAGCTCTGTGCCCTTTCCACGGTCTGCTCGTGCTCCTCCTCCACCCCTCGTCATCTCCCTTCCCTCCCTTCTGCCAGCACAGCTCACGGACCAGAGTCTTCATTTTCCACTTTATGGTTTAAAGATGAAAAAATGTTAATTGAGGGTAGGGCTCTTGCATCAAAACTGGGAATACTCCAGTGCATAGCAAAGATCATTTCTTGGAATTATGTACTTAAATGTTTACAAGAAACAATTATCAAGTGTCCCAGACTGATTCATAAATGTAATTAATGAAAGAATTGCTAAGAGTTTCCATTTTCTGGTTTGTTTTAATCCTACTATATAAACTTAAAAAAAATTTTTTTTGGAACCACTCCAATGGAACTCCATCCAAAAATTAAAGGAGGTAAAGATTCATAAAGCAAAAATGTTATTGAGAGTTAAACTTGCCAGCGTGTATTGCAAACCCAACTCAGACACAATCCTTATATGATGCAAAAGCCATCCTAACAAAACAAAAAGAAAATAATTAGTGCTGCTGCCGACGCCTCACAGTTTTGGACAGTCAGGAAGAAGTGCTAATTGATCTATCCTTTGCTGTGGGATAAAGTATGTAACTGAAAGTGCCCCTGCTGTCCCAGATTGAGGAAGACATAACGAACTCTGGCTTGCCAGATTACTCTGCCACATCTGAAGGTTTGCAAAGATAAACAAACAAATTAAACAGCTCTTGTCTGGTTTTTCTAGTCAGCTTTCATTACTGTAAGGATGGATGCAGCAAGATAAACGTTTCCTTTTTACTTCGGTACTGAAAGGAACACAAGTTTTCCTGCTGCCTTTTATGTTTAAGCTCTGAGGTCCACAGCCTATTCTTATTCACCAACTGGAAAAGATTTGTCTGCAATGGTCAGTTTGATGTTTTCTGCTCAACTCCCAAAGTCCCAATTTGAAGTCATTCTCTTCCACTTAAGGAGACGTTGCATTTTTCCTTTAATTTAAAAAAATGTTCTGAATGCAAAGTGACATTACAAGGACTACTAGGTTGCCTAATATAAATTCTGCGTGTGTGACACTCTTCAGGCTGTGTCAGCAGACAAGGTTGGTTCGGCTAAACTAACAAGCTGCCAAGCAGCCACTTGGGGGAAAGTTTTAGGCACACTACATGTGTACAAGCCAGAGCCAGATGCAAAACCTAAAAAGAGTGCAACGAGTACTTGGTCTTAAAATGGCCTGTGGAATTTAATCTTGTTAAACAAATTCAAACTGGGCAGTTATCCATGATGACCCAATGGAAAGTCCTGGAAAAAAATATCTTTAACTGAGTGACCCTGTCCAGTCCAAGACCTTTTGCCTATCTTAGCATCATTACTGGCCGGGACTGGAAAATAGAGCCTGCTCTCCCCTTTTTGCCCTCATTCTTGGCCTCCAATTATATATGGCTTCTTTAGCAAAACACCAGGGTAAGAATTCACATGGCCCATCCAGTGAACCACACAGAGAAACCTCTATAAATCTTTAACATGGTGGGAAAACTGCTTCTCAAGGAAGTCCTATCTCGGAACAAGGTATGAAATAAAGTTAATTCCCAATCATTCATTTATGAGGGGTCAATGGAGGAATCGTGTAGATAACTGAAATCCATAGACTTTCCTGTTTTAACCACTAGTTTGCAAAATAAATATTTAATCCAAATTTCTACTGGAGAATAAAATAAGTGTTCGAACCTGTAGAGTTAGCAACAGTGGACTAACCCAGAGGGATATAATAAGAGATTCCAGGCCAGGCAGGAATCCCAAATAATACACAAACGGAATTCGGTCAGTTGTCACTCAAGGGCTGGCTGGAACAGTCCAGCTGAACCTTATTCTGACAGTCCTATTGAAGCAGCATTTTGGCAGTTATGAATCAAATTCTCCTGATGATTCAATAAGGAATGATGTAAAATCAACTCCATTCAGCCATGAGAAAAAAAATCTCTCCTATTCTTGCACCCTTAACTTAAAATTTTGCATGTATAAAAGGGAAAAAGCAAATCAGTCATCTATGTAAGATATAGAACAAACTGGTAAATGATATTGCTACCCTGACCAGAAATTAAATAAAAGGAATACTGACCCTCCACTTCTGAGATGAGATGGTACAGAGGTTGTTCCTTTGAACGTTTCTTGCTCCTTGATTTCACTGAAGCCTCCATCATAGGTTAGCTGAAGTGGGTGACTCTTTAAGTGGCCAATGGCATTGGATTCTGTTAAATAAACCCCGTTTATTTTCATCATAGAGTCCCCCATCATAACTGTTTCTTTGGATTCCACTGTCTTCTTTGCTGCAATAACGAAGAAAATGTTTGGTCAGAGCACTTCTTACCTTGGGAATCACTACCTGTCAATGTTACTTTTCAATCTAACAATTTATATGATTTAAAAGTCATACATTGCTTATAATCAACTCTGGAATTTTACCACCAAAGCCTCTTTGAGCATATACAAGACCTCACCAGTATTTTAGCCTTGGCACCATCAAGCCATTGTCAGATGAAAACGAATAGGATCTTAGCTCCGTTAGCTTAGAGTCTGCTTGAAGGCGAACACTTGACTTTAGGCTTATGAACTACCTAGTCCATATAAGTACTTCTGTATCCTATAACAAGAATTCTTCCTCCTGAATTTGATCATCTTAGTAATTTTTCATTCAAAAAATATTTATTGAATGCCAGTGTCAGGCACTGTCCTAGGCAAGGACACTTGCACTGGTGTCAAAACAGAGATCCTTGATCCCATGGGGTGTACATCCTAACAGGTATAAGTAGACAGTAAGCAATGTGCCATAACAAATAAAGTACATGATACGTTATAAGACAGTAGGTGCTTCGGAAGAAAGCAAAAGCAGAAAAGTAGAGAAGGGTGAAAGGGATTGGGAATGGGGGCAAGTGGCAACTTTAAATAGGGCAGGCACAGTGAGGCAGGGAGGACAAATCCTTAGTGGAGGTGAGGCATTAGTCATCAGATGAAGAGAGACAGTATTTCAAGTAGAGAGACCAGCCGGTGTAGAGGCCCTACAGCAGGAGTGTGCCTGGGGTGCTCACAGAAGAGCAGGACTGGAGTGTGTTGGGGGGGGAGAAGGGGAGGGTGTGGGGGGCCGTGGAGGCGAGGCCCGGTGGACCACTACTACACAATATAAAGGAAAGTCCATCAAAACATTTATAAGGCTTTCTAAAGAGGAGTAAGATAGAGTTGTAAGAAGACATCCTGCCTCTGAACTGAAACATGTTGTGTTTACCAATGCAGACCCTTAGATGTATAATACAACACTTTCTTTATCGGCACATTGACATTAGGAATAGCTCAGCATCTTACGCTGCTACCGGACTCTAGTCTAGTATAAAACATTTTGTCAAAGGAGAAGAGAGAGTAAATCTCCCATAGTAGAGAGTGGGGTGTAAGCTTTAAGTTTTTCCAAATGACTCAAGGTTTCCCTTTCTGTATGTATTTAAAAACCAACAAACCAATAAAAACTAGCAATAACAAAACCACCTATTCTACCCCCTGACCAAGCCCCCTGCTTTCAAAACACCAAATTTTAAAACTGAAAGGAACCTAGTGATTGGCTAGTCTAACCTTCATTGTTCAGATGAGAAGACTGAGGACCCTATTTTGTAAGGTCTAAGGTCACAGGAGAGCCAGGACTACAAGGGTGGAAGAGCTCAGGCTTCCATTCCATCAGACTTGGGGCCAAGCGCAGGCTCCCCGAGCATCTGCTGTGCGTGTGGGCAGGTCGCTCAACTCTCCTCTCACCTCCTTGCATGGTCCCCACCTCTTGGGGTGTGGTGAGAATTAAATGATGTGGCCAGGTAAAGTGACTTACATGGTGCTAGCATGCGCAAAACCTAGAAGTTACTGCCATTATTATTATTGGAACCCAAGACTCCTGACTTCTGGTCCAGGGCTCTATCCACAGCACCATGCCCCCTTAAGTGGCTTTACCACTGAATTACACAGCACGCACTCTGTTTTAGATTACAAAGCATTTTTATAGCCTATTGCTTCCGTTAGGATTTCTTTCTTTCATTCATTCACTCCATAAATATTGATCAAGCACCTACTACTATGCTCCAGGTGCTGTTCCCTGAGCAGGTGAACCTGTGGTGAACAACAAGTTCCAGCCACCACAGAGCTGCTAGAAGGGAAACACAATCACACTTGTAGGTGGAGGAGCTGCACCCCTCGGTCTTCGCAACCAACTGGCATGAGCTTGTCAGAGCTGAAACGGCGAGCTGCCCCGAGGCTCACTCTGACTCCTGACGGATGGCCCCCACTAAACTGAGCGGGAGCGATGATGCTCGGTGTCTCCCTGGCAAATATCTGCAGCACGTTGTACTAATTTTGTGGATCGTGGGTAAACTTCGAAAAGAGACAGCTACTGGCAGCATTGTCACACCATTCAGTTTCCTAGCTATTTCTTTGACACCTGCTACGTACCACACTCTGTTTTAGGATCTCGGGCCACAAACAAAGAAAACCATTTTTCTTACTGAAGTTGCTAGTCTAGTAGGGGAGACAAAAGGGGTAGATATCTAATGAGATAAACGCAGCCCAGTATGGCCCGAGCAAGGCAGTGAAGGGACACAGACAGTGGAGAAGCCCTGAGGGCCGGAGTTGGTCAGGGAAATAGAGCCTGAGGAGCATTCTGATGGGTTAACAGGAGGCAAACATTCTGAAGAAAAAAGAACAAAAGTCTGGAGTCAAAGCTGGGCTCATGTGTGCGCAGCCTGCACAGTCAGGCAGGGGCCCACTTCTAGAAGGGCCCGCTCTTGGTTTAGTGCTCTGCTGTGGCCACCTTGAGACTCTTCATAATTTTTCAACAAACAGCCCTGCATTTTCATTTTTGCACTGGGCCCAGCAACTTAGACAGTAGGTGCTGCCCGAGGCTCGAAACAGCAGGATGGATGTGGTGACGCGAGGCGTTCCACACTGCCGGTGCGCCCACTCTTGGGGACAGGTAAAGCACTGGTGACGGCAGGGCCTGGAGCGTCAGGCTGGGGCTGGGCCCCACCGGAGCTGTGCGCCTCATGGGACTGGGACTCCATCTGCTAGCCCAGAGCTCAGCAAACCACAGCCCCACCAAATCTGGCCCGCCTCTCGTTTCTGTGCAGCCTGCAAACTAAGAATGGTTTTTATATTTTTAAATGGCTGGGGAAAAAAATCAAAAGAAGAAGAATATTTTGTGACAAGTGAAAATTATATGAAATTCAAATCTCAGTGGCCGTAAATCAGCTGATACTGCTTCCATGCTACGATGGCAGAGTTGAACAGGATGAACAGAGAGAGACCATATGGACTATAGGTCTAAAATATTTACTTACTATCTGGCCCTTTACAGAAGAAGTTTACAGAAGTTTGCCAACTTCTGCAGTAGGTTAGTGTTTCCCAACCTGTGCTCTCGAAAGAGACTCCACAGTCAGGTGGGTTTGTGAAATGCTGTGCTGAATTAAAATTAAGCAGGTTTCTTTACCAGATGGCTCTGCCAACCATTTAATATGCTCATGTGCACAGACACTGTATTAAGAAGGTGAGAAGTAGGCAGTGCTTCCTTGACTTATTTGAATAGTGAATGCTTTTTCAAAAGCTATTAGCATTTTGCCCAAAGTGTTCCCTGAAATTCCCTGGAACTCAGTTTGGCAAACATTGCTGTAGGCACAGGGCCTCTGAAGGGTTTTCAGCAAGGAGATTGTGCAATCTGATTTTTTAAAATAGAGACAGGTCCTGCTCTGTCACCCAGGCAGGAGTGCAATGGCATGATCATAGCTCCCTGCAGTCTCAAACTCCTGGGCTGAATTGATCCTCCCACCTCAGCCTCCTGAGTAGCTAGGAGTACAGATGTACACCACCATGTCAGGCTAATTTTTCTTCTCTTTTTTAGAGATGGGCATCTCACTATGTTGCCCAGGCTGGTCTCGAACTCCTGGCCTCAAGCCATCCACATCAGCCTCCCAAAGTTCTGGGATTACAGGTGTGAGATACCACACCTGGCCCACTCTGATTTGTATTTGCTTCCTGACCTCTTGTGCTTTATAGGACACACATAAAATGACTATATCTCATGGTCCCCTGGGATAAAGAGGTCAGGCCACCCCTTACATCCTCGTTTGGCTGGGAACTGGCTGCTCCGTGGGCTGAGGGCCGTTGTGGACCCATCTGCAGCCCACCGCGGTGCCCCAGTGAGCTCAGGGCAGGCCTAAGAGGAGCCAGGCAGGGAGGAGGCGAGGTCCATGAAGGCAGTGTGACAGTGGGGGACAGGAGAATGCAGGCTCAGGAGAGATTCAGGAAGCTGTGGAGGCTCGGGGATTGGTGAGAAGGTGGTGGCTGCTCTGAGGTCTCTGCGCGGCTGGAATCACTGGGGAGGCGATTGCAGCAGTGCCACCCCCAGCCAAAACCCCCATCTGAACACAAAGCAGTGGAATGCCGGCCCTGTGGAGACAACTCACATCTCTTCCCCTTTCATCCTCTCAAACCAGGAATTCCAAACCTGACCATACTCTGGCCCGGCCCGTGGGGTAGTGTCAGCTATAAACCATGTCACACCAAGTGAAGGGACATCCTCTCTCTCTAGGCGCAGTTGCCGCTCCAGCCTCAGGTACCCAACAGAGGCTACCTTTTCTAAACAATAGAGAGACTCCGGAATGAAACCCAGGGAGCTCCTATTAAAATGGCAGCGATTCTAAGGCAGGAGGGCTCAAATAGTTTTGTAATTGGGAAACACGTATTTTCAAAACAACAATGAGTTTTTGCTGCCATTATTTCCTGAGTGCTGGCACAGCCCTCAGGGGTGGTCCACATGGTGAAGTGGGGCAACTGCACACAGTGGATGAAAGAACTACAGCAGAGACAGCTTCAGCGCCTCTCAGAGGTGTGAAGCTGACCCCAGTGCTGGGAAATGACAGCCATAGAAAGCAGCTCCCAGAGCACGCAAAGAAGGGCCAGGTGGCCCCGGAGGGAAGGAGCCAGCCCATCAGGGAGGCACTGAGGAGGACAGCAGGCAAAACCCTCATCTCCGCAGTCATCTTCACAACAACAGCTTGGCCAGTGGCAGGATTTCCAGTGTGAGCTCCTAAGAGTTAATTAAACACGGCAAACAAACAACATTCAAGCTCAGAAGCGAGAACACAGAACAAACAGAGGAGATGCCCTCACACCAGACCTGCCACCCTGTTCATAAGCAGTGCCCTTGGCTCCAGATCCCAGCCCCTCTTGTCTTGGCAAGCAGTTTGCTCCGCAATTACCAATCCCTCTGATCTACCTAGTCTGACATGAGATCCCGGTGGTAGAACTTCTGGAAAGTTCCTCAGATTATTCTAATGTGCAGCTGCCATTGAGAACTGCTGTTGAAGAAAAAACATACATCATGCTGTCTCTCCCTGACTTAAACCTGCCCTGGCCTTTCACTGCAAGCGGGACACAGCAGGTCCGTTTCCCATGCTCTGAGGCCCTGCAAACTCTCTGGCCTC
This sequence comes from Cheirogaleus medius, assembly GCA_008086735.1. Lineage (NCBI taxonomy): Eukaryota > Metazoa > Chordata > Mammalia > Primates > Cheirogaleidae > Cheirogaleus > Cheirogaleus medius. Next base: position 60,567,242 of record VBSM01000361.1, on the reverse strand, counting down.
GGCTCTCTCCAATTCCCCTTGGCCAGCCACCTTCCAGCCACCTGGCCTTCGGGTCCTTCACACTGGAGCAAGCACGCTCTCATCTCAGGCCTTTGAACTTGCTTTTCCTCCCGCGTGGACCTTTTGATCCACAGGTTTTTACACAGCTGCCCCCTTTTCATTATTTAAATTTCAGCTCAGATGTCACCTCCTCAAAGATACCTTTCAGAGCCACCTGAGCTAAAGCAGATTACCCCTGCCACAGGCACTCTCTATCCCATTATCTGTTTTATCTTCTTCAGAGCATTCATCAGAATGCAAATTACCTGAGGCATTTGTTCTCCTGTTATTGTCTGTCTCCCCTCCCTAGACTGTAAGCTCTCTAGGGGCAGGCCTGGTAGCCTAGAATGACGACTGGCACATAGTAGGGGCTCAATAGATACCAGATGGACTGACTGCATTAGAAGAGAAACCAACTGGCACATTAAGGTAAAGCAAGCTGCCTAATGATACACTTGGTCACAGCATCACGGTGTGACGCACACGCCCTGCACTTCCTCTATCTTCTTTTCTCCTCAGCTCTACCTCTTCATCTACATCAGGGATCAGACAGGCAAATAAGTGACACGAGCTGGGGAGTCCTGGTGAACTGCAGATCACACCCTGAGCTGCAGGGTGGGAACTCCCCAGCTCCAATCCTTCCCCGCCGGAGCTGCATGGAATGGGGGCCCAGGGCTGCCAGATGTTCTGATTTTTCACAAGAAGTCATAAATCTGGATTCTTCCATGAGAGTCTTCTACTTTTTAAATGTTGGCAACTAATCAAAAGAAAATGCTTGTGGCCTGGCACAGTGGCTTACGCCTCTAATCCTAGCACCGTGGGAGGCTAAGGCAGAAGGATCACTTAAGTCTAGGAGTTCGAGACCAGTCTGAGCAAGACTGAGACCTCATCTCTACTAAAAATAGAAAAATTAGCTGGGCATAGTGGCATGTGTTTGTAGTCCCAGCTACTCAGCAGGCTGAGGCAGGAGGATCGCTTGAGCCCAGGCAATTGAGGTTGCGGTGAGCTATGATGACATCACTGCCCTCATGACTGGGCAACAGAGCAAGACCCTGTCTCAAAACAAAACAAAACAAACAAACAAAAACAGAAGAAAAGAAAAAAAGAAAAAACAAAAATGCTTATATGTCAAACAAGTATGATGCTCAGGTGGAGACTTGTAGTCTTTGGGATCTCTCCTCAGACTGTCTCTGTCTCTAACTATAAACCTATCTCTTTTCATCAATCCTTGTTGACTGAGGGAGGGCCAGCTCTATCAGCTCCTGGTAAAGTAGTTTTCCAACTTTTGTGACCACACACAGTAAGAAATCAATTTATAATACGACTCTGAACACACCCAGAACATGGAAGTAAAGTCTCCTGAAGCAATACTTACCCTTATTATATGTAATATGCCCTGATATTTTCCATTATATTCTATTCTACTTTGTTTTTATTAAATGCTGGTGTGAGCCACTAAATTGATTGTCATCCCACTAGTGGGTCCTTTCTTGCAGTTTGGAAAACCTTTAGTATGCCCTGGATGGTGGGTGATTCCAATTGTTGGTGGCACGTCTTAGGATGTGAGGTCTTTCCCAGGTTTAGCTACCTGGCAGCAGTTCTGTGGCAGTAGAAAAAGTCCCATTCAAGTTTTGCTTCCATATTCACATGAAATCAGAGAGGTATTAGCAAAGACCCAAGCTTAGTGTACATTATAATAATCATAATTCTCATTAATTTTCTAATGAAATTAACAACTCTTTGAACTCCAATTTATTTCTGATACATGTGAACCATCCATTAGGAGACATTTATCCTAATATTCTTTTCCTGTCAAGTTACATCTTCTAATAAACTGTGATATTTAGATATTCTTTATAAACACCCAGAAAAATACATGAACAATGTTTCTTAACCAGCTTTTGCCCAATATTAACTAAGTCTTAATGTAAAAATCATCTGGGGTTAGAAAACCATCATATAAAAATAGCTTTTGTGTGCAAATTCGAAAAATATGCCTGTCCCCAGAGTTGAAAGGAGGTTACATGGCCTTACAGTCAGTGGGAGGAAGGGATCTGTCCGGCAGAAGGGCCCCCTGGGAGGCCGCCCTGAATAAGCGAGCCCGAGCACTGCTTATTCTTCGAAACTTCGCAGGGTCCAGTGGTGGTTTAGGAAAGGAAAAGCAGGGATCCTCTTCTGCGGTGGGAGATGCTGGAGCTTTTGGTTTCTGGAAAAAGATTTTTGAAATTATTGGCATGAGTTTTGGGGTCCCAAATAAGACTCACCACCCTGGAGCCAGCCCTGACCCTTCCAGAAAAGCACAAGGGCTCTCTCCTGGGTTTCATCCTAGCCCCTAGTTCCACCTGCTGTCTCACTGGCTCATCTTACTTAATGTGAGATAAATAAAAAAATATTTTTTAATTGTGTTTGTCAATTATATTGCATTAACTACTCTGCTGCAAGGCTTAGCGTATTTGAAAAAAAATTGTTTATCCGCACTTGCAAACGGATATTATCCATGTAAGAGACTATAAATTTTTTGGTTTTTTTGAGACAGGGTCTCGCTCTGTCATCCAGGCAGGTGTACAGTGGCACAGTCATAGTTCACTACAGCTTGAAGTCCTGGGCTCCAGTGATGTTTCTACCTCAGCCTCCTGAGTAGCTGGGACTAAAGGTGTGTGCCACCACTCCCGGCTTTATAAAATTAAATATAATACGTTCAACATACATTGCAAATTTTTGTGTTTGATTCAGCTCAGAAAACACTTATTGGGCACCTATATGTACCAAGAATTATGTGGAATATAAGTGTTCCCTTTACATATTTTAGATTCCACAAAAGTACTTTTTTAATGATATAAAAATTTTTAATTTAGATTAAAATGTCACAAAACAAAAAAGCAAGAAGTTGTCTTGGACTTATGATATAAAAATGTTTTATTTTTTACATCTCAAGAATTCTATGCTGATACTTTTCCCCACCTTCTTTTCATAGGTGTTGATGTTAAGATCCTTAGAAAAGGAACATTACTGGCAAAATTCTAATTCCTTAAAAACTTTTTAAAAATGCTTGTACTAAGCTCTGTGTCACCCAAAGCTCCCTATGATCTAACATCTAGATGGTGACAGCCTCCAAGGGGGTGCCAGAACCTTGCAGGGGACTAAGCTCCTGGTTTTAGTGTTGCCAGGTAGTCCTATGCTTCCTGCCTCTAACTTTAGCACAATTATTTTTTTACAAAAGAACAAACTTATGGCAACAAGTGCTTTTTGCTCTCTAACCAAAAATAATCAAGGTAATGTTCCTAAAGTCACTTCTACAATATGTGAAATGAGTGACTCACTATCCAATAAATTAAATCAACAGATTTTCAAAAAAAAATACAGTATGAAGTTCAAGTCACATAATTTGGAAAAATGGGTAAAGTCATCTATTACACATGACACATAATCTCAAACACTTTTCTTGCATACATGAATAGAACATCTATATTAGAGTTCTCCTTCAAAGAAGTGGCTTATTTCAATAACGATGACATTCTTCGAAATATGTTTTATTTACTCTTGCTCATTTGCACCCAGAACCAGTTTATAAATCAGACTCCCCAAAAATTGGTTTTATAACATTGGAGACACATTTTCCTAAACACAGAGAAAGGGTAAATAAAATATTCAGCATAAGATACAAGAATGACTAAATCACTTTGGGATCAAACAGACCTGGAGCAGAATCCTCTTACTAGTTACGTGAACTTGCACAGGCCATTCACTTCTCTGAACTTGCCCAGCTATAATATGGAGACAGTAGTCCCCTTATAGGGTCATTGACATAAATACAATTCCTGTTACAGAAGCTCAAGAAATGCTAGTTCCCTCTCCTATGCAAGTCACTCACCCTTTACTTATCAGATTTGGTTCCAAGTTACTTTTAACTCTTCTCAAAAGTCAAGGCCCTCACCTCTGACACAACCTTGCTAGAATAAAGATACTGGGTTCTGAGGTGTCTGTTCTGATGGAGACAACATTTGTCTATATAAATTGTGTTGTATTTGTGTAATAAATAGTCATTTTACTTTTCAGTCTCCCCTATTTGTTGCGAAATATTCACAGGCATGTGACCTAGGACCATGTGGTGACCTAGGTCACCACAATGTGACCATGAAACTAATAGTAACAGAAAAGCTGAGTGTATATATGATATAGGAAAATAAGTGTTTTATATGTAATTATGAATGGTGAAGTACATAGGATAATCTCAATTTGGAAGGTAGATATGAGGTTTTCTTAACTCAAAATGTCTACATTCTGCAAGTACCCTTGAAACAGAAATGAAGATGGAGAAATCTGCCAAATAACCACAATGCAGGTAAAGTAAATGGCTCCTTTTGCAGGCACCTGAACCACTGTAAGTGTTTAGGTGCTAAATAAAAGAACTTATAAATAGGAAAATACGGTTTGGAAAGCTAACTTTTCCCCAAAGGAGAGTAACTGAATCATCTCTGGAGGGCAAGATAAAGCCCCACAACGGCTCCTTGATAAAAGGCATTATTTTCTTAGTGCAAAATCAGTAATTGTTTATCCAGTGAAAATTTAGTTCCATTTTACTACTGACATTTAATAAATTATTTCTCCCATTTAAATATGTATTGTACTGGACTACTTAGAATATAAAGTGATATATGGAAAGTATTTTTAATTCTCTGAGAGAAAACTACTACACAACTCAGCAATTTCTTTCATGCCAGATTCTACAAAATATTCTTCTACCTTATGGAGCAAAATGGCTTTTATGAAGAAAATCAGCAAAATATTTTTCTTATAAAATTCAGTTAATTTTAGAAATCAGAGAATGTTGCCAGTAAGTTTAAATTTTCACTTAGGAACCTTGCCTGTCCCACATTTTGTTTCGTGGTGTTAACCAGTGACCTGAGTGTGATTAAGGACACTAGTACAGTTGGATTTTAAGATTTGTTCTGGCTGAAGAAGCTGCTAGAGTCCTTTGAAGGCACAAAGACTATGTTCATAGGACAACCCAGTCAAGGAGGACACAAATCATAGGGCATTTAAAGGATCTGGCTGGCCCTGACTCATCCCAGTGCCGTGGCCCTTGACCAGTTCTGCCCTGGCCCCTCTGGATCACCAGGTGGGGTCTCCCCCATCCTACATGAAGACTGGAAAAGTCAGGAACATTCCACCTCAGAAAGCTGCCCACGATTTAGTTTGTAAAGTAGCAGAACACACAGGCAAACACCCACACACATAAGAAAAGACGTCTTGGAAGTCAGACAGTAAATATTAAAAATTCTCCCAAGCACACAGCCTTTGAGATGTGGCCGTCCTGCATGCACGTCCATCACTGTGATTTTCTCCACAGGTGCTCTGGGCTCCACTGTCACTCTCAGCATGTGACTCACCATTGTAACTTACCCTGCCTTTCAGAAATAGTAAAAGAAAAACACTGCTTTGACTCAACTCTGCTTTTCTTAACCTGGATCGCCCCCAACCACAAGGTCTACATGAGTTCCTAAGTCCCTTTTGCACTTGTCAAATGCTTGGAGCTAGGTTCATGTGAAATATAAAAAACAGCTCGCACTAATCTATGCTGTGAGACGAGGACAGTAGTTGTCCTCGGGAGACAGTGGCTGAGAGGGGCCATGATGGCATTTTCTGACTCTAAAAATGATCTATTTGGTAATGCTGGTAGTCACCTATTTTTTCTTTTTGAATGCTAGTTACTGAGTATGTTTCATTTGTGTAAATGTATCAAGCTGTACTCTTATGATCCATGTCTTTGCTGTATGTTATTAATACTAAAAAGTTGAACATTCTTCCCTATAAAGGCTTTTAAAAACATATGTATTGGGGGCTTACATGACTGGGCTTTGTAGGTTTAGAAAACAGAGGGAGAATTCTGCTTTGATGATGATACTGATGAAAGACAAATTTCCTATTCATTCACATGGTCACACCTCTTCTCTAACTTTATACAATCCAAAGTAAAAGAGCAATTATTTCTGTGTAAACGCATTTGAACACCAGCTGACTAGAGTAGCAGAATGAAAACAGTAATAACTGACTCAACTGCTCCAGGTCTCAGTGCTCTTGTGGGATGGTAGAGAGCTGCTAAGAAAGAAAAAAGATGTACCTGCCACACCTGTATGGCAGGTAGAGACAAATGTTAATGGAACATTATCATTTCTGTGCAAATTACAGTGCTTTCCCCTCTGCCTGGCATGATTACAGGTGCTAAGAGAAACCAGCCTAAACAATCAAGAACTAGGAGCATAAGCTTTTCCATCATTTTCCAAAGCCCTGGGCATGCCTATGTGCAGGCAGCCCCCTGCTCGCTGAAGGGTGTTGGGAGCACAGGCCAGATAGGGAGGAGAGAGAGAGAGAGAAGGTAACTGTACAAAAACAAAGAGTTTAGGCCAGGCACAATAGCTCATGCCTGTAATCCTAGCACTCTGGGAGGCTGAGGTGGGAGGATGGCTTGAGGCTAGGAATTTGAATCCAGCCTGAGCAAGAGCAAGACCCCATCTCTTCAAAAATATAGAAAAATTAGTGGGGTGTGGTAGTGTGCACCAGTTTGACAAGGACCAAGTTAACTCTACAAATAGAGATTTTTAGGGAAGAGTAGTCCCAACCTGAATAGGCACCCCCCCAAAACTATAGTAATATTGAAATCAATTTATAGGAGTTAAATCACAGAATCATAAAACAAAGAGCCATTCTACCATAAGATAGACTTACTGGGCCACCAAACTGGGCCCTCATGCTGTAGCTGGCTCAAAACCCAAGTGGTTTCCCAGGTCGTAGATGCAAGAAGCCATGTGTCAACAATAGCTGGCAAATTATTTATGGCATATTGGCTCATGTTTACTATCTGGGGATCTCATTTTTGTCATATGCAATATAAGAACAAGTATTATCTTCCTCACAGAGGCATTCTGGTAAGTATTTTAAAAATATAAGATATATCTTCAGTCAATTGGGGTCATTTAAACATGTACTATACATTAAATGATATTACTGAGTAATGCTAATCTTCTGAGCTGTGATGATAGTATTGTGGTTATGTAGAAGACTGTCCTTGTTCATATGAAATGTACACTTAAATTTTTATGGATGAAGTATCATAATGTCTGCAAATAGTTCATCAAAAACAAACATATACACACACACATATACATATAGTAATGGAAACTGAGAAGCAGCTTGACTAATACCCCAATCCCATGCAAATCTAAGCAACTGGTATCACCAAATTCTTCTGATAGCAGAAGTATGAAGGGAGGGGTAGCTAAAATAAGGAGGGCTGCCTGAAATTCTGTGTAACTCCTTCCCTCCCAGCTCCATGCAGTCAGGCTACTGAGCCCAGGAGAAGATGGAAGCCTTATTCTTTAAGCAAGTAAAACAGAGGGTCTCTAACTGGGTTCAGTAAGTAAGGGTACCATTACAATAAGCAATGAGCATTGTTGAGTGGCAGAGTGCTCGTCATAAACCTGGATAGTTACTGAATATTTACATCCTGAATGCTAGGCATTCCTACCTTCTTCCTGCACCTGGCTCCTAGAAGCTAGCGACCAGCCTTTAACCTCTAGAAAAGAGCTGGAAGATACTTGTTTACAGGGAATGTGACTAACCCATAAGCAAAGCCCTAAAGATACTGCCGTTGGGGTGTCACCAACAACACAGCCCAGCCAGATCCCCCTAACTATAGTATGGGCAGATATTATCTGTGGGCTGACCAACCCTATCCACATGCTCCCACTCTTAACAGCAGCCAAACAAGCAGCATGAGGCATCCAAAGGAGCTGCTAGTATAAAAAATAGAGACAAAAACAAACATAAAAATGCAACAGAGACTACAAAGGCAGAAAACTTAGTTACAAAATAAAACTATCATTAATATACTCGAATAAGATGCTGTAACCATAAAACAAGAACAGAACACCATATAAAAGATAATTTACAGGGAAAAGAGTTTTTGAAAATTAAAAATATAATAGCAGATGTGAAAAGAACTCAATAAAGAGATTAGAATATGAAGTCTCTTCTAGAGACAACATGTGAAACAGAAAAGAGACAATAAAAAAACTGAAGTTCCAGTCCAGAAGATCCTATACTCGAATAATAAATTCTAGAAAGAGCAAACAGAACAAAAAAGTAGGGAAGACACTGTCAAAATAATTTAAGGACATTTCCCAGAGCTGAAGGGCACAAGATTCCACATTGCAAGGGCCCTTCAAGTGTGACAGACGTGTGACAGTGTGATGGATGAGACTGGACGCATGCAAAGGCCCATTATCATGACATTTCAGAACACTGGGAACAAGGAGAAAAATCCTGCAAACTTTCAGAGGAATCAAGGTCTCAAATAATTTACTTCCCAGGCATCTTTTCTCAAGAAGCTACGAGAGGGAAAGCTCCACCCAAATCAGAGTGAATCAAGAAAGAGGATTTGGCATACAGGAAACAGGAAAAAGTCGGCACAAGAGGAAGAAGCTGGCTCCCCAGGAAGACGGTGAAGGGTGCCTGAGGAGAGCTGTGCAGGGGTAACCAGGGCAAGCGGTTGGGCAGGACGTGTGGAGAGTTCTCCAAAGAAGTGAACTGATAGAATACCTCATGTGCCTGAACACAAAAGATGTAGATCACTGGGCATGAGTTTGGGGTTGAGATAGCAATAAATACAAAACTAAAAAAAGTAAGGCAATTTATTAACACCAGGGAAAACAAAAAGTGATATAGGAAAGAAGTAATCATCATTAATTCAAGGATCAGCTATGAGCAGGGTTAATCAGAGTCAGAGAAAACAGATCTAACCAAGGTTATGGTATATCTATTTAATGTATTGCAGTTGTAGCGGGGACAGAAAGGATGAATATGTCATCATGGGAGGTAAACAGCTAAATCTTCGTCTTCCTTAGTGGGAAGTCATTAGATAATTCCTTAAGCTCGTAAGTCAGACAGCAGCAAGACAATGTGGTATTTTTGGATGAAAATCCAAAAAGAATGCATGGAAAGAGTTTAAGGTAAAAGCCACTGGGGAGGGAATGATGAAGAATAAGAGAACAGGAGACGGCCAGGGTTTTGTTGGTTGTTTTGTAACAAATCTTTGATCATATATATATAAATCTATATTATATATAATTTTTAATACATCTGTAAAATGCACATATAACTTTAATATCAATTATATATAATTTTTGAACATATAACTGTTAGGAAAATAATATACAACTCTTGAAGAAAACAAAACACTGCGAAACATTGTTTGTCAAGTTACTACGTAGTTTTAAAGTTCTTTATTATCAAACTATAGGTGAATTATAGATGTGTTTCATTAGATATTAACCATTATATTTGAAAAATATAAAGGAATCTGCTTTCATATTAAATTATTAGTGCATTTAGGTCAATGTAATATAATCTATTCTTAGCATTTACAAGTTCTGATTCCTAGTATTTTTGGCCAATTTCATTTCACAACATAATAAAAAGTACTGGTGGTAATATAAAATACTCACCAGCTGTAGTGGACTGAGACGTGTGCCAGAGACAGGCCTGGAATCGGATGACTCAAAACTGGATGCGTGGAGGCTAGCATAAGAGATGGTGCAGAGTATTAGCTTGTGAAAATTTATTTATTTCTAGTATATGTTAGTTAACCGTAGCTGAAAAACAAGTAAAAAAAAAGCATCCAGTGTTTTTTCCTTGAGGAAAATAATTTATTAATGGCATAATACTTAAAACATTTTATTAACAAGACTTTTGATTACTTTTAGGAAGATTGAAAAATATTGAATAATGAAAAGAAGAAATGTATATAGTCATTTTTTAAAAGCTTTGTTCGCATGATTTTATAAGTTGGTACAACAACCACTATTAACCATTTCAACTTCCTCAACTCAAAGTTTAGAACGAACATGATACAGCTGTTTTAGAAGACAGTTTCTTACAAAACTAAACACACTCTTGTCATATGATCCAGAATTTGTGCTTCTTGGTATTTACTCAAAGGAGTTGAAAACTTATGTCCACACAAAAACTTACACATATTTTTAACTATAAAGTTTCCAGGAATTATACATGTTTGTTTAAAACATATTTATTTGTAACTGCCAAAACTTGAAAGCAACTAAGATGTCTTTCAGTAGGTGAATGGATACATAAATCATGCTACATCCAGATAAGGGAGTATTATTCAGTGCTAAAAAGAAATGAGCTATTCAAACCAGGAAAAACCATGGAGCAAACTTAAATGCATATTACTAAGTGGAAGATTTCAATCTGAAAAGGCTACATACTGTATGATTCTAACTATATGACATTCTGGAGAAGGCCAAAGTATGGAGATAGTAAAAACATCAGTGGTTACCAGGGGTTGAGGGGAGGAAGGGATAAATAAGCAGAGCAAAGGACGTTTAGGGCAGTGAAATGACTCTGTATGATACTATAATAGTGGACACATGTCACTGTAAATTTGTCCAAACACGTAGAACGTACAACACCAAGAGTGAACCCTAACATAAACTATATAGTCTTTGGGAGCGAATGATGTGTCAGTATAGGTTCGTCAATTGTAAAGAATGCTAGGGTATGTTGATAATGGGGGAGGCTATGCATGTGTGGGATCAGGGGATATATGAGAAATTTCTGTACTTTCTACTCAATTTTGCTGTGAATCTAAAACTGCTCTAAAAAATAAAGTTTATTTAAAAAAATCCCAACTATCCATAACTAGAATTAAGGGAAAACGTAACCTGGTGCTTAAATATCTGAGTGTATATAAAAGTGAAATGTCATATACCTGAAGGAGGAAGGAGGTCTATTTTCTGGTGTTCTTGAAGATGAAGGTCCAAATAGTTTTCTTTGGTCTTCATGTGGTGTAAATGGTCTTTGGGTTCCAACTGTTCTTAATGCATTTCGTGCTTCACTTATGATTTCTGCACTGGTCTTCTGCTTGGACACTGAAGGTCGATAAAACGGATCCAGTTTTTCTAACTTTTTATCATTTGGAGACAGCATCTTTCCTTTTAAAGTAAAATGTTCTTCAGATAGACACCACACCCTGCAAATATATGATTCAAAAAGATTAACTATTTTTATCCAACACTTTAGAAAGGAATGCTTAAACTCATCCATATATTAAACCATTCCTCTATATTAAGCTTGAAAAAAATCAAAAATAATTTTTAATTAGAAATCCACCAAACAAAAGATCAGCATGGACCTCAAAAATATAGGCTACACAGTTGTGCTTATACACAACTGAGGGAGAGATGCTAAACCTGGAGAGAAAAAAGATTAATCACGAAAGACAGCCTAGGAAGAGAGAATCATCTCTAAGTCCTCAATTTACAAGAAAACACTGGGGGTTCTGTTAAAATTTTTAACTAAAGTTTCCTTTTTTCCCCACTGCCCCCCAACTTTAGACAGATGGGGCTTGTTTGTAAAAGCAAACTACACTTGCTTTTACAACAAAGAGAATAGTTCAGTCCCACACTTGTCCATGATATATTTCAATGAATTTATTCAAATCACCTTCAATTTGAGATTGTGTCCTAGATAAATACCAAATATGAATATCAAATGGTCCTTTCCCAGCCTACCTAAAAGTCACGTATAAGGGTCATGAGAATGCAAATCCTTCTCAAATGTTGGTGTATCCATGGAGACAAATTTAAACTTTAAAACAGTCCAGATTTTTAAAAATTCTAATTAGTATATGGCATTAGGTGCTCATATACTTTTTAAAATCTCTAACCCCATAAAAATGTCATATCTCTAGAGAGACAGAGGTCTATAAATTATTAACATATTTCAGCTGCCCAAGTTTAGAATAAGTTCTGCAAAACAGAAAATTGTTTTGTGACCTATGTCCAAAGAAACTAAAAAGATTCCATTTCCATAAGTAGAATCAACAGGTGATTCCTGTTCCTAACACAAAGAAACGACAAATGCCTGAGGTGATGGATACCCCAATTACCCTGATTTGATTAATTCACATTATATGCCTATATCAAAACATTACATGTACCCTATAAACATATATAACTACTTGCATCCATAATAATTAAAAATTTAAAATTTAAAAAACAGGTGACTCCTCATACAAAGAAGATTTACCATATTATGATTCTATACATTAAGTTGTTACAAAACGACAGACAAGAACATTTGTTTAATTTTACCCAGGTCCTGCCCCAAGAGTTTCTGAGGAAAAGAGTAAGATAAAAACTACAAACAATATGTCATTCTTTTCATGAAGAGGAAAGGTTAAAAAAGTAAAAAATTACTCAATAAGCAATGTTATTTTAGGAATTTTTGATACAGGATTTTGAATTTAAAGCATGGTCTTTAGAAATATGTACATTAATACAACTATCAAAAACTATGGCAGGCCTAGTACATTTTACTTCTAATATTGCTGATATGATTGGCTCTTTATTTTAAAATATTCAATGCTAATTATTAAAAAAATTAAGTGTTTTATATATTTATGTATATTATTTTTGAATGCATAATATAAATTCAGTCCTACAACATCTAATTTAAATGGCCATGGCAGGTTTGTTGGTTTTTTGTTTTCGTTTTTTTTTTTTCTTTGAGACAGTTCTGCTCTGTCTCCCCAGCTAGAGTGCAGTGGCATAATTCTAGCTCACTGTAACTTCAAACTCCTGGGCTCAAGCGATCCTCCTGCCTCTGACTCCCAAGTAGCTGGTACTACAGGCACAAGCTACTACGCTGGGCTGATTTTTTTCTATTTTTAGTAGAGACAGGGTCTCACTCTTGCTCAGGCTGGTCTTGAACTCCTGAGCTCAAGCGATCCTCCTGCCTCGGCCTCCCAGAGTGCTAGGATCACAGGTGTGACCCATCAAGCGGCCTATTGGTTTGTTTGTTTGTTTTTATCATTTAAAGAAGACAATTTCCTCAAAGAAAGTGGGAATAAGGGTAGGGTGTACATTGACTATGATCCACTGTACTTTAAAATAGATACAACATAGAAGAATATACCTACATAGTAACTTAAATTGGACCAATCCAAAACTAAATGCTGTCCCAAAGAACTGTGAAACATCTAATAGTCTTCATCATAATTAGTCTTCACTTGTTCATATTTATGCAGGTATATTAAGGATAATTCTGAATGGCCAAGGATATTTTTTAAAAGCCTTACCAAAGAATTTTCATCTGAAGTTTTTTTCCTTTCCTGTTAGGAAAATATGCATGCAAGGTTATTTGAGTATGATTAACTTTGTAGTCATGGCCCAGGTTGGAGTCAGTCTTTCTGTCAATCATCATTACAGCATCCAAGTATTTGATAATGCAGGTCACGGTTTATGAGAGCTCAGAGACGAAACGTTACTGAAAATCTGAGCTCTCCTTCGTCTTCTTTGTCCTCTCTGCTCCTCGTGCCCACGTGACAATGCAGACTCAGGAGGGAAGAATAATCACAAAGGAAGAACCCAAGTGTGTGTAGCGTGATGCACGGGGCTTTTCAAGCTGCTTCCCCTCCCCTGAACACTTCCTGGTGTGGTTCTCTCTTAGGCACATTGATTGGTACCTTTCCATTTGCTGTTCCCTCTTTTTCTTGAAGAAACTCTTACCGCTGCCTCAAGACCCAGCTCAAAGATAAGAGTGTGTAGAGATAGGTGCCCAATGCATATTAGCTTTCCTCCCCCTGTTCCCAGGCTGCAATAATCTCCTCTCCTCCCCGCTGGGAGAGCCCTCCCAGTGCAGGGTGCCACTCTAGGATTTTGGCATCAGCCTCAACCAAGTTCAAGTTCTGGCTCAGAGGCTATGTGGTGGTGTGGCCCTGGGTAAAGTTTCTTGCCATGCTAAGTCTTGAAGTCTTCATCTTTAAAATGGGGTTGCATTTGCACCTAGCTCATAGCATTGAACAGTAAGATGATGTGTGTGTGAAGGAACTACAGGTGCTGTATCCCATGTCTGAAATGCTTGGGACCGGAAGTATTTCAGAGTTCAGATATTTTTGGATTTTGGAATATTTGCATATACATAATGAGATATCTTGGGGATGGGACCCAAGTCTAAACAGAAAATTTATGTTTCATATACACATTGTACACATAGCCTAAAGGTAATTTTATACAGTATTTTTCATAATTTTGTGCATGAAACAAAGTCGTGTACCTTGAGCCATCAGAAAGCAAAGACGTTACTCTGTCAGCCACCAATGTGGAAAATCTGTGGCTGTTTGGCATCACCATCACTCCCGATGACTTTATATGCTACTGATAAGCAATCATTTGCTGTAAGATATTATGCCACTTAGTGAGAAGTTTCTGTACAATGAACAGGTTTCTTCCAGAGCCTAAATCAAGTTTGCCACCTCTTTGGCTTAACATGGCATCAACGAGTCTTGCAATGTTCAAAAGAAATCTGGCAAACCTAATAAAGTTTAGGGAAAGTGCTTTGGGGAGTAATAATGGACTCTCATTTCTGACCTAAGGTTCTCCCTTGCTATCTTTTAGTTTGCATTGAAAAATATACTCTTTCACAGAGTAATGAAGCAGAAACATTTATTCAGGTCAAATTCTAAGAATTCTGTAAATTATCTGGGCAGGAATTTAAACTAACCAAATAATGTACTGGTGGAAACAATGTAGATAATGGGCTTAAAAATCTTTTTGTCTATAAATTTTTGCCACAAATTCTTACACAATATTCTCTATCCCTCTTCCTTTCTCTTCCCCCCAACAATTATATTGTGAGAAACTGGTAAAATAATGTAAAGTCTGCACAGTTAATCTATTATCATTATACTAGTATATTATTAACTAAATCAATCACGAAAATGTTGAATGAAACAAGTGAACTGACTTAAAAGTGAGTTTTGGGGGGATTTTTTCTTTATACTGGTTAAATTACAAATTATTATAGATCGTTTTCACCAACTTAAAAAAGTCACTCAGAGTTTGAAAGTCTGTCTACTGATAGTAAAGCATACCTGAACATAACACAAGAGTACCACAGAAATTTTAACTTTACAAAATTTTCCTGACAAGTGGAGCAAATCCATTCAACTAGTATTGATTAACTGTTTCCTAAGTGCAAAACCCTCTGCTTGGATTTCTGGGAACACAGAGAGGAGCAGAATACTGTCTTCGTCGAGCAAGAAGCACCACTAATGCTAGTTGAATGTTTAATACCAAGCACTGCGCTAAGCACTCTTGAGTACATTATCTCAATTAATCCCCACAATTTTTTGAAATGGATAGAGTCTTAATAGCAAAAAAAGCTATGACACGTGCTCAGAGATGATATTCAAACTATTATCCACTATATGGGGTGGTAAGAGGCAGGGCACTCAGAGGCCTCCAGGCTGAAACTATTTACCCAGCAACATACATACCAATATTTTCACAACAGAAGCAGTCTTCTTGGTGTGTACCAGCTGAGTACCGGCCCTGCTTGTATCCAAATGATTTAGTACAAGGTAGAAACTAATGGCAGCAATAAAAAAAAAAAGACCCAAAAAACAAACAAAGAGAAATTACCATGTGGTTACAAAGGAGGAAGAGATTTCTGATTGGGAGAAGGGCATCAGGTAGACTTCCTAGAGGAGGTGGTGCTTAAGATAGGTTCTGAAAAATGGGCTGAATTTGAGAATGTGGTAGTGGCTGGCAATGGGGCTAGAGGAGGAAGTTCCAGGAACTCAACAAAGGTTGGAGTTGGACCAACTAAACTAAATGGCAGATAGAGAAATTAAATAAAAGTTGATGAGCAAATTAAATATTTTGAGGGATGATGTAATATGACAGAGATGGGCAGGAAGGAAAGGAAGGAAAAGACTAGAAGTGGTGAAATCAGGCAGTTCTTACATAAACACCAGCTAACCCTCAGAGGTCACTTCCTCAAGGAAGCTTTCCTGGGCATGCCTCTCCCACCCACCTAGCCTAAGTTAAGGGCCCCTGTCCCGACTCACAAGGTCCCCAGTTGGTCTTTGTCACTACACTCTCCCACTGTGTTAGGGTTGCCTGTGCATCTAATGTTGTCCTGCCAGACTTGCAGCCCCAACTCTCCAGGTGAGGCATGACTGAAGGTCAACACTTACATAATCGCTGGACTCCACCTTCAAATATAGACTTGAGCTATGAAATTTCCTGGTGAAGGCTACGTGGCTTCTCTAATTGAAGATATTTGTTATAGTGAATTAAGAAAGCAGATTGGACTTATTTCAACTAGCATCTGATTCTTGTGGCAAGATGAGTTCAGATTTAGCCCCCTTTCTCTTTCTTACCTCCATTTCAAGTTGCCTGGTATGGAGTAGGACTCAATAAATGGTGTGATCAGTGAACAAATCATGGAAAGCCTGAGATACAGGAGTGAAGGTGAAAAAAAGGTAAGAAGAGAGACGTGAATAAGTGAGGTACACTGAGAACAGAAGAATTAACAGGATTTGACATCTGAGAAGCCAGGAAGAGACCAGAGGCAACACTGGCTATGCAAACCTGGGGGTGGGGGAAGGGCAAGAGGATCTCTTAAAAGAAACAGGAGAAGTGGACTGTGCATGGAAAGAAGAGGTGGAGTTCTGTCTTGCACTACACTGTCCTGAGCCCATGTCCACAGGACCTCTAGAGGGAGAACACCACCAGCAGCAGGAAATTTGAAACTGAAGAACCTTTTTCTTTTTTAAAACAAAATATTTCTTATTGGTTTGGAGGAATGTTCAGTCATCATTTATAGACGTTTATACCTAATTATAAAGACCTGTCTTTATCTTTGCTGCTAATAGCCACTGGAACCAGAGCCTTCTTGTTAATGCAACACTGGGCTGTCAGGATGTTTGCAACAGGGGAAAGACTGGCTGGCTCCACAGTCTTTTCCCTGCAAATCAAACACTCAGGACCCTTCCCATGATTTTGAATTACTTTTGTATTATTACTTTTGTAAGAGCATCTATAGTGACAGTGGTTAAGTGCTCAGATGCCAGAGTAAGGGTTTAAATGCTCTCTGACAATTGACAGCTATGTGACTTTGGGCAAGGCCTCTAACATCTCTAAGCCTCAGTTTCCTCATCTGTAAAAGGTGGATAGTAATAATATTGCCTTATAGGACTGTTTGAAGAATTAAATGAAATAATTCATGTAAAGTGCCTCAGCATGGTGCCTGGCCCTTAAAAAAACGTTAACTACTGCCAACATGCTACATGATAAAGGGATACAGTAAAAATTTTTCCCATGAACGAAAAATTGCATCTAAAAAAAGAAACTGCAAAAGAGAGAATGACATTTGTTCAGTGTTTTCACACATTTTATATGTTTAAATGTTGAAATGGGGGGTGCTTTCCTTTACAAAAACAGAATTTTCATTAAGTATTTCATCGAATATTAGCTATGCCAAATCAACATCAACAACTAGCCAGAATCTTACAGAGCAACAAAACAGGACACAAAGGGTGGTGCTTGCTTTTCAACCAAGTTAAAATAATTCCAAATCAGAACGGTATGTAAGACCTGCTGATACTTAAGGGAATGGATCATAAAAGGTATTATGTATATATACGATGTGTTTTAATGTATGTTAAATATTGCTACACATACACTTTTATTTATTGAAGTCATATCCTGTTGCCTAGAAGAGGCCAGGTCACTGCCTGCTTAGATAAAGCCACTTAGTCTACCACTCTCTCATTCGACAAATATTACTGAGCTTCTATTAAGCACCACGCACTTGGCTAAATGCTCAGTGTATAGAAATAAGACAACCGCACCCCATCCCGACAGCATGCACAGGACACTCTCATCGCCTCTCTCCCCCAGCCCGGGACAGGCAAGCGGACGACTGCTGGAGGGGGTCCCCGATGAACCGGTGGGGAACACCTCACCTCCCTCACGGACAGCGGCTCCCCTACTCCCGCCAATGCCCGCTCCTCCACGGGTCCAGGCCAAAGCAGAGCGCAGCAGCATCCTCACCCCGCGAGTCCTCCGGCCCTCCCGCTTTGCCGGCCCGCCGGCGTCTCCATGGTAACCGTACACAAACTACCTCCCGCCGCCGCCCAGGCCACCAGCCCGCAGAGCCAGGCCGCTACTGCGCGGGCAGAGCGGGCAGGGGAATGAGTTTGTAGTGGGCGCAGGGAAGGGGGCTTCCGACCCGACCCAAAGCACCTGTGATGAGCCCTGGAGACGGTAACAGATGCCGAGGTTTAGCTCATCTTTCGGCTTTGTCTAGGAAGCCGCAGCTGCTGCAGCGAGGAAGAGGGCCGGGCGGGGCCGGGCGGGGCGGGGTGGCCTCCGGGTGCCGCTGGACCACTGGGCCTGCGCCGCTCCCACCGACGCATGCGTAGAAGTGAGGGGCGTGGCGTCGGCGGGCGGGCGGGGGAGTGGGAGGGGCTTGGCAAGGCCCGGAGGCCACGAATGCGGGGACTGGGGACTGCGAGTGCAGCAGGGCAGCGAGGAAGAGGCGTCGCTGGGAAGCGTCCACTTTAAAAATTAGCAATTTGCGGAACCGTATTCGTTGAGCCCCTACGAGATCTCAGCGCCTCTGTTAAATATTAATAGGCGGGACAGCAGCTTAGTGCTTGGGGTGAGAGTAAGGGTTTTCTGGTCCAGATTGCGGCTCTATATAATAACCTGGAACCAGTGCTTAACCTCCCTGTTCTTTCATGTGTAAAGTGGAAGGAAATAATAGTATCTAGCTAGGTCTTGGGCTGTTCTGAAGATTGAATGATAAAATAGATATAAAGCGCTATGCACGTGGCAATCTACGAATGTTTTAACTGTTGGCTGTTATTAATAAGCCCTTGCATTTGTGCAGCACTTCAGAGTTTGCAGGGTATCCCGGTATCTTCTCTCTTACAGCCTCCCTGCGACTCTGAGGTAGGCAGCCTGGCGTCCCCATTCACAGGAGAGGAACTAGGGCCCTGCGCTCTAGTAAGTGGGAGAACAAGATTCAAGTCTAGGTCCCCCAGGGCCAATCATTTTTTGTTCGTGCATCATCACTGTTGAATGGGAAAAGGTACCCCATTTATATGTTTCTGGTTTAAATTATGTTCTCTCCTATTAGACCCTTCAGCAACACTTTACAGTGTTAGATACAAGTGAGATTACAATCACTCTCCATTCAGGTTTGCACCACGTTTTATAAATAAGGGGATTTTTTCAGCTGAAGTGTTGTTGTCAACATTGGGAAAATGCCACGTCCCTTGGTGCTAAGTATCTTGTAAAGAATAATTAAATTGAAAATATTTTGAGCACATACTATGTGTAAGACATTGTACTAGGTGGGAAATGATACTAACCTGAACTAAAGACTGTAAATATTCTTCAAAATGCCCAATGTGATTTTACACATAACAGACAATAAATACTTATTAGGTGATTGGATAATTTTAGGATCTGAAACAAAATATTTGTGTTCTTCAGGTCAGAAATCTTTTCCAGTGACTCAACATGAATTACATCAAGTCTCATTTACTGGCCTGTGGACTCCATTGTGCAAAGGGACCCTTGTCCATTTCATATAAAACTATACTTAGTCTTTTGAATTCACAACTTGTGAGATGTAACAAAATGCAACTTTATTTTGGCCTCTTACTAGCATTTTAAAATGTATCCTGTGCTAGTTATCTCCTGTCCCTGACTGGAAAGTTGGGTAGACACCTCAAATTTTCTGTTCATTCTTAGATAACTGACAGTTTTGTAGTAAACTAAATCTCATCTGCAGCTCCATTTCAATATTATAATGTTGGGTGCAAATTATAAACAAATGCATCAAACTTCACTTGAAAGTAAGCTTTCCTCCCCTATCCATACCCCAGGCTTAAGATCTGTAGTTGGCCTTCCCAGAAGGGATGCAGTGGGCTTAGGCTCACCTCTCCCCTATTCACTAGAGGCTGTTTGAGACCCAGCTAGGGTCAAAGGTGACAGGGAGGAGGAGAAGGAGAAGTGAGGAGATGGAGCACTTCTTCCTGGAGTTGAGTGGCTTCAAGCTCGCTATGCTGGCCTGTGGTTAAAGCACCTCCTACGGGTCTTCCCTGGGTGCTTCAGAGTTTCCCATTGATGGGGACCTCTCTCCTGGGCACTCTTGACCCGGGTGGGTGCAGTGCTATTCCACTGGTTGCTGTGGCTCCTTCTCTGCCTCTAAAAATCCAGAGTTCACTCTAGCTGCCACTATCCCTTTAGATGGGTCCCAAGGGAAACCCCGTGCAGCTCTTGCCACAGTGACACTGAGAGCATAGGTCTATCCCAATACAGCCCCCTCCATGCTGCCACAGGATGGAATTTTAGCTTTGTCCAGAGTGAGTCGGGCTCCAGGGCTCCAGGCCACCTAACCACAGTCTCTGGTAGGCCCTCCTAGGAAGCCCTCTCACTGATTTGAGATGAAAGAGGTAGCACCCCACACTTCTTTCTCTGAAGAAATTTCCTCACTCATCCTCCCCCTCCACTCTTTCACCCCTTATTTTTAGCCTCAGTCTGGGTAGGGGGTCCAGAATTGTGGAGAGGGTCTGCATATTTCTGTGTAACCTGCCCTATGGACACTCTGCCTCACTTTCACTTGGACCTGATGAATATACGATTATCATGTCCTTGAAACATCAGCTAAAAACCTGTTGTACAGCCACTTACTAGCTGTGGCATTGCACCCTAGGATCTTGGTTTAAAATAGGCCTCATAAGCATGCTATTGGAACCTGAAGCCCAGCCAGCTCAGTTGGCCAGGAAATGTCTGCCAGGCACATTAGAACAATTGAAAAGAATGACAAGGGCAGAATTATAGGAAGCAATTATTTGAAGCAATAAAGCTACCCAGCTTACCTCACTGAAGAACACTATATGAGAAAATATTTAGCCCACCACAGCAGTGGTATATTATGCTGACCCAGCTCTTTCTCCTGATGGCTGTTTAACAACATTTTGCATAGTTAAGTTTTGTAGGTGGAATTATTTTAGAAACAAAATTGTTGACATGTTTCATATAGCTTAAAGAGGATGACAAAATATTAATTATAAGTATCTGACATGTATAAAGTGCTTTCATTTGGAACATTTCATTTCTATTGTTTTATTTGGAGTTTACAAAAAGCCAGAGAAATAGTTCTGGGATTATTATCCCAATTTGATAGTGGGGAAAATTGAGGTTCAGGGAGGTTAAGCAATCCGCCCACAAGCACACAGCTAGTAAAAGGATGTGAGATCTGGTGTTCCTGATGCCCACATCCAGTGCGCCATTTTGCCATTGTGCATTCCTAACTACAATTTTTCAGGCTGAGGACTCTCATCCACAGCCTTGAGAGGTCTTTCGTAGGCCGCTGAAGCTGTTAGGACATGCTCTTTATTTTCTCCTGTCACAGGGCAGAGTATATGCGGTGTGGGGCTACAGGGATTAAGAGGAATTTAAGAATATTTGCATTCACTTAAAAATGGCTGCTAAATTTCTAGATTTTGAACTAAAGTGAGAATTATATAGGCAGTAGATCAGGTAATGATATAAACTTATGCACTCTCAGATGCAAAAATGTAACAAAATGGTGAATTCATAAATGCCTTTTTATCTGCATACTCTGCTAGATTTTACAGCTTATATCCCATTTACATCACACACCTCCTATTTATTATCTATCTATAGCTTGTCTTATCTATTAAGTATAGTCTTCAAAAAACACAGGTTAAATAAATACTTCCTTAATGCCCACAATTCCCCCCGATGACTTTTATGACTACAACAGAGATGTGACTCACAGGGGAAAAAAATGCTTCTGGCATGGAATAAAAATCGCCAGTTTAGAATTCTAATATTCAAAACACTTTCTGCTTTTGTCAATATAGAATCTTGGTGCTTTAATTATATTTATCACACAATAAATATAGTGTGGGAAGTTCATGAAATTGACAGTCTGTGCTATCTGTGCATACAAATTTAAAGGCACAAATACATTAAAATGCAACTTAGTGGAAATTTACAATGCAATGAAAATTAACTTCACAGAACTGGATAGACCAACCTGTGGAATGGTCCTAAAACTTATCAGCTGAAAAGATTACACGAAATCCTCTATTTAATGGGGCTCAGCTGTTACCTGTGCACCTTAAGTATTGCTTTACCTTTAAGCACATTATCCCTACCACATCCCCTCTGCCACCCCAGGCCATGTGCTCCACAGGCAGCCAAGTTGTTGACAGGGATGCTAAGGAACAAGGATCCATTTGATTACCCATTGATTACAAAGAGTTTCTCAGTACCTTGTATTTCACTGGGGGCGGGGGGGTGGGGTGGGGGGAAGGGGTTCCTCCATTTCAGAGAGTGAATCAGCAAGACTGTAACTAGAAATTGCTTCATCCTGAACAACTCCTGAAGTACCTCCTGTCTGTTCAAAGAGACCCACTAAGACAATCAGAAGCCCACTGTTCTCTGTCCAACTCACCTAGGAGACATCACTAAATTAGCATGCACATATCTTTGGAAAGCTTTTGGCTGCAAATAACAGAAAATCCCATCCAAAGTAGCTTAAATACCAAGGACATTGATTGGTTTAACAATAACTCTGGAAGTGGGCAGTTTCAGGGTTGGTCCTGCGGCTCAGGAATCAAAGAGGGTCAGTCATGTGTCCCACTTGGTCACAAGATGGCAGTGGCAGCACTGAGATGTACAGTCTCACATGACAGTGTCAAAAATGAGGGAAGAGAGAGTGGGGGAAGGGCCTTCTCCATAGACACTTCTACACTGGGAAGGAAAACATTTCCCAGAAGCCCCTCAGCTGTGTTGTCCTTACATCTCATTGGCCAGACTGTGTCACATGCCCCATGCCAGTCCCTGGTGGAGATGAATGGGGTTACCACTACCGTGATTGACTTAGATCAGTCAAAGCTCATCCCTGGGGTTTTGGGGGAGGAGCCCACTTTCTCTCAGCATTTTGTTGTCACAGCCTGAACCAAACTGGAGTTTTGTTCAGCAGGAAGGAGAGGCAACAGCTGTTGAGCAGCCACCAAAGGCTGCCATAGTGGTGGGGTGAACTAATAAAGAATGTCTCCTGATAATTGAGAGATTTTGATGGTTGCTCAGTCCAACTGGAACAAGAGAACTAAAGGTATAATGCAAGGTGGGGTGTTCTAGTTTGGTGCCAACTCCTAAAGTGAGGCCATGGTCCCTGGTCTCACTCCTGCTCAATCCAGGCTGTACAGTAGAACCACCTGGAGAGCTTTAAAAACCATCTCAGCCCAGCATCCATCCAGATGCTCTGACCTGGTTGCTGGAGGAGGTGGAGGACCCTGCAGTGTGCAGCAGCCAGCATGGAGAACCTCAGCCCCAGAGAAGGCCAGAGCTCCCCTGTCTGAGAGCTTTAGCCCCCACCCAAGGGGAAGCAGAGCTGCCAGAAGAATCTGTGACTGTCGGAAGGAACAGAGAGGAGCTGCGTGTGTGACCTGCATGTGTGACCTGGAGATGGAAAGCCCTGTCTTGTGGACTCATGGTGCTGTCCCTCTCTCCCATCACCATGCCATCTTGGGCACTTTCTACATCTAGTCTCCAGCTGGCCCTTGGACCCTATTCCACTCTCCTCCTGCTCCACGTTCCTTCCACACTCAACAGCCAAAGCAAGTGTCATAAACCACAGTCCAGAACACGCCCTCCCCAGCCCTCTACTCAGGAGCTCTCAAAGTCTGCCCATCGACCACCAAATCACATTTCAGATCCTCCACGATCTGCACAACAGCCTGTACTTCTTATTATAATAACTAGGATTTACTGGGGGGTTATATGTAACAGGCCCTGTGCTAAGCACTTTGCTTACTTTAAGTCAGTAACTCTTCTGACCCTAAAGGACTACTATTATCCTCATTCCACATGCAAAGAAATTGAGATTTGATTTCTTCACTTACCTGGGCCACACAGGTGGTGAAAGTAGTGGCTATAGGATTCAAGCCCAGCCCATCGGACTTGGGAGTCCCTGTTCCTATGCACACCACATGCTCCATCAAACCAGACTGCCACCATTCCAGGGACACTCCCTATATCTCTCCACCTCTGTGCCCTGGCTTTGGTGGTCCTCCCCCAGGACACTCAGCATGCACATTTACTTAGCACTAGGCACCCATCTGGAAGGATTGCAGAGAGGAACTTAGCTTGGAGCAGCCCACAGGAGAGAGAAGGATCAGTTGTATCTGTCCACCCCCTCCTGCTTCTTGTTTTCCATTGGTCAAGTTCATGGTGAGTCCAGTCAGCATCCACCTTTTGTGGCTTTCTGTAGCAATGCCCCATGGCGCAGGAGGAAGAGCAGAAATCGTGTGCCTGGGGATGGCCAGGACTGCGGACAGCCAGAGGATGAAGTCTGAAGGGGATGGGAAAGTCGAGGGAGGGTTGGTCTACAGAGTTAGGGAGAGGCTGGAGGTTATGGAGCAGAGGCAGCGGCTTGGGGGAGGAAGGTGAGAAGTGTGCTTGGTGGAGAGAGTCCTGGCCTTGAAGTCAGGAGAGCTTATTCATTCAAAGCCTGCCTCTGCCACCCCTTAGCCGTGTACCTGTGGGCACGCCACTTAACAGCTGCAGCTCTTTTCTTTGAGATGTGGAAGTGGAGCTAAATGACTCCTAAAGTTACAGCTGAGCTCTGGAACTCCATGGGATGAGGTTGTGGTCAGAGAGGGGGCTGAGGGTTAGAGATCTGGGAGATGGCTCAGATGTGGGAGCCAGATGATGAGGTCCAAGGTGTGGCTTGGCTGGTTACTATCTTGGAGAAATTCAGCATGGTCAGGGGCTCAAGGAAGCCAGAGGAGGCACGGACAGAGTGAGGTCAGAAGGAGAGAAAGCCTGACCTGTCAGTAGTTGTACTTCAAGGCCCGTATGCTGTGCTAATAACACCTGTGTCCAGAATGACCTGTGTGCCCCTCCAGAGTGAAGGCCGCGGCACCGAGGGCTGGAGGCTGCAGAGGAGACATGCCTCCTGATTCTTGTGGCGATGACAGCAGTGAGTTGCCCTTAGAAGGAACCCCCTAGGCAGCTGAGCACCTGTGAGTTTAAAGGAGGTTCCCAAGACACTTACTTTTCCTCTCCTTGGCACTCTCAAATTCAGTTTTAAAAATCCAACGATGTACTTACTTATGTAGTGTTTAGTTACTAGCCTGAGAATATATTATCTTGGCAAGATAATATATTATCTATTTAAATTTTCCTTATGTATGACAGGAAGGAAAATTAATACAGAGAAAAGAAAGGTTTGATTTAACTGTGATCACTCAAGGAAATGTAGAGTCCAGCTTCACATTTTAATATTCAGGCAGAGGGAATCCTAGCAGGTTCCAAATCTAGCTGAATGTATCTGAGCTTCTAATAGCAAGATCTTTAAGAGCTAAAGACATTAAGCACACATCTTTGTTGACATGAGAATAGTCATTCAATTCTTTGTTTTTACATAAAGGTATTACATAAATACAGTATACAATGTTATCTACCAAAAATGCAGGATAGCCACAAAAAATTAAAACCTCGCGATAATCACTGTGTGCTTGCAGAACACTTTTCTTCATCAGAGCTCAAAACACTTCATATTTCAGAGAACTAAATACACACACACACACACACACACACACACACACACAATACATGCAAAACAGGGGAAATCAGCCAATATCCTGGCTGTGACATTGTACTATAGTTCTGCAAGATGTTACCATTGGGGAAACTAGGCAAACGGTACATGGGCCCTCCAGGACCTCTCCATATTATTATATTATTTCTTAAAACTGCATATGAATCTACAATTATCTCAAAAAGCTTAAAATAAACCACTTCACTCTCTCACTTCCTATTTTATCTCTGCAAGGCTTGTAGGTGAAAAGTTGTGATGCAAATAGGAAATATCATTTTGGAAAAAATAGGATGATTAGCCCACAGTGTAATATGAATAAATCAATTTTTGTCTGAACCTTGAAAACCAATAGACTGGTCTTAACTGCCCAGGAAAAGTGGGCTTCGGCACTGGCAGTGTGCCAAGCAGCTCATCTTCTATCAGGATCGGGGAGTCCCTGGCTCCTCTGGGACCCTGCTGTTCTCTGTCCATTGGCTGCAGCTGCCCTGGGCCCCCCACTGGTCCTGCTGTCCCCTGCCCTCTAATTAAGCAGCAGAGGCCACATCCCCTCCTCCACTCGCCCAACTCCCGCTGCAGCCTCGCACCCAGCCAGGCTTTGCACTAAGTGGCTTATGTTCTTAGGAAGGGATGTGATCGCCTCTTGTACCAGCTGGTCTCCTAGAACAGCTCCAGACAGAGCTCACTGTGGGTCATCCACCAGGAACCACCCTCAGGTCACCCAGCAATGAGGAAAGCCTGTCCTGATTGGGACAGCGTTATGTCATGTTCGCCACGTGCTTGGTACAGGAGGTCCTTTGTAGAGACACAGGCCTTGCTTTTAAGAACCTTGCAAGAAGAAAGAGGAGTGCCTCTGCAGGACGTTTTCAGAGCTGCCTCTTTTTTGGTCATTGCTTTTTTACTGTGTATTATACTTCTCGTCCATTTGGGTCACAGAGGGGAAACCCTGAGGAGAGGACAGTGGAAGTGCTAAGCCCATGGCGTGGTGAGCACCTGAGAGCAGAGAGGTCCTCCCTCGTGCTTCCCTTCAGGTGTCCTCAGTGCAAGAATGGCAGCTGGAACATAGAGAGAAATATTTGTGGAATAAATGAACAAATGAATGTGAGCTTGAGAATATGATATTTGGGGTCAGATTGTCATAATGTGTAACCCTTATGTACCAGCATGTAGTTCCACTGACAGCCACCCCCATGGGGGATGGCCCCCCAAAACCCAGTCTCCTGCCAGTTGTTTCTGGGAGTGCTTACAGCTGTGCCCAGGACCAGTCTGCTTCCGCCCCCACTCCCGCCATCTCGAGGGCCCCTCACTGCCCCAGCTGTGGTACCCTTGCTTCAGGAGGGTGTGGCTCTGCTGTCCTCCCTCTGTGCACCCTGGGGTGGGCTTGGTGGGGTGTCGTGATTCTGTGTCCACCTTGTCTCTGGGCACTGAGGCCACACAGCCATTTACAGAGTGCCCTCAGCCTCTCACCCGCAACCCCTCACTTGGGCCTGGCCGAAAGGCAGACCCTTCTCCATCCCTCTCATTTTTTTCTGGTCTCTCCATTTCTCCCTCTTCCTTTTCCAGGCACCTGCAGGGGTCACCAGCCTCCCATATGTACAGTCAACAAGGTCCAGTGTGAGCCCTCTGAGAAGAGCCGGGGTTAAGGGCCTGGAGTCCGAGGTGAAGCTTCACACCTCTGCTCTTAACCACTTTGTGGTGGAGGAGAAATCACGGGAGCCCCATGGCCTCAGTTTCTGGATCTGTGACCTAAAGTGGGTCTGTGATACCTTGCCATATTTGAGCGAGAAGAAAGTGAAGACAAGAGGCGCAGGAAGGAAACAGGGGGTGGGGAAATCAATGTTAGCCAAGAAAGACATGAGAGGGATAGTGGCTCTGAGCTCAGGTGGGAGAACACATCCCGGATGCTAAGAGGACAGCCTGTGCGGCAAGCGCACAGGTGAAAGGGGCCCCTGGGGGGCTGGCCATGCTCCCGGCCAGCACTGTAGAGAAGAAAGGCTCTAGTGTTATCCACCATCCCCCACTGATGTTAATGCTCTCAATAAAAATGTCGCATGGGAGTTTCTGCCTTTTTTCCAAGCTTTAATCATAGAATTGGGACTTGGCTGTGCTTGCATTGGAGGGAAATGAAACTGAGGTTGCAGGAACCCCTCACAGCAGGACAGATGCCATGGACAGTTTTTAGACTCTCCAAGTTTGAAAAGGACTCGAGTTCTCTCCTCTCTTCTATTTTCCTCCTCCTCCTCCTCCTTTCCTTCCTCTTTTTTATTTTTCCTTCCTTCCTTCCCTTCTTTCTGTCTCTGCTTCTTTCTTTCTCTCCCTCCCCCCCCTTCCTTTCCTCTACCAAAATGTGACCCCAAACCACTGGCTTTCTGTTTTGTCCATTCATCCTTTCTGGTTTCCTTGGTTACATATGCTCTCCACTTCCACAAATTGGGGAATCATTTCTTTCATTATATAGTGAGACCTTGGTGGCCTAAGGGACACTTTTCCCTCCCCTTTCCCAGTTCCCTTTACCCAAGCCCCAGTGAGATTTCTGAAAGAAAATAAAAGCTGACTTCTGGGGCTGATGGCCAGGCCTCAGAGACCAGACACAGAAGGGCTCCACCCTAGGGAATCCACACGTCAGTGTTGGGGGGAGATCTTGTTTAAAAATTTTGTTTTAAACTGTATTTTTTAAAATTAAAGTGGAATTCACATAACAAAAATAATCATTTAAAAGTACACAGTTCAGTGGTATTTGGTATATATACAATGCTGAACAACCATTACCCTGATCTTGTCCCAAAACATTTTCATCACTCCTAAAGGATCCATTAAGCAATCACTTTCAAATTCCCCTTCTCCCAAACCCTGGCAACCATTAATCTATTTTCTGCCTGGATTTACCTATTCTGAACCTTTCATATAAATAGAATCACACAATATGTGACCTTTGTGTCTGACTTCTTTTATTTGGCATAATGTTTTCAAGGCTCATCCATGCGATAGCATGTATCATTACTTTGTTTCTTTTCTTAGGCTGAATAATATTCCATTCTATGGATATATCACATCTTGTTTATCCATTCATCGGTTGATGGACATTTGGGTTGTTTCACCTTTTCACTATCATGAATAGTGCTGCTATTCATGTACAAGTTTTTATGTGGAAATAAGTTTGTATTCCACCTAAGAGTGGAATTGCTGGGTCTTATGGTAATTCTGTTTAACATTTTCAGGAACAATCACACTGTTTCCACAATGGCTGCACCATTTTACATTCCCATCAGCAATGTATGAGGGTTCCAGTTTCTCTACATCCTAACCAATCTTATTTTCCATGTTTTTTATTATAGTCATTATTGTACATGTGCAGTGCTATCTCAATGTGGTCTCAGTTTGCATTTCCCTAATGATTAATGATGTTGAGCATCTTTCATGTGCCTGTTGGTCATTTGCATAACTTCTTTGGAGAAATGTTAAGTCCTTTGGCCATTTTTAAATTGAGTTGTCTTTTTGTTGTTGAGTCATAAGAGTTCTTTATATATTCTGGATATTAGACCCTTTTCATATACATGATTTGTAAACATTTTCTCTCAATCTATAGTTTTTCTTCTCATTTTTCTTGATAGTGTCCTTTCATGCACAAAAGAATTTTTAATTTTGATGAAATCTAATTTATCTTTTTTTCATGTGTTGTGCTTTTGGTGTCATTTCTAAGAATCCATTGCCAAATACAAGGTCTTGAAGATTTTTCTCCTGTTTTCTTCTAAGAGTTTTATAGTTTTAGCTCTTACATTTAAGTCTTTGATTCATTTTGAGTTAATTCTTATATATGGTGTAGGTAGTGTTCAAACTATCGTTCTTTTGCATGTGGCTATTCAGTTGCCCAGCTGTTGAAGAGGGAAAAGCTTTTTTGAGGCAATGATATGTTGTGTCACTTACATGTCCTCTGATGCGGGGCCAGGGGAGCTGGAGTAGAGTTTTTCAGGAAAAGGGGCTAGAAGGTCCTGAGGGTGTGAGCTTATTAGAGTGAGTGCATGGTGGTTGCTGGCATGTGCTAAGGAAACAAAGCCCCTCCTCCTCAGCCAGAACAGCTTCAGCCCACACCTGAGGCATGAGAGTGGGGACAATGACACGAAGAGAGGTGGCTCTTGGCAGCTACAAGGTCAAACTGTGACGAGGGAGTAGCAATGGTGGTCTGAGGCCACCAGGGGGCAGAGCAGAGGTGGGTACCAAGTGGGAATACATTAAATGGCCACCACCGTGCACATTGTAGCCAGAGAGGTCCCTGCTAGGGGAAGAGAAAGAGGACACCGGTTCCAGCATTTCTGTTGGTGGATGCGTGGAGCCAAAACCTATTTTTGTTACTTTTTGCTTGTCCTCCCCCAGGATGGCACAGCCCGGAAAAGCAAGAGTTACGATTAATTTCCCTTTTCAAAATGTAGTTCAAAAAAGAACATTCTGTTTTCCAGGACCCTGGCTTTCTGTGAGAAATTCTATACTAGCATTCAAAATTAAGCCATGTTTGCCAAAATGTAAATTTCCTTCGCTATCCATTTTTTTTTAAAAAAGTGACTGCTTACATTTGTAGCAGATAAAATAAGAGGAAAGATGAGAAGTAATTATCTAAAAATAGCAATTTTATTTTGGGGGAGGGATGTCACAAAGAATAGATGTAGTTCTGTAATATTAATCTATTTCAAATTTTTCAAATGTCAAGAATACAGTTTACATTTAGTGTCACAAGTTTGGTGAACATTTTTCATTATGCACTAAACAGAAAATTTGAAATTAAATGTTCAGCAATGTTCAGACAAATGAAGAAATCCCCTCCCCTAGGCCATCCTTTGACATAACTAGGACAATCCAATATAATAACCCTCTAAAAGGATTAATTCTGCCTAAAACTAGCTCCTGAAGAAAACCACATGGCACTTTCTGAAACATTCTTGATAATGTGCACATCTTTATTACATTCATAACCCATGATCCTGGTGCTGACTCTGTCTTGGAAGACTTTCTGATAGTGCTAAATAAGTGCATCTTCATAATCAGAATCATAGGACCCCCCTAGTAATGAGTAAAATCTGCAAAATAAAACATCAGTAAGATTCCATTTTGCTTCTATTCAATAAAATATTTAAAACATACCCATTGTTGGCAATGGTATAGTGAAACTTGTTCACACGTACATGGCTGATGGCAATGCAAAGCCAGTAGAAATATTTATATGATTCAATGATTTGCATTATCCCAAAGATAATATTTTATGCCTGTTTAATTTGAAATTAATATAAGAATGTTTATAAGCTGGAAGCCTCCTAACTACCTAGTGAGGGTGGTAGTGGTTAGGTAAAACTATATGGTACTTACTTAGTGAATATAAAAGCAAAGTAGAGGCATCGAGAGATGCAAATAATACAATGTTAGAGGCACAAATAGCTCTGTGGAGGCAGGAGGAGGAGCAGAGCTGTAAATGCAGTTTTTCCTTCTGTTATATAAAGTATCATTAATGTTGCCACAATGTTTTTTTGTTTAATAAAAATGTTAAATAAATTGCAGGGTAGATACATTGCTTTTTAGTTACATGTGAGAAGATACAAAGTCAAGCACATACAACATTTTGTTTTTTAAAACTTTTAAATTTATGCTAGGCTTGGCTTGGTTAGACAGGTCTGTGATTTCTTCTACATAATATTAAGTCCTACCTACCCATTAGGCCAGAAGGGGAGCCCCTCAGGGTGTCAAAACATTCCATGGAAAGGCTTAAGGAGAGAGAGTGTGAGGGCAGACTTCCAGAGAAAGGTCTGTGAGCCATCGCTAGGAAGATAGGAGGCAGTAAAGAAGCTGAGTTTGGCATCAGGGTACAACTTCCGGGGCATCTTTCCTATTTTATTCTCCATAAATGGTACACAGAGGTGCTCCATTGGTGTTTTGCAACACTGTGTGTCTAACAGACAGTTTGGCCTACCCAGCAGCCATTCTTCACTTCTTTCTTGCAGAATTCCTGGTAATAAACAATGGAACTCACTCAAGCTAGATTAAGCCAGGAAGAAATTTATTCAGGGACATAGGCACTCATAGAAGCCCCAGGAGGGCTGGAAAAGAAGGGTTGAGGCCGCATAACCTGGAACATACCCAAGTTGCACCACCAGACTGCCCCAGTGGAGCCTTGCATCCATTGACACCTACAACACAGACACCAAGCACAGGATGTTGCCACTCAGCTGTCTCTGAAAACTGGACTGCCTGTCTTTGATGCTCCTCCACCTTCACTGGACAAGGGATCCTGCCTGGCACCAGTTCCTCACTTTGTTCTGTTCTAAAGTCAAGTCTTAAGCAGGTGTGTCTGATTGGAGGAGGCTAGGTAATATACCTGCACCCAAACACACCTGCCGACTGGGAAGGTGAGTTCTGCTTCTGTCTTTGGTGGGCAGGACTCTAAATGTAGGGAATTCCTCAAATATGGGGAGCCAAAAATGTGACATATGTCCACTATTTGCTAACAAAACTTTACCCAATGTTGTCCAGTTGTCCACTTTACTCTTTGTGGCCATGAGCTTTTGGGAAGGCTGGCCCCACTCCCAGCTATCCTGATTAAGCCAATCATGGAAATTCCGCTTCCCTTGATGGTAACACAGGAAAGAGGCATGTGACTCAGTTGTGACCAATGAGTCATGAAGATACGTCTGCTGAGGGATTTCCAGAAATGGTTTCTTAGTTCTTAAAAAGAGACACAAAGAATAATTAACAAAATAATTCCTTTGTTCTGCCTCTGGATAGTGGTGTGTGGGGATTCGAAGCCTGGAGCTACTGCAGCCACCTAGCGACTGATACACTTAGAACAGCAGAGCAGAAAGATGGAATTAATATGGATCCTTGATAACATCAGTTGGCCCCTGAATCAACCACCCTGTGTTCATCCTATTTCAGAGTTACTTCTGTGAGACAATACCTTTCTGTATTGTTCAGGGCAGTTCAGGTGAGGTTTTCCTGTTACTTGCAGCCCAAAGCATCCTGATCTACTCCCTTGGTGTCCAGCACCGCAAGGATGTTTGTGATAGACGGGAACATAAGGCATCTCCTTGGGCCCGAGCAGCCTATGAATGTGCATCGGTGAAAATAAAGTGGATGTAAAGTGTGGCCACATTGGGGAAGTCCCTTCTGAATAGCTCTCCCTTCTCACAAGTGGACCCAGCATCCATTCTCCCCCTGCAACAGCTCCCTGTTGCCTTCTGCAGAATTTTCTTTCCTCCCTTGTGTTCAGTAATTGGAAACAACTTGCCCTGTCACTGAGAAGGCTGGAGGGGTTCCCAAAAGTTCTTTCTGGTACATACTCAGTGTCACCCACAGAGCAGCCAGGGGCAGTATCGAAACCTAAGTTCAGTCAGATTCTTTCTCTCAAGACTTTACATCTCCAAGCAAGTTGCTCAGGATAGAAAATAGTGGTGGGTGTTCATTCATCCCAAAGAACTCCCATTCTAGCCCTGGTGGTCTGGCTGAGACCGCTGAGTTGTTCCAGCTGCCTGCTTGCCCAAAGCTGCCCTGGAGGAATATCTGTTCTGTTTCTAAAACCACCATGTTTCCAGGAAACAGAGATTTCAAAACCTCCCCAGTAGCCAGCTAGAAACATTCCAGTGTGAAACCTTATACACTTAAAGAAAATCCTAGTTAGAACCTTATGAAAATCCAGTTTTATACTTCCTACCTCCTTCTCTAAGGATTGTTCTAATGAATTTATACTGAAGTGTTCTTTATACATGAAATCCATCCTATTTCTTCTTCTTGGCTTTCCTCATCAAAATTGGGGTTTTTAAATTATGAAATGAAAAGGCTGATATAAAACAAGCTGCTAAAATTAAACTCACCACGAAGTTTACAGATGAATCAACTGTTCAAAACATTTATATTTATAAATTTCAGAAAATATTGGTGTCCCAGATCTTTGCTTGTTGAGAACTTGAGGACTATTATTTGAAATATTTTCTAAGCCTTTTATTTCTGGAACTATAATAATGAATACCAGGTAGTATCCAAGGATAAGAGAAATAGATATTGAGGATGTGGGAGAAAAAGAAAACCATTTCATCCCTTCATTTGGAATTTTTTTTTTGCTTGTATAATTTTTAAAAATTGTGGTAAAATGTGCATAACATAAAATTTACCACCTTAAATGTTTCAAAGTGTTAAATTCAGATTTTTTTTTTAAGTTAGACAATTTAATGTTTTGGGTTTATCAAATATATTCTCATATAAGTTGCTAATGTGAACATTTGTGAATTTTCAAATAAAACCAAAATTCTTTCATCTGTTCTCTGAAGAAATGTTAGTTATAAAGCTCAATACCAAGACCATATTACAGTGAAGACCTCTCTTCTATTTTTGAACATTGAAACAAATGAAAATGATCCAAGAAATAAAGAGAGATACGTTCATGGTATAAGCCACTTAATTTCTCATTTTTAACTTCCAGCCAATTAAAAATACTAGATGATGCTCAGTGGTTCTTACTGTCATCAAAAGGAATTATATATACATCAATTATTTTAAAACTTTTATTATGGAAAATTTCCAATGCATACAAAGTGAACAAAAGTATAACGAACCCTCATGTACCCAACACCCAACTTCAACAATTATCAATATTCTGCCATTCTTGTTTGATCTGTATCTCTACCTAACCCCCTCCCAGATACCAAACTATGTTAATTTTTACTGTTAGCTCTTTTAGGTAAACTTTGTATATATTAAGATGCACAAATCTTAACTATACAATTTTGACAAGTGAATACTCACTTGTAACCTATACATCACAATATAGAATATTTCCATCTACCCAGAAAATTCCCTCATGTCTCCTTTTCTACTCATTTCCCATTCAAAGGCAGCCACAGATTTCACCTTTTCACTTTTGATTGTTTTTGCCTGGTGTAGAACTTCACATAAGTGGAACCATTTATGTGCCCCTTTGAATCTGCCTTCTTCGACTTATCGTGACGTCTGTGCGTCTGTGCACACTGGTGAGGAGTTCCTCCTCCATTGCTGCTGAGCTCTGTTCCATTGTAAGAACACACTACGATTTGCTTATCCATTCTCTGGTTGATGGACATTGATTTGCTTCCAGCTTGTGGCTGTTTGTGAATAAAAAGCCATTATGAACATTTTTGCACAAGCCTTTTTGTGGAGTACATTTTCATTTCCCTTGAATAAATACCTAGGCATGGGATTGCTAGGTCAAAGTGTAGTTCTAATTTTAGTTTTATAGGATACTGTCAAACCATTTTCCAAAGTGACTGAATCATTTTATAGTCCAACCTATAACTTCAACATTATATGCCAACATATGAAAATTCAAGGTATTCCACATCCTTGGTAACATTTAGTTTTATCAGTCTTTTAAATTTTAGCCATTCTGATATATATACAGTAGCATCTCATCATCTTTTTAATTTGCATTTCCCTGATGACTGATGAAGTTGATCACTTTTTCACATGCTATCA
Source organism: Cheirogaleus medius (assembly GCA_008086735.1). Classification (NCBI taxonomy): domain Eukaryota; kingdom Metazoa; phylum Chordata; class Mammalia; order Primates; family Cheirogaleidae; genus Cheirogaleus; species Cheirogaleus medius. Next base: position 60,532,205 of record VBSM01000361.1, on the reverse strand, counting down.
GTTGTATACTTTTGTTTGTGAAATCTGTGCTCAAATATTTTTCCCTTTAAAAAAATTGGGCTGTTCATTTTTGTATTATTGTACTATAGGAATTCTTTTATATATTCTGATACAAGACCTTTGTCAGATACATGTTTTATGAATATGTTCCAGTCTGTGGTATAGCTTTTCATTTTCTTAATGGTATGTTTATGACATATTGGTCTTTAATTTTCTTTTAATGCCTTTATCAGATTTTGATATTAGGGTTTTGCTGGCCTAACAAAAGAAGATGTATTTTTTCTTCATGTATTTTCTGAAGGATTTTGTATAAAGCTGGTATTATTACTTTGTTAAATGTTTGATAGAATTCACCAGTGTGACAACTAGAATGTCTTTGAAAAAAAATTAAAGAAAAAAATTATTAAAAAAGAAAAGAATTCATTAGTGAATGTGTCATTTTTTTTCTTTTGTTTGTGTGTTTTTTGAGACAGGGTCTCGCTATGTTGTCCTGGCTAGAGGGCAGTGGCATCATCATAGCTCACTGCAACCTCAAACTCCTGGGCTCAAGTGATCCTCCTGCCTCAGCCTCCCAAGTAGCTGGGACTACAGGTGCCTGCCATGCCTGGCTAATTTTATTTTGTTTTTTATAGAGATGGGGTCTGACTGTGTTGTCCAGGCGAGTCTCAAACTCCTGAGCTAAAGTGATCCTCCTGCCTCAGCCTCCCAAAGTGTTGGGATTACAGGTGTGAGCCACCACAACTGGCCAGCCTTTCAAAGCACCACAAAGTGCTTTCCTTTGATCGCTGCTGCTGGTTCTGCTCCCACTGTCAAGGTGATGCAGGACAAAGCAGTCTGGGGCAGGTGGCATGTACCATGCAACTTGAGTGGTGAGCGGTTAGTACCCCACATCTAATTCCTTGGCACAACCAGCCTACTAGCAGGCTGACAGTCTTAATTATGAGACAACACCAATAGCAAAGACTTGTGTGGAAGGTGGATGGTGGAATGATATGCATGAGCCAACGCTATGTATGCTATATACTTTCCAGAAACAGCAGCTGCAGGCAGGGTAGGAGGAAAAGCGCTCTTAAGGACATATGATTTCAGGCATGAAACATGTTGTTACATTTGACAAGAGCAGGAGGGAGGGAGGGTGAATGACAGGAAAAGAGGGAGGAGAAAGTACCCCCGTATGCCTGTTACTTACATATCCAAATTTCCTAAAGTAGCTTCTACCATTATTCCTCTTTATAAATTAAGATTGAGGCTTAGAGAGTTAACTGGCTTAAGTGACTCCAGTGTGTTTTACATACCACTAGGGCAATGGTTGTAAATTTTTTTAAGTTCAAGGTCAAGTTGCTAGATCCATTGCCTTTGATGGATGACAAAGTGGTCACTAAAGGCATTCAAGAGACACAGAGAAAGTGCTATTGTTTAAAAGTCTCTAACTCTGCTCTACACAGACAATCTATTAATCAATCAATCCTCTAGTCAGTTAATTAGAGTTTTAAGTAGGTTAAAAAGCTACTCTTAAAAAAATAAAACCTATTCCTGGGAGACTTATATATTAGTCATGCACATCATTGTATTAATGATTTTGCTTACCCGGCTTTTCTCCTAGTAACTATCTGAGAGAGAAAAGAGGCAACGTGGAGCCAGGGGCATTTGGCAGAGGGTTCTGGGAGAAGCAGAGTGGGGCTGCAGGCACCAGAGAGCGTCATGGTCTGTGGAGGGCAGAAAGAGGGAAGATGGCAATTGCCAAGATGACGTTCAAGACTGTTTTGCTGCTTTCTGCTTTTCTAGGGTGTTTGTTGATGGCCACTCTTACTACCATGACCACTGCTGGTAATCTTGCATATGATGCTGCCATGAATTCTTCTGATCTTTCTCACAAAGCTATCCTTATTGGGCTGACTCGTGAAAAGAATGGGCATGGTACTTAAGGACGGCTGGACCACAGGCTTAACTGAGGGCTCCCTATGGTTTCAAGCCCAAGTGGCCCAGCATAGCAGGCACCAGATCAACTGACCCTAATAAAGAGAACCACTGAGAGGCGGGGTGTGGTCTCTGGCATGCAGGCACTAAAGAACTAAGTTTTAATTTTAAACACACTGTGAAATTTATAGCTAATTGTGTTCCCTTCTTTGCCTTGGTCCCCAGGAAACTCAGAGCCAAATTTAGAAGTTCAAGAATTTCTGGCATACATTTCTGCATACTAACTTTACTATTGTCTTTATCTTACTATTCTACCCTTATTTTCCCGGTGCCCCATCTCTTTGTCTATTTGTTTTTAGTTTGATGTATCATGTGCATTTGTGTAAAGCCAACACAAATCCTTTTGGGAGTAAGGTGGGGAAAATAAATAAGATCTCTTCAGATTATCCTTTAATAGCCTGAGTATGCATCTTTATTTGGCAAGAAGAACTGGAGCTGTTTGGTATCTTTTGTCAAATGAGTTGTGGTGTAAGCTATGCGCCTTGCTTTTAAATAGGAAAACAATTTTTAAATGCACACAATGGTTTCCTGGTCACCTCAAAGCTGAATCTTTGAGTTTGTGTGTGTGTGTGTTGGCAGGGGGATGATTTTTTCTTATCCAGACCAAACTTTTCTACCAGCATTTTGATTTTGATTTAAAGTTAGTTTCTAACTCTACGAAAGTTGAAATTAGAGGCCACATACATTGGCTCATGCCTGTCCTCCTAGCACTTTGGGAGGCTGAGGCAGGAGCATTGCTTGAGGCCAGGAGTTTGAGACCAGCCTGAGCAATATAGCAAGACCCTGTCTCCACCAAAAATTAAAAATTAGCCAGATGTGGTGGCACACATTTGTAGTCCCAGCTACTCAGGAGGCTGAGGCAGGAGGATCACTGGAGCCCAAGAGTTTGATGTTGCTGTGAGCTATGATGATACCACTGCACTCTAGCCTGGGTGACAGAGTAAGACCCTATCTCAAAAAATAAAATAACAGATAATGAATAAAAATTGCAGAAACATTGTACTTCTGTTTGCCAAAATAATGAAAGTTTTGTCCTGTAAGTGATTAGATTAGAAAGTAGGCTGACTTGGCAGTTGTGGAGTTTCTATCCTGGATGGCTTAAACAATTTACACAATTTCCATGAATGGTTTGGGCACAAATCTCTTGATAATTCTTGCAAAAAGCTTTTCTGCATGTGACCTGCCATCAATCAACATACATCAAGGTATTATTCTCAGTACTCAGGGGATTGCAAAGATAAGTAACCCAGTTCTTATCCCCCAAGACCCTACCATATAGGGGGGAGGTGAACAGATATATATATATATATATACACACACACACACACACACACACACACACACACATATATAGCAAGACAAAATGAGAGGGATGCCCAGAAGACAGACAAGCAATTGTGAATGCAGAAGACGAGAAGGTCTGGTTTGGAGGCTAGAACCAGTGCAGTCGTCTTAGAAGACATAGCCTTTGAGAAGGTTGTCATTTCCATACAGAGAACAGTGAGAAAGAACCAGTGAGGCGGTTAGGGCCTGACATAGAGATTTTAGCATTCAGGGCAGAGGAATTTGTTCTGAATTTTGCGATAAGGGGGAGCCACTGAAGGATTTACAACTGAAGAGTCGTGCGTTTAATCTGACAGCAACAAAATTTTTATTTTAGTTAGACACTACATGGTTCCAGTTAGGATTTGAGGTGGTTTATGACAAAATCATTAAGCTATTAAAAAAAAAAAAGAAGTGGAATGAAAAGTATAAGTCTCAACTTAATATTTCTGCAAACCAAGAATGAGCCAGTCTATTCTCGAGCCATCCTGGCCTTGTTTTGATTCAAGGCATATAAATAACTTGAATTATGGAGAGAAGTAACCAGAAGTCAAATAGCATGGCTGGGAGTGCGGTTCCCCTTAGCTAAGCAATGTGACATTTTAACCTCCCCGCTTTCATCTGGACTGCCTGGGTCTACCTCCAAGAAGGGTGCTGACATTTTAATAGTATTGTTACACAACAAGCTTCCTTTTATTTCCCTGAATTTTCCCTCTGACTTGCAGCTTTTCTGACACCACCAAATTCCCCGACAGAAATAGCCCTTAAATTAAATTCCTTCCTTGACTTCTCCAGAGTCTAAAGTTGAGGAAACAATGTGTTTCTAATTCTCTTTTGGATTCTTGTTCTCAAGTCAAACCTTCTGCTCTAGTTATATTAGTGACGCTGCATTTGATGTCCCCAAAGTGCCTGCCATGGCTTCCCTATAAAATCTCTATTAACAAAAAGGATGATTTCAGTGACACATTTCCTTCTCAGACTTCTTATTAGTAGAGGCAAAAATAACATAGGGGTGGAGGAGAGGTAAGGGATAGGAAATAAAGACAGGATGTTTGCTACAAAGCAATCATTAAATATGATCTAAACTACAACCATATGATAAAGTATGTATCTAGGAGTCTCGGGTCAAAGACAGGCAAGGTAAGGACCAATTCAAGGAGACAGGAATGAGACAGATCAGGTAGGAAAGTGAATATGAAAGATACCAGAAAGAGGCAGGACTTCCTCCTCCCTCAGGCGCTTTTGGTACCAGGCCCCATCCTGCTGGGCCACCTGGAAGCAGGGGACTGTTAGGCTCTGGCTCCCTACCCCACAGCTCCCTAAGGGCCACAAGATCACCAGACAGGCCTGGGACAATTCCAGGAACACTACTGACCCAAGCCCTTGCCCTGAAAATGGAACATCTCCACCTTTTTATACTGAGGCCTAAAACTCCTTTAAAGGAGAGAAAAATCCTTTCATTCTAGTTAATTGTAAAAGGCTCAAAACATTCCAGTTAATGATAAAAGGCAAAAGATTGGCAGGGTAGCACTTTTTATAAATAAGATGGTCACCTTATCCTTCCCTACAGCCACAGGCAACATGGCTGAAGGGGACTGGAGCTTCCCTGGGGTGGGCCCTGAGAGAGGAAGGAGGTTTGGGAAGTGGGGAGTCAGCAACAGAGGAGGGATCTGGAAGGCATCACAACTTTGGGAGTGGCTCTGTTTACCTTCCTTGACCCAAGACAGAACAAGCCATGCCCTGGGGCGTTTTGGCCCAAGGAGGCAGTGCTGGGTCACACATCCTCTTTTTGCAGTCACATAAATTAATCCATGTATGGTTAGGCCTGGATGTTTCAAGCAGTGAAGCCTCTATTGGTCTTTCGATTCCTTCAGTCTTCTGAAGGCCAACTTCATACTGGGCTTGTAGGTCCCAGCACCACCAGCGACTGTTTTCACACTGGAGCCACAGTGCCAGACCCCAACAGCTCATCTCTTCGTAGTGGTTTTGCCACAGAAGGAGCCAGTGTACTTGGCTGCAGGCTGATTTCAATTTTCCTCACTGTTTTCCTGATTGAGGCACCATAGCAGGTCCCATTTTTTACCGACGGTTCCTTCCTTCTTGGTGTATTTGGTTATGTCTCTGTAAACTACCTCCAAGCCCAGAGAGGAAGCCACCCTCTTTCTTTTATTGTTGATTAATCACTGTATAAATGGACTTCATCCCCAGGAGATATATTAATTGAGGGAACATAAAATGTGACAATTTTAAAATGACTTATTGACCAAATCAGAGAGTGGTATTTCAGCCCTTGAAACATTGACAAACAGACACAGAAAAAGCAAAACCTGGGCACACCCCAGTCTGCACAGGGACAGGGACAAGGTCAGGATGAGGATTCGTAGAGAGCAATCCTAAAGACCCTGCTTTGCTAGCAAAGGGCATCACTTTCCTTTATGCACCAGCTTTCCTGCCTCACAACAGGGCTTATGTGCTTTACAGAAAAGATATCATTTTTCTGTCACTTCATCTGCCCCTGTGATGCATTATTCCCTTATTAGGCAATGGCTTAGGGCCCTCGCTTGAAGCCACACCACTGGTAAGTACAAAGCTGGGTGGAAGCCAGGCTTGGGAGGGTGTGGAGCCCAAAGACTTATATGTTAAGACCTGAAACCATAAAAATTCTAGAAGAAAACCTAGGGAAAACTCTTTTGGACATTGGCCTAGGCAAAATATTTATGACTAAGACCCCAAAAGCAAATGCAACAAAACCAAAAATAGACAAATAGGACTTAATTAAACTACAAAGTTTCTGCACAGCAAAAGAAATAATCAAAAGAGTAAATAGACAATGGGAGGAAATATTTGCAAGCTATGTATCCAGCCAAGGACTAATATTCAGAATCTACAAGGAACTCAAACAACTCATCAAGAAAAAAACCAAATAACTCCATTAAAAAGTGGGCAAATAACATGAACAGGCATTTTTCAAAAGATATACAAATGGCCAAAAAACATATGAAAAAATGCTCACCATCACTAACCCTCAGAGAAATGCAAATTAAAGCCACAGTGAGATACCATCTTACTCCAATTAGAATGGCCATGAATAAAAAGTCAAAAACAATAGATGTTGGTGGGGATGTGGTAAAAAGGGAACACTTATACACTGTTGATGGGAATGTAAATAGTATAACCTCTATGGAGACTAGTATGGAGATTTCTCAAAGAACTCAAAGTATATCTACCATTCAATATTGCAATCCCACTACAGGGTATCTACCTAAAGGAAAAGAAATCATTATATCAAAAAGATATCTATACTCATATGTTTATCACAGCACAATTCACAATCACAAAAATATGGAATCAACCTAAGTGCCCATCAACTGATGGGTGGATAAAGAAAATGCAGTGTACACATATACCATGGAGTACTATTCACTGATAAGAAAGAATGAGATAATGCCTTTTGCAGCAATTTAGGATAATAGCCTTCAGTCCCATCTAAGTGAAGTAACTGGGGAACAGAAAAATAAATGCTGCATGTTCTCATAAGTGAGAGCTAAGCTATGGGTTATGCAAGGACACACGCAGTGGTAAAATAGATATTAGAGACTCACAAAAGGGGAGGGTGGGAGGAGGTGAGGGATAAAAATCACCTATCAGGTATAACGTACGATATTCGGGTGATGAGTACACCAAAAGCCCCGATTTCACCACTATACAATATATACATGTAACAGAATTCAACTTGTACCCCCTAAATCTA
>VBSM01000361.1:60510913-60525054 GCA_008086735.1 Cheirogaleus medius | reverse complement strand
TTTAAATCCCATCTCTCTGGCCCAGAGGAGCAGTGCGGGGTGGAAGGCCCGCTGTCAGCTCTGAGTCCCACCAGGCTCTGGTCGTGGCTGGAAGGAGGGCTGTTTAGATCAGTCTGAAGGAAACACTGAGGGCAGCAGCGCTGTGCCCCTGTCCCCATCTGGGATCTTGGCAGGAACTGCCATGAAGGTGAAAAACAGAGCAGCCCTGCGTCATTAGGAGGGTAGAGAGAGGGTCTAGTTTGTACTCTTGAACACCCTTTTGCTCCCATAAGCCAGATATGCCAGGGCCCTACTGTGGCTGAGAGCTAAATAACCCTGCAGCCAAGACTATGGGTGGCAGCCTGGGCCAGGGCCACAGGACAGTGTGTCAGGGACTCAGATATGTCTGTAACGATGGAGTAAAGGCAAGGGGAGGGCCGGTGGGCTCCCAAAAGGCTGAGGAAGACTACACCAGGAGTTCACAGACAGCTGAGACCAGAACACCAAACCAGCTCAGCCACAGCCTGAGGTCACCAAGAGTGTTCACACACACACACAAGACCAGCATGAGGCCAAGGGGCCCTGCCCACCCACATCCCATGACATCCTGCAAACCCCCACACCAAATACCTTCTAAGAGAGGAGCAGAGGAAGGAAAGCAGGACTGTGGGAGACAGCAACCCAACCATGGAGACCGAAGCAACCCTAAAGACACAGTATTTAAGCCTCGGCATCTAAGTCTGAATCTAGCTGGACTCAATCTAGTTTCTCTTTATCAGTACCTGGTGCGGAGGGACCTCACGGGGACCATGATGAACATTGTCTTTGCACCTGCAAGTGTAGTAAATCAGCCATCCTGCTACTGTCTGGGTCTCACCTGGGCTGAACTTGTCATCCTGGTCCTCTCCATTTTCCATAAACTACGTCCCATACCCCTCCTGGAAGGGCCCTGCTGACACCTGTGATACTGTATGGATTGTCAGGCTTTCATTGGTGCCACCATCCGCATCAGGGGACATGCTCGACTCTCCCAGGTTCCTTGTGTTCCTCCCTTACCAAGGCGTATTTTCAACATGCGGTCTCGTCCTGACACACTAAGGCCAGCACTTGGCCTTGGAAGGAGCTGGGTGAGGGTAGAGAGCAGCAGCTCTGGGTTGCAGGCAGCTGTAGGAGGCGCAGAGCTCCGAAAACTGCAGACACTGGGGCGGGGGGTTGGAGGCTCAGAGCACCTCTAGTCTACCGTCCTCTCTTGAACAAACCAGGAAACTGAGGCTAACCAAATCGTAAAATCAAGACTTGAGCCCACATGTGGGGGCTACCTGTCCCTGCAGCCCTCCCCTGAGGGCGGGGAGAGGGCATGAGTAGAGGACTCCAGGGAAGGCTACACGCAGACAGCAGTTCTGCTCACCTTTCGGGCCACCACTGAGAGTGGGACCCACTTCCAGTTCCAGTTTGTCCTGTTCCTTTTTAAAAATCAAAATTAAAAATTAACACTACAATTTTAATTAACCTCTTCCTCTGTTTGGCATCATCCTAGTCCCTGTGCTCTGTATTCCCCTAGCAACGAATCATACTGTTTGCCTATTGATCGGCTGTAAATCAAACCTTTTACAGCCTATTAAATCACACCAGATTTTCGCAAAGTCAGCATTTTCAGCCAACATTGTTGTTCCCTCTTGTCTACCCACTTCGGAGATGGGACAGTTCTCCGTGGGGGGGTGGTGGCATTAGAGCTGACCGTGTTTAAGGCTCCAGGCTAAATTTAGCCCTCCCAGCTGGTTGTTATTCTAGCAACTAAGTGTGGGCTTGCCCAGCTGTATTTTAAGCTGAGCCCCAAATTTCCCTCTGTTTGATTTTGTTGTGTTCCACAGGATTTTTGCTTTAGCTACCAAAAATATAAAGAGTTTTCTTGTGGATTTTTAAATAAGTAAGTTCAACGAGAGTGGGCAAGAATAAACCATCTAGCAGTGACCTGGGAATGTGTGGCTTGAAGGAACCTGTCCTGCAAGGGGAGCACATTCTCTGCTTGCCAAGTTAATTGTCAGAGACTAAGGAAAAAAGGAAGGCCTTGATTTCTGATGTGCACATTTGGAGAGCTTACTGCTAAGAAACGCTTGCAAATTTTTCAAAACCCTATGCTTAAGTATAAAACAGTATACATCGTATGCTACCATCTGTGTAGGAAAATAGAAAATATATGTTTGTATATGCAAATGGTATTTCTGGAAACATTTGCAAGGAACTGGCAATGCTGGTTGCCTCTGGAGAGAAAAACTAAAAGACTGAAGGCCAAGAGGGTCATGGTAGAATTTCTTACTGTGTGTATGCATTACTTAGCAGAGTTTATGCTTTAAATATGTATTATTTGGGCTGAGTGTCTGTCTGTACATTGACATGTGAAATCATGGCTTTGTTAGTCCATTATTGCCACAGTGGTTTGAAACATAGCACCTTCCATCTCAGCAGCTCTGGAGAAGAGTAAGCCAAAAGTCACAAATGTGTGCGCACAGAGATGTGGATTCACAGGGTACACACATGTGTGCACTCTCACTGATGTACTTTGTATTCTTTAGCTCATAATTGCACTAGTATAGGTTTTAAAAAATAGAGTACTAGGGCCAGGTGGGGTGACTCACGCCTGTAATCCTAGCAGTTTAGGAGGCAGAGGTGGGAGGATCATTTGAGACCAGGAGCTGGGGACCAAAATGGTGCTGTTCAGAAACCTCCAACTTGCCCTGTGGACTGCCTCTCCTCATCACAAACATTTTCCCCACACCCTGCATCATGATCTTTTGTCAGGGGGTGACCCCATCTTCTTTATCAAGAAGACATGTTTCAGCACCCTCAGTTTCCTTTCTCTCTATTCAAAATCTGCCATTTCACCCATTGCTGCTTGTGGCTGACAGGCTGTAGGATGGCTCCCAATTATCCCCACTCCTGGTACTGGCACCCTGTGGAAGCGCCTCCTCTTGGGGTGTGTGGGACCCCTGACTACCTCCTAACAATAGAGTATGGCAAGGTGATGTCACCCCTGTGATGATCTTATGTAAGATTAGAACTTCCTTCTTGCTAGCAGACTCTGTTGATTCTCTCCTTTGCTGGCTTTGCTGAAGTAACCCACATATGGGGAGGCCCACATGGCAAGGAGCTGAGAGCGGTCTCCAGCTAATAGCAGCAGGGAAGTAAGGCCTTTAGTCTGATAGTTGTAAAGAACTGAGTCCTGCCAACCACCATGGAAACTTGGGGCCTCCAATGAGACTCCAGCCCTGGCCAACACTTGGATTGCAGCCTTCAGAGGGGTCCTAAAATAGGACTGAGCTAAACTGTACTCAGATTCCTGACCCACAGAAACTGTGAGATGATACATGTGTGTTTTAAGTCGCCCAGTGTGCGGTGATTTTGTTACACGGCAGTAGGTAACTAATGCACTCCTCTCTCCCTTCTTCCTCAAAATGACCAATGCTTCCCCAATTCCTTTCCAACTCCCCAGCCCATCGCTGCTGCTCTGGATCCCATTTCTTCCTCTCTTTCAGGTTATTTCTCCAGCTTCCTGGTTATTTAAATTCACCTCTTCACCAATGCTGTCACTCCACGTCCACAGTGGAGATTAACACAGCCCCGATGACCATTTCACTTGATTTCATGGCCACTGAATCTGGGGGTCCTTGATGGCCAGCCTGACACTCCCTAGCCCTGCCATCCTCTCCCTCTCCTGGGTCACTAGTTCACACCTTTTCCTCCCTTGGCAAACCTCTAACACCCCCTCCTCCACCCTGTCTTTCAGCTGATGACCTTGCTTCCCACTTCCCAGAGAGAAAAGAAGCGATCAGTACAGAACACACAGACTTAGCACCGCACACTCCCACCACTGCGTCTGCCAACTCACCTGCACCTGTGCCCCCACCTCCTGCTGCACTTTCTCTCTGAACTGTGACCTGGGACCTTGCCTAAAGCCAGTCTCTCCATCTGTGCAGATCCTACCTCCTCTCACCCGGTCAAGGCCATCGCACTAGAACGTCCTCTTTATTTCTCCTCCATCAGCAATTTGTCCCCCAGCTGTATACAGACCACTGTGATTTCTCCCATCTTGAAAGAAAGAAAGAAAGAAAGAAAAGAAAAGAAAAGAAAAGAAAAGGAAGAAAATGCTTTGTTGCACTCATGCCTCTCTCTCTAGCTACTACTCCATTGTCCTACCCTCCTTTGCAGCAAAATTCCTCCAAAGAGTTGTGTAAAGTTATTGTATCTGATTCCTCTCTCTGAATTCTCTTTTGAATCTCCTTCAGTCAGGCTTGTCCACCTGCTCCCTACGACCCAAGACCTTGCTCTTGACAGGTTACCCGTGACTTCCACCTGGCTCAATCCAGCAGACGCTGCTCGTCCCCATCCTGCTTAGCCCAGCGGGAGCGCGGCCTCCTCCTTCAGACTCCCTCTGCACTTGTCTCTGGGGCATTCCTGGCTCTCCTTCTCCCGGGCTGACGCCTCACTCTCCTTTGCTGGTTGCTTTTCTACCCTGCTCGAAATGTTGGGAGAGCCCCAGAACTCGGTTCTCAGACTCCTTTTCTCTTCGCATTCCCTAACTGATCTCGTTCATTCTCACAGCTTAAAGATTGCCTATATGCCAGGAGCCTCAGATGGTACGGGGCCAGCATGGATTACTTTCCCAAGCTGCAGGCTCACGTTTCCAACCACCTACTCCACATCTCCACTTAGATGTCTAAGGGCATCTCAACGTCACCGTGCCTAACACTGAACTCCTAGCTTCCCACCCAACACTGTGCCTCTTGAGGTCTTCCCCTCTCAGCAATTTCATCCCCCAGCCCCCTTGCTAAAGCCAGAAATCATGGAGTTATCCTTGATTTCTCTCTTTCTCTCATGCGCATCAAACCCATGAGCACATTCTGTTGGCTGCACTGGCGAAATGCATCCTGGATCTGACCTCTTCTCATCACCTCCACTGCCACCACTCCAGCCAAGCCCCCCATGCCCCATTTCTGCAAGACCTTCCTTGCCGTTCTCCCAGTGTCTGCCCTTGCCCTTCATCTATCTATTCTCAATATAGTCACCAGACTGGTCAGTTTAATACCTAAGTCAGATTATTTTACTCCTCTAATCAAACTACAGGAGCTTCTCACCTATACTGCTAAGAATAAAAGTCAAAGTTCCTTCAACAGCCTGCTGTAAGGCCTTCTGGGATCTGTCCCCTGCCCCACCCACCACCCTTCATCATTTCTCTGAACTTTCCCACCACTGACCCCTTTACTCATTCTGTTCCAGCCACGCCCACCTCCTTGCTGTTCCTCAAACACAAGCATATTTCCACCTCAAGGTCTCTGCTCTTTCTGCTCCCTCTGTCTAGATCATTCTTCTAGGATTCACAGATATCTTGCACCTTTCTAAGGTCTTATGCTCAAACGTCATGTCTTCAGCAGGCCCACCTTGCCTTACCCTGTTGAAAATTGCAACATCCTCCCTGCCCCCTCCCCAGCATTCCCTTTCCCTCTTCCTGTTGTATGTTCTCTTTATCCCTGCAGGATGCCCTCTACTATGTCTCACTTATTCAGTTATTGGCTATTGTCTGCCACCACTATAAAATGTAAACTGCTTGAGGGCAGATTTGATTTCACAGTTCACGTCTGTACCATTAGTGCCTGGCACATGGTAGAGGCTCAGTAAAAACTGTGGAATGAATACTGCTGTTAAAAAATACTCAGACTTGGTCTTGAGAGGACAGTTGGGGTGGTGGGGACTAGAGTGACCCAGAGAGCTCGTGCTCCCACTTCATACTCACAGACTTGACTACGGGTTGAGTGTCCCTTATCCAAAATGCTTGGGACCAGAGGTGCTTCAGATTTTGGAATATTTGCATTATATTTACTAGGGGAACATTCCAAATCCTAAAATCCAGGATCCGAAATGCTCCAATAAGCATTTCCCTTAAGCATTGTGTTTAAAAAGTTTCAGATTTTAGATCATTTTGGATGTTAGGATGGTCAACCTGTCATCACCTCTGTTTGGATGAATTGTACCTTGATATCTTTGCTATCCAAATTCATGTTTCTAGCTGCCTGATTAATGTATCTGTGAGAAACTCAGAATGCCCACATTCTGAGTTCATATCCCATGTAGAATTCTTTTTGTACTTCTCATCTCAGATACAGTAGGTCATTACCTGCCATCCACCCAGTCATCCAGATGAGAAACTGATCAATTACACTTGTGTAAACATGCACTGAGTGCCTGTCCTATGCCACCGAGGAGCCCAGACATTGGCAGCACAGGGCAATGCACACAGCCCCTTCCTCAAGGAGCCAAGTTTGGTGCAACAGATTTTGTGATAGAGAAATGTACCTGGTGCTTTTTGCTCATTTTCCCTAGTGGAACTATCTACTTTTTATGATTATTAAAATAGTATATGCTTCTCATAACAATTTGATTAAAGAAATAAGGCAGGAAATGAAAGTCACCTGTAATCTCACATTGAATAGAGAATTACTATTAATAGGTTGGTATGTATTCCTCCAGATATTTTTCTATGCATTTATAAAGAGAGCTAACACTTACTGAATTCTTAGCATGGAGTATAAAACTTTATGCTATATGCTTTAGCATTAATTCATTTTAACCTCATGATGATCCTCTGAGGTAGGTACTATTATTACCCCCATTTTATAGACAAGGAAACTGAGGTTTAATAAGGTCAAATAAGATCCCACAGGTTGCACGGTGTCCATTGGTCCCCTTAGGCTGAGTTATGTTATGGTAACAAGCATCTTCAAAATCTCAGTGGCCGACGATAACAAAGGTCTAGTTCTTGCTTATGCTAATGAACCATGACAACCATGAGTCAGCTGTGGCTCTGTTCCATGTTGTGTTTGTTCCAGGGCCCAGGCTGAAGCTGAAGGAGCACCCTGTCTCTGGGACTTAGCTGATCGTCATAACATTGGGGGAAAAGAACATGGCAGAAACAAACAGTGGCTCTTAAAGTGTTTACTTGGGAGGAGGATATATATCACTTCTGTTCTCATTTCATTAGCCAGAACAGGTCATATGACAAGCCTGGTATTAACACACAGGAAAGAATAACCTTCCCCAAGGGAGGGACAGTAAATATTTTTCAGCAATAACTCAATCCACTGAAAGTACTGAGCTGGGATTTTTAACCCAGTTTGTCGTTAGAGCTTAAAAGCTTAACTACTATGCATATACTGTATATATTTTAACTCTAAAAGTAGGAATTCGACACATATTGCTTAGTACCCTCCTTTTTCATGTTGTCTATATTGGACATCTTGCTATATTTGTTCATATGGACTTAGAGTATTTTTTCAAGGCTACAGAGTTTTTCAGATGGGGTATTCCTTTTTGAGATCCCCCTTATTTTTCAAAGTCCAACTCAATGGCCTCAACTTCCAGAATGAGTCATGCTTCCCCTGCTCTCTTGTGGCATTCCGTTTATACTTCATTTCTGTCACATAAGGGCCTTGTCTCAAGTCCTTTGTATACATGTCTGTTTCCTTCACTAGATTTTGAGCACCTTGATGCAAGAATCATATCTATACATAGATAAAGATTTTTATCTTCCTATACCTGGGAGTGGTCAAGAGGGTTGAGATACTGTTTGTTGATTTTGCAATATTGTGGAATTATCCTCTTGGCTATCTCTGTCACTTCATTGCCTGTATTGTTCCTTTTGTACCATTTAAATTTGGTGACCCCTTTAGAATTTATGCAGAATTTGTCAGTGAAGGGGGTCTTTGAATAGTTCTGCTTTCCTATACTCATTAATATTATAGCAGCAATAACAACACTAAGAAAACAAAATGGAAAATAGGTATTAAATCTCTCCCTCTTGATCCTTAAAGGAAGACTAGCACAGGAGAAACACAAACCAAATATAATTGCTCTAAATCCATATCATCAAGTTGTCCCCTCCCCTCTCTACTGGAAAAGGAACTAAATAAATGTTCATCTTCAGGAGCAGAGCTCTTGGAGCAATGCTGGGTGCTGAAGCCAGGAATGATGTCACAGTGCCAGGAGCACTTGCTATTAATAATTATCTGAGAGGGTCTTGCTACATGTCCTCAAACACACAGAACACTCCCAGGGTTCAAAAGCTCCCTTTCATGTGCCCAGAATGTTTTTTTGTTTGTTTTAAGAGTGGCAAATAAAAATGGATTTCTAATCTGCATCACAACCAGAGAGCCTTATGCTTTGAAGAAAAGCCCTTCCCTGACACAAAGGCCACGGCCATCGGAAGAAACGCCACCCTCCTAAGCAGATCAGCCACAGGTTCCATCACACTGGGGGGGATTTGCTCGGAAACAGGCATCTTGCCTATGTTCACTGACCCCGTCATTAACAGTAACCAGCATTGTCCTCGCCTTCTCATTCTAACTGGGCACCTATGTGCGCGGCATCGTGTGGCCTTTTCCCCAGAAACCCTAGGACAAATGCTGCATCCTCTCTTGTCCCAAAGCCAGCTTTGTTGACAGGTGGTGTTTGGGAAAGCAGTGTGAGCAGGGCCAAAACCAACCAAACCTGACACAGTTTTTTAAAGTGTGGTGTGTGTACAGGTGCACGTCAAGCTTTTGCTTGTAAGAAGGTGCCCCCAGGGGGCCTCCCCTCCTTCCCCAGAGCCTGTCCCCCGCAGGCCGGATTTCTGCCCTCACCCTGCCGTGCGAGGAGCCTTTCGCCTCAGTGCGCTGAGCCCGCCGCTGCTGCAGGCGCCGCCGTGCGAAGGCGGCTGTCCGCCGGCGCGGGCCGTTATCGCCGCTCTCCACGCCGCTTCCCCTCGCGTATCCTGTGCCAGTGCTGTGTCAAGCCCATCGCACATTTTTCAAAGTGTCTCTAGCATCATTTCCTGAGCCCGAACACTTGCTCGAGCTGCAAAATGGCATCCAAGCTGAGAACTCTTTTTGCAGAGTTTCACTCAGGATCAGTGGGACCGCAGACTTCCAGAGGCCGGGCAAACACTCTTCTCTTATCAGCAGAGAGAGCTGGCCCAGCTTTCCTGCCGCACGCCAGTAACTTGCAAACCAGAGCAAGTTTGTGCGTTTTTATCTAAGAAGAGACCTAATCTTCCAGTAAAAAAAAAAAAAAATTACAGTTGAAATTAAACCATTCCCTATCCGCACAGATGAATTCTGCACCCATGCCTCCTTCCTCGGGGCTAGGAGCAGGCAGCTCGGAGGTGCTAGGAGCGTGGCTCAGCGCACAGGTGGCGGGTGTGTGAGTCTCTGCTTCGCCTCTGCCCAGCTCACTGTAAATAATGCAGCCTGACAAGATTTCTCCTTTCCTTTCGCCTTCCTCCTAACCCTCTCAGCCCCGCGTGCTTACATCATCCTAGTTGGATTTAAATAGCTAACTGTGCCATGTTCTCCTGGATACAAACGGCCGGATTGGCCACGTCCCCAGCTGGCCTCTACCTACCGAAAGGCAGGAGGTAGAGCTTTGGGGCCAATGGCTGCCAGAGCTCTGCGGGTGCTGGAATCCAATGGGTTTCCTGTCACTAAGGGAGGGAACACCGTGGAGGCACGAGAGGTCTGCCCGTGCGTGGCAATACTTGCATGCCCGGGCAATGAGTTGTGTTGTGTTAATCTTTCTCCATCCTGGGTATAAAGGGAGAAGATAATGTGTCATTTGTTTGCTCCCATTTAACTACAACTAGATTATACATTCAAACTCGGTGGTTAACTGATGGAATAATTTCAGCTCAAAGGAAAAAAAAAAAGAAATCAAGATGGATAGAAAATCTCTGGAAACTGCAGCCTTTCCCTTTTCATTTTAAGGATAAATTAGCTACATTCTTGGGGCAGCAAAATGTTGTATAAATATCAAGCTGAGTTGAACTCCATTGTGCTTGACAACAAATGCTTTTAATTATTTTAACATTTTTTTAAAGTAATGAATTATGAGTTCAGCAGTCTGCTAAGCTGTTGTTGTCTTCAATAAGAACTCTTGCAAAGAAAAAGGCTAGATGAGAAAAGGAAGCTAAGAGTGAGACTAATGCAACCCACTGGAATCATATCATTCTAGAATTTTAATTAAGTAAACCTAAAAGCACCGGAGAGCCATCTACACAAATAATAGGCTGAAAGTTACGAGGCTGCGTTTAATCCTGCAATCATTGTTCAAAGGATAACTGGAAAACCATAACCCTAAATGCAACCTGCAAAGAAAATGAACACACAGGAGCAGGGGATGGGGCACAAAGAGAACTCCTGGCTTCCAATTCAGAAAACATAATTAAAATCCTTGCAGAAGGCACAAGGTTTGAGATAAAGTATAATGAAAACTACACAGACGCATATACACATACATATGCCTTTACAAGGAAATTAAGCCACAATCAATTTAAATGATAAAAATAAAATTGAAAGCTTGCTCCATCTTTTTATAAGGAATAAAACTAGTCTCTGTAAAGTCACTTCCTCCTATGACAGGACACTTGTGGTACACGCTACATGTTCCATGCAGTCACCTTTTAGCTAATTCAGGCCTTTGCCGGGTCCCACAGCCTTGTCAGGCCAGGCCCGAGTACTCTCCTTGATTAGGGTCAAGCATAACAAAGAACTATATTTAGGAACACACAGTTGATGGGTTAGGAAAAACAGTCCACTTTGGACATAGCTGAGGCTACTAGATAGAATACATTTACAATCCTAGCAGCATTTGGATGCAGGCTTCCAGATCTTAGGGCAAAATTAAATACCCCCCCCCTTATTCCAAATAAATTAATACATAATCCATGAGTTAGTGACTTTACACTTCAGTGCTTCCTAAATGAAATGTGATTTTCCATGTTGAGATGTAATAATATTGGGTAGACTTTTAGTTACATTATTTTTTCTACTTTTTTGTATATTTAAACAATTTCACAGTTTGTAAAGTCTACATACCATTTGACCCAATAATTCCTCTTGGAGGAACTTATTCTATAGATATATACAAGCGTTGTTTGTGATAACAAAAGATTGCAAACAACCTAAAAGTTATTTTAACGTGTATTAGAACTTGTATGCATATTATGCTATAGCCATGCAGGGGAAAACTATGCTGCCCATCAAAAGAATGAGGCAGCACTGCTGGTCCTGCTGTGGAATGATAATGCCTTATCTCTAGAAGGCTATAACCCACCTTTCACAAAAAAGATAACAGCCGTGGTCTCTGGGGAGGGATAGGGTGGCTGGGGGACAGGGAAGTGAGAAGAACTCACTTATAATGTCATTACCAGTAGTTTTTTTTTTCCAGTTTAAATCAACTTTATTGAGATATACCGTTAGATGAGTTTTGATAAATAAATGTTACGCTATTTTATACTCTGACTTTGTGTATGTATTATAAAAGATAATTTTAAGGAAAAATAATCTGTTTGAGCTAGATTCTTTAGAAGTTCTATAAAGTATTTACATCAAACACATTTTTGTAGAAGGAGGTAGAAGGAGGTAGTCACTTTGGGAAGATCAATTATTCTGATCTTAAAGGTAAATGTTCCATCTGGCAATGACTCACCTGGGAAAGGAAGGATGGGAGGTGATCAGGAGGAGAGGACTCCAGGGAGCTGCTTTTGCTTCAAAGAGCTAAAAGCACCTCCACCTGGACAAAGGATGAGACTAGAAGTCTCTTTATTTTATAATCATCATGTCTAAAGGTAAGGAGATATTTCTGAAACACTTGCCCATTGTTTCTAGACACCCCCAATATATATTAGTCTGTGTGCTAAAGCCAATTTAATGTTCTGGTTGTACCTTCTGCCAGCTTAGGAGGGAATTCCATTTTACCTCAAAGTTGCCATGTCAACTTGGTCAGAGGACTTTGTCCCCTGCTCTATCAAGAAGGCCCTTGGGCACCAGTGCAAAGTAAGGGCTGTGAAGGCAACAGAGCAGGGACACGGTGAATTAACCCCATCAGAGAGAGGCTAGGCCAGAGGCCAAACATGTGAGGAAGAGGCTGGGAACATTAAGATGGTTCTGCCTGAGCTGTCTAACAGGTGATCAGTTTGTGACCAAACACTGCCATGTCATTCTCTGGTTGCTTCACATTTACAAAGCTTGTTTCCTGAGCTAGAATGCAAGGCTTCCCAAGGAAAGAGAATTTTTTCTCCTCTTCTTCCTCCTCTTTTTCCTTTTTCTCCTTTTATCCCCAAAGCCCTTAGCAAATGTGAAGAAAGAAAAAAGGAAGGAAGGAAGGAAAAAGGGAGGGAGGAAGGAAAGAAGGGAGGGAGGAAGAGAGGAAGGAAGGAATGGAGGGTGGGCAGAACTATTGCCTAAATGCCAGTGAAGTTGTTAAGGTAAGTATAAGGCAAGGTGAGTATACAACTTAAATTAAAACAGAGCTAAATTTTCCCAATTTTAGCCTTTGGACAGTGTATCTAGAGGGGCTACATTTTAGACTGGTGGGTAGACACATAGCTTCCATACGTCAGTTGACTCCGGGGATCACTGAGGATAGAGAGCGCACCCCTTGGAAACTCCCAGGACTCTTCACACTCATGTGGAGAAGGTGAGACCACTTTCCTGTTGGTGCCAACCCACCCAGGCGTGGATCCAGCTCCCCCGCTCCCTAGCTGTGCAAACTTGAGCAAGGTACTTAATTCCTTGTGCTTCATTTTCCTCATGTAGAAAATGGGGCTAATAACAGTACCTCTACCACAAGGTTGTTGTGAAGACTAAATTTAACATATATGGTATAAATATAAACATGTTAATACAGGTGTGCGCTTAGCATAAGATCAGGCACACAGACTATATGATAAATATACAGCTGGGCACAGTAGCCTGTAATCCCCACACTTTGGGAGGCCAAGGAGGGAGGATCACTTGAGGCCAGGAGTTCAAGACCAACCTAGGTAATATAACGAGACTCCGTCTTTACCAAAAATCTAAAAATTATCCTGTTGTGGTGGTCCACACATGTAGTTCTAGCCACGCTGAGGTAGGAGAATCACTTGAGCCCAGGAATTTAAGGTTGTAGTGAGCTATGATGACACTATTGCACTGTAGCCCAGGTGACAAAGTGAGATCCTGTCTCAAAAAAAAAAAAATTAGCTATTATGAGTATTAACATCACTAAATTATTTAAGGTTTCCCCCACCTTATTAAATAGTTTAGTGACATTAACAATGGGATCACCATTCTGCTGAGGGCTCTAGCATTGTCTGTGCTCTGGGTAATGATGGCATATGTAATGTTGCATTGCAGGGAAAAGGCTAATTGATGTTTGGTAAAGATGGGGTTTAGGCTACATTCTAGTGGCTGTACAATCATGCAGCCCACCCAAGGAAAAGACCTGAATGCGCTGCACGTATGGAAATGTTAGTCATTAAAACATGATTACAGGAAAATCCTATTTCCTGTCATAAATATCACAAGAGAAAGAATTCATGAGGACAGCCTAGTGAAGGCACTATTTGCCGTCGCACCCCGAGCATAAGGCAGCCTTACCTTTTGGAAACACTGACTTCCCCCATCAAAGGCAGAGTAATGCCTGCTTCACTGTATTATATTCTTCCAATGGGCTCATCTATCTAATGTGAATTCAATTTAGAGGATGCTGCCAGACAGAATTAAATATATTAGTTTGAAAAATTACAGGGAAAGTGTGTGTTTATAACAGTTCCATTTTGATTGAATCACTTCTCCAAGCATTTATTTTTTAAGAGTCCTAGAGGTCTTTCTTACAGGGTGTGGCTCCCAGATACACTTTGCATTACATCATCTAATGCAAGAAAGGACCCCACAATGTTTTATTTGGGGCCTTCAATAACTATCCAGGGGGACTTCAAGTGTGAAATATCGCTTACCACAGGCATTTCCACAAGCAAATTATTCCATCTCTTATCTGGATTAATTATTAATCTATGTTTCCTAGGGAGGTCAGATCACAGCAAATGGGTCATGATGGGACATGACTGATAAGAAGATCTCAAATACCAAAAAGGATAACACACACGATGGCACCAGTTCTGATTAAGATTCTTATATAAGAAATAATGATTTTTATTTCTTTTATGAAATACCTGCTGTTGGCCAGGCTTTGTACAAGGCACTTTATATATATTAATACCATGCCATTGGTTCATCATGATAACACTCATATGTTTATCTTATGGATGGTAAAATTAAGATTCAGAAAAATTCAGTGAGGTTAAAATAAGTTGCCAA
>VBSM01000361.1:60476413-60510571 GCA_008086735.1 Cheirogaleus medius | reverse complement strand
ACCCAGAATAGCCAAAACAATTTTTAAAAAGAAGAACCAAGTTGGAGGACTCATACTTCCATATTCCAAAATTTATTACAAAGTTATAGTAGTGAAGACAGTGTGGTACTGACTTAAGAACAGACATTCAGATTAATACAATAGACTTAGAGTCCAAAAACATTTTATCTTAAAGTAATACATTTATTTTTAAAATATAATATTTTATTTTTTTATTAAATTTAATTTTAATTAAATAAAAATTTTATTTTAATTTAATTATTTAAAAACAACTTATTTTAATAAAGTTAATTTTTATTACATTTATTTTATTTTATTTACTGTCAATCAATTTTTGACAAGGGTACAAGACATTAAATGGCAAAGCAGAATCTTTCTCAATGGATGATACTGGGATAACTAGATAGCCATATACAAAAGAGTAAAGTTGGACCTCTTCCTCACTCCATACACAAAGTTAACTAAAAATGGATCATAGACCTAAATGGAAGTTCTACAACTATAAAATTCTTAGAAGAAACATAGGAGGAAATCCTCATGAGCATGGATTAGGCAAAGCCTTCTTAGATGACACCAAAAGTATAAGTAACAAAAGAAAAAAATATATAAATTGGACTTAATCAGGATAAAAAAACTTCTTTGCTTCAAAGAACACTGTGAAGAAAGTGAAAAACAACTCACAGAATGGGAAAAAATATTTGTAATCACACATGAGAGAAGGGACTTACATCTAATTACTGTAAAAAGACAACCCAATTTTAAAATGGGCAGAGTCTGACTCTCCAAAGAAGATATAGAAATGGCAATAAACACATGAAAAGATGCTCAACATCATTAGTCATTAGGGAAATGAAAACCAAAACCTCAGTGAGATACCAGTTCACACATACTAGAAAGGCTATAATCACAAAGACAGGTAATAAGTGTTGGCAAGGATGTGGAGACACTAGAACCCTCATACATTCCTGGTGGGAATGTAAAATGACACAACCTCTTTAGAAAACAGTCTGGGAGTTCCCCAAAAGCCTAAATTGAGAGTTACCATTTGACTCACTAATTTCATTCCTAATTTAATATATACCCAAGAAAATGAAATATATATGTTCACACAAAAACTTGCACATGAATGTTCATAGCAGCATTATTCATAGCAGCCAAAAAGTGGAAACAAATGTCTACCAACTGATGAATGGACAAATAAAATGTAAATCTATACAATGGAATATTATTCAGCCATGAAAAGGAATGAAGTACTGACACATACTACAACATAGATGAACATTGAAAACATTGTGGTACATGAAAGAAGCCAGTCACAAAAGTCTACATATTGTATTATTCTATTTCTCTGAATATCTAAAATAAGCAAATCTATGGAGATGAAAACAGATTAGTGGCTGCCTAGGGCTGAGAGGGTTGTGGGGAAATGGGGAGGAGTGGGCTGTTAACAGATATAATGTTTCTTTTTGGGCTCATGAAAATGTTTTGAAGTTGATTGTGCTGACCGTTACACAATTCTGTGAATATACTAAAAACTACTGCATTATACACTTTAAATGGGTAAACCGTATATGAATTATATCTCAATAAAGATGTTTTTTTAAAAAGCCATGGAGAGTAAAAAAATTGATATAGTCAAATCTAAACAAGAATTGCCTGTATGAAACAATAGTAACAAAAGCACTAATGGAGATTATAAAAAGAAAGATGGAACTAAAATGCTACAAGCAATAATATGTAAGAAAAGAATAATAAGAAATAAAACATTCTAAGGTCTTTATATTGTTTGAAAGGAAAGCAAGAGATATTGATTAACCTATAAGATTGTCAAACAGTATGCTTGTTAAATTTGAATAATATGTATGATCATTTGAAGGATAATATCGTTTTATAGAAGGCAAAAAAGGAGAAAAAAGAAAACACATGATAAACAGAGAGCACAAAGTAAGATTAAAGAATAAATCCATCACAGCATGTAATCACAATAATTTAAATGGACTAAGTTCACCTGTTAAAAGGCTGAGACTCAGATTTAATTTAAATAAACCCAGATATATGTTGTGTGTTTTAAAATTACATTTTATAACTGTTTGTTCCTGATAATTAGGATGAAATTACATTCCAATATTTTTCTTTGTCTTGTTTCTGACTTTAAATGGGATGCTTTTAGCATTTCACCATTAAGGATAATATTTGCTTTAGGGTTTTGGTAGATGCCCCTTTTCAAGTTAAGAAATATTTCTTCTGTTCTTAGTTCTCAATGAGAAATTACATTCAGAGTGTTGGGAGAAAACTGTTAACTTAGAATTCTATAAACAGCTAAACTATCATTAAAGAATGAGGATGAAATAAAAAGACATACCATTTACAATAGTATAAAAAAAAAACTATAAGGTACCTAGAAATAAACATAACAAAAGATGTGAAACTTTTATGGAGAAGGCTCTAAAACCTTATAAAAGATATAAAAGAAAATCTGAATAAATAATGAAATATGCCCTGTTTATGTACAGAAGGACAATAGCTTGACAGTAGCAGTTTTCCTAAATTTACACTATAAATTTAATAAATTCTATTCAAAATTCTCGGGAAATTTTTTTCACTGACCTTGATAAGCAGATCAGAAAATCCAATTAGAAGAATAAAGGGGTTAAGAACAACCAAAGCAGGTCGGCGCAGTGGCTCACGCCTGTAATCCTAGCACTCTGGGAGGCCGAGGCGGGCAGATTGCTCAAGGTCAGGAGTTCGAAACCAGCCTGAGCAAGAGCGAGACCCCGTCTCTACTAAAAATAGAAAGAAATTAGCTGGACAACTAAAAATATATAGAAAAAATTAGCCAGGCATGGTGGTGCATGCCCTTGTAGTCCCAGCTACTCAGGAGGCTGAGGAAGGAGGATCCATTGAGCCCAGGAGTTTGAGGTTGCTGTGAGCTAGGCTGACGCCACGGCACTCTAGCCTGGGCAACAGAGTGAGACTCTGACTCAAAAAAGAAAAACAAACAAACAAATAAACAAAAAGAACAACCAAAGCAATTAGAAACAGTGTAAAGAAAAGGGATTCACCCTAACAGAGATCAAGACTTAAAATAAAGTTATAATAATTAAAATATTCTGGCATCAGCATTTGGATAAATAGGTTAATAGAACAAATTTTCTGAAAAACCTAGATACACGTATAAATAGGAACTTGGAATATGACAGAGGTGATATTGCAAATCAGCAGGGAAAGGATGAGTATTCAATAAATGGTACTAGGACTATTGGTTAATATAATAATATTTTCAAAGGGAAAAATTAGATTCATACCTCACTGCATGAACAAAAATAAATTTCAGGTATGTTAAGGTAAAGCTATAAACATTTAAAACTATAGGAAAATATTTATATAACATCCAGGAAGAAGAGGGTTTATTAAGCAATATAAAAGCAAAAGTTATAGAAAAGTAAAAATTGAACTATATAGTTTTAAAAAACTTAATAATGATAAATGTAAAGAGATGAACACAGACTTGGAGAAAATAGCTGTATCCCACATTTTCAACCAAGGATTACTATTCAAAATATACAATAAGTTCCTACAAATAAGCAAGGAAAAGAGAAATGACCAAACATCAAAAAAAACCCCAAAAGATATGAAGAAGCAATTAGCAGAAGATGACATTTAATGATCTATAGACACATGACAATGTGCTCAATCTCATTATTAGTCAAGGAGATGCAAATTAAAACAAATAGATATTTCATGCCTATTAGAGTTGACATTAAAAAAAAAACTCTGACAAGAGCCACAATTGGTGAGAATGGAGAAATGGAAATTCACATCCACTGCCAGTGGGAGTATGAAATGACATAACCACTGTAGAGCAATTTGGCAACACCTGGTAAAGTTAATGCATAACCTATGACCAACAATTTCACCGCTATGTGTCTAGAAGTTTCCAAGAGACACATAGGCCCAAGGCGATACAAGCAAAAGAACAATCTTTTCAGCACTCTATGTAATAACTAAAAAGTAGAAATAAGCCATCTGACTTTCAGGAGCAAAATGGGCAAATAAAATGTGGATTATTCATACAATGCAACATTGCATGGCCATTATAATGAGTGAACTAGATCACTCATTATAAAAATACATAATGATAAGCTTAAAAGATGCAAAATAAATATTTATATAGAATATCATTTACATAATATTTAAAATATGGGAAATAGTAGTACATATTATTTACCATACATTAAAGGTACAAAAATCTTCCTGGTTATGATTCATATCTATGAAGGGGAGAGAGATTGGCCTCCTAATCCAGGTGTCCTAATACTACAACATCTACAGAGGTCCTTGAACTTACACATCATTAAAGATGAAAAGAGGATTTTTTTTTTTTAGAATTGAGCCTCTAATGAGAATTCAGCACTATTTATGTTTGTATGTACAAAGTACCCTAAAGGACATTCAGTGGGTTCTGTTATTGATCGATCGATAGTTCTTCACTGAGAAACTGGTGATAATATCCCTTGACCAGCAGGGCTCAGAGAACAGATCTTGCCCAGCTCCAGTCTTCTGCAAGTCTCCCTTACCCAGCCTGGTTTGCACCACAAATCTACTTCCTGCTTCCATTAGATGCATTCTTGTGTTTCCTTTGGCACTCGCCAGAAGTACTGTACAGATCTGGCACCCCAAGTTGTACCTGCTGATTTCTGTTGAAGGCTCTACAGCACAACTCAACCTCTCTGATCGCTCCAGGCCTGTATTTGTGCCTATTCTGGGTGCCGCCTCCCTGGGCAGGGTTAGAGTTCCTCTGGGTGACACAGTGCTGGGTGGAGGGCCTTTAAATCCTCTTTGGCTTAGAGTTATAGAACTATAATCCTTCCTGAGCTCCTCAGGAGCTCACACATGTTAACACACACATGTGTGCACACACGTATGCTTATATACACACACAAACACATGCTTGCACAAACATGTTTATAAACACATGTACACACATATGCACAAACTTACAGACACAAAGAAACACACAAATACCTACACCACTCCTTCTGCAACAGGAGTCAAGGCCGCTTAATTACTCAAAATCCCATATCATGTAGATATTGTGTGGCAGCTCAGATTTTATAATGGGAGACAATGGGAATAACAGAATTTGCTATTCACTAACACACAGATCTCAAATGTCAAAGGACAACTGTCTGATACCATTGAAATGATTATAACACAATAGTCCTCCCCTACCCCTAAGCCCAAATCCTGTGAATTTCCTTTTCTTTTGCACTTTGGGAGCAAAGTGGACTTCATCATACTCTTCAGCTCTTACCCCATTACCATTACTGCCTGTGAGATCCCTCTCTAGTTTTATTATTGTATTTCATTTGATTTTCCCCTTTGTACCTGATTCCACTTTCATTTCCCATCCCCGATCCCCCCAGGCATCCTCTGTAACAGGTTTGATATTTGCCCAGTTGTTATTTGTCCTATTGCTTTTCTACTGGGATGGCACAGCAAGATGGTATTAGTCTCTGATTCATTTTTATTAAGTAGCCATAAAATTTTAGGTGTTGTTGGGGAGTGGAATCCACCGTGGCACTAATAGCTACATGATGTGAACATCTGTTTAACTTTGACAGTGGGTCCAGAAGTGTCTGTTATATTTTTTTCTTTGTATACAGAACTTAGCTCACAAGATCACACTCTCGTGAAAAAAAAAATTATTGTTTAACTTGGGAAAATGTTCATTTGTCATGAACGAGTTAAGAGTGTTTTTGTCTGCAAGCAGAGGGTGCGGTGACTGCTCCATGAAGACTCCTTTCTATGTTAAGACCCAGTCTGTCCAACCAAACCCCACGTGCAGGCTTCCTTGGAACCTGGTCCATAGGTGGCAGTCTCCCTTCATCGTTCCTGGACTGCAAACCTCGGTCCTGGCATCTGCCTGTGATACCAGTTTCCTCTGCTCTTTCTTCGGGTTTCTTAACAGTTAATGTCCCCTCCACTCAACGTCCCCCTCCTCCCCACAGAGAGGGCAGAGACTAGATCACGGGAGTGGAGCAAATGACAAAAGAAACTTCACCTGGAACCAGTCAAAGTCAGGCTGTCTGGGTTGTGCCGGTTCTCCGTGCGATGGTTTTGGAATCGTGCTGAGGCTCTCTTGCAGAATTGCTCTGTAAATGGGAAGAAAAAATGTCTTTCACTATAAACAGAAAAAAAATCTTTTACAAATTGTCATATTTTTAAAAAGCAATCATGCTGATGCAAGTTTTGATCCTCCCTGTTTAGTCCTGCCTCCCCTGCCTGCCAACACACCCCCACAGAATTTGGAATTAATCTTTGGGAGTGGAGTGTAATCAGGCGTCTCCCTCACACGTGCCCCACCTCTCACCCGGCCCCTCCTAGAGCCTATTCAACAAGAGGCAGAACAGTCATGGGCAGAGATGAGTGTGTGTGTGTGCGTGTGTGTGTTTAGCCCTCCTATGCAGAGAATTCTAGATGGAGAGTCACAGGGAAACCAAGAGATCCAGAAAAGGGGCACCACCTTCTCACCTTCCTTCTACCCCACTCACCCTGTGCCCAGGGAGGGAAGGTGGGTGGAGCCCCACCCCAGCCCCAGGTCCTCTTGGGCAAGCCTATGCCCCGGTTTCTCATCAGCCAGCATTGCCTGCCTGGCCCCCACTGTTTATGGAGCCAAAGGGAGTTTAAATCATTAACAAGTGTCAAAACGCCTGAGGACTGTGCTGTCTATGAAGCCAAATGGAGTGGTTCATTAGCATTTGTAAAAACCGCCTTGACAAAAAAGGTTGAACTGGGTGCTGGGGGTGGATTTTGTGTATTCCACTTGAATTAGCAAGTAGAATATATTAAATCTTATCAACACTTTAGTTCAGAAAAGGACACCCGCTAAGGAAGTGGGCTGGAAGGGGGCTTTCCCTGCTCCAAGGTGCTTCTCTTCCTCAGATTAGACACCCAATTAGATGCCCGTTTCCTCTTCCTTCCCCAGACATGCACAGGGCTCAGAGATTGTTGCTTAGGCTTTGGGACAAAGCACATGCAAGATGTCCTGGGTGTTACACGGCAAGACTTTCTGAATCGGAGGTAGCCAGTGGTCAGCCTGCTCTAATGGGGGCCAAATACAATGTTCCTCCAAAGGACTAGAGGCTGGGGTAGGCGGGGATGGAGGGGGTGGAGGAGGTAGAGATGGAGATGGAGGGGATGGAGCAGACCTGATGGCAGAGGTGGAGGGGTGGAAGAGACCTGGCAGAAACCTGGTTCAGGTTGGAACAGAGCAGCCATGGCTATGACAAGTGGCCTCTGGCACATGAGAAGACTTTGGAACAGTCTTACTGTCTTTGTAGCTGTTTGGCCACTCTACTGCACACAGCTGGACTCACTGGGTATGCTTCTGAGGAACCAAGCTGATCTCTTTCTGCTAGGCTGACTTTAGGGGAAATAGTCCCTCCTGCCTATCTGGGCGGTGTTCAGCCTGGCCTGGTGGCTGGAAGCCTGTGACATGGGCCATCCAGCTAGGAATGCTGGCTCTGGGCACATACCCACAAGGGTGCTGAGGTTACTTCTCTTTCAACCCTAATTATTTTTGAGGTGGGAAGGTCTGGTCATTTATGAGACAGACTGTATCAGGAAGTCACATTAATTTATGACCCAGGAAATGATTATTTGAAACTGATATTGCAAAGATGGTGGGTTGTTAAAAGTCAGGCAAAGAAACAGGATTTGAGCTTAATTTCTTCTGTCTGAATTAGACCGTATCAACTATAATTCCCTGCTTTACAGTCTTGCGCTTTCGGCTGACGCTGTAGTGCACACAAACAAGGGGCACAAATGCAGAAGGTCCGAGAACGGGTCATCTTTCCTCTCTCTAGGCCCTTTGCCTTGAAAAGCTCTGTGTATCCAGATTTTTTCTTCTCATATGAAAAAAAAAAAAACTGCTTAAAAGCATCACCAAGTTCCCAAATCTGTAAAATAAAGCCTTAGCAAGGTATTAAATTCTGCCGGAACAGGAGCCCAGCAGGCCTTCCTGCTTCATTTCCTACACCTGACATTGCGTGAGACTCGCCCCGTGCACGGAAGCCAGGCGCGTGGCCACACCTCCGTTTCTGCCCAGCCCTCAGCTTCCTCCAGGCCTCAGCGTGTGTCCTCTAACACCCAATCAGTAAAGCTCAGCCATCATTGGGATTTGAAGTCAAACCATGTGAGCTTATGAAAATAAACACAAGCATCAGGCAACTCCTACTTCATTCAACTTAAGAGGCACCATTTAGTCACTTCTAAGAAAAGAAAATTAGTAATGTAAAACTGGAAATGAATGAGCTAATGAAGAGAGGGATAAAGAATGTTCAGCCTCTCCAGAATTCAAAGACTTCTGAACTGTTTGTGAAAATAAGGAAATGCCAAATTTGGCAGATCAAATTAACAAATTTAGAAGAAATTACATTGGTCATTGTTGCCAGAGTCACAGTGAGACATACACTCCCAGGACTTCCAGCAATGCAAATGAGTGCAGCGCTTCTGAAAGTCATTTTATAAAATGTCTCAGGAGCCTTAAAAATTTTTAAATTACACATGTGGTTCATAATCTATGTCTCTCGGACAGTGCTGTATTAGACAATTGAATTTTTTAAAAAATACAAAAGAATTGCTAGGTGAGGTTATCCCTGGGTTCCTAAATTATGGGTGATCTTAGTTTTGTTCTTTAAAATCTTCAGTATTCTCTCTGCTTTCTCAATGAGCATTTATTTCTAATATTTCACTTCTTTTGTGGAGCCCTCCCCAATCTCCCAGACGGGTGTTAGATGCTGTATAACTTTCTACACTTTATTTCTATGGCAAATATTAGAGTTTGAAGTCATGTGCTGTCTGATTTATGTCTGCCTGCTCAGCAGCCCCTCAAGTCCATGAATCTGGGACCCACGTTTGTTTCGCTCACCTTTGTGTCCCTAGCACTTAGCTCTGTGCATTTGGCATGTAGTAAGTATTTAATAAAGATTGATTGGATGAATGAATGAATGAATAAATGATTAAAGAAAAAAGTCAGTTTTCAAAAACAGAAAAGTCCAAGTCACTGTAACTATAAAATCAAGGACGTCATCATTTATAAGCAGTATCTGCAAGCTTCAGTGAAAGGGTGGTCAGAACAGATTTTGGAGGTGTTGCAGCCATGAAATCTGCTGCAGGGAGAGCAACTGCTCAAGGGTCCCAGCTGCTGTGCTCTGAATCCTCAGCAGTTCTATTGTATATTTTCTTTTCCTTATGTATGATTATATCTGTGGGATAAATCGCTAGAAGTGGACGTACTGGATCAAAGGGTAAGGATACCTGAATTTTACTGCCAAATTGCTCTCCATAGAGGTTAGAGCAATCTATACCTCACCAGCGTGACTTCACGCCCTTGCAACACAATGTGTTATCGATCTTTCAATCTTTGCCACTCTGACAGGTTAAAAATATAACTTTGCATTTTTCTAATCATAAGTGAAGTTGAGAATGTTTTTATACTTTTAGGAACCATTTTTATTCCTTTTCTGTGAACTACCTATTCATATTTTTTGCTCATTACTTTGTTGGACTTTCTTACTCTTTTAAAATTGATTTGTAGGAGATCTTTATACTTTAGGAAATTTATACTTTAGTTAAGATATCAATGTGCCAGATTTTTCCCAGTTAGAACTTGACTTGTTTTTTACTTTGTTCACAGTGTTTAGTTTTGTTTTGCCAGGAAGAATTTTTTAAATTTCAGAATTGGTTAAATTTGTCATTTTTTTCTTTTATGGCGTCTACAATACATTTTGAATCATACTTAGGCCCTCTTCACTCTGAAATTTTAAAAATAATTATAAAAAATATAATTCTAAAAAATTAGTTTTTAAAATATTTTTAAATTAAAAGAAAAATTCTCCTATTTTTTCTTCTGGCTCCCTTCCTAGAGATCTTTTATAATCCCAGGAATTTGTGAATGATAGGACAGTCACTCTCATGATTAAGTTACATTATTTGACACAGTTGGCTTTTAAAAAGGGAGATTATCCTGGGTGACCCTGACCTAATCAGGTGAGACCCTGAAAGAGAATGGCCTGAGGTAGGAGGATCACTTGAAGCCAGGAGTTCCAGACCAGCCTGAGCAAGAGGGAGACCCTGTCTCTACAAAAAATAGAAAAATTAGCCGGGTGTGGTGGCACACCTGTAGTCCCAGCTACTTGGGAGGCTGAATTAGAAGGATGGCTCCAGCCCAGGCATTTGAGGGTGCAGTGAGCTATGACAATGCCACTGCACTCCAGCCCAGGTGTTTAAAACAGAGAGAGAGAGAGAGAGAGAGAGAAAATGGGCATTTTCTGGAGAAGTAGACTCAAAACATGAAAAGGAACCATAAAAGGAAAATTCTCCACTGCTGGCCTTAAAGATGCAGAGGGCTGTGTGCTTAGGCATGTGGGAGGTCTCTAGGAGTTAATAGTCCCTGGCTGACAGTCGGTGAGGAAGTGGGGTCCTCAGTCCAAGAACCACAAGGAACTAAATTTGGCCAACAATCTGAAGAAAATTGGGGGCCGAATCTCCCCGAGTCCATCCTCCAGAACAGAATGCAGCCCCTACTACACATGGATTTCAGTCTCATTGGACCCTGAGCTGAAAGTCCTGCCTTGCCGTGCTAGGACTTTTCACTTACAGAACTGAGAGCTAAGAAGTAGGTATTGTTTTAAATCACCAAATCTGTGCTAATTTGTTATGTGACAATAGAAAGCTAATACATCCCTTTATATTTATTCTTTTTTAGATTTTTTTTCCTGGTTAGTAATTATTTATTTTTATGATAGACTATATAATCAGCTTATTTAATTCTAAAAGAATAGTGTGATAGTATTTTTATTGTTGTTGTTTTACATTTTTAGATTAATATAGGGAGAATTAACATTTTTACAATATTGAATATTCCTACCAAAGAACATATATGACTTTCTTTTCATTTTTTTAAATCTTCATTAGCATTTCAAAATGTTTTCTATATAGTCCTTGCACAATTTTCTTTTAAATTTGTTCTGGCTGATGCAGTGGCATGTACCTGTGGTCCCAGCTACTCGGGAGGCTGAGGAAGAATCACTTTAGGCCCAAAGAGTTCAAGTCCAACCTTGGCAATACAGCAAGATTCCCATCTCAAAACAAACAAAAATTTGTTCTGAACAATTTATTTTTTTTTGTTTCTATTGTACATGAGGTCTTTCTTCTGTCACACTCTAACTGGCTATTGTTTTTATATAATTAAATTATTAATTTCTAATTAACTCTGTATCATACTTCTTAAATAAATTTTCACTTTATTTATAATAGATTTTTAATTGAATCTCTTGAATTTTTTAGGTAAACAATACCATCTACAAAAAAATGATAATTTTAACTCATACTTTCAAGTTTTTATACCTCTAATATTTCCTCTTGTTTAATTATGTCAGCTACTGTTTCTAATACATTATTAACAATGTAATAATACATGTTTTTATCTATTTTCTGACTTTAATGAGGCTGTTTCTTTTATTCTGGATTTTTACATCAATATTCATAGATAAGATTGGGCTATAACTTTATTTTTTGTTGGGTTTTAATATCAATGTTATACTGGCTTCACAAGAAGAATTTGCAACTTTGATTCTCTTCCTTTGTTCTAAAACAGTTTAAACAGTATTGGGATTATCGGTTCCTTAAAAGCTTTACAGAATTTGCCTGAGAAACTATATGGGCCTGTTACTATTTGGGGGTTAGCTCATTAGTAACATTTTCTAATTTCTCCATGTTAATCGGTCTGTTTAGATTTTGTTTCGGTTCTGATCAATTTTGGAAATTTATATTTCCTAAGAAAACATCCATTTATCCAGTTATATTACATAGAATTAAGCAAAGCAGCCATTTATGATTCCTTCAATTTCACTGCTTAAAATTTTGTATATTTGGGCTTTCTTCCCCTATTTTCTTGATTAGATTAATTAAAATCTAAATGTTTTGTTATTTTTACCCCAGAAAAACAGTTCTTGGACAGATTTATTTTTTAGTATTACCATTTCCTGTTTTCTAATGTAAAGAGTTAAGCTTTTATATCTAATGTTCTTTCTATCTGTTTGCCATAGTTTTTTGTTGTTTTAAATTTCTAACACTGGATGCTTAATGTATTTTTATTCTTTCTTGTTTATTGATATAAATATTTAGGACTTTGAATTTCTTTCTGAGCACCAATTTAGCTATATTGCAAAGATTCTGATTATATATGTATTGTCATTACTTTGTAGATTTCCTATACTTTCAAATTTCTTCCTTGATAAAAGAGTTATTAAAGAGCTTAAATTCTCTAAATGATAAGGTTTTTAATAATTTGTAATTATTTTTAAGTTAACTTCTATTTTATGAAAATGCTTATTGCAGGAATATTTTAAAGAAGATATATTCTTTAATATAGCATTTGAATATATATTCATAAGATCTATCTTATTAATTATGTTATTTTGGTCCTCGATAGTCTTATTTTTGTGTACCTGTCATAGGCTCAGATAAAAGAATTCAAATCTTCTACTACTAATATTTTTCTATTTCTCTTTGTATTTCTGTAGTTTTTGTTTTATGAATTTGTTGCTATATAATTTGCTATATATCTATTTATAACTGCTAAAGCTTCATTGTAGTTTACACCTTTATCCTTATAGAACATCATGTTTTGTCTTGCTTAATACTCCTTGCCTTAAACTTAACCTTGTTTGATTTTTAAGGATGCCAATCCCTATTTTTTGTTATTTGCTTTTGCTTTGTATGATTCTGTCAATTATTTTGTTTTCAAGTTTTCAAAGACACATTATTTAACATGTGAGTCTTATTTATAGCCCATGGGGCATTTTACTTTGAGATCTCATTTGAGTCTTTTCTTTCATCTAAGCAGAAAGATTGGCCACTTCCAACCAGACTACTGGAACATCCTCCTCCCTGCCCTCTTCTCCTTGCCTCCAACACCAGTTCCCCATAGTCATTTCTGTTTAGCCTTCAGGTGGACTGGAGTCTCAGCCTCCCTCTCCACTGGCCTCCCACCAGACCACAGTAAACACGCTCCCAGCCCGAGTTGAAATGCAGAACTCATGCTCCAAATTGAGTATGAATATGTCATGTGTATGCTGCTCCTTCAGTCTCATGAGCATGTTTTATAAACCACACAATATAAATGTACACACATTTGGCCGTTTTGAGTGGAGGGCCCAGAAGGGACACTGTATTGGGGGCTTTTCATTGCAGAAGCCATTGACATTATTGACTATTTACTTAGGGTAAATAAAAACTATTAGATACTATGCAGACATGTATTTGAAATATAAAACACAAGCAACTGTTTCTGGGTGATAATAGCAGTTAGTGCAAACTGTGTTCTGATGAAAGTACATAATGACTAACTATTTCAAATATCCATTGCTATGTAACAAATTATCCCAGAACTGGGCAGTAAAAGACAACCATTGTATTATGTTCGCAGATTCTGGGGGTCAGGGATTTGGCAAATGCTACATGGGGATAGCTTGTCTTGGCGTCATAATGTCTAGAGTCTCAGTTGGGAAGACTTGGAGGTTGGGAGCAACCCAGTAAGTGGAACAGGAATCATCTAAAGGATCTTCACTCACGTGTCTGCTAGTTGATGGTAACTGTTGGCTGGGACTTCAGTTGGGCCCGTTAGCCAGAAAACATACCCGGACTCTCAATATGGCTGGGGCCTCCTCAAAGCTTGGTGCCCTTGGACTTCTCAAATGGCAGCTCAGGGTGCCAAAGGCAAGTTCCAAGAGAACCAGGTGGAAGCTGCATTGCCTTTTATAACCTAGCATCATAGACCTATAGTGTACTCTTTGCCCCATTCTATTGGCCAACCAGTCACTAAAATTGGTCAGCAAATCATTAAGGCCCCGATTCAAGGGGAGGGGCATATATACCCAACCTCTCAATGGCAGAAACATCAAATAATTTGCAGATATGTTTTAAACCTACCACACTCTTACTGCTCACCACTGGGGTATCTCTCTCTCTCTCTCTCTCTCTCATACCATCACATGCAATCACACCCATACTCACAAACCTACAGACAGTTGCTTGTTTACACTAGCTATCAGTAGGGGTAATTAAACTCTAGTGGTAGTTGTTGTGGCACTTTGTAAGCAAAAACACCAAAATTTAAAAAGTCACATATGGGCCGGGCGCGGTGGCTCACGCCTGTAATCCTAGCACTCTGGGAGGCCGAGGTGGGCGGATCATTTGAGCTCAGGAGTTCGAAACCAGCCTGAGCAAGAGCGAGACCCCATCTCTACTAAAAAATAGAAAGAAATTAATTGGTCAACTAAAATATAGAAAAAATTAGCCGGGCATGGTGGCGCATGCCTGTAGTCCCAGCTACTTGGGAGGCTGAGGCAGAAGGATCGCCTGAGCCCAGGAGTTTGAGGTTGCTGTGAGCAAGGCTGATGCCACGGCACTCTAGCCAGGGCAACAGAGTGAGACTCTGTCTCAAAAAAAAAAAAAAGTCACATATGTAAGTTATTGACTAACAAATATATGGTTATTCCAATGCTTAAAATATGTGCAAAATATAAGGACAGAAATTTTGAATGAAGTTACACAAAATAAAAGCCCAGAATCTTCAGGAGGGTATAACTGTTTAATGTTTGGTAGGCTTGGCTGGCTTCCCAGCCTCCCAGCTTCACCTGCATTTGCCTGTTCCTCAAACCTGCCATGGCTCCCCCCTTCCTTGTTGTAAGGATTATGTGCCTTTTGCTAAAAGGTACTCTGGAATGATACAGCGTTTTCTTTCTCCCTGATCCCATGACTGCTACCTTTGCTGCCCCTGCACTAACCTCCCACCCATTGCTATTAAATACCACTTTATTTCCTCCACCTAATAACTCACTTAATGGACAATTATCAAGCACTGACCATGTGCCAATCTCTGCAGGAGATACCCAAATGAACAACACCTGGCCTGTGCTTTCAAGGGTTTACAAGCAAGCATTAGAAGATGGTTGGGCTCTAAGTGGCAAAGTAACAGATGAGTGAACAGTGGTGCAGCAGGCTTAACACACATCAATCCTCCCCTGACCTCCTAGCCAGCAACCGTCCAGTTCTGTTCAGAAATTGGGTTGCCTATGTGCTTTAAGGAACTCTGGATGCCTCCCCTGCTCCAAGGGGAGATTCTTGCTTTATCCAAGCTCCTCATGGGACTTTCAGTCCCTTTCTTGTGTAAGGATGCACAGTGGATGCAATTCTGGCCAGGGGCCTCTGGGGAGGTTTTCTTTCTCTTCCAAAGGTGCCCAACCTCTTCTCCCATCAGCCACTGATCCTGTTTGGTACATTTAGGAAGCAGCTATCTCACAACCGTGAGGGGAGTGGTCAACAGACTGAGGTCAACATAATGGAAAGATGGAAAGAATAAGGGTCCTTTATGACAGGGTCAAACCTCTGAGTTAACCAACCCTGAAACCACAGTACCTTTCAACCTGTTGTTAAAGGAGACATTTTTCTTATGGTATAAACTATTTTCAACTGGATATTCTATTACCTGCATCCAAGATAATCCTAGGGGGGAAAAGCAGCCTTTTACAATGGAAGGAGCAATTCTGAAGGGCTAGTATCATCCAGGAGGCTTCCTCCAAGAGACGGGACTGAGATGGGGCTTTGCAGGACAGCCAGGACTTGGACAGGTGGAAAGGAAGGGGGAGGACATTCTAAGCCCGGTAAAAGACTGAGAAGGGTACCGAGAAAAACAGATTTGGTTATAACTCTTGAGAAGAATACCTAAATCCACTCTGACCTGGCCCCTCGAGATGCCTGTGCACTCTGAAATGGGAAGATCTGGGTGACAAATTGGTATCACTACGGCTCTAAGCCACCTTGCTGGGGCATCTGCCCAAAGAGCAGAACACAGGAGGGGGAGGACTTTTCCTACCAGTCGCAGTGAGAGGTGAGTACCAGAGGTCAAGGGTGGATCTCATCAGCTGGTAGTGAGGTCAACACAAGGCAGACAGGGCCTGACTGTGCTAAACTACCAAAGATCTGGAGGCAGCTGGGTTGGCAAATATATACAAAGGAAAGGCAAATTACAACAACAACAACAAAGAGAGGAATCAGCATTCCTCAAATCAAGCAAGGTTGAATTTAAGGCAGGAAGCATAAAGCAAGACAAAGCATGACATTTTAGAATGATAAAGGTATAAACTGCAA
Organism: Cheirogaleus medius; assembly: GCA_008086735.1. Classification (NCBI taxonomy): domain Eukaryota; kingdom Metazoa; phylum Chordata; class Mammalia; order Primates; family Cheirogaleidae; genus Cheirogaleus; species Cheirogaleus medius. The sequence continues at coordinate 60,494,353 of VBSM01000361.1, read as the reverse complement.
TGAAGATCTAGCAGTTGTAATAGATATGTGGTAAGTTATATAGCAGCAAATTCGCAAAACAAAAACTGCAGAAAATATAAAGAGAAATAGAAAAATACTACTGTTGAATCCCTAGGAGTAGAGTTGATAATAAGGAACGGTCAACTTTGCTAGACACCACTAATTTTCCAAATTTTGTACTCAGTGTATCCCACCAGCAATGTATGAGTGTTTTAGATGCTCCAAATCTTCAACACTTGGTACTATCCATGATTTAAATTTTCATCATTCTAGCATATGTAAAGTGTTATCTCATCATTATGGTTTTGATTTGTATTTCCCTGATACTAAGGATGCTGAACATCTTTTTGTATATTTGTTTGCCATTTGGATATCCTCTTTTGTGAAAGGCAGTTTAAGTCTTTGGCCCCCTTTTTAAAAAATGAGCTGTCTGTGGTCTTCTTATGAACATATGGGAAATCTTTATATAGTCTAGATACAAGTCTATTGTCAAATATATGCATAGCAAATATCTTCTCCCACTCTATGGCTTGTATTTACATTCATTTAGTAGTTTCCTTATTAAAAAATTTTATTTTTTTTAAATTTTATTTTTAACAAAGTCCAATTTAGTCAATTGGCTAATTTTTCAATATTTTGAATGGAAATTTTTAATATTTTTCACTATTTTCCCTTAAGATACTTAGCGCATTTTCTGGCCTGTTTAAGACATAAGTCCCTACACCAAGGCCATGAAAATATTTTAATGCTATCTTTTAGAAGCTTTATCTTTCACAGTTAGGTCTATAACCTATTTGAAAGTGATTTTTGTGGATAGTGTGAGGTAGGGGTCAAGTTCACTTTTTCTCACATATGTATCCAACTTACTCAGTACATTGTTTATTGAAAAGAACCATCTTTTCCCTGTTATATTGCAGCAACATCTTTGTTGAAAATCAAATGACTATATTTTTTGGTCTGGATTTTTTATTTTGTTCCAGTGGACTATTCGTCTATGGTTGAGGCAATATCATTCTGTTTTAATTGCTGTAGATTTATAAGTCTTCATATCTGATAGTGTTAAGAAAATGTTTTTTCAAGATAGACTGCTATGCTTGGACTTTTACCTTTCCATATAAATTTCAAAATTAGTGAGCCACTTTCCACTAAATCTGGGCTTTTGATTGGAATTTTATTTCATTCTCTTAGAAATCCTGTCCCTCCAATCCTGGCTGCCTTGACATATCTCCATGCTATAAAAAAAAAGCTGTGTTTATAAGTAAAGCTTTTGTGGTTCTTTTTTTTAATTAAAAAAATTTTTTTTCAAAGACAAGGTCTCATTCTGTCACCCAGCCTGGAGTACATTGGTACTATCATAGCTCACTACAGCCTCTAACTCCTGGCCTCAAGCAATCCTCCTGCCTCGGCCTCCCAAAGTGCTGGGATTATAGGCATGAGCTACCATGCCCAGCTATGGTTATTCTTGATAGGAAGGTAGTCTGATACCAGCCACTCCACTGTAGTCAGAAACGGAAGTCCTTTGCAAGCTTTCCTAATACAATTCTGTAAGAAAGAAGTTCCATGGTCAGAAATCTATATGATAAACTTTAACTCTGCAGACTATTTATGTAAAGTTAAAATCTTACTTTCTGAAACAAGATCCATTTGTCTGCAATTGAGAGAAGATACGACCCAAATTAGGTTAAACAAAAAAAGTTTATTGGCTCACATAACTGAAAAACTCAGGAGGAAGATCATTGTATACAAGATTCAAATAAAGTTTATCAGGATCCAATTTATCTCCGTCTCTCTGCTCTACTTTCTATTTGTTGAAGCCATTCTCAAACAGACTCATGACTGTAAGATGGCTGTCAGCAACTTCCAAAACTACACCCTTCCAGGTCCACACCCAGTAGAAAATGAATGTCTTTGCTCTGGAATACCTGGGATAAGTCCTGTTGGCTCTAATTGGGTCACTGATTATTCTTGAGCCAATCACTTTGCCTAGGTAAACTTGATGAATTAATTAGCTTAGGCCCAAGTCAGGTTTCTGATTTCTGAGCCAGGGGTAGATTCAGCTCCTCTAGAAATCCATGGACTGAGAACAAGGTCAGAGGTAGTTTCCAAGCAGGAAGTTGAGGTGTGATTAACAGAAGAAAAATAAATGGATGTTGGACAACTACAAGGGCATATGTCCACTTCACTGGCCAAATCCGGTGTCTAAAACCACATCACCTAAAGGACCGTGACCCCACTCCCTCCACACTGCTGTGTGCTCGACACTCATGGTCTCCGGGACATACACACAGAGCTCTTCAATCTGAGCATGTCCCTATCCATATTTTCCCTTCCTCTTGTCACCCTGGAGTATTAGCAAGGGTTGGGGTAGAGAGAGCAGGGGATGAGTGGGCTCTATTCCCTCATCGCCACATTTTCCTTTGCTCTCGCTATCTCAGCAGGACAAGAGTAGGATGGTCAGGCTTAGCTTCCTAACTCTACCATTTATTGCTGTGATTCTGAAAAAGTCACTTCGTCACTCTGAGTCTCAATTTCCTCAGCTGCAGATGAGGCTAATGATGTCCTCTTTACCTCTTTCCAGGCAATATCTCCTCTAAGAAGAGTTCTGTAATAGAGGGAGAGTTAGAGGGTGACAGGTCTGGAGACTACATCTCTCTGAATGGCTGTTGAGGTTGCTGGTAATGCTTCTGTTAGAGAAATCTTAAAATATGAGGGTGTTTTTTTTCAAGCACTTCAGTGATTGTGAAGGTTGAATGAGATATTTTGAAAACATTTGATAAATTGAAGCTCTAAAGAGATGCTGAATTGTATTACGGGTCCCAGACAGATCATTGTAAAGCTCTTGTTCCACCCCAAGTGTTGTTTGTGTATAACACGTGTCAAGGGTTTCCACTCTGCGAAACAAAAGCACAAAAGTTTCACTGAAGTCCGGCAGCCTAATCCTCTTAAGAGTCATTGAAGCCTCTCTGAATTGATCGGCAGTAGTCAAGTACCTTCTTAAGAAAGGGGGCTCTTTCAGATTCTCTTGCTGCTCCTAGTTCTCACAAACCCACTCGAGTTTCCTTGCTACCCCTCCACCATTGCCCATACACCACTTGGAGCCAGAGGTTTTGCCCAAGGTCACAGTGGCAGGAAGTGGCTGAATAGGGATCTTTCTAGAATCCACCCTCCCTCCACGGGGCCAAGAGGAGCTAAAACTCCACAATCACAATGGGCATAGGCTGCAGAGGCCTCTGAAAAACACGCGTTTTGACTGTTCCCTGTAGGAGGAAGAGGACAGTGTCTGATCAAGGGTTTTGTGCACAAGAGGGAGCAGAAGGCCTGGAATTGGAATCAGGAAAGTCAGCTGCACCTCCCTGCAAAGGTGCATAACCCAGGACTGAAGCACTAGGACCAAATGCCTTAATGATCTTTGCATACGCAGAGCCCAGCAGAGTGGCTCTGTCTAGTTTCTATTCACCGGCCTAGCTCTGGCCCTGCAGCTAGCCACGCAGACTGCGCACTTCCTCGTCCTCCTGATCATTTAACTGTGTGAAAACCACCATCGTGTCGCCCCATCGGGTATTCCCCTCTATAGGCCATATCAGCCCTGACATAAACCATGATTTCCCAGCCATATAGGCTGGCTCCAGTTTGTCATTGCTACAGAGCCCGATGCTCACCTGGCCATGCGTGCAAGCCCAAGATGGTTCCTTCTTCTAGACCCCACGCTTCCGTCAGGAGAGCCCATGGTTATGCTAACTTCCTTGTTGACCCTCATTCATATTGAGCCTTGAGTCAGTGAAAACCCCTAAACCTTCTCCAGCCCAAACATGTGTATTCAGATTTCCCAAAATCTTCCTATGCGTAAACAAGATGTGGATCAAGAACAAATGCTGTCACTGGTGCAGTTATTGTTAAACCCAAATACAGTTCTGTCTATTTACCTGAGAGGTTTCATCTAAATGTTCCAACCAAGCTCAAGATCTTCTAGAAACCTCACCTGTCATTTGCCATTATAAGCTACACTGTCCAGCTTTGTGGCATTCACAAACTTGATGGGCCTATTTTTTATTTCTGTGTTCCAGCCATTGCTACATTGCAGTAAAACTTGGCCATGAAAATCGGGGGTGGGGGGAGGTGTGTGATCAGATGCAATCAAATCTGCCTCACAGATTATAGACTTTGTTTGCCCAAGGTCATGCAACCGACCCGCGTACTGTGGAGCTGGCACTAGAACTCTGGTCTCCTGAAGCCCAGGGTGGAGATTTTCCCACAGTGCCATGGGGCTGCGGCATGAGATGCTTGCCTGTGCCAGGCTCTGCCACACCTGAGTGGATGCTCATGATCCACTCAGCAGGTAGGGTCTTCACACAGTTGTCAAGGTGAGAAACCTTTATTACCTTGGCTCTCATGGAGTGCTGTCGATAATAACAAATTTGCTGTTCACTCACATTCACTTCTAGACTTCAAGGGTCTCTGACCAAACCCAGCTAGACCCTTCCCCCCATGTACCCCCTTCCCCTGCCTGGCTCAGCACAATGGGATGGGCACGGTCAAGCCTAGGCATTGAGAGACTTGACTCTAAATGCTTCTTCCACCATGCTTAATTCCTTAACCTTGTTTGGCACAAGCCATTTAATTTCCCTAAGCCCTAGTTTTCTCACCTAAAATAGAGGACCCACCACCCTACCTTACAGTGTTGATTTGAGCATCAAAGGAGAGAATGAATATAAACATTTTTGAAAATTCTCCCATGCTTTGCATAGATATATTGTTATTATCAAATGGGTATGAAGAACTCCAAAGTAAGTCAGAGTGCCACTTAAAATTCCTTTTCAAAGCAGTTCATTGTATCCTAACCTATTTATTCATTTCTTTCTCTTTTTCTCTCAAAGTCCCAACAAAAACTGAATATTAAGAATGCATGCCGGCAGAGCATTGAATACAAATTAACTATTCAATGTTCTTTAGTCACTTTGGCAGGGAAATGATACACCTATTAAAATACCCCAGTCGGAGCTGGCACACACAGTGCTGATAACCCCGGCAGGCAACGACCTTGGCACCATTACAAGGACAATATTTTCAAATGGATGAACTATTCCTGAACAAAGTGTCCAGTGTACTAGGAATAAACAGGCTTTTCATCAACCAAGCCTGTGTGTTTTCTGGTTCCAGCAACCTTTCCCAGGGATGGTGTGAGAGCGTGGGGGTGCCAGGAAGCAGCACCTCCTCAGCCACCTGCCCAGTTTTGCTCATCCCTCCATAAGAATCCTGTGACTGAAGCTGGGCACTGTGGCACATGCCTATAGTCCCCGCTACTCAGGAGGCCCAGGTGGGAGGATCAGTTGGGCCCAGGAGTTTGAGACCAGGCTGGGCAACATAGCAAGACTCCATCTCAAAAAAAAAAAAAATCCTGCTGTGACTGACCAGGCCTCCAAACTTCCAGCCTATTTTCTGATGCTTTCAAGATTTCTTTTCTGCACTTTTGTAAAAGTAGTACCTGACGCTGTCCTTTGTGCCCCTGGTCAGACCTCAGCAGGTGGGTCAGCCCTTCCCATGGTGTAAAACAGGGTCCAGGAGCCTCACGAGCAAGAGTCAGTGGTGGAAACTCACGCATGAACTCACCAGGCATCTGCAAGGCCAACTCTTTGAGAAGGTCGACAAGACACCCAGGGCAGTCCAAAATAGGGTACACATAAGGCTTTGAAGACAAGATCCTTGAGATGAAATTCACTGGGAGAGCAAGAAAGGACTCTGGATTCACCGGAAATGAAGCACACATGCAAACTCAACTGGCAAAACCTGCTTCCTCACCTAAGCCAAGGAGGCTGCGGCTGGCCCATTTAGCTGTTCATTCTTCCATCCATCCTATAAATGTTTATTGAGCACCTAGTGTGTGCCTGACACCATTCTATGTTCTGGGGACACAGAATAAACATAACAAAGTCCCTGCCCTTCTTGCATTCTGATGGGAGGAGACAAACAATAAACAACTAAGGAGTGATATGTGCCAAGAGGCACAGGGAGTGTAGGTGTGGGTGGGCATGAGTTATATCAGGGAAGGCCACACTGCTAAGGGAAATTTGACCAAAGATGTGAAGGAAGTAAGGGAGCGAGCTGCCATTACCTGGGTGAGTATATGCCAGGTAAGGGCATGCTTCAAACAGCAAAGAAGAGAGTATTACTGGAATGGATTGAGTCAAAGAGAGGGTCAAGAGCTGAAGCCTGAGAGATAACAGGGAGCCTGAGTGTGTCAGGCCTGGGAACTATCTTAAAGACTGCGGTTTTAATTCTAAATGAGCTGGGAAAATATTGGGAGGGGGTTGGTAGAGAAAAGTGAGCTAATCTGATTTATGTGTATGAAGAGCATCCTGGCTGTTCAATGGAGAACAGAAAGCAGGCAGGACAATGTGAGCAGGGGACAGGAGGGTGCAATGGCCCCAGCAGGAGATGGTGGTGGTAGAGCACAGGGAGGAGATGAGGGTGTGGATATTGGTAGGGTAAGACCTATAGAATTTGATAACAACAGGATGTGGAAAATGAGAAATGGAGGCAAGGATTCGGTCACAGTTTGTGGCCTAAGCAATTGGAAGGACAGAGTTAACACTCACTGGGACGAGGAAGGGTGTGGCAGATAGGTTGAAAGGCATCAGGAGTATGGTTTTGGCATCCCACACTATAGCGTAGTGTGAGGATCTATTAGACACCACATGGAGATGTCTAGTGGGGTCCAGACTAGAGATCTAACCTTGGGAATCAGCCTTGCAGAGGAGGTTATTAAGGCCAAGAATGAAGTTGCTAGTAACAGAAGAGTCAGTACTAAGGACTGAGCCCTCGGGCAACCTTAGACAAAGTCAACTGAGCAAAGAATGCTAAAGTGAGTTAAAGAAGCAGAGTTAAAAAGAGTTAGGGAAAAAAAAAAGGCCTAGAGAAAGGCCTATGTGAAGAAAATATCTCAAGAAGGAACCATTGATCAACTTCGATAAACATTGCTGTTTGGTCACATAATAATAACTGAGCATTGACTATTGGATTTAGAAACAGGTAATTTTACCATGGCAGGCTTACTTCTCTAACAAACAACCCCCAAATCAATAATGTAACCAAATAAAAAGCTTATTTCTCACTCACATCCCAGTTCAGTCAAGTATTTGGCAGACAGCTTCCATGCGGCGATTTGGGGCCTAGGCTCTTTCCATCCATGGTCACCTTGCACAGGGAAGGGACAGTCCATGTGGAAGCACACCCAGGTTCAAACACTTCAGCCTGAAGGTGGCACATTGCCCTCCACACACCTCTCGCTCTTACGGCAGGAACGAGTCACACAGCTTCATTTAGATGAAAAGTAACTGGGAAAGGTCATTTAGCTGTGAGCCCTGGAAGAGAAATCCGTCTGGTGACCACCTGGCCAGTTTCTGCTACAATAACCTTGGCAAGAGCAGTTTTAGGGGATGGTAAAAACCAAAGACTGATTGAAGGGAGTTTAAGAGACAAAAGGGAAGAAGAAACATGGGGCAGTAGCTAAAGTGGGATTTGGGATCTAGAGAGATTGCTTTGTTTCCAGCTTGTATGTCTGGTAAGGAAAGGATCTGGCAGAGACAGAAAAGTATGATGATGCAGGAGAGAGGGGACAACCATGGATGGCTATCCTTGAGCAGGTGACAGAAAAGGGGACCTATCTTGGTGCTTCTCAAACTCTGTGGAGGGTAAGAATTCCCCGGAGAGTCCTGCCCCAGAGGGTCTGGTCCAGCAGGTTTGCAGTGGGGCTGGAGATGCTGCACTTCCGGCGTCTCCAGGGGATGCTGGTGGCCAGTCGGGATTCAGGCCCACACTTCGAGTAGCGCTGGCAGGGCTGGGGGAGCCCACCCTCGTACTGGGAGGGCAGGCAGAGTGGGTAGGCGCAGATGGAGGCGGGCTGGGGGCTGTGGTGGTGGGAAGAAGGGGAACTTGTCATCCTAGTGAATTAGGAAGCCAGGATATCAGTTCAGAGTGAGGATGGGGAGGAAGTGTTGAGGATTTCAGAGGGAAGAAGAAAATGTGATGTCACTGTTCCGAGAGTGGGAGAATAAGTGGTGTGCGGAAACACAATGGGAGTGCCAGGCAGGACCAGGGAGCCAGATGCAGACTGGACTTAGAGTGAGATGGGGCAGCTGTACCCAGCAGGGCTGGTGCAGACACCGTGGGCAGGGGGAGGATCAGCCGGGATTTGGTTCTTCCAGGAAGGAACAACCAAGAAGAGAGGGGCTGAAGGAGTTGCTTGCATATTGATGGAGGGATGAGGGCCAGACCACCACATCTAAGTGGGTACGGAGGGCAGGGGCACTTGCAGGTGGCAGTGAAGGGCAGAGGAAAGGTGGGGACCAATCAACTGTGGGCTTCCCAGAAGCTGAAGAGTCCCTGGAGATAGAAGATCAGGCTGGAAGGGGACCTGTGATAGGGCAGCAGGACTTTGGAACCGAGGCTGTGGACAGAGCACAGTTGTTGGTCCTGACACAGTCAAGGGCATGGGCACGGGAGGGCCAAGGTACGGTGAAGGACCAGATCACTGGAGAAGAGCACGCAGAGGACCTGGGAGGCTGAGGATTGGAAGGGTCACGTCTGTGGATGATGAAATTACCCAGGATCGCCACCAAGAGTGTTGTCAGAGAGAGCACTGAGAGCTGTTGTTTGCAAACCCTCCTTACAGAACCGGTGCTCTAAAGCGAGGAAGAAGTTCTGAAATATAAATTCTCAGCCCCCAAGCAAAAATATCCCCACGAGTCTGCTTCCAGTGGTAACTGCAAAATAAACAGAAACCCAGCAGGGGCTGCCTGGGGAGAGGCTGAGCCAGCAGAGCAGCGTCCCGCACTTGGCGGGCGCCGCCTTCCCGCTGCTCCCCTGCGCAATCTGGAGAATGAAGAGTGATGGCGACCGCGACACCTGAGGGATTCGTGGCGGGAGCGAGCGCTCGTTACGCTTCTGCACTCATTTTATACAGAATAGGAGGCTGCTGGCTTATGACATCTTAGATTTCATATTTAACTACTGTGTGTGTTCTAGTGCAGAAAAGACTAAATATAGACTTTGAATTAGGAAATCTAAAAAGGAACACAAAGACAGCGGCACTGGCGGGCGTGCGGCGCGGTGGTGGAGGCGCTGGGCCAAGAGGGTAGCGCCTCCTGTCAACTCCCACCCAGGACCCCGCTCCACGACAGGGGTGCCGAGAGAAAACAGCAGCTTCCACAGGCTGTTGACAGTGAGCGTCTTCCCTCCCTTCACTCCCCAGAGGGAGCTGAGCTCCTGAAGGCCTCACTGTGGGGAGCGGGTCCCTCTCTCTGCCAGGCCAGCTCTGCCAGTGCCTCCAGTGGCCCCCAGCCCCAGAAGCCAAACACGAAAGCTGGCCCGCCCCTCCCCCTGCCCCTAAGTAAATCATTGAGTCAATGCCTAGGGCGTCTGGGGGGTGGGGGATGTCTGGACCTCCCACAGACCCCATGTAGCTGCGTACAAAGTGAGCACTGAGGCAGAAAGGAAGGTGAGAGGGTTTACCTCCAAAAGCCACTGTGCTTATCTCTGGGTAATAGGTCGTGGATGACTTTTCCATTTTCTTCTCTGTATTTTCGAAATTTTCTAAAAGTAGTATGTATTACTAATGCATGTGAAAAACTTCTAATAAACTTGCTTTGTTGTTTATAAAACACTTAGTTGGATGGGTTAGCCTGGACAAGGAGCACACCAACCCTGCAAGACCATTCCAGGCAAACAACGAAAGACTCACCTGGCCCACCATGGGAGCTGAAATCCAGCACGTGGTGCTCAGCAAAGGCACACAGAAGAGGGTTGGGTGACTCAGGGTTCACATCAGCTGATGATCATATCCTCTCAGCTGCCCAACTACAGGTAGCCAGAGCCCCAAAGCCTGTGAGGACGGAGAAGACATAGAAGCATGGAGGCGGTGATGTTCTCGAGGCAGAGAAGACCCCTAGTGTCTCTGCCAGTCTGTGATTCTCCGTCTGACCTCGGTTGTGTTGACTGAAGCAGCCTGGTGCACCTTACCGGCCTTGTGAGCAAAGGGCAATGTCACATTGCCACAGGCCAGTGGAAGAGGGGAATCCTGGATTACCTAGCCTGAAGTGGATTTCATTTTTCCTACCTGGTCTGGGTTGTTAAATGCAAGTGCAATACCACAAATGCTGCGTTAGTCTTGATGTGAGGTTCGAAGGCATGCGGTCTACTATAAACACACGATGCCCTTAGATTAAGGGCAGACCCTAGGTAAAACAAATAAATAAAATGTATCTTTGAACATCTCCCTGGAAAGAGTGGCTACTTCATACCAGGGCGCCTCACTTTCCAGGGTCCCCTGCAGGTTTCTGCTACAGTACTTTCAAACCCTGAGTCCCTGTCCCTCAGAGTTTCCTGACTAGATGGGCACACTAATCTGAGAGACCCACTCATTTGTTGAGGTGGTAGCAGCCCAATGTGTTCACACCTCTCCCCATATTGAATTTGTATCTTAACTCAGGCCTCTTTCTAGAAAGACCTGACATTACTCAAACAAAACACCAATGATAGGAATTTTAGGTTGACCTATAGGATGCTAGTAGTGAAGACTCTTAAGGATAGAGTGAAGGGTCAGGAGTCCCCCTAAAATAATAACACTTGGGCCAGGCATGGGGGCTCACATCTATAATCCAAGAGCTTCGGGAAGCCAAGACAGGAAGATTGTTTGAGGCTGGACATGGTGGTGTGCACCTGTAACCCCAGCTACTTGGGAGGCTGAGGCAGGAGGACCACTTGAGCTCAGGAATTCAAGGCTGCAGCAAGCTATGATGATGCCATTGCACTCCAGCCTGGGTGACAGAGTGAGACTCTCTCTAAAAATAATAACAACATTTTACTTATATTTAAATATGTCTCTGTCAACAACAATGTTTTCCTCCCAGAAGATTAAGATACTGTAAATCCTTTGTGGAACAATAAGGGATTTTTAAATGAAAAGGAAAAAAAAGCAAAAGGAGGGCAGAGAAGAACAGAAAAAAGCAAATAAGGAAGTAGTGGAATACGGGACAGATTTTTAGCACACATATTCATATTCTTTCATTTGCTTCTCTCCTTTGTCCTGTGCAAGGGGCAAGATGATGCAGTATTTAGCCCTCCTCGAAGATGTGTTTCAAGTTTTATCTTTAAAGTATTATTTTCTAGAACAGTAGTTCTCCAAGTGTGAACCAGGGAACCCTGGGGGGTCCTAAATCACATTTTAGAGGCTCCTTGAGGTCAAAATTCTTTTCATAACAATAAGATGCAATTTGCCCTTTTCACTCAATTGAGTTTTCACAGGCTACATGTGTGATGGCATCATTGCATGGGTCCTATGGTCCAAACGGTTTGAGAAATGCTTTAGACTCTCTTAGAATTGACAATGTCTATTAGCCTATTAAAGTCTCTGAGAAGTTCTGCAGCAAAAAACAAAACCAAACCAAAAAAACCTATTTAATTTGGTTTTATACAAGATTACAAATTTATTTGGCCATAGAATTTATTTTTGTTTTGTTTTGGTTAGTTTAACACCTGTTGCCATTATATTTTGAGAAATATTCCTCCTCCCAGAATAAGATATTAAGCCAGTATTCCCCTGACCAAGGTGTTTATTACAGATCTCTCATCTGTACTTGAAGTGAGTAGTCAATGAGCAGGCATTAGTTTATCAGTATAGTGTAGTGTCAAGAACAGAGCCAGACTGCCTGTTCAAATCCCAACTCTGCCACTTACTACCTATGACCTTGGGCAAGTTACTTAACCTTTCTGTGCCTTACATTCCTTATGCATAAAATGGGAACAATTTTATATATATACATATATATATTAATATATGTATATATATGCTAGAATGGTGCCTTGCACATAGTAAATGCTATTTAATTAAGCTTTAAGAATTAGCTTTAATCTATCACTGTGCCAAACATGCTGGTCTAGGGTCAAGACTCAAAGCAAGGCCACTAACTAGTGATATGACCTGAGCCAGGTCTCCAGTCTGCCATGGACTTCAGCATACCCACACGGCAAACTAGAAAGTGAGATGAGGCGATCTCTGAAGGCTCTTCGAGTGCGGATGCTCTCTGACTGCACACTCTCCTTGCAGAAGGCAGCGCTAACCTGGGCCACAGTGGGAGAAAGGACAGAGGGAGGCAGCGGGTGGCCTAAGAGCCCTCTGCAGCCTCCACAGGAGATGGAGGGGCTCACAAAATGGGCTGGTTGGCCTTTGAGAAGGGACTTCATCTGCTCAGAGTCCTGCCTGTCACTGGCCAGCTTCTCGCCCATGCAGGCGTGACGGAGAAAGAGCGAGGGGTTTGCAATCCTGCGGCACCACACCACCGCCCCCTCGCACCACCACGAGTTGTACTGGCCGAGTTGTACTGGCCGCTTGAAATGAGGGCCTGGCTGCAGAGAGGAAAAGGCGCTTCCAAAGGGCCCTCTTTGGAGGACCCTCCCACCTCCACCCCAGCCCCAGAGAAACCTTTTGGACAGACACCTAGCCTTGGTAAGACACCACAGTGGCTGCCTCTAGAAAAATTCCTCCAACGTGACTTCTCATAGTTGGGGATGAAGAGAATGCACAGGCTGAAGAAACTGGAAATCGCTGTATGAGAGAGAGCTTTGAATTGCTGGCAGCTGTGGGCCAAGGTAGAGGAGCCCAACATAATGCTTAGGAGACTAAATCGGGAACATTTGAATGCTCAGTTTTACTCGTGCTCAAAAAAGCAAGTAGCGGCTCAGCGGCCAGATGTTGGAGAACTGCGACACGTAGCTCTCGGGCCTGCCATCAGCAACACTTTCGCAGGTGACCACACGTCAAAGGGAGATGATGACTTGCTTTCCTAAAACTGCTTCTGTGGTGGCTTTCGTGTTTCACTTTCACTGAAGCAGTTTAATTTGGGAACACCAAAAAGAATGTTACTTAACTCAGAGAAGATTGGCTCCAGGGCTTGTCAGCAAGAGAAGAATTTCTGAGAATTGTGGCTTCAGGAGAGCTCAGTTTCCTATTACCAAAGCCTTTGAGCAGTGGCAGGGTGCAGTGGCTCAGGCCTTTAATCCCAGCCCTCTGGGAGGCTGAGGCGGGAGGATCACCTGAGCTCAGGAGTTCCAGACCAGTCTGAGCAAGAGCAAGACCTGTACCTACTAAAAATAGAAAAACTTAGCCGGGCATGTTGGTTCAAGCCTGTAGTCCCAGCTACTCGGGAGGCTGAGGCAGGAGGATTGCTTGAGCCCAGGAGTTTGAGGTTGCATTGAACTATGATGATGCCACTACACTCCAGCCAGGGTGACAGGTGAGACTGTCTCAAAAAAAAAAAAAAATCCTTTGAGCAAATTACTGAACTGCCCCCTCTCTAATGCAGTGTATCAGTTAGGAATTGCTTTCAGCTGCTAGTAACAACTGGCTTAAACACATGAAGATGTTTATTTTTGTCATGTCATAAGAAATGCAAACATGGGTAATTATTGGCATTGGTTTAGTGGCTCAAGAAAATCAGGGCTGAGTCTTGTGATTCTTTTAGTCTTTTCTTCATAGCTTCAATATGCCTGTTGCAATTCCAGCCATCACATCCATATCTCAAACAACAGAAGGCAGGAGAAATGGAATGACAAACAAGGCTTTCCTGGAAGTCCCACCCAATGACTTCTGCCTTCATCTTCTGCAAGGGAAGCACGGAAGCGGTCTTTTCACTGTACACATGCTAACTAGAATAACATCGGGGCTCTGTTACTAAGAAAGAAGGCGAGGGTGGATCTTGGATAGGAAACTAGCACTCTCTGCATGGGGCTTTCTGGAGAGATGTGTTCAGACAGGAAGGTGCTGCCTGGACTGGGCCTTCTGGGCGAGCTCGTTATGTGAAGGAGCAGGTACCCGGAGCCTCAGTGTAGCCATGAAACTGACCTCCAGGCCTCTGCCTCCGAGGGGTGAGGCTGCTTCCGTCCTAGGAGTGCCCCTATTTCCCAAGTCAGCTTGACTGGGGAAGGAGAGGGTCCTGGGACATCTCTGAAAAGCAGTGGCTTCCTCTGTGATGCAAGGCGTTATGTGCGCGGCGCTGAGCACACAGAGATGACCCTGTACGTTGACAGAGGAGGTGCTCAACCACTACTGCTGGTGGAGTGAGAAAGGGGATGAACAAAGAAAACATGCTTCTGAAGCTTCCGAGTCTTGCAGACTAGAAGACACAAAGCATGTAACTGGAAAGCTGGAGAGACTAAGCACACGTCAGCTCCTGGCATAGGGAAGGGGGTGGTCATTGCTACCAGGGTGTTCCCCAAGGTTTCAGAGAGGAGGGGGAAGATGTGGAGTTTGTTGGATGACAGGGCTGGGGGGTGTCACCTAGCACACAGTAGGGCTTCTTAACTGGCAAGAGAAGCAGCCCTTGGCCTGAATTCCCAAAGACATCATAGATCTCAAAATGTCATCCCAACATTTCCAACCATGCAAAACAATGAAATGCAATTTTAAAAGATCCGACAAAAAACCGTGGAAGGGCACAGCACATAAAAATACCATAGTCAAGAACCAAAATACTAACTTCTGTTACAGGAGGGAAAAAACCTGTCACACCCATGTATGGAGGGGGATGAGTTGAAGAAAAGGGGACATTTAGTCCTAGGCTTGCTTCCTGGGCTTTCTTCAGATTTGGGAGTGCGAAAAGCTCGCGGGACAGCAGCATTCTGCGGGGAAGCGACGTGGGGAGCTACAGGAGTGGCTGGTTTTTTCCTTAAGTCTACATGTTTCCAACTGTTATTTTATGCTTCCAGCTATTACCATATGTTCGCAGATTTTAAAGTCACAATAAACGTCAGGGTGAGCAGCTGTGGAATAATTCACACCTTTGTTCATTTTCCAGCACCCCCCATCAGATCATGTTGCTTAAATAATGACCCGCCCTCTTGCCACCTGCGCATCAAGGTCACGGCCCCTCTGCATTAACAGCAGTGAGAACAGCCAGGTTAACTCTTGTGGGCAGTTAGCTGAATTGCAAACCGACTACTGAGCTTCAAATAGGTCATGACATTTTTAGTCTCTAAAGCTTGCTTTTCTGATGGTTAGATAGTTAAACTATTTCTTCTTCCTAATGGTATCTGTTAATCATGTAAATGATCACAAGTAAGCATGAGCAAAGACTGATTCTATTCTGTCTGCAGTGTTCTGTTTGCATTGTGAGAGGCAGATAATGTGGGAGGAAGTTTTTGTAGTGACTATCTGAGTTCAAATCCTGGCTCTGTCACTTATTTGCTGTGCGAATTGACAAATGTAAACTGATTAGAGCAGCGCCAGGAACAGATGCTAGTTATTATTATTAAATAACTAGTCATGAATGTCATCACGCACTTGTTTACCTTTGTGGCTTAAGGGCTAATCCTTAAGGGTTAAATCCTACAGAGATCTGTTTGCCCGGTTAAGCTCTGGCGGAGGACAAGGCCTGAGTCTTCGGCATGCCTCCCTTCACTCTGCCACCTGCCCTCCCCATAACCAGAACCGGACCTGTCCACAGTGGGGGACAGGTCTACTGGCCATAGTCAGTCACTGGCCCATCTGTGCTCAGTAGCAGATGAGGATGGAGGAGAGATTCAAGGATGGCCTAGAATTGAGAGGGATAGAAGAAGAGCCCTCAGTTTGGAGATTTTATTTTTCTGCGAGGGTGGTAGAGTTGCTACCTTACAGAATTGCAGTCTATCAGAGGCACTCAATTGTCCATACATCTGCTTGAAAAGCAGCTTGCTCTTGGAGAAAGAGAAGCAGGCTTGGCCTATCCACTCGTGACGCCGAAGAGGCTGGCCCTGCTCTTGGAAGCCCTGCCCAGTGGTCTGGCCGTGGAGGAGCTGCCAGCTACATGGAGAGAACTGGATGGTCTCCATGTAATGAGATTGACTCTAAAAGAACAAAGTTGCTCTCAACACCTGCTCACCTCGCTCGCACAGCTATGACGGCCAAGAGGGGAATGGGTAATTGCAGACCACAGGCAATGAAAGAAAAAGAAAGGGAAAAAATCAGCAGCCATTAGTTCAGCCTCTTCCCCACTGCCCTTTCGTGGGGTGATCAGTGCCGGCCCCCCACGCCCCTCTGCGCGAGAGCTAGAGCGAGAGCTAGAAACCGTGGAGTGGCTCAAAGGGCAGCCGGAGGGAAAGGACAGGGGGGGTCTGGAAAAGCAGCCCCAGAATAGTGTCCCTTCTTGTGTAAGCTAGCTCGAGATGGGTTTCTGTGCCTTGTAACCACTCTCATCTACAATACATTTTGTGAGAAAGCAACACGGACACCTTGGCACAGGCAGAACAGCCTGCTCACCGTTTCAGAGGAGCTGTAAGGTGGCTTCAAGGCCCCCAAGGCGCCCCAGAGGTCTAGCCCTGTTCCCTGACAGGGCCCTCCAGCTTCCCCTATCCTTCGGTTTATTTGGGCTCAGGGCCCAGCAGCAGCCAGCCCAGCCTCCTCGGAACTCATGAGATAGAACTCACAGAAGGCAGCACAGACGGGCACACCAGGAAAGGAGGTTCTCAAAATCAAATCTTCCTCTTCCCCTGACTGTTGCCGTCATGCCACTAGATGTTGCCATATGTTTGTAGAAGGCATGTCTCCTGGTACCTGCCCAGCTTACACCCACAGGGATGGACAAAGGATGGCCAAGCTTATCCTATGTGGCCCCTGCCCACGCTGATGACTCACTGGACAAGATGTGCACACCCAGCCCAGGCTGGACCAGCTGACTTAGGACTCGACATGAAAGTCTAGGCTCACAGCTTGAATGTGGGGTATGTAATTGCAAGGGCCAGGGGTGGCCTTGCTTGGCCCTGCAAACCAGAACAACAGAGGCCTCTTTGGAGATGGAGGGAGGGAGGGAGAGAGAGAGATGCCGGTAGACGAATAAGCAGGCAGAAGTCACGTGGAGTGAGCTGCCTGCCTTCCCAGCTCTTCAGACCCAGTTTCTGCATCCAGCCTCGCCTCCTGCCATGGTTTCTGAGAGGTATCCCAGTCTCCTTTCAGCTCAGTGACGTCCTTTCTGCTTACTTGATTGGGTTTCTATTAAGTGCATCCAGAAGAGCTTCCACTAAGACAGTGATTCACAGTTTACTAAACGCTTTCACATGTTATCTTGTTTGGATTTTGCTCACGCTACTCTAGGGAGAAGGCAAGGGAGGTATCATCATCTGCATTTTATGGCCAAAGAAGCCCAAGTGGTGACCCGTTGAGAGGTCTCGGCAGGGAGGCAGGTCTTTGACCCAGACCCAGCCATGACCTCCACCACACCACGCCCCCTTGACATTGGGGGTGTGCTTCCAGGAAAAAGGACTCTGGCGCCAAGGCACAACCAAAAGAAATGTGCTGCATTCCTAAGCACAATAGTGTATTTCAAGGGGAAAATAGGAGCTTCGGCTTGATCACTCATGCCACAGATTTTACGAGCCTGACTTTGTAAACAAAGTGCCTGGAAAAAGCGGAAACAGGTGTGGAATTTGTGGCGACTACTCCCCCTTAAAAAATATGTGAAGCCTGTAATAGCATGGTATTATTTTAGCATTTGTCACACTTTACTTCTTTCTCCCTCCCTTCAGGGCACCTGTGAACAATGGACACGCAGGTTGCATTTCTCCTCCCCACCCTGGCCCAGGCCTCACTGCGACAGTTTCTGCTCAAAGTAGATTAACTAGGAAATAAAACTCTACCCTGCCAGCATGGGTGTGTGCATGCCAACGCATGCATGCACACCCCCACATGCATTTGCTTGTGGATACTATTTTTTAACAATAGCTTTACTGAGAAATAAATTCAGATATCATATAATTCACACATTTAAAATGCACAATTCGTAATTTTTGGCATATGACATCATTTTTAAATTGTTATATAACATAAAATTTGCCACTTTAATCATTTTTAGTGGCATTCACAATGTTGTGCAATCATTACCACTATCTATTTCAAATGGATATCTTTTTTTTTTTTTT
>VBSM01000361.1:60389616-60476313 GCA_008086735.1 Cheirogaleus medius | reverse complement strand
CTCCCCGGTGGAATGTTAGGTTTTCTTCCTCCTTCTCTCCTTTGCTTGATTTCTGTTACTTCTTTCCTGTCCTAACTGGTGTGAGAGAAGAACCTTCTGGAAATTCAGTCCGACTGCGTGACCTCAGCATTTGAAGCTCTTCCCCGCAGCTGGTGGGGGAAGGCAGCTCCTGAACGCATAAGTACCAGATCCTTATTTCCAGGTCCTGGGAGGAGCAGGGCAGCAGCTCCTCCTAGCAATCCTCTCAGAGGGAAGACAGAGAGGAAGGGAAGGCACAAGTCTCACATGGTGCCTTTTTTGTGCCTTGGTGCTCTCTGCACAGGCCTGACTTACGAGCCTGTCTGGAAGGCTCCCAATAAGTCCTGTCTTCTCCACCATCAAAAGCCACCCTTTGGTGATGTCATTACTGTCATTCACCATGAATGTGGACAATCGACAGCCAAGTCTCCCTGCAAGGATCGTTTGTGCAATTAAATGCACTAGCTCGACAACTCCCCAAAGAGGGGGTAATAGCTCCTGGATGAAAACGGTTTTTCTCTAATCCTGAGTGACGGCATGCTGTTGCTAGGTGCCTATTTTTCTGTCTTTCAAATATAAAGTGACTAATGGGGCATATTTCATAACACATCTGCAAGTATGTAGTTATTCTTATCCTTTGATGCCCTTTAAAATATTGTTATCTGCCAACACTTGGACTATGTGCTGGTTCACAAATCAGACATAACAAAGGAAGGAGGGAGCAGTTCTTTGCTCCTGAAAAATCATATTTATAAGGTTAATGAGATTTATATATTACATTAGGGAACTGGGGTTAGAATGCCAAACTTTATAAATGTAATACTTAGCAATAATAAAGATTCCCTGGTGCTTATCCCTGTATGACATCAAAACTTTTTATCTATACCGAGGTATAATTATATTAAAAAATTCTCCCAAAATCAAAACACATAGAATGCAACTTCAGGAACAAGGTAGATATTCTAAGTTGAATGTTTTTGATTGACAGTGCCAAGAACAGGAGCAGTGTTTTTGAAATGTGACTTTCCATTTAAAAAAATTTAAGTTAAATCAAATATTTCAATAAGTTATCCATTTAATCCAGGAAAGTATGTACTTTTATTTTTTGGATGAAACAGAAAATACCAGGAAAATTCAATCTAATAAAAGAAAATTCACCAAAAAAGGAAAAAATTTACAAACACACACACAAATATACACATACACCCTTCACAGAATTATGAACAAGACTATAAACAAACAAGAAATTGTCCTGAATCCAGCCTGGTCAAATAATGGGATATGACCTAGCAAATATTCTGATTATAGGGAACCTTCTCCATCTTAGAGCATGCATCTCTTTAGTATTGAAATAGAAACATAATTAAGTTTGTACTTGCTAAAGAATCAAATATCAGCAAAATATACTCAGAACTAAAACAATTCTGATGATTAAGTTATCAGAGATGACTCAAAGGCACTGTGGGATCTTGAAGCATTTGCGAACATTATTACAAACATGAAGTTATAACTGTCTTTGTAGTCAGGCTCCAGTGGCAGAATAACTGAGTTCCAGTTCATGGGTTGTTGGATTCATCAAATTTAGATGCTCTTGCATCTAGCAGACAGCAGCTAGCAGACAGGGGATTCTCCCAGCGTACCTAGAAGAGGGCAGAGTCCATGTTGGTTCTGCTCCATACTGGGTGCCCCCGGCACGGCCCAGGGTACATGGTACACATTGGGTGGATGTTTGCTGAATGTTATGAATGATGAATGAATGAGTGAATTTTTCTGTTGTTTGAGAATTTCTGCTGATGACAAAAGCTGAGATGGGTAACAAGTAGCCCCATATTCTTTTTTGTTTTTTTGAGACAGGATCTTGCTCTGTCACCCAGGCTGGAGTGTAGTGGTGCCATCATAGCTTACTGCAGCCTTCAACTCCTGGGCTCACATGATCCTCTCACCTCAACCTCCCAAGTACCTGGGACCTATACAGGGGCCACACCATCTAAAATGCCCAGCTAATTTTTCTATTTTTTCTAGAGACAGAGTCTTGCTCTTGCTCAGGCTGGTCTCCAGCTCCTGGCCTCAAGCAATCCTTCCGCCTCAACTTTCCACAGTGCTAGGATTACAGATGTGAACCTCCATGCCTGGCCAAGTGGCCCCATATTCTAAAAAAAGATGTAGTTTACCATCCATGGAGGACTTGTTAAGAGTTGGCCAAAACAAAAGATAGATGCAGATATAAATACAGATAGAGATGTGGTTTTGGATTGACTATAAGGGATTTCTAGTAACAAATATTGCACATTTATTTTCCTTTTCCTGTTTTTGAAGGGGGGGCTGCTTTTTCCCTATGCTTGAGCCAAGTAAAGATGGCTTCAAGAGTGAGGGGAGTCAGCCAGGAGCAGTGTTTAAAATCTCCCTTCCTGGTCCATGTGTGCTGAGCTGCAGGGCCTTGAAGTCCTGCCCTGGCTGTCACCATCTTGGGGAGCAAAAACCTCTTGGGCAAAGCTTGCACTTCAGAGCTTGCTGGTACAATATGTGAAATGTATTTCCATGAGCCACGTGGACTCTGAGCATGGTAGTTGAGCTTGAGTTCTCCTGATAGGTCCCCAATCAAGGGCCCTCACTGCCAGGGCAGGTGAACTGACATTAGATGGGCCTGCAGGGTGTCCCACTGGCACCAGAGCTGGAGGGGCATCATGACAGCCTGCCAGAGAGTGCCTTGCAAGAAAAACAACCCGCACCTGGGTGTCTGTGTTTAGAGGATACCAGTGGCCAGGTAACAGCAGCTACAGCTGGGAAGAGAGACATTTTTGCTTCTTTCCCTTTCCCTCTTCTCTCCACTCTCTGCCCTATGCTGGGAGGTGGAAACAGCTAGTAAAGGCAAAAGACGAAGCAATAGTAGGAGACAGACTGGGAGATCTTCTTGAGCTTGGGTCATGTCTGAGCTGGGGGGAAGGGGAAATAGCTTGGAATTTGATGGGAAACTGTTTTAAATGTATATTGGACTGGGCTTTTTAAGTACTCTAAAATGAGGACTGTTCGTTAATACCTGAAAGAGACTGAATAGTTATGGGATCTGCCTGAGATGTTGACCAGTGAAAGAAGATGAACAGAGTGGGTTGGAAGGGCGGTGGTGGGAACGGAAAAAAAGAAGCTGCTATTTCCTGGTTATACCCTATCACGTCCAGCCCATCTGATATATTTGATTCCATTCGATAAGTGAATGGAAGAATGAATGAATGAGTTTTTGTGTAATTTGATTGGCTATGGCCACATGTCCAGTGCCCACTGCCCACCCTACATATGACAAGATGTCCTCTGCTCAACTGTAGGCAGAGGACAGGCGGAGGCCTCGCCACAAGCTCTGGAGGTGAGTCAGGCAAGTTGACCTGGGGCCACGCCTGACTTGTCCCAGGTATGCTGCAGGTTGATCATTCACCACCGCCTTATCAAACATTGTAACTGCTGAGTGTCACTTTGGCCCCAATAAGAAATGACTTTCAAGGGGCAAGTTAGCAACATCACAGGGATGGTACAGGGATAAGGACATCTCCACTTTGGACACTCCCTGGACAATGAGCCTGAGAATACTGTAAGAAGTGTAGAAACCTCTCCCCCCATGGCTGTGTGTATGTTACGGGGGCCCACCTTTCACCATTTCTCCCTAGATGTGCATGGCACACCTTCTTTTGTAGAGGCATCAGTGAAATTAAGTTGGCAAGAAGATCCCCCTCCAATCCTGCTGTTTAAGTGCAGGCCCATGGAGAGCTCCATGGCATTGTCCCCATTTTCTCTTGTAACCTAATTGTATTGCCCTGGAACTGCCTGATCATTTGTCTGTCTCGTCTACTAGGGCAGGAGTTTTATTTTACTCATGATTCTACCCAAAGTGCCAGACAAAAGCAGACCCTCAATATATGCTGGCTAAATAAATGAACTTGATTGGCTCTTTCAGGTCTCCCTGAGATAGGTGGAGCTAGGTGCCAGACCCGTGTTCCAGAGGGAGTAGCTGAGGCACAGACAGGTGGAGTGGTTTGGCCCAAGTCCCATGGTGAAGCAGGTGGACAGGTGAGACCAGAGCAGGCAGATTGGCCTCAAAAAGGAACTATGAAGCCCAATGTTTTAGAAGACACAAGCCCAGAGCTGATTGCCTGGAGGCCAGGACACCTTCTTAAGAGCACAAACTCTTAGCACAGAGTCCCAGACAGCCATAAAGCCACCACCTCTGGCATTTTACAGGTTAGCAAATCATTTTATAACCATCAACTTGCTTACTCTTCACAGCAACTCAGAGGAAAATCTAGCAGATATTATTATCCACATTATACAGGTCCAGAGAGGTTGAATGATGTTCCTGAGGATGCACAGCTATAAGAGGAGGAAGGCATCATGACCTCAGATCATGTGATTCCCAAATCAGGGAGCCTCCCACCAAACCTGGTCAAATCCAGCCAAATAAATGCATGTGGAACATCTTGAGGGTCCACCCAGATGCCCCTCAGGTATGGGTCAGTGCCTTTCGATTTCCTTGCATCTTTTAGACATCCTTGAACCCTGCCCCCCAGGGGCTCACCCTCGCTAGGCAGTACTCTTATTCCCAGGAAGAGTGATGGCACAGTCCCTCCCCCTGGGTCCCAGTTATATCCAGGCAGCCTGTCTGCAGAATCCAGTTCCAAGTTGGGCCTCCACAGCTTGCGCTGCGCCTGGGCAGGACAGATTGCTGGGAGACAGAGTAGCCCTGGAGTGAACACACTGGCCGTATGGGAGAGGCTACTGTGCCAACGCTGTCATTTTCCACTCTAAAATGTCAGGCAAGAAGTGAGACCCACAGCATTCTTCCCTTGGTGTCTCGAATACGCATGCTTTTGTTTCTACTGGCAACATCCAATATATTTAGTTCTCTTTGGAGGAGTGTCTCCGCATAAAGATAAAAGAGCTCCTGAAAGTTGGCATATTCAGGGGTCTAATTTACAAAGTTGGGACCAGAAGATGAAATGGCTTTCGAGGTTTTGTTCAGATTGTTAAAAGAGATGCCAAAAGACGTCTTTTTATGTTCAGCTGGCTTCATTTTTTAACGTCAATACCAGCTTAATGCTGAAGATAACAAATGACACACTGTAGTATCTTGCCCAGTTAATTTTTCAGAGGAAATTCAGGAGGAGGGCTTTAAAATCCTTTTTTTAAAAAAAAAAAAAAAAACAAAGCATATTTAGACAGACTAAATTTGGCAAAATAAATAAGCTCAGAGACTTCAATTTACCAAAACTCATTTTAAAAGCAAGAAGAGACATGAAAAGCAGAAAGTCTACTGAAATTCAAATAGTTTCCAAGGAAAAGTCCTGTAACCTTGAGGAATAATAAAGGCTCGTGGATATATTTGGAATTTCTGAATGGTAGAACTGTTTCCTGAGAGCATTTTTAACATCCTGAGTGAAAAATGAGAACAAGGTCTAAATTGTTTGGGAAAAGAGCAAAGAGTCCTTTGGTTTAAGGAAGAGAGAGGGCGACAGCAATGCTGTAAAGAACTGGAGTTCTCCATGGAGTGGGAACAATGATAGCTTTTGCTAGAAAACTTCTTACTCAATGCCACATGCAAAGAACGTATATATAATCCACTTTATTTCTTTTTATAGTCCCTTTAATGCCATCTTGAATCCTCTGAATTTTCCCTTTGCTTTCTAGCCCTGCACAAGGTGCTGGGGCTCTACTGGGTAAGGCCTGCCAGGGACATGAGCCCAAGTCCCTTCATGTGTCTTTGTGGGACTCCAGGCCATCTGCAGTTAACGGCCCCCAAATCCTTTGTGCCTGGTGGCAAACATGCAGTGGGAGACTGGGCCAAGAGGAGAGGTTGGGGCCATACCATGGGAGGGTGAACCATGGTAAGGACTTAGAGTTGATTCTGGAGTGAGAGGAGGGAGCAAACCTTGGGAAAAAAGGAATGATGAAGTTCTCAGAGGCCTTTGTGTAGACTCAGGAGACCCCGAAGCCTCTGAAAGTGTACACATTCCTGTGCTCATGCATGCTATGTGTGGGTGAGCATGAGGACATGTCCACAGCTCTAGTTTCTGCTTGGCACTGCTCCGTAGCCAAGTTCCTGGGGCCAGGCTGGAGAAGGTGCTCACTCCCACCTTTCTCCCCAGCTCCACATTGACATCCCAGAGGGCACAAAAGACACCTGCAAGCTGCCTCCCATGGACACAAATCAGCCTTTAAAACCTGGAGTGGGGGTGGTTCTAGGCACGAGCAGTGGCTCACACCTGTAATCCCAGCGCTTTGGGAGGCTAAGGTGGGAAGACCAATTGAGGCCAGGAGTTTGAGACCAGCCCGAGCAATATAGTGAGACCCTGTCTCTACAAAAAATATTTAAAATTAGCAGGGCGTAGTCGTGTGGCACCTGTAGCCCCAGCTACTCAGGAGGCTCAGGTGGGGGGATCACTTGAGTCCAGGACTTGAAGGCTGTAGTGAGCTATGATGGCTCCATTACACTCCAGCCTGAGTGACAGAGCAAGACTCTGTCTCTAAAAAAAAAAAAAAAAAACCCTGGGGAGTTTCAGATGCAGGTGGCCCCGTTAGGGCTCCTCTGAGATCTCCTCATGTTATTAGGTTTCCAAACTACCCAGGGTGTTTATTTACACCACATTTTAATGTCTAATGAATGAAGGGAGACTTGCTGAATAACTTCTGCAACAAGGTTCAGATTTTGAACTTTTCCCCTTTGGCAACCCCATCTCAATTGTTTAAAACAAAGCAGCAAACTGTGCCAATGATTTCCGGCTCGTCTCATGACTCCAAAGCAAACTTTAGCCTTTCGCCCTGTCTTTTCTCTCCTCCACCACCACCAGCAGCAAACAACAGAACTCGATTGGGCCCTTTCAATTTTTATTTAGCCTCCTCCACTTCACCCCACCCTTCTCACGCTTTTCTGTGGTGACCGGGCTGCAGACCTTGCCCCCAAGCCCTTTGTTCTCTAGACCCACAGTAGCAATTGAGGTTGTCTGAACAAAGCCTGAGCTCCACCTGAGATTCATTTTAGCTGTTTTACTACAACCACTCTGGCAAATGGCATCAGTTTGCTAATTATAAGCCCTTGGCCTCTGGAGCTGTGGGCTGCTATCATCCCCTTGGGGCCACAGAATCTGGATGAAGGCAAGGGGACCATTTGCTGGACTCTGTTCAAAGCCCCTTTGAAGACTGGAGAGAAAGGGGCCACCCCAAAGTGCAGATTCTGGAGTGGTTTGGCTAATTTCCAAAATATGGATGCTGGAAACCCAAAACACCACGCAGAAATGAGTATTTCTTGGATTTAAAACATTTAAATTAACCAATGAGCATTTATCACTATGTGCCAAGCACTGGGTTGGGTTGAGAGACTCAATAATGTGTGTATGTGTGCACCTTTGTCTGCCCTCT
The DNA here is from genome assembly GCA_008086735.1 of Cheirogaleus medius. NCBI lineage: Eukaryota > Metazoa > Chordata > Mammalia > Primates > Cheirogaleidae > Cheirogaleus > Cheirogaleus medius. The sequence goes on along the minus strand of VBSM01000361.1, from coordinate 60,468,897 downwards.
TGGCAGGCACCACAGTAGATCCTGTCCTCTCCCTCACCTGAAGGTGGGACCTTGCAAGGTACAGGTATCTGAGTCCCCTCTACCCCCGCCCTCAGTGCCAGGATATGGGTCTTACACAAAGGAGACGTCAGTAACCCTATGCTAAAGTGAATTTGCTCATTCAGATGCTTGCTGAACTCTTAATCATATGCCAGAGACTTAGATAAATAAACTCCAGCCCCTGGACTCCAGATGGCTGTATAATCATGGGGGACATGAAGAGAAGAGCTAACATTTAGGTAATATGACCTAAGACCTAAGCAAAGGAAGAAGTAAACAAATGAACAGGCATGCAATGAGTCTGGCAAAACTTTGCTTTGATTGGCAGGGCAAAACTGCTCACATTACCTGAGGCCAAGGGCAAGGACTTCTTCTACTCACTTCTTCCCCTTCTGGCAAAGGCAAGGGGAAAAGAGAACCAGCATCCTAGCCTCCAGCAGAAGCAGAATGTACTTGGACACTAGCCCTTTCCTCTTTCCCGCCCCACCTCCATGGCTCTGGCAACAGGGACACTCACGCCATGGTTTTGCTCAGAAACATGGAAAGGTCGGGACACTCCAGTGTCCTGGGGACAGGTACACTAAGAAGAACAAGACAGGAGGTTGATTTTCAGGAAAGTTCAGGGGTAGAACTGGACGTTTTCAGAACTTGCCCAAAGTTAAATACACACACACACACACACACACACACACTCTCTCTCTCTCTCTCTCTCTCTCTAGCCATCTATCCATCCATCCATCCATTGCCCTCTCCACTTTGATTTTAGAAGTGAAAATTTTAACAAACAGAGGGTCAGAGTATTATGGAGTGGGAGGAATGGGGGGAGTGCTTCCTGTTTGAATACAAACTATCGACCCCCTTCACCCATCCTACAAAAACCCCTGGATTGCATGAGAAAATAATACAAAACACACATTACACGCTATAGTCCCATCTGAGTTTTTGAGTAAGTACAGTCAGCCCTGCCCTCCTCACCCCCACTCCACTCCCCGCACCCAACACGTTCTAATTTTAGAGCTAAGAGCAGGGAACTTGACACTGGGTGTGTTTCCATTTACCATGAAAGGCATGTTTCTCTACAAACAACTGGAGGGCAGGCTTGGAAAACAGGTTTAAAGACCAGACTTGGAGAGCTTTGGCACGCCAATTCTCTGAAACGTCCGCCATCCCACCCAGAGGCAGGAAGTATTGAGAATGAATGTGTGTTCTGGCTTCTTTCAAAGAAAATGATTTAATTTTAAGAGTTTCAATTCATAAAATAGCCCAGCTAATTTTCCAAGGAAAATGGGCATATTTTGTTTTTCTTCATTCTTCAAAGAATATTTGGGCCATGAAAAGAATTTATACTGAATTTCCTTAAAAGACTTAATTGGGCAATATGACTTATGAGAGAATATAGAATGGCGAAAAAAAGTAGGTTTAATAGGAATATAAACTTTTTATGGCTTAGGAATTAGAGATCAGTTTAGCTTCCATGATATTCACTAATAAAACACACACATGCCAGTTTCTTTCAGTTTGGGAAGAAAACCCTTCAGCAGGCTGTTTTGTAGATTTGTAAATTTAGGGGTTATTTCTATAGAAAAAAAGCAAAGTCTTCAATTGTGAAGCTGACATTTTCCAATCTACACAGAGGTCCTCTTTTCCCAAACTACAGGTCAGATCCTTTTATTGCCACATATATAATCAAATTATCAATATTTCCCTTTAATCATCATCTTATAAGAGAAAAAGCCAGAAAACATTCTCAATGTAGTTTTAAAAAAATAATCACACAAGACTCCCACCTGTTCAGTCTCCCTGTGACCTCTTTCTCACCTGCCTACTCCTCTATCACCTGTCCTCCAGGGGTCTTCACTCCTGGTCCATAGACCAGGGTGAGCCCCCAATTTCACCTGCCTTTCTTTCCACTCTCACTCTGCTACCCCTGACAGAGAGCACTCTTCTTTCCTCATGCCTAGCTCCTCATTCCTCAAAACAAGCTACTAAGCAACCAGTCCTCCTTTCATTCAAAGGACTTACTGCTAATCCTTCTGTGGGATTCGATGGAGGGTGCTGAAAGTAACAGGTATGAGGAAGCTTTGAAGTTCAAAGCATCTCCCCAAAGTCTCCAAGGCATGCTTCTGATCGGAGCTTTTCCCCTTCTTATGTGACCTCAAGTAGCTTCGTTCAGGTGGTGTTGGATGTTGGGCAAACCTATAGAGACGGCAGGCCTTGTTGAATTTGATCTGGGTCCCCTGCTGGAAGAATGGATCTCAGAATTCTTGGCTATCGTCTAAGGTGCACCTACCCAGGACCCAGACCCCACTACTCCCCATCCTGTGCCTGCAGCAGACCTGGCTAAACAATCACAAATGTTTTTCCTAGTGAGTCTGGAAGGGGCCCCAGATTCCTTCTCAACAAGGTGCTATAAGCATCTCTAGCAGCTCCTTAGGTTTGGCATATGAGATGGGCTTATTTGTCATTCCTGCTCCACCCTGGCACACATCCTGGTGCTCTGAGTGAGAGATATGCCTGTTTCCCAGCAAGGCTGGCTTCTGTGCCTCTTTGTCTTAGAAAAGGTCATCCTACAGGTAGGCATTTGCCCTACTCGCCCCACCTCCCCACCAGGGTGCGTCAGCACTGAGGTTTTTAGCAAATCTTTACCCAATTAGTACGTACAGATTATTCAGGGGCTAACTACTTACCTATAAGAAATTTAAAACATTTGGTCGCAACATGGAAAAGTGAGTTCACCTGACGCAGATGGAACAGTTTATTTGAGTTAATGGAGAAGGTGGGTGTGCCCACTTTCTACTGGATCCTCTTCAGGATATGGGTGAACTTGACCAGCCCGGCTCCGAAGTGGTGGAGGAAGTGACTGAGGGGGTGAGCTTCCTTCACGCCCATGCTCCCCACTGCGGCTGGTTTATGGGGTACTTGGAAGAAGTTAAAGCAGAGTGTGCACTCCCAGGTTATTTTAATGCAGGCAAAGGGCTGGGCTGGAGAAACTTGGAGAGATTTACTAAGCCATGTCCTCAGATCCAGGTCTTGTGAGAATTAAGGTGCTCTGAAGTGGCCCGTGCGGTTGTACCCTCTTGCTAAGACACGAGTCATCTGAATGCATCCAATGGAGGCTGCTGGGGAAAGGAGGGCATGTCTAATGTGAACACGGAAGTGCAGTGTCCAGATTCACATGGCCACAGGGTTAGAAAAGGAAACAGAGACTGCCTTTCTTTCCCATTCCTGAACTGCCCTGGGTGCCACAAAGTCACAGATTTGAAACACTGCAGAGAAATGAGAAATGGAGAAAACGAAGTCACCATTTCAGAAGAGAGCCACAGATGAAGCACTATGAATCACGCATAAGTTTCTCTAACTGCCTCTGGAGTTTCAGTGCGGGTCGTGGCTGAATTATCAAGCATCTGTCATCCCGTGAGGGTGACTCAGTTCCATTGACCACCTAGACGACACAGTATTTCCGGAACCTTCGTGATGCATTTCACAATCAGTACCAAATTGACTCCCATGAGCCAAACTCTATGCCTTGCTTATATCACAAATTGGCTGGAATGAAGTTAAAAGTCATGTCTGGTAACAGAAACCTACATACAAAATTGAGACATGATTTTGATTTAATACGTCTCAGAGAAGACATCCCATAGTTCTTGAGGATTGTTCAGACTCCTAACTACCAAGCATCTCCTGACTTGACCACAACTGACGAAAGACTGATTCTAGGTCTCTAAACTGTATGTTTTGATCTGAAGAAAGTGTTTTGGAGTGCTTTTGTGCTACCGATACATATCTGCATGTTTGAATAGCCTTTTACCACTAAAAACGTTGTGCTACACACACAGATAATGGATTTCTGATGGGGTGGTTCACAAAGGAAGAAAAAATTAAACGCTCCTCTCCTGGGGTAATGCCTGGGTCTAACCTCTCTGGATTCTACATATTCATTCCTGAGGTTAATGTTTCTCCTTCTAACTCACTTCCCTTTTAATTTCTAGCCAAACAATTTTTATTTCAGTTCAATATGTTCTAGGGCTTAGGTCCCTGATTCCAGTGGGAAAGGTCCCTCTAGGTCCCCGCCATTTGCCAAGCTGGAATGAGCGACGCCTCCTGGGACTAAAGGGGGGCAGCCTTCCCTGCTTCAGATCCCAGCCCCTCCTCCCCGCGTGCTCGGTTTCTGCCCCACGCCATGTCTCTCAGTCCCCCAGCTGCCACCCCCCGCAAGTGATCTTTTGGAATTACCATTTTAATGGATAAAAATAGAAGGAAAAAATGAACCTCTCTACTAAGAGTCTTCAGAGCACATCCTTAATAGGAACACCTCAGCCCTCCTTCCGAATCCTCTGAGGGATTTGGAACCATCTGAGTGGTTCATGCCCTTTACCCTCTGCCCTCCATTCCTAGACACCGTGTGAGTCCTGACTAGCATCTTCCATCTTCCCAGGCTGGGATCTCTGGCCTTTCTTTGGGCTCACTCTCTCTGCCGAATGGGCCTCAAGCCTCCAGAAAATTGGGCACCTTTTCCATCCTTGTATGTAAGAGGAAGAATAGGGAAAAGAGAGAACTTATTGAAAAAGAATCCCAGAGAGCACATTCCTGGATCTGCCATTAACTCTGTGTGGCCGCGAGAGGATCACATCCACTGTCTCTGGTTTCACTTCCTCATCACTCACAGGAGGGGTGGACCAGGAGACTTCCAAGGCCCACCCAGGTCTAGCAAGATAGACTCTACCCACTCAGAGAGCCGGGGAAGGTGGCTGCTGTGGATCTGACCCCTCCCCATGGTGGTGGGGACCGAGTGGCTGGTACTGCCCCATGAATAGGCTGGGAGCAGAACTGCAGAGATTGGCCAGGCAGCCAGCCAGCACTTTGAAAAAGGACAGATGAAACCATGCCAAACATTTGTCTGGCACTTCACAGTTCAGACACGCTTCCACCTACATTATCTCCTTTACAGAGGGGAATGCACTCTGAGCACAATCCCCATTTTACAGACAATAAAACTAAGGCTAAGTGCGCTGGAAACAGTAGAGCAGAGCAGTTTACTAGGAAACAGTAGAGCAGAGCCTACTGCCTGCCTTTAAATCTAATGCGCTTTCCACTGCACCGGGATGACTAAGTTCTTCCTTGAATACTGGGCTGTAAAACCCCTGACACTGGCCACATGGGGGCAAGGGTGTGACCAGGGCCCAGTGACCCTTAGACCCTTAAGCCCTGCCACACTACCTTTCAGGCCACAGAGTGCTTTGTGGGGACATTTCTTTTTTTCGGATACCTTTTTATTTTAATTTACTGTTACTTGTGTTCTTTAGTTTCATTTATCAAAGCTTTTCATCATGTTCTCATAACTCAATTTCACCTTTGTAAGAAAAGTCGTGGCAGTTGGGGGTTGGAGAAGGGGGGTTATCGCACGCGGTGGGATTTGCCTTCTCCATCCCTCAGCATCCCAGGGTGACGTATATGTTGTATGTGTTTTTTATAATTTTTATTTTTATTTTTTGGTGACAGAGTCTCACTCTGTCACTCAGGCTAGAGTGCTGTGGCTTCAGCCCAGTTCACAGCAACCTCAAACTCCTGGGCTCAAGCAATCCTCCTGCCTCCCAAGTAGCTGGGACTATAGGCACATACCACCACACCTGGTTTTTTTCCTATTTTTAGTTGCCCAGCTAATTTTTTTCTATTCCTTTTTAGTAGAGATGGGGTCTCGCTCTTGCTCAGGCTGGTCTCGAACTCCTGAGGTCAAGCGATCCTCCTGCCTCAGCCTCCCAGAGTGCTAGGATTACAGGCATGAGAAACACAGAGCAGCATTTCTTAAACTAAAGAAATATGGCTCACTAAAAAAAAACAACAAAAAAACCCTGAAGCCTCTTAGTATGGATTTAAATTATTTTCACTATGTTTCTTTAATATGTCCAAACTAAATATAAACTAGATGTGAAATTTAATACAAACTTCTTAAGCTTATGGCTCTTAGGTAAGAGTCTTGTTTTCCTGAAACTAGATTGCCAGCACTGGATTGAACGGCAGATGTAGTGTGGGCCTGTGTCTGCTGCTGCACTGGACCGCAGTGATGCTATTAGCAGAGGACACCTGGGCACCCAGGTGCATCGTGGGCACTAATAACTTCAGGTCTCTTTTGCCATGTCAGGGTTGTCAGACTTATACTGAACCCAAGCTCTGCCAGGAGCAATCCTTTAGAGACAGATCTAGCTGTGGCCACCTGAGACCTCTGCTTTATCCCCTTGAAGATAAGATTTGGTTGGGTCCTGTTAGCCAATTCTCGGTGCAAGCTATTACATGAAAACAAGGTAAAACATGGCTGTGTGTGTGTGATGTGTCTGCATACACATGAACTGGACTTTGATTCTGGCAGTCCACCCTACCAGGTGGCAGGCTCCCATCTCACCGGGGTAATGTCTTTGCATCTACAAACGTGGCTGTGTGCCCTGAACAGCAGGCAGCACTCAAGCCTTAGTGGCCACCCAGGTGATCCAGAAGAAGCTCATATAATTTTTTTTGAGTCATCATTGCAGCAATCTCAGCACTGCACAGACCTGTTGAGAAGTAATGGGAGAGGATACAAGACATACAGTCACATGCCGGGGCGTTAAAGGCCAACACTCGCTTTTTGATAACTCTATCATCCAACCACAAGTCCCCTAACTTCCCTGCACATCAATTTATATATCTAAAAAATGGAAACAATAATCCCTGCTATTCTAATCTTATAGGATTGCTGCAATGCAGTGGTTCCCAAAGTGTGGTTCCCAGGCCAGCATCACCTGGAATGTGTTTCAAATGCAAATTTTCAGGCCCTACCCCAAACCTACAGAGTCAGAAAGTCTAGGAGAGGCTGAGCAATCTGTGTTTTGGTGTGCCCCCACGTGATTCCGATGCACTCTAACATTTGAGAAACCCTGCTATAAAACAATGAGACAATGAATGCAAACAGGTCTCCAAACTGCAATGCCCACATCATCACTGCAAGCCGCTGCTCTACATAAATGTTGGTTACTATCGTGTTACCCAGGCTCTTATTAAAACACAAAGGTGTGGGTCATTCTCAACAAGCATAGCAGGTAGTTAGCTAAAAATAAACTCTTTCCAGAATAGCAGATTAGGAAGGTTAAGAGGACCAGGTATGGTGGACAAGGGACCAGGAAGGGGAAATGGGACAGGAATGTGGAGTCACGCAGGCGTGGGTTCAAGTCCCAGCTCTGTACTTACTAGCTGCATGACCTTAGGCAAGTTACTTAAAGGACATCATGACCCTATGATGATGACCATAGGGTTATTGGGAAAATTAAATGACACAACACACCCAAAGCACATAGTGCAAGGCATGGTTCATGCAGATAGTCAGTGATACCTTTCATGAGTCACGGGGAGTCCAGGCTACTCGAGATTACCCCCCAGGACTGTCCTCACTCCTACATGGCTTCACTGCCCCTCCAACCGTCCTATCTGTAGTTGTCCTTATTATCATTAGCACTACCACCATCGTTGTCTCTTCTGCCAGAACTTCCTGACCTTAGGCTTAAAACTGCCACCCTACAATTAACTACCAAGGATCAACCACCAAGGAAGGAAAGGGGATGTCAGCATGGCACAGCTGCCTCGAGGTGTGGGCTGGGTCATGCTCTGGTCCCCAGAGGTGGCACTACAGTGTGCCACATCTGACACCTGAAGGATGGCAGGCAACCAGAGGAACAGGTCCTTCCTCTACATCCAGCCTTGGACTGACAGCCCCAGAGAGGGTGGCCAGAGGGAGGAGCCCAAGCAGAAAAGCACCTGGAAGACAGAGGGAGGAGGCCCGTGGGCAGGTCCCTGCCCCCACAGAAGCACAGCAGGGCATCTCCTGCAGGGGGCAAGGAGGGCAGCCCCCTCTAGTGACAGGTGACATGGGCAGAATGGAAACCTGGGCCCCAGTGAGAAGCATTTTGTTAGAATCACACGCTCTAGAAGAGGGGTGAGGCCAGAAGTCCTCCTGAGAGGAGAAGCAGGTTCCATGGTGAGGACCCGAGGGGGCTGGCAGGGGCTGGCAGGGAGACCTCTGCGGGGGGCCTGCCGGTGTGGCAGGTGGTCAGAAGTGGGCAGGGAAGGCAGGAGCCAGCCCTTGGCCTTTGTCCTTTGCTAACCACTGGTGGGTCCAGTCCTTGGCCGGCCCAGGTTTTATCTCTCAGGTGGCTCTGGGCACCTGCCTGCCCAAGGTTGAGGCTTCTGCGATGGGTCATATGGGCTTGGCTTTTCTTCCCTCAGATGACTCAGGGCCTGCTGGCCCGAGAGTCATCCTCAGCTCCCCTCCCACTAAGGAGAGGAGGTCAGATTCCTTTGGCTTTAGTAAGGACACTCCTTGAGGGCTGCCTTTTGTTATCCATCCATGTGGGAATTCTCCTTTAATGAGCAGACAGCCACCCCTTCCCTAGCATGTGAGCGGGGCTGTTTCACAATGGCCAGCCCACAGGTGAGGGACCAAGGGCAGGCCTGGCCAGAGCAGTTTAGGAGGGCCTGCTTGGTCAGCCCTCCCCAGCCCTCCCGCCCAGCCCAGGTTGCAACTCCCCCAGACACCTCCTGCCCAAACAGCTGCAGGGTGGTGCCGCTGCCCACAGGGGAGGCAGAGGGGTAAGGAGGAGCTGGGGGCATAGTGCCTGGTAGTACCAGACTGCTCCATCCACTTACCCGCGGGCAGTGCCCCACAGGTCATATAGTCACACACTGTCTCTCTTTAATTCCAATCCTATCAGCGGCAGGAAAGTAGCATTAACCTCATCTGCAGCTCAAGATGGTTAAGGGACAAGTCTGGGGTCACATGCTGATAAGGAATAGGATTTGGACTGGATCCCATGAGGCCTAACTCTAAAACCCATCTATTTTCCACTATACTGTTGGTATTTAAAGTTAAAAAAATGTTTTTGAACAGTTTAAAAGAATATGAAATCCTATGTGCTTCTCTGTACTCTTTGAAACTTCCTGTGAATCTATAATTATTTCAAAATTAAAAGTTTAAAAAATCCTATATGGAGCCCCAATGTATAAAATCTATCCACGAGATGCTGTTAGAAGTCAGGGGTGTGGTTCCCCCTCCAGGGGCAGTGTGGAGAGGGAGCATGGGGGAGCGTGGGGAGCTGGAAATGTTCTGTTTCTGGATCTGGTTGGTTACACAGATGTGTTGGATTTGCAAAAACTTATTGAGTTGTGCATTTACGATCGGTGCACTTTTTTGTATAATGTTCAACTTTAAAAGTTAAAACATATCAAAGTGAAAGTGCTGTAGTTGAACAGGAAGAGGGGTTAGAATTTGCTCAGCTTCTCCCACCTCTCCCCTTAACCCTCTGAGGACTCCAGGGTTCTGAGGTGTACAATTTGGAATCTGGATTCCGACTTCTCTTATATGACACAGTGACTGGGTCAGGGACCTCAGCTCTCCAGGCCCTGAACTAATTGGTATTGCCATTTCCCATTATTTAGTTACAAATCATAGCTCTCAGTTAAAAACCACCATTCAAGTCCCATTTATCTATTTTGTTGTTGTTGTGATTGCCCTTGGGGTCTTCTTCATAAATTCTTTGTTTAGGCAGATATCTAGAAGAGTTTTTCCAACAGTTTCTTCTAGAATTCTTATGGTTTCATGTCTTAAAGTCTGTTATCCATCTTGAATTAATTTTTGTGAGTGGTGAGAGATATAGATCTGGCTCCAATCTTCTACATGTGGCTATCCAATTTTCCCATCACATTTTATTGAATAGGGATTCTTTCCCCCAGTGTATATTGCTGTCTACTTTGTCAGAGATAAATCAGATGGCAATATGTGGATGGTTTTATATCTGGGTTCTCTGTTCTGTTCCATTGGTCTATGTCTCTTTGTTTGTGCCAATACCATGCTATTTTGGTTAATATAGCCTTGTAGGGAAGCTTAAAGCCTGGTAAAGTGATGCCTCCAGATTTGTTTCTTTTGCTTAAGGTTGCTTTGGCTATTTAGGCTCCTTTCTGGTTCCAAATGAAGCATAAATTGTTTTTTCTACATCTGTGAGAAATGACATTGGTATTGCTTAAATTAAAAAGCTTCTACACAGCCAAGGAAACATTCAACAGAGCAAATAGACAGCCTACAGAATGGGAGAAAATATTTGCATGCTATATATCTGATAAAGGGCTAATAACCAGAATTGACAAAGAACTCAAGCAAATCATCAAGAAAAAAATCAAACAACCCCATTAAAAAGTGGGCGAAAGACATGAACAGAAGCTTTTCAAAAGAAGATAGACTAATGGCCAATAAACATGAAAAAATGTACAACGTCATTAATCATCAGAGAATTGCAAATCAAAACCACAATGAGATATCACCTAACCCCAGTGAGAATGGCTTTTATCAAAAAGACACAAAACTGTAGATGCTAGCTTAGATGTGGAAAGAAAGGAATACTTATACACTGTCTTTGGGACTGCAAACTAATGCAACCTCTATAGAAAATAATATGGAGATTCCTCAAAGAAATAAAAGTAGACCTATCACTTGATCCAGCAATCCCACTACTGGGTATTTACTGAAAGAAAAAAAAGTAATTTTATCAAAAAGACACTTGTACTACAATGTTTACTGCAGCACAATTCACAATCACAAAGATGTAGAACCAGCCCAAGTGCCCAACAATTCATGAGTAAATTAATAAAATGTGGTATATGTATACCATGGAGTACTACTCAACCATAAAAAATGAATTAATACCTTTTGCAACAATCTAGATAGAACTGGAGACCATCTTCCTAAGTGAAGTATAGCAAGAATGGAAAAACAAACACCGAATCTACTCACTATTAAATTGGAACTAACCAATCAGCACTTCTGTGCACAGATGGAAGTAAAACTCAACAGAAATCAAGCAGGTGAGAGTAGGGAGGAGGGGATGGGTGAAATTATACCTAACAGGTACAATGTCCACTATCTGAGTGATGGGCACACTTATAACTTTAACTCAAGCAGTACAAAAACAATCCATATAACCAAAACATTTGTACCCCTGTAATATTCTGAAATAAAAACAACAACAACAACAACAAAAATAAAACAGAAATATTTAGGGGAAAAACCCCACCATTCAAATGTCTGTGAAGAAGAACATTGATCCTGGGTGTGGAGGACACCACGACAGGACGCTACATGAAAATGAGACAGCAAGCTCTTGGCCTCCCACTTGGGTAGGGCAGCCTCATCCTGAAAGAATAAACTTACAGAGAAGGATTCCCAAAGACAACTGAGGAAGAGAAGGCTGTTCTGACTTGAAAGGAATTGATTGGTTCTGACTTATAATCACAGAGAGCTAGAAAAAAATGACCATTCCATATGTTCTGCAAATAAAAGGCAACTGGCAACGTAACATAAACAAACCAACCAACCTCACTCACATTCTAAGTTGGCAGGTAATATTTCCACCTCGTTTGGCTTCTGCAAAGATTTCTGGGTTGAATGTGCACTCTGGAGCAGCAGGCTGTAGCCTGGTTGTTTGTCCCTTCCTGCGTGGAAGACGTGGCTAATAATTTTTCCTTTCATACGCTGAGTTAGTTTCCGCTGTTACCTGCCCACCACTGTACCTGGAGTCAGCAGTAGCTGCCAACACATAGCTACGGGCAGAAGTTAGCCCAGTGTGAGGTTAATTGGACCAAATTAAAGCCATTACGTTTTTACAGACTCCCTCTGAGTTCTCTCACAGGAATGCGTAAGTGGGCTCCCCCGGGACTGAGGAAAGTTTGGAAGTCAAGTTGCTTTTGCGATTTGTCAAACGGCTACTCTGCAGGCTGCTGGGGGATGCAGTTGTTAGACAAAGGAGACTCTTTTGTATGGTCCTGTTTCTAGAAGAGGCTCTTCTCTGAGGAGGTGAGGAAATGATATCAACAGAGCGAATCAGACTAATGGCCCCACCAAGGCGGGGAGAGGGGGATGAGGAGTGAGCCACACAGGTGTCAGCGTCTCCCTTCCGGGGACAGCTGTTCTGTGAGGTTCTTTCCAATTGAATGCCGCTCCACTTCATCTCAAGGAAGGCACAGTTTTATTCCCCTGAATTTTCAGGCTAAGTGGACAACTCTTTTTTGATACAGCATTTGTCACTGGAGAGCCATGTTTTCTGTGATGCCCTCCCAGGCCCCTTTCTACCTTGGGACCCTCCCCTGCTGAAGAAAGGCAGAGGAGGGAGCGAGGTTCCAACTGATCCAAGTACAGTAGCCGACCGCAGCACACAACTCTTAGTACAAAAGGCAACCCCATCTCAGATGACGTTCACGAAGGGGTGCACCTAGTCGAGGAAGGTGATAGCCTCTGTGCTTCCAGGACACTGGGTGTGTTGAGCACAGTCTTGGGTGGCTTATTTTATTTTATTTAGAGACAGGGTCTCGCTCCAACACTTAGGCTGGAGCGCAGTGGCGGGATCATAGCTCACTGCAGCCTTGAATTCTGGGGTTCAAGCGATCCTCCTGGGTGGCTTATTTTAACAGTGACACTGACATATCAGGATCCTTCCAGAAAAGAGTCCAGCATGGTCTCTGGGAGCTGTGTCAGTTGAAAAGAATGGGGACGTGCAGCTCAGAGAAGAGAGCACTTATCTGGGGGTGGGACAACAGTTCCCATGAGGGATTGTTCAATACCCAATTCCTACATAGTGTTTTCCCAGGTCCCAGTCGCTGATCTAAACACAACACATGCCATGGACTCATTTAATGGTTACAACAACCTTATGGGGTATTGTTCTCATCAGCTTCATTTTAAAGATGTAGAATCAAGCACAGAGAAGTTAAGTGACTTGCCCAGAGTCACACAGTGATGAATGACAGAGCTGGAATTTGAACCCAGCTTTCTTACTAGGCCAGAGTTTCTCATCTTCAGCACTACTGACCTTTTGGGCTGGGCCATTCTTTGTTGTGGGGGCTGGCCTGTGCATTGTAGGCTGTTTAGTGGCGTCCCTGGCCTCCAGCCACCAGATGCCAGTAGCACTCCCTAGTCATGACAATCAGATGTCTCCAGATATTGCCATATGTTCCCCTGGAGGGCAAAACCACCCTTGGTTGAGAATGACCAAGCGAGAGCCTCCCCAGACCGGGGAGCAGAAGTCCTGCTGCTGCCCTCCTACTTGGGGGCCACTGAACCCCCACACCCTCCGGGCCTTACGATGCTCCCCTAGCTGAACAGTGTGACTGCATTGGACCTGCATCTGCCTAGAGACATTCTGGCTCTAGAGGCTGTATGATTTTTAACATTCCCAACATTTCTTAATTTTATTGTCACCTGCCTCTGTGTCCCAAACCTTGGGGGCCAAAATGGTATTCTGATTCATTGGGGCAAAAGCTGAGGAAAGGCCTAAAGTTTTCTTAGCACTTTACATATATAGCCACAATAATCCTATGGAGGTACATACTTTTATTGCCATTATAAAGATGAGAAAACTGAGGCTCAGAAAGTTTAGTAACTCACCCAAGGTCATAGCTGATATAATGGAGCCAAGATTTGCAGCCAGATCCATTGACACCAAAATCTACATGCTTTTATGAGAGGTGAGGACACACAATGCTCACAGTGACACGCGGGGACAGACATAGCCTGAGCTGGAGGATAGGGGCCGCTGATTGTCATAGCCCCCATAACAGGGCTGGGGCCAGGGCTGGGGGCTGTGTGTACTTGCCGCTGCCTCGCCCAGCTCAGGCTCTGTGCTTCCTCTCCTGAGCCCCCAGCCCCTCTGCCTCCGCACCAACCTAGGAAGACCACGCGTCCGACCATATCATTCCCCCGCCCTAAGTCCCCCACTGCTGCCCTCTCTCAGCGTAAATGGCCAAATTATCCAAGGCCCGACTCGTCTAGCCTGCCTGGCTCCCTGGCCTTGAGTCCGCCGGCCCACACTCTCTCCTCCTTGCCGTTCCTTTCTCTAAGCCAAACTCTTTATGCCAAATCAAGATTTTGAATGGGATATTTGTGAGTATGTAAGTCTCTCAGCCTTTCTCTATCATCTGAGCTCCAGGCAGCCAAGTCATCTCCTCCCGTCATCTATATCCAGTGGGGGCCAACACGGCGCCTGCCACGTGGTAGGGTTCAGTCGATATTTGCTGAATGTATATTTAACAAGCGTGTAATTTATGTTCTCATCTAAGTCACTGATGAAAATGCCAAGCAGAAGTGGGCCAAGGCAGGGAGAGTGGCTGCCAGCAGACAGCGCCTTCCGGGTGACAGCAGGCCCTTCATCCACACCACCTGGGTCACTCAACCCCCTCGCCCCCGCACCAGCCACCTGCATCTCCACGCAGCCTGTGCATCTCCACACCTCGGAGTCCTGCTCAGCAGGGTGAGTGAGAGCGTGTCATCACGTGCTAACGTCCCTTCACCCACGTCTACAGATTCCTTTGCTCTCTCAAGACAGGAACCCTTTAGGAAAAGAAAAGGAATCTGGTCTTGATAGCCCCTCCTGGCTTTTAGTGTCCCTCTTCCTGAAGTTCTCAAAAACCCCTTGTGATCTTATTGCCTGACGATTTGACCCTTAGGAAACTGAGAATAGGCTCCGAACAATGGGCCCAGGACAGGAGTAATTTTTTTCAACTTTATAAAGGTATAACTGATGTTCAATAAACTGCAAAAATTAAAAGCATGCAATTTGATGAGTTTTAGCAAATGTTTACACTCATGAGCTATCCCCGTAGTCAAGATAGTGAACATTTCCAGAACCCCCAGAAGTTTCCTTGTGCCCCTGTGTTATCTGTCCCTTTCTCCACCCCATCCTCAAGCAACCACTGATCTGCTTTCTATCACTATAGATTAGTGTGTATTTAAAAAAATTTCATATACATGGAATGATACTGTATATGTATTTTATTTTATTTTATTTTTTTTATGTAGACTGGGGGCTTTTATTTTAAGACAGGGTCATGCTGTGTTGCCCAGGCTGGAGTGCAGTGGCATCATCATAGCTCACAGCAACCTCAAACTCCTGAGCTCAAGTGATCCTCTGACCTCAGTCTCCCAAGTAACTGGGACTACAGGCACACCAACACAACCAGCTAATTTTTTTGTAGAGATGTGGTCTCTCCATGTTGTTTAGGCTGGTCTTAAACTCCTGGCCTCAAGCAATTCCCCTGCTACGGCCTCCCAAAGTGTGTATATGTATTTTAAAGGGGTGTCTGACTTCTTTTATGGAGCATGATTTTAAGATTCATACGTGTTGCATGTAGCAATAGTTTTTTCCTGTTTATTACTGAGCAGCATTCTAGCATATTGACATACACTAGACACCCCCTATCTGCAGTTTCACTTTCCCCAGTTACCCGCAGTCAACTGTGGTTCAAAGATAGGTGAGTTGTACAGTACAATAAGATATCGAGAAAGAGAGAGACCACATTCACATAATTTTATAATTGTTCTATTTCATTATTAATCTCTTACTGTGCCTAATTTATAAATTAAATGTTATCACAGGAATGTATGTAGAGGAAAAAACAGTATATATAGAATTCAGTACTGTAATATATCAGTGGTTTCAGGCATCCACTGGGGCATTTTGGAACGTATTCCCCATGGATAAGGGGAACCACTGTACCACCATTTGCTATCTATTCACCTATTGATGGACTTTGTGTTGTTTCCCATTTGGGACTATTTCAAATAAGGCCGCTATAAACATTTATGTACAGTTCTGTGGACATGTGTTTTGATTTTTCTTGGGTAAATAACTAGGAGTAGAATGGCTGGATCATTTGGTAGATGGATATTTATCTCTTTAAGGAACTACCACACTGTTTGTCCAAGTAGTTGCATCACTTGGTTTTCCCACCAACAATGTATGATAACTCTACTTGCCCAACATTCTTGCCAATGCTTAGCATGATCAGGCTTTATTTTTAGCCATTCTAATAAGGAACTAATGGTATCTTGCTATGGTTTCAATTTGCATCTCCCTGATGACTAATGAGGTTGAACACTGTTTCATGTGCTTATTGGCTATTTTTATGTCTTCTTTCATGAAGTGTCTGCTCAAATATTTTGACAATTTTTAATTGGATTGTCTTTTTTAAATTTTGGTTATGACTCACGCCTGTAATCCTAGCACTCTGGGAGGCCGAGGCGGGTGGATAGCTCAAGGTCAGGAGTTCGAAACCAGCCTGACCAAGAGCGAGACCCCGTCTCTAAAAAAAAAAAGAAAAAAAAAAAAAAAAAAAAAAAAAAAAAAAAAAAAAAAAAAAAAATTTTGGTTATGAGAGTTATTTATATAGTACAGAAGTAAATCTTTTATCTGATATATGTGTAATGAATAGTTTTTTTTCTCAATTTATGGCTTGCCTTTTCATTTTCTTATCAGTGTCTTTTGAAATTTAAGTTTTGATGAAACCAGCTTATTTTGTCACTTATGTGACATATCTAAGAAACCTCTGCCTACTCCAAGGTTACAAAGATTTTCTCCTATGTATTCCTCTAGTTTTAGGTTTTCCACTTAGGTTTATGGTCCATTTCAAGTTAATTTTTGTATGTGGTGGGAAATAAGGGCTGATACTCATTTTTTTTCTATATATTATTCACTTGATTTACACCATTAGTTGAAAACTTTCCTTTCCCCATTGAATTGCTGACACCCTTATCAAAAATGTCGTGTTACTGTATGTATGGGCATTTCCAGACTCTCTATTTTATTTCAGTAATCTATACACTAATCTTTTTGCCAATATTAAAACTGTCTTGATTATTATAACTTTATAATAGAAGTCTTGAAACCAAGTAGAGAAAATTCTCCAACTTTGTTCATTTTAAAGTTAGCTTTGGTTATCCTATATCCTTTGCATTACCTTATGTATTTTATAACCAGCTTCTTGCTTTTTACAAAAGATTTTGGGATTCTAATTGAGAATATGTTGAATCTACAGATCAATTTGAAGAGTTGTCATTTTAAAAGTATTGAGTCTTTAAATCAATGAACACAGTATAGCTTTCCATGTAATTAGTCTTTCAAATTTCTCTGGGAAATAATTTGTAGTTCTCAGTATAAAAGATTTGGAAATACTTTATTAGATCTATTTCTATTTATGTTTTGTGGTACTATTATAAATGGAATTTCTTTTTAAAATTTTTATTTTCTAATTGTTTGCTGTTAGCATATAAGAATACAATTGATTTCTTTAGTGTCCTGCAATCTTAATAAATTCACTTATCAGTTTTATTAGTTATTCTGTAGATTTCCTGGGATTTTATAAACAATCATAACATCTGCAAATAGGGACAGTTTTATTTGTTCCTTCTTGATCTTTATGTCTTTTATTTATTTTTCTTGCCTTATTGCAATGGCTAGGACCTGCAATACAATTTTGAACAGAAGTGAAAGCAGGCCCCCTTGCCTTGCTCCTGATTTTAGGGAGAAAGCATTCAATTTTTCACCATTAAATATGATGTTTGCTGTTGGATTTTTGTAGATTCCCTTTATTGCTTTGAGGAAGTTTCTAGTTGCTCAGAGTTTTTATCATAAATGGGTGCTAAATTTTGTTAAATGCTTCTTCTGCATTGATTGAAATGATCAGATGGTTTTCCCCCTTTGCTAAGACAGGTATAATTTTGTTTTGTTTTGTTTTTAAACACGGGTCTCACTACGTTGCCCAGGCTGGCCTCAAACTCCTGGTCTCAAGCAATCCTCCCACCTTAGCCTCCCAAGTCACTGGGATTACAGGCATGAGGCACTGTGCCCAGCTAAGACAGGTGTAATTTTACAGAAGTGAGAGAAAGTGTGGAGTATGAGCTCTTGCCACCATGGAAAGCTCCAGACATCTTGGAGAAGAGTGATGTAAGGATTAGAAAGAGCACAAGCTTTGTAGTAGGTAGACCCAGACTTTGAGTCCCTGTTCTACATCTTATTATAAGCAAGTTAACTTAACCATTTTGAACCTCAGTCTTCTCATCTGTAAGATGGAAGAAAACGTACCTAACTTAAAAGGTTGTGGTGAGGATTAAATTAGAAAAATACATGCATAATGTGTAGCACATATAAATTATAGACACTGA
The DNA here is from genome assembly GCA_008086735.1 of Cheirogaleus medius. Lineage (NCBI taxonomy): Eukaryota > Metazoa > Chordata > Mammalia > Primates > Cheirogaleidae > Cheirogaleus > Cheirogaleus medius. Next base: position 60,450,851 of record VBSM01000361.1, on the reverse strand, counting down.
TGCATCTGCTGCTGGATGTGAAACTCTGGAGGCATTGGTTCTTGAGGGGTGAAAGTGATATGTACAACTGTGGTGACAAAGACAAACATCCCAATCCACCTTTTCAGCTGAGGGTGGTGGAGACTACTTATAGGGATATGTGGATGAGGACTTTCTCTCTACTTCTTTCCTATGTATCTTGATGACCCTGAGTATCAGATGGACTAGGTAAAAAGCCTTATACATCCAAAGATGACATTATGTTTGTTAAACAAAATGCTCAGATGATGGTATATCTGAATCTACAAGATAGAGAACCCATCTTTTGCAACAAGGCCATGAATCTAAAAACAATTCAATCATAGGTTAAAAAAGAATTCCTGATGACTAAATACATAGTCACGGAACGCCCCCATTTTGGATTTCCAATTCCGTTTTAAAACTATCTTTTAAAATTATCACAGCAATTGGGTCATTCAGTGCTTGGAATAAATAGCCTACACTGGGAGCAGGATGGTTCGCATATCTCAAAGTCTATTGCATCGAATCAGGGATATTAACAGTGTGACATGAATACAAGGTTCCCAAGGTCAAAAAATGTGCAAATACTGGGTTAATCAAAGTGTTAAAAATTCTTTTAAAGTCACAAGACTTTAAGAGACTAACATGAAATGTGAATCTCCAATAAAAATTTATGTATGGGCTACGGAGCTTCCCAAACATATTTGACTTCACAACCCTTTTACAATTCACTGTCTCTTTGGTTCCAAGAAGGCATACTTTCAGAAAGCCTCATTTAGTTCTTACTCATGTTTTAGTGACATCATATTTCAGAAATTTTAATCCCCAAATCAAACATTTTTAGAAGAATTCAGGCATGCTCACTCCTTGCAGCCTTCCCCAGAGCCCAGCCCTTAGTAAGCGATTAATAAGTAGCGTTATATTATTGTTAGGTACTATTATCTCCATTCTCCAGATGAGGGAAAAACCTAAGAGAGAATGCTAACCACTTTACGCATTTCTTCTGAATTCATCGTCTCAACATCCCTGTAAGTTAGCTGTCATTGTCTCCATTTGACAGCAGTAGAAGGAACTTAAGTGACTTGTTCAGGATCACGTAGCTTGTGGGAGAACAAGAAAGGGTGGCACTAGGGTAGAAGTCATTACAGCTGCCTCCATCTACCTGAGGTGAGCTGGTCACCGGGACAAAAGTGGACAGAGACACAGGTGCAAGCTCCTCCCAGAGAACAGCACCGTGCAGATGCAGGTGGCTCACCCCCAGCCAACCTGTCTTCCAGGTGAGACTGTGGCGAGAAGAGGGAATGAATGTGTGGGTGTTAAAGAACTTTGAGCTCCCTGGACAAAAGAGCTTTGTTTTCTGAAGACACCAGATATTTTCAGGAGCTGATTGTCACTCAGAAGTGCAATTCTGGGCTCACAAACGTTACAGCTTTCACGTTTATAAGGCTTTTTAGCAGGCCTTTGTTGCCCTTGCTGCTCACATCTGACTGGCAGGTTGAGGAAGGAATTAGGCAGAAGTCCTTCATTGGATATTCACTCCCTGTAGCCCTGCTTGGTTTGAAGCTGAACGCAAGGGGCAAGTGAGGAAAACTCAGCCTGAAAATGAGGAAATCACGGGTGGAGGAGAGGGAGGAAAAATGTTAACCTGACATTCAAAGTTAAGAGTTGTTCAAATAAGGTAATTGCTCGATTATATTAACTAGCAAGTAATTGGCAGTGGAGAGAGGAAAGACCTCATTGGAGGTAGCTAAGTATAATTTAGTCACTCACTGAGACGCAAAACAGACACTGTCCTTAGATGTTTGGAAATCTGACTTGAAATAGACTTTGTGAGTGGAGGGGAGAATTCAGGTTTGCATTTATTTTGACATCGCTGAGCCTTGCCACACTATTCCCAGGTGTAGATCTGAACGTGTTTTAACATTGGGCAGGGTGAGGCGTGGGGAAGAATGGGCAGTGAGGTGTTAGCTTCCGGAACAAATGATACCGTCTCTTTCTTAGCTGCAAAAACAGCCTGACAAATCATCAAGCAGCTTTCTTGGGTCCAGTGGTCCCTAAACAGAGACCACCTACAGGAAGGGGATACAAGCAGAAATCGAAGTGAAAAATTAACGAGATTATAGAAACACACAAGTAAAAGAAATGGCACCGAAAATCCAGGTCAGTACTTTCAGCCTCTGTAGAGTCACAGGTTCACTTAGGATCTGATGAGAAACTGATACAAATGCACACGACTTTATATAAATCTAAGGTAGTCACTTTCTCTGCAGTCCAAATGTTGACTTCTTGGGCAAGGAGAGCCTAGATTAAGAAGCCCTAATCTTGGCAGAAACCAGATTTAAACTGGCAAGTGGCATTATGATTCTACTCCTTAGTTTTGAGATAATTAGCTGAGACAACTTTTAGAGCCATCTCTGGGACTGCTCCAAGAAATCATTTCACTTAATCATCTGAGGTAGTCTATTAAATATTGGCTGCTCTGAGAAATTGGCCTGCAACCTGCCAATACTTGTGACTTATTAGAATTTTTTTTTTTTTTTTTTTTTTTTGAGACAGAGTCTTACTTTGTTGCCCAGGCTAGGGTGAGTGCCGTGGCGTCAGCCTAGCTCACAGCAACCTCAAGCTCCTGGGCTCAAGCAATCCTTCTGCCTCAGCCTCCCGAGTAGCTGGGACTACAGGCATGCGCCACCATGCCCGGCTAATTTTTTCTATATATTTTAGTTGGCCAATTAATGTATTTCTATTTTTAGTAGAGACGGGGTCTCGCTCTTGGTCAGGCTGGTTTCGAACTCCTGACCTTGAGCTATCCACCCGCCTCGGCCTCCCAGAGTGCTAGGATTACAGGCGTGAGCCACCGCGCCCGGCGACTTATTAGAATTGATGAAAGACACTCACCTACAGGATTAATTTGGATCCCATTAACCCTTCCCTGGCTGCAGTGCAAATATTGAACACAAAGGCCTGGTATAATGAGATGGGGTTTGGGATGGGACCTCCAAACACCACCAACTATTGATTCCCAGAGAACTGTTTTTGACCTTGGCAACACCTAGAGATGGGCTGGATCTGTGCTGTGCTCCACTTGACAAGACTCATCTTCTCCACCAGACGGGTGGGGCTGGGGGTAGGGGAGGAGCACGTGAGATCCTGGGGACCTCAGCCTGCGGGGTAATGTTCAGGGATTCTCCACCCGGAACTGGAGCTGCTATTCCCCGCCCCCACCCTGCCCCAGGCTCAGATCAAACTGCTGGGCTCAAACAATCCGTCCTAGGTTCTGGCTGCCTTTTGGGATAGCTCAAGGAGTGATGGAGAGAAAGAAGACATTGACCAGCCAGCGAGTCTCTCTCCCCCAACCGGAGCAGGGAAGGCACGTCCTAGGCCCTCTAGGCACTCCCTGCTCACTCCAGAACAACACCCTCCGAGATGTGTGCGGCTCTCCTGGCTCCAGCAGGTTGCCTCTGCTGGGACAGCGATGTTTTCTGAACCGAGATGGGGGCTGGAGCACTGGCAGTCTGGTGTGAAATAGGGTAGGCAGAGGGTCACAAGAGTTGGGGCGGGCACGTGTGGGAAGCTGAGGGTCCCCATACCACACCTCAGAACGACTTCCTCTCTAGAATGGCATGAGCAGGCGGGCGTCACGGTATGTTTTGGAAGGCAGCAGTTCCCGAGATTGTTTTCAGGGCAGAGTGACCTGAGTCCTGCCACTCTGTGGCACACCTTCAATTATTAATAAGAAAACTTATAGTCAGTCAGATCGTATCACACACTAGAGTTGGACTCTAATCCACATAAGTGTTTCAGGTGGTATTTAAGAAAAACTAAATAAAATAATTCTTAAAATTAAGAAAAATTATACTATGAACCTAATTTTGCTTCCTCACCTCTCTCCCTTACTCCCCCCACCAGGAATCCCCCATAAATTGGAAAAAGACTGAGTTCTTGCCTTGAGAACAAATCATCCCAATCTAGTTTGTACTGCAAGAGCCTTTGCTAGGAGCCATTGCTTTAAGGTTTTAAAAGAGAAGTGAAGGAAACACACACACACACACACACACACACAGAGGAGGGGAGAACTGTTTGCATTGGTATTAACTGGATTAAATCTTAATATTGTCTAATTATAGCAGTCATTTCCTTTCAGCCTGGCTTCTTGTTTCTCAAAAAATCATAGTGTCTTATCCAGCTTTCCATTAAGCGTAACAATTTAAATCTGTTTCCAGTGGTCCGATTCAGAGTCTAGTGTGGACTCAATGAGATTTCTTTCTATTCAGACATTCTGAAAATATTTAAAATGAGAGTTTTTTAAAAAAATTATATTTATTCATGGCTCTCTAGCAATGAGAAGGTCACAGCTGGGGTGATTTTAGAAGGCCAGAGCCATCCTCACGCCATCGACCCTCCTTCCCTGGCTTCTCACTCTGCATCCAATGCTTCCAGTACACTTGACTCAGAAGTATTTCCAGAAGGCAGTTAGGCACACTGGAAAGAGAACAGACAAGGGAGCAAAGCAAACTTAGATTCAATTCATATTTGTTCTATTGGTTATTTGCTGGTAACCTTAGAAATGTATTTAGTTTCTCTAAAACCCGTTTCCTTTCTATACAAATGCATATAACAATATGCATTAGTTTTGATCTGAATCCTAAAATCGATGATGTATGAAATGGAGGATATAAAGCAGTAGGAATTTAATGCAGAGAATTGATTACACAGGTGATAACGAAGGTTTGGAAGTCAACCAGGGGACAGGAAGCTAATCTCAAGATCAGCAGCAGCAAGGAGTCACCACTGCCTGAGGCTGGAGGGACAGAGGGTGGAGGCGGATTCACCTAGGCCAGGCACCAAGGTCACCAGAAGGAAACTGCAGCCACAGCAGGAGCTGGGGTCATATGAGAAAAGCAGCCGCTGCCAGAGAAGGTACCCAAGGCAGAGGAGGGGAAGAAATAGTATGCTTCCTCCTACCCCCGCCCACCCGCAGCAACCTCTCATCAAGCCTCTGCTTGGCTGCACCCCACGGCTGGCCTGGCCTCCTGCAGAGCCTGCTCCCTGTCATGCTAGGCAGGGGGGAGGCGGGGAATGGTTGTCGGCAAGCAGGCGGGGGCCCAGCACTGAAGACCAGAAGTCTGCAGCCACCCAGGCCTCTGTGCATTGAAGCCTCTGGCACCCTCTCTGGGACATGGTGTCCTCCTCCCTGCAGCCTACACTGTCCTCCTTCTCTCTATGGCTGTCACTACCGTCTCTCTGTAAACGGACCCTGGGGTAAATAGATCTGCACTCTGTTCCCAACCACTTCTCCTCGAAGGCGAAGGTACAGCCTCCACTCTAAAGCCATGTGCTGCGCAGAGTGGAGGCCTGCGGGCTTCCCAGGGTTCCCAGGGATAGCACTGCCCGAGGGCCTGGGTTGGGGGACCCCAGCTCTGAGCATCACCTTGGAAAGGCCAGGATTCTAAGAGCCATGGAAAATGGGCAACATCCACCCCTTGCTCTGGGTGTCCTGGACACCCCAGTTCTTTGCTCAACAAACACCCTTGAGAGTGTTCACAGGCCCTGGCTGGCCTTTCCCCCTGGTTGGTCCTTCTGAGAATGGAACCCTACACAGTGTACAACTTCAGACCCAAGAGGTGACCTTTGCCAGGGAGTGGGGAGGGAGGGGAAGGCTGGGGCATCCACACACCTGCATGTCAAGCTCCTCATGGTGAGGGATGTCTGTGAGGGTGTGAAAAGAAGGGTGACAGCCCACAGGCCAGGGCTGGGGACAGGGGCCAGCTCTCCCCATGCTATGACATTATGAAGGCATAATTGTTATAGGGATGGAACATATTGTATTCAGCATCATCAACTTGGTTTGTAACTTTCACGTATTGGGGGCTGCCATTTGTACTCCAGCCCCACCCCCCACAAATGTTAGGGGTGGGCCTGGGCTAGAGTGGGCTGGTTCCTTAATAAGCGGAGGTTGGATAATGTATTGTATATTTCAAAAGTGCTAGAAAAACAGGTCTTAACTGTTCTCACCACAAAAAAGATAAGTTGGTGAGGTGGTGGCTATGTTAATTAGTTTGATTTAATCTTTCTATGATGTATATGTATATCAAAATATCACAGCCAGGTGCGGTGGCTCTTGCCTATAATCTTAGCACTTAGGGAGGCTGAGGTGGGAGGATTGCTTGAGCTCAGGAGTTTGAGACCAGCCTGAGCAAAAGCGAGACCCCATCTCTACAAAAATTAGAAAAAATTAGCCGGGCATGGTGGTGCACGCCTGTAGTCCCAGCTACTTGGGAGGCTGAGGCAGGAGGATCGCCTGAGCCCAGGAGTTTGAGGTTGCTGTGAGCTACAGTGATGCCACTGCACTCTAGCCTGGGTGACAGAGGAAGACTCTGTCTCTAAATATATAAATAAATAAACAAATAATTAAATAAATAAAATTTTTAAAGCAGCAATTGGGCTCAGATAGAGTGGGGCTCAGACAAAGAGGAAAAAGTTGGTGGCTGGGACCCACAGGTGCCCACGGGCCAGGGAGGGGGAATCTAGAGCCACATGGAGAAGCCGAGTCAAGGGGTGCTCACCTGGCACCCATGACTCTCCAGAGTGAACTCTTTCAGGCTTTGGGGGATGGCACACACTTGGGTTTTTTAAGCTAACATTTATTGAAAATGGCAGACTTTGTTCTACACATATTTCATGTATTGTCACATGTAATCTTCCTATGAGGTGGTGATGTGTTTATCTCCATTTTGCAGATAAGAAGACAGACAAGGAGGTCAGGCCGGCTGCCCAAGGCCGCTCAGCCTGTGGGCGGCTCAGCAGATTCAGACGCAGGAGGTGAGCGGGGCTTAATCCTCACCCCGGCCCGCCTCCCACCCTGTGAACGTGACATACTGTAGCTTTGTGTCCAGGGCTTCCTCATGCTCTCAAAGGAGTCCCTGCCCCTCAGACAGTGAGGGACCACCAGACAGTCTCCCAAATACCTGAGGACAGCTCTCACGTCCTCACCTAAGCCTTCTCTCTTCCCGGCTGAATCTCCCTGTTTTTTCCACCTTCCCTCACAAGCTGGAGCATCTGGATGCTTCACCATCCAGCTTGCCCTTTCGGGGGGTCGCCCTGCCCTGTCTCATTGTCTCTTTTGAAGTATGAGACCCAGATCTGAAACCCCAAATTGAGTTGTCAGACCTGCCCCATGGGAGTAGAATCAGGAAGTCATTTCTGCCGTCACTTCTGCACAAACACAACAAAAGGCAGGACTAGCCAGACCCATTCACAAACATCTGTTGGACACTCGCTTTGTGAATGGGATCGCACCTGCCCCCAAGGAGTGCATGGGGGAGGGGGATTGCTCATTTTCACAAAATGTGGTGAGAGCCAGGAGGAAGCACAGAGCAGTAAGTTTTCCACATGACATCGTGGAAGGCTCCGCCCAGGTGGAGTCGCCGAGCTGGATCTTAAAGAGTGGGTGAGCACCCAGTGGGTGAGCCGAGAGAGAAGGTGGAACGGTGTGCATGGACATGGCACCTTCCCGATGCTGTCACGAGGTTGGTAGTCGCTCACATCTGGAGGACCCTGAACATGACGCTAAGGAGGGACCGGGTGTCCTGAAGGCAGAGGGGGCCCAGGAGCCACTTTCCATGGCTGGATTTCGATGAACTCATACTGACCCTTTAGTCAGCTAAAATCCTGAAGCTGTGTCATTCATTTGTTAAACCAAAGTCCAGAACCTTCCATTTACTCCACTTAACTTCCATCCTATTAGATCCTGCCCATTATTTCAGTCTGTTTGAATCCCATTTCTGGCATCCAAACTGTTACCACCTCCCAGTGCCACATCATCTGCCCTTTTTGTTACTGATTAAAAATGTCCAAAAATCAGGGCTCAGGACAGAGCCCTGTGGGCCACTACCAAAGACTGGTCTGAGTTACCATCAATTAGCATTTCCCAGGTCTATGTATTCAACCAGTTGTGAGTTCTTCTAACCAAAAGCACCTCTAGTTCACACTTTCCCAATTTTGTCGACAAGGAAGTCACAAGAGACATTATCAACTGTCTTGCCAGAATCCAGATAAACCACATCATCTACATCTCCCTGATCTACCAGCCCTGCAACCCCATTAGAGAAGGAAATGAGGTGAGACTGGCATAACTGGTTTCCAGCGGACCCCTGCAGCTCTTCAGTGATCTGCATTCCTATTTCTAAGGGGCGCACACTGTGTAGTAGCATGCACTGCAATGTGCCAGGCGGGGTCCCCTTCGCAATGGCAGGTTTATAGTTTTGTAGATCCAAAGCGTTCTCCCTTTTGAAACTGGGACTTTTGCCCACCCCATCCTTTGGCGCTGCCTCATATATGCTCTGGCTTGTGAAAGACTAAAATCAGCCACTGAGTAATCTGACCTGCCCCTGTCTACGTGCCCCAGCTAGGGCTGGGGAGTCGCTGGTCAGGGTGAGGCGACTTAGACGCCCCTTCCAATGCTGTCGTGCTCCTGACACGTCTTCTCACCAGTCTTGGGCTCCAATTCCAACTCGTAGGGTTATTTTTCCCTTTCCAGACTGAAGATCATTCTTGAAAGGGAAATAGAAGTTTGGCATTTTGTCATAATCCCTTTAGCGTTTTGTATTGCATGCTAAAGAGTTTGAACTTGATTTGGTAAGTGGAGAAGTCAATGAAGATTTTTGTAAAAAAAGAGTGATGTGATTTTTTTTTTAAAGTTTTGACTGTTTCACATCATTAGTATAGTGTTCTTGTCATCAACATCTAACGCTAGCAGTCGCCTATAAGCATGACAGGTAGTGCCAAATATATGAGCCAGGGTGATTGTTTCCTCTTTACCGTGAGGCAGGAAGGGGAAGCAGCTACAAGCAGGATTTGGAGTCTCAGACACCTGGGTTTCATCTCAGTTCCATCGCTCACAGGCAGGGGAACTTAAACAAGTACCTTCTCAGTCTCCTTATCTACAAAATGAGAACAGTAATTGCATCCACCTCACAGGGTGGGTGTGAGGATGGAGATGATTAAGGTCAAGTGCCTGGCACCACAGACAAAATGCTCGGGAAATGATCTTTCACCCACATCCTCCATCCTTACATGCTGCGACTACACGGCAGTCACCAAGCGGTTCCCCTAGACCAGGGGCCACATCCCTGGAGCAGCCGGGGAGAGCAGGGCCCCGGTTAGATGTGGGCTCTGAGCTGATGTCTGCAGCAGGCCCACCAATGTCCCAACCCCTGAGTGACCTGCAGGGAGGCTGGCACTGAATTCCTAGAGTCTGATCTCCTGTTTCACCCTAATTAGTTCCACCTGGGTGTGTGCTCTCTCAGGAGTTGCAGGGTTAATAGCTGGAAGAACCGGTTTTAAAATGCACCCTCAGGAGTTGGTCTGGGTGATTCTGCAGAGGAGCCTGGAGCCTGGATGGGAGGTGCCAGCCCCAAAATGGCATGTGTCCCAAGGCCCCAGCCCGGGGCACCTGCAGCTTCCTGCACGTGTGGCCGGTCACTCCCTCACAGCCAAGTGCCTCCTCCCACCCAGCCGTGGGCGTGCAGAGGAGGAAAACGCAGTATGCCTAGGGAGCGTGGTTAGGAAGTAACCGCCACCCCTCCATCCTACTGTCATTCCAGCTGCTCTTAGGTCGGGTTTGCACGGCCAAGCAAAATGGCTTTATTTGATGCATGGCTGCACGTGCTACTCTGCCCTCTGACCAAGGAAGGGTCAGTTCAGGCTATCGGCTTCCCTTGGCCAGAAGTAACTACATTTTCACTGAACACATTGCCACCCAGATGCCCAGTTCTGAAATTGTGACATGAATTCCCCCATGCGCACACACTTCCATCAAACACTAACTTAGCACGTGGGACAAAATGCTAAGGGCTTCCATGGGATGACTATAATATACCTATGATGTAGGTACTATTACTGTCCCCATTTTACAGATGAGAAAACTGAGGCACTTGAGCAATCAGGTACCTTGCCCAAGATCACACAGCTAAGTAAGTGGTAGAGATGGGATTTGAACTCTTGGAATCTTGCTCTGCACTATATTCTATATCTTCTCTTGTGATAGTAAGGTAGGGACTCAGAGACCTGGCAGGGACAACCGCCCGCCACTGGGCCCCAAATTCACTTCCTCTGGAGGCCACCTCCAAATAAAAGTCAGCCCACATTCTCTAGTGATCGCATCAATCTGGGCTTCCAGGACCTCTGGAACAGGGTAGAGGCAGAGCGGAGCCTCCTCCTCCCTCCAGCCCACCCCCGACCACAGACACCCGGACACACGCACCTCCCACTCCTTCCCTTGGTCCAGGCTTCAGCCACTGGGGCCTTAACTCTATTTAAATTTTTTATTATGGTAAAAAATACCTAAAATTTACCATCTTAACCATTTTTAAGTGTACAGTTCAGTAGTGTTAAGTTTATTTACCTTGTTGTATCCACTATCCAGAATTTTCTCATGTTGCAAAATTAAAATTCTATACCATTGAACAAATCCCCATTTCTCCCTCCCCGTTGCCTTTGGCAAAAACCATTCTACTTTCTGTTTTTATGAATTTGACTACTTTTGATCCCTCATATAAATGGAATTATGTATGCAGTATTTGTCTTTTTGTGACTGGCTTGTGAAATTTAGCATAATGTCCTCAAAGTTCAACCATGTTGCAGTATGTGACAGGATTCCTTCCTTTTTTTAAGGCTGAATAATATTCCATTTATGTGTCTGGCACACTTTGTCCATTCATCCAGCCACAGGCAGTTGGGTTGCTTCCACCTCTTGGCTATTCTGAACAATGCTGTTATGAACATGAATGTGCAACTATCTCTCAAGACGCTGCTTTCAATTCTTTTGGATATATACCCAGAAGTAGTATTGTTGGACCAAATGGTAGTTCTATTTTTAATTTTTTGAGAAAACTCTATACTGTTTTCCATAGCAGTCACACCATTTTACAATCAAAACTAGCAGTATACAAGGGTTCTAATTTTTCCACATCCTCACCAACACTTGTTATTTTCTTTTTTCTTTTGTTTTTGACAGCGGCCACCCTAATGGGTGTGAGGTGTGGACCCTTACCTCTTGAACACGGCATAGACTTACTGGGAGCTTGAGCCTCCCAATGTCAGGACTGAAACTCACACATAGCAACCAGCGTTCCCGGTACATTCTCCTCGTGGCCAAAGAAGCCAAGTGGTCCTCGCTTACACGCTGAAAAAACCCACGGGCATGGTACAGCTCACTCTTGGAGAATCCCTGAGAAACTTCCATGTGCTCAGTGAAGCCCTTCCTGGGTGAGCAGTGTTTTTCGTGGGTGGTGACCTATAGACATTAATGGTGGTAGAATGTAAGCTCCATGAGGCCAGAGACATTTGTCTTGGTCACCTTTTCCCCAGCATGTGGCACATAGTAAGTGCTCAAGTATTTACTGACTTAACAAATGCAGACTCAAACAGCTCCGTAGCCTGTGGAAAGCAGGCCCTCCAAGCCTTTTGCAGACTGCTGGTTCCCATATTTGTGACTTTGGGGACTCTTTTCCGTGAGAGTCCTAGCTGTCATTTCCCCCTTGCCTCTACTAGAGCATTGTATGTCTGGCGTCCAGCCACCATCCCATTCCTGTCACTCCTCTCTCTTGAGAATGACTCTGGATTTTGTCATTCTGACTAGGCCGACACGGAGAGCGTTTTAAAAGTTTGAGAGGTGATGCCTTAGAGGAAGGTTCTGGCAGGTAGTGATAAATTACAGACTTTGCTTCAGAAAAAAAAAATGTCTATCTCTCCTTGCTCCCCACAAGGGAGATTTTTAAGGATCTCAGCATTTTTTTGTACAAACAGTGCGATCTAGCAAACTCCACCTCCAGGCATGGAGACCAAGTTAGGAATGACAACAAAACTCATTTCTTCTAGTGTTGTATGAGGAGAAGGAAACAACTTTGAGGAGAGTCTGTGCCAGCCTGATGCCACCCTTTGATGTCATGGTCAGTAAAACTTGCAGAGATGGTGCTTGCTGTGTGCCTGGCACTGCTCTGAGTGCTTTGCACATACTAGCTTATTTAACCCTCCCGTCAGTCTTGAGGGAGGTGGATTAACATCATACCCATTGTACAGAGGGGAAAACCAAGCTACTGAGAAGTTAAGTCATCTCCCTGTGGCCACACGTCTGGCTGGGGTTTGAATCCAAGCATGTGGTTCCGGAGTCTAGGCTCTTACTGGCAAACTATGCTAACTCTCTTAGGTCATTTATCAATTCGTTTATTTTTAATTTTATTCTTTTTTGAGATGGGGTCTTACTCTGTCACCCAGGCTGAAGTACAGTAACGTGATCATAGCACACTGCAGCCTCGAACTCCTGAGCTCATGTGACCCTCCCACCTCAGCATCCTGAGTAGCTGGGACTACAGGCTTGAGCCACCACACCTGGCTCAATTCATATATTAATTCAACAACCATATATAGAGAGCCTACTGCGTGACGGGCACCACCCCCATCAGTGAATAAGATGCAAGCCCACCCTCCAGAAGCTTTCAGTCTAACAAGGACATTAATTCCACGAGAGGATGTGTCTTGTCTGTGTGAGTAGCTCAGGGAGAGTGGGAATACAGAGCCACAAACTGTCAAGCCAAATTCAAATTCACTTAGCGATGCAGAGAGCCCTAACACACTCCTTCTAAGGAGCCAAAATTTAATCTTCTTTGAGCAAAACAGCTCTAAGTGAAGGTGTGTCTTAATGGTGACCTGGCTGCGGGAAGAGGTTTAGGAACTTCTGAACTGTCAGGGGGCTATGGATACCACTGGAGCTATGGTTACCGCTGTAGCGCACTGGCCCCACCTCCAGCCCAAGAATCAAGTAAAGCCAAGATTTCCTCATGAAAATGCCAAACGAAGTCATGAGTAATACCAACTAATATTAACATCAGCCAGATTCCTGTAGTGGAGCAGGACCAAAGGAGTTTCTGGGCTTGCCCCTGGCTGCTTTAGGGAGCCTAGCCAAGTAGCAGTTTCTCATCAACTCAGATAATCCATGGGATTTTTAAGTGTGTGCAAACTTAAAAATCAGAATGGCAAAAATCCCTGCCCAGACATCAAACTTCCTCTGCAGTGGAGAGGTGGAATTTTCTGTGTCTCCCTGCTGGAGGTGCAGCAGGGCAGTTGAGAGCACGGGCCTGGGTTTAATGGCTCCGTGGCTCGTGCATGCAAATCACTTTCTATCCTTTAGTCTTCACATCTGTAAAATGGGTCTAAAAACTAATAACTATATCTTCTGCAAGAAGGAAAGGAGAGAGCTGTGTAGAGTACCTCATGCATGCATGGCCAGAGAAATACATGGGAAGTGTTAGCTATTGCTATATGTAGCAGTGTTATAGTATCTTATCATATGATACGTTCATTATCTGCAAATAACTTTGTTGATTTTAAAATTCACTATATTTAAATCAATGTGCTATGAGCATTTTATGGGAGTATTTTTTTGACATCAAAGTTTAAAGCCATTATCCTTATCAGATATATGACAAGGCTGAGGCCTTTTTTTTTTTCCTTTGGTTTTCAGTGAGATAAAAACAGGAGCAGGACCCTCCAGTTCCAGTTCAAGGTCTGTTCAGTAGCCCAGACTTCCTCCCTACACCCCTGGCCTTGGTCCATTTCATATGTTCAAAATTGGAGTGCTTTGCCCACCCCACTCCTCATGGCTTTCCGTCCATCATAGGTTGGCTTCCCCAGAAAGCAGACTTTGGGTGCGAGTAAGTGATTGGGGAAGTGCTCCCAGAGGGGCCAGTGCAGGGGTGGGAGCAGAACAGGAAGGGGAGGAAGCCAGGCGAGGGTAGATGGCAGCCCAGGTCTCCCAGCCCCTGGGTGGGCCCTGCCGGAGGAGAGGGGAACCCTGGGAGAAGGAGTGGCCCTGCTCCCTGTCATTCCCAGGGGCCTGCCTGGGGAAAGTTGTGCTTCCCATTGCCACAGTTCTAGGTTCTGTGGGCCTAGAAGTCCTAATTCCCAGAAGGGAGACACTTCCACCAGGGACACAGAGTCCCACCAAACCTAAACCCATGCAAGCACTTGGTCATTTGGGGTCTCCTCCTATCGGTAGGCCATCAGGGAAAGACAGGAGTCGGCATCCTGGCAGGGCTAACTAAACCTAGGTGTCGGGAGGTTCTGTCCTTGCTATGAGGGGACCAGGCAGGGGCACATGCGGAGTGCAGGGCATCTAGGTCACTCCCATGCCCAGCGTTAAGAGTAACCAGGCCACTGTAGCAACCACAGCCATGGTGACCAAGGTCTCAGACTCCTCAAGGACGAGGGCTGGGCCACCCCATCAGGGAACAACCAGCAGAAGAGCCAGCCGGCAGGGGTTGAGGGGACAGGAAGGCTGCGATGACTATCAGCTTTGCCTCCAGACTCGCTGTAGCAGGTGAGGACCGTCGTAAACCATCCAACAACCCTCCCCTTGTATGGTTCCGCCGTACATTGTGGCCCGTCACCATGATGAACCTCTGTGCTAGGAAGGAGTGAACTTGAATGTGAGATGTGCACGGACCATGTCCGTGCTCCACTCAGGCCCTCTCGGATCCCTTCTTGAGGTGCCCCCTACCATGCCCCGGCTTCAGTGTGCTTTTGCACACAGCCCCACCCTGGATACCAGTGGTCTCAGGTCAGGTTCCCTGAGAGCAGGCCTCTAGATGGGGATTTGTGTGGACGTGTCGGAAAGTCACTAGTGAGGGCACGGCAGGGCAGGGCAGGATCCCAGGCCAGTGTTCCCAGAGGGCGGCCCCAGCCTGATCCCGCAGGGGTGGAAGTTGGGCTTCAGGCCTCTGAGGGCTGTCTGCCAAAAAGAGCCACAGTGCTGGCTTTGGAAGTGAAAGCATACCAAAACCTGGGGTGCACAAAAAATGGTAAATTGGGGGGTGGCAGGAGTATGGGACTGGTATTTTCTGTTACAAGCTTTACTACAAAAATGATTTGGAGTTGCTTTTTTCCCCAGTAAGAATGAATCTGGGTCAAAAACATGGAACCGAGAGGGCGCGGCCAGTCTGTGCCAACAAGAGTGGAAGTGCGCGTGCCGGCGCTCAGCACAAGCGCCCAGCCTGGCCTCTCAGGACCCGGAGGAGGGGAGCGAGGAGGAGGGACGCACACCCCGCCCTCCCCTCCGGTCTGTCCAACTGGAGACAGGAAAAGCCACCTGTGGACTTTGTAAACCACAGCCCAGCGAGCTCCAGGCAGTCTATTATTACAGGGCAACAGGAAGTACGTGCCCCAGGAGATTAGGGACTGGCGAGGTCACTCTGAACCCAAGAGATGAAAAAACAAATAAAAAATAGAGAATTGGCATTGACAAGTTCAAGACACAAATTATTTCTTCAAATTACACTTCCTTAAGTTTTGCTTGGGCTTTGGAGTTGTTTTCAAGCTGGGCAGATTTCCAAGGGTCAAAAGCTGTTTGGAGAGCAAGGACATTCATTCATTCACTGCTCCGGCCTCTCAGTCCTGCTGCCGAGCGCAGCCGCGCTGTCAACTCGCATTGTGCCTCGCGGGCCTGGGGAAAAATAGACACTGGCCCTGCCCTGGTGGGGTTTATGCTTTAGTAGGGAGACAGTCATTAAATAAACAAGCACACACACGAATATAGAAATGCAAATTGTGGTGGATGTCTAGGAGGAAAGGCAGGAATGCTATGAGAGAGAAGAGCAGAGTAAACTGCATTTTAAGCTGATTTGTCAGAAAAGATCTCTCTGCAGAAGTGTGTAAACTGAGGCCTGAAGGATGAGTAGGATTAAATCGTGGGGGAAGGAGGTGGGGCTAGGGGGGCTTTCCTAGGCAGAGAGACCAGCCTGAGCGAAGGCTGGAGTGGGGAAAGACCGGCTGACCTGCGAACCACGGCAGCTCCCACCAGCGACCGGATCGTCTCACCCCGGATTTTAGCAGAACCGTCCGTCAGCTTGCGTCTGTTCTTGTGCAGGGGACGTGGGGTTCTAGCAGGGGGATGGGGCCCTAGAATGTTAGTATAAATTAGCCCAAAAAACTATTTAAATTTGGCAAAAACAATTGCCCTTTTGATGAAAGATAAGGCAAAGTCGTCTGGGGTCACACGTGGGCAGGGCCCGCGGGGGGCAGTGGGTGACCGTGCAGGGGCTGGAATGTGAGTCTGGACACAGATGAGCGGAAAGAGGGTCTTTGGAGAAGTAAGTAAGACAGTTTAATCTGCGGAGAGAGACGAAGGGCTTAGCGCGACAGTTAAGCTTTGGTTTTCTGAAGAAGCTGGGGACCAGAGAGACGCAAGAGTAGGAATAGAGGTGCGAGAAATGCTGAGAAGACGATGAAAATCTCCTTCTTTTTCTGTGACAAAAAATATTTGCGGAGCCTTCCGATAGGTAATATTGAGTAAAACAGGCCGGGTCCCGCCCTCATGAAGCACGGCCCGTGGTGTGGTGCGTACCAGGCCCTGACTCGGTCTGGGGGCAGCTTCCCGGAGAAAGTGGTATTGGGTTGAGATTGAAAGGAGGAGCAAAGTGAATCTGGCCAACGGGGCAGAGCGGGGCAGGGTGAGAACGTGCCAGACGTTGGGAAGGGCACAGCCCTGCGGTGGGGACAGCTGCAGATCAGAAGGCACCTGGTGACTGGGGCAGTGGGAACATACGAGCAAGGAGAAATCATTTAAAGGTGTAGGGCAGGAATTAGACTTGGATTCTGAAGATTTGTCCTTTTCCTTCATGGAAGGTGGCCTGAGGGGACAAGAGAGCGAGGAGGGGGACTGGTCAGGGAGCTCTCTCAGTGGTCCAGGTGAGAGTTGGTGGGGCCTGCACCAGAGTGGTAGCAATGGGGCTGGAGAGACTAGGAGAGGCTTGAGACATAAATTGGGCAGGAAATTGTGATAGACTGAATGTGGGGGACGTGAGAGATGAGGGTGAGAGAGGTGCCAAGGTTTGTGGCTCATGGAAGGATGCTGGAGCCATTCATCAAGTTAGGGAACCCTGGAGAAGATCTGGGTTTGGGATGGAGGACACTAATTTTGTTTTAGACATTTGGGACAGACTGAGTTTAAGATGTACTGAGACATCCAAGTGGAAGCAGTTGGGTGGATAGGCCTGAACCTCACAGGAGTAGTCCAGACTAGAAACATCAGCTTGGGAGTCAAGGCTGTGTGAGGGTTTTGATGTTGTGAGTCTGGATGAGGCAACACAGGGAGAACAGGAAAGTATGCATGTGTGTAGAGATGTGGTGGGTGCTATACGGAGGCTCCATTGGTCAAATTAGGTTGGAAAGCACTGGATAAAACATCCTTCTACTGATTTCTTCACTGCAGAACTTCTCAGGACCTTTCAAAGGTTAATAAGTGTTTATACTTCCAGAAGGAAGAAAAGAATAGTGAGCACTGGGAATCTCCAAAGGCAGAAAGGTAATCAGAGATTCCTAAGCTTTTTGACCACAAAATCCTTCTATCACAAGGTATCTTACTGCACTAGACAAATACTTCTGACAGTAAAATGTGGTAGCCAGAGCACTGTTTTTTCCTTTGAGGATAAAGCTAATAGCAATACCTCGCATGCGTACGGTGCATTGCACTTAACCAAGTGCTTTCATACAGCTCCTCACTCAACTCCCAAAACAAACCTGCCCAGGTGGTCTTTGTACCCCCATTCATGGACATGGCCACTCAGATATGCCCAGTGTCTCCCAGCTGGTCAAGGCACAGACCTCGAACTAAAGCCAGGGACAAGACAACCAGGTCACCAACTCCAAAATCATGTTAACTTTTATGACCTTGACTGCTCCCAGATGCAAACAGATGGTCTTCAACAGTGTTATTCATTTAATAGTGAAGCCAAAGCTTGGATCCTCAGAGCCGTCATCCTGGTAGCTAAAAAGCCTATGCCTCTGAACCAGGCTTCTAGGCTGCTTGTTCTCAGTCACCTGACGATGGCTATCCTGAGTCACATACTCGCAGTGGAAGTACGTGGTTATCCTCAGGTAGATCAACTTTAAAGCTTGGAGCCATACCCAAGCATCCCAGCTTCTCTTTCATAGTCAATTATGTATCTCACACCCAGGAATTTATCCAAAACTTAAAAAAAAAATCTATTGTTTTAATCTTGTATCATCACTCGGGATAATGAGATCTATACATTCGTTCTTTCTGCTGTAAAATCTTTTGTTAATCTTCTTTATGTTGATTGAAAATCAGGCTGTTGGAATAAATTTCTCAAAGAGGGAGGTAGACAAATGAAGACCACCTTCTCACGTGAGCACAAGACTCCCAAGACTTCCCTTTTTGTAGAGTTAAATATATGCTCCTAGACCTAAAGATTACAACATGTATCCTTGACTTATTAAAACCTAACATAAATTAGTACTTTTTTTCCAATTTCTGGGCAACATTAAGGACATTGGAATACTTTAATTCCATCTTCCTCTTTCTTATCTTTTGTGTATTGTTGTTGTGTATTTTAATTCTACATATATTCTAACCCTTTCAAGATATTATTATTTTATACAGTCAATATTAATTTAGATTTTCCCATATGTTTATCCTTTACAATGCTCTTCATTCTTTTCTGCATCTCCTTGCTTCCATTTGGAATTCTTTCCCTTCTACCTGAAATATTCTAGTTAGTTTTTACTTTAGTGTCTGTCAGCTAGTTATGAATTATCTCAATTTTTGTCTGACTGGAATTGTCTTTATTTCACTTTCATTTTTGAATGATATTTTTTTCTGGATACAGAATTTTTGATTAGCAGTTTTCATTTTTTTTAAGCCTTTTATTATTTTTTTTCAAATTTTTTTTCTTTTTTAAGTTTTTAAAAATTTTTTTTCTTCCTCTTTTCTTTTTTGCAAATGAACTCTTATTGGAATTTTTTAAGCCTTTTAAAGGTGTCATTTTATTGTTCTTTGGTTTCCTTCCATTGCTTTTGTTGAAAAATTAGCTGAGTATTGTGTCTCTGCACATAATGTGTGTTTATTTTGTTTTACACTCACCATTTTTAAAGTTTTTTTCTTTGTTTTGTTTTTCAGCTATTGTACTATGATGTGCCTAGTTTTGGGTTGTTGTTTTTGTATTAGTCACCTGTTTGGGGTTTGTAGCACTTCTTGAATCTGTGGCTTTAAGTCTTTTGTCAGTCTTTAAATCCTTAGTCATTTTTCTCTTCAAATATTGCTTATGCTACCTTGTCTCTCCTTTCCTTCCAGGACTCTAATTATACAAATGTTTTCACTGGGTCCCCTATACCTCTTAGGCTCTTTTTTGTGTTTCCTAAATTTTTTCATCTTGCAATTATAGTGAAATCTGAATATTTTCTTCTGACCTATGTTCAAGTTCATGAATATTTTCTTCAATTGTGTCCAATCTGCTTTTAAGTCCTATCAAGTACTTAATTTCGGTCCTAGAATTTTTCTCATGTTTGATTCCCATTTTGTTGTTGCTGTTGATTCTTTTTAAAACAGATTCTACATATCTCTTTAAATTATAACAGCTGTTTTTTCTTGATTTTCAATCATATGGTCTTACCTCCTGGTATGCCTGGTAATTTTTAAAAATGTAATGCCAGAGACTGTGTGTGAAAAATTGCAGTGATAATTTGAGATTCTAGAAGATATCTTCCTCCAGAGTAGATTTACTTTTGTTTCTGGCAGGCAGTTAGCTAGAAGAATATCTCCTTAATCTAATCTGAAATTGAAATGATTCAGATCTGTGATTCAGTGTCTAGCCTATTTCCAGGCTACCTTTACTACCAGTGTATAGTCCTTCAAGTTTCCCAGCCAAAAGACTGGATGTTTACTAGATGCCTCCCCTTTGACAATCTTTGCATTCCAATTTTTGTCTGTTCAGCCCTGTAAGACTACCAAGAGTTCTTCTTAGCCGCTCTCTGTACTGCTTCAGAATCAGAAAATGCCTCATGGGGAAAGTAGCTGTGGTTGTTAAACTGTTCACCTCTCTGAATTTCCCTTTTCCCTGGTTTCTTAGACCCTGTCTTAGTAGCTCTATGTTGCTTTCAAATAGATATTTCTCACTTTTTAAAATCTAGTTGTTCTCATAGGGAAGGTTGGTGTGATCCACCTAGTCCATTGTATCTAGAAGAACTCCCCTTAAGGAGTTAACTAGTACATCTCTATTTTATGATTCTTAGTTCCTGCCCTTTTGTAACTTTTGCTTTAAAACTTAGTTCCAGCAACTATAATGAAAAATCTCACAACAAAAATAATTGATGCCTTTGAAATTGAGTATTATTTTTCAAGCAGAATCTTAAAATATCAATAATAACTAAGAATTATTGAGTGCTTACTCTGGGCTAGTTAATGTCCTCACACTTTACATGCATTAATTCACTTAATAGGATGCAATGAGAGTCTTATGCTGTCCATATTCATCAGTTACAGAATTTGACCAAAGGTAGGTCTTGGGTGAAAAATGACATATAATTCAATAAACAGAGCCAAGGCCCAACCAAAGATAAAGTTTAGACACTATCTGAGCTCTTAGATTATAGGAAATTCACAGGCAGAAAGGTAATCTCCAAGCTTCAAACTATTTCTCCATTAGTCTTTTTCCAGTAGGAGCTACCAGCAAAATTAGTTGACAGCATAAGACTAACAATGAGCACAATTTTCCTAGTGAAGGTGATAAAACATCTAAAGTAAGTAGCAGAGAAGAAGTAACAGAATGAAGAGGAGGAAAAGGGACAACAAAGAGCTTATATCAACTTCAACTGTCCCTGGGTATCAAAAATCCCCTTTATTTGCAATCAGCAGATACTGAATAATTGCAGGCTCAGACCATAGAAATGAATTGAATGACAAATATGAGACAAGAATGGAATGGAGGCAATATGGTATCAGTGGCCCAAGACCCTGACAAAGAGAAAAGAAGGGGAAATTTAGGCTATTTGCCTAGAAAAACAGGAATGTAATGCCAAACACCAGCTTTAGGGCATTGAACATGGAAATCCCACTCCAACTTCAACTCTCAGCCATATACTCTCCAGTGACTCTCCTCACTCTCTGACTCCCCTAGCCTATGCAATAAATAGTGTGTGCCTCATTCTTGCTATTGAACAAAATTCTATTTAGCTGTCCCTGTATTCTAAACAATTTTGTTTCCACCAGTGGAAGCAGCATGGAGTGGGTGAAACATAGGCTCTAGAATATGTCTACCTTGGCTCAACCCTGGATCTGACACCTGGGTGACCTTGGACAAATCATTTAACATGTCTGAGCCTCGATCTCCTAATTGTGAAATAGGGATGATGATAATAACAGTTTTCAAGATGATACGAGATAATGCTAGTGAAGTGCTTGACAAAAAATAAAAGCAAAATACATACTGGCTATGGCTATCATTTAACTTAATTCAGGGTTCTGGAGTATGTACGTAGGTCTTACATGGTTCACAGCTATTGGTTCCTACATTTGAGAAGCAGCCTCAGAGTTTTAAGGAGGGAAAAGAGGGGTAGGAAACATGAGAGGTCCCTTGGTTGCATGGATGCATGGGGGGCATAATCCAACAGTAATGGTGCTCCCAAGGCTGGTATATAGATCTTTTTGGAGAAATGTTGCAAAATGAATACGAGAGATCATTAGTCAGGTGTCCTGTTTTCACTGCTCCCCTGAGAGGCAGCTGGTTCTATTTCAGGACATCACAGGTCTCAACTGCCCTTACACACTCCTCCAGAAACACTGAGGCTGGGTGGCCTCAGGTTATGAAGTCTATGGTGTCTTCTCACCCTGAAGGTCAGAAGTGCTCTTCCATGGGGCACAGGGGCCTCCTGCTCATCAAAATCTCTACTCAGGAAAGTGTCAAATGTCATTCATTAGACAGAGTCTTGCTCTGTCACCCAGGTTTGAGTGCCATGGCATCAGCCTAGCTCACAGTAACCTCAAACTCCTGGGCTCAAGCGATCCTCCTGTCTCAGCCTCCCGAGTAGCTGGGAATACAGGTGCATGCCACAATGCCCGGCTAATTTTTCTATTTTTAGTAGAGATGGGGTCTCACTCTTACTCAGGTTGGTCTCAAATTCCTGACCTCAAGTGATCATCCTGCCTCAGCCTCCCAGAGTGCTGGGATTACAGGTGTGAGCCACCGTGGCTGGCCAGTTATTTAGCTCTTAGTGTGAATTGAATTAATGTGTCATTTTACCCAAGTGAATTTGCATTTTATGCCTTACCTTCACTCTGGAATGAAAGGCTTGTGTCCCCACGAAAGCCAAGAGACAGTGATAAGAAGGAGAAACCTAGTTAGACAGCCATCACATGAATCAAAAGAGCCCATCCCCACTTCTGGTTCTCATTAGTGGTATGGCTTTAAGTAATTTATTGTTCCTCTTTTGTCCTCAAAGCCCTCATTAAAGGGTCTCTAAAGTCCCTTCCAGCCCTAAAACCTGTATCTATCACGGTGGTTTTAGTTGAAAGATCTAAAGAAGGCCCAGAAATCACCCACTGACTTACACGGCCAGCCCATCCCAACCTCACCTGGGCAACTCTGGACACCCAGCCAGTGTGCCTGGCCCCCAGCCCCTTCCCCATCCCCAGGTCCTGTCTAGCAGGCTTAGGATGCAGTTCAAAGAAGGGAGGATGATTTAACAGCTTCCCTGTTCCCTCCCTCTCCTGATTTAGTCTCACTGGCTCAGGACCAAGCAGTTTTGCTGTCCACAGCCTCCCATATGTAAAAATACTCCAGGCCCCAGCCCTCCCGCCTGGGACATGGCGTCAGCTTCCAAACCCACTGACCAGGGCCTTCACTTGTGGGTGGGAAGGAGGCAGCCCTGTGAGGCGCTGGAGTCTAATTAAGTGCTGAGGAAACAAACCATGGGCTTCAATTTTAGCTCTGGAAATAGCAAGGGCCCAGGGTTCCTGTCTCTGGTCTAAGCTGTGACGGGGTTTGCCTACCTCTGCCTGCAGATGAGAAAGGGCTCCCGGGGTGGCTGCAGCAGGGGGCCAAGGAGCCAGAGAATCAGGCTTGAGGGAGAGAAAGACACAAGCCCAGGCCATAGGGTATTCTGTCCCCTCCCTCCTGACTTGGCATCCCAGCCCCTGACTCTAGAATGCACTGGTGCCCCTGAGTTCTGCGTCTCTCCAAATGCACTTCCGGAGCCTGGGTGGCTGAGAATGCTTAGCGCTGGCCAAAATTGAGGTAATTCTCTGGGAAGATAATAGAATACGCATCACAGTGTTGTGTATAATCAATCCTATTGGGCAGTGAGGATGAGGATAAACATCCACAAATGGGTAAGTGGAAATAAATGCTTCTGCAAGTCAACTGAAGGAGCATCCAGCTGGCTCAGGTAGGTTTAGCCGGGCTCCTGAGCAGCTTCCTGTCCACCTTGCCGTCGGGGTGGGGGGAAGTCAGCCTGCTGGGGGAGACAGGCAAGGACCAGCTACCCAAGCTGGAAGAGAGCAGGTGTGCGGGACCCGGGAATGGGGTGCGGAAGGTCATTAGCTTTGCCCTTTGGGTAACTTGTCAGTCATTCACCCTATCCCAGCTCTTCTCACCCTGTTTTCTTATTGCCAGTGGTCTAATGCCACCTCCCGCATAGACCACGGGGCATAAGCGCCATATGACCTCCTCTCCCCTCACACCCCCAACCCCCACCAGCTGAAATGCTTCACTTTCCTGCAGTCTCCCCTTTGCATCAGCCAGTACCGAATCGTGAGCACACTTACCTGTAGCAGCAAAGGGGAGGGCGTGAGCCGTGATCAAGAACACGCTAAATGAGCTCATTAGCAAGCTCACCCGACCCACCCTTGCACGTGTGGGCCCACCCAGAGTGGGCCAGGACTAGGGTGAGGCCCCGAGCGTCCCCGGTGTGGGAGGGGGGCTGCGGAGACAAATGCTACGCGCACTTGCAATTAAACTAGTACTCACTGCTTCTGGGGAGCAGGTGAACAAAAAGGAAGGAGAAACTCAAAGGAAGTTCAACTCAGAAAGGGCAGGAGTGAAGGCTCTGAACCTGCTGCTCTTCTGCGAGAGCCTGTCAAAGTTGCCACGTGGGCAGATCCCTGCCCAAAAGCCCCTCCAGGTCATTCCTGGAGATACCGTCAGACTTCCTTCTTCCCTGCAGATCAGTCAGTCTACCAACATGTTTGGAGCACGGGCCACAGGTGCCGGCGGCAGTCAGAGTGCGGGCACAGGGGAATTACGATAGAGTGTGATGGCTGCTGTGCAGGGAGGGGACCCAGGGCTGGGGGGACAGAGTAGAGGCACCTACCATGGCCCAGGGGTCATGGAAGGCTTTGCAGAGGTGGTGGAGCTGCCCTCCTCCTCCCTCTTCTCCAGCCCATCTCTCTTTCCAGAGTGCGCCTGGCACCTGGAGACCCCTCAGGGCCCAGCCGGTCCCCACACAGCCCCTTTCTCTCAGCGGAGTCTGAGGCCACTCTACAGGTGACACCGGGACAGGATTGCAGATGCCAAGGAGGGGAGGATGGGTGACTGAGAAGCACCACTCACCCACCCTCGAGCCCTGCCCTGCGGCAGCCATCCCCACCCCCAGCTGTGCTTGTGGAGACACATCTCCGTGTGGTCAAACCACAGAGTTCCCATTTGGAAGATCCCGTTTTCTAACCACCTTGGCGCAACATCAATAGCAACCTTGCCCCACAAGAAGTGGCAAGGCACTGACTGCAGGAACCGCCAGCGCCAGGGCTCAGAAACGAAGCTCAGACACCAGGAACTCCTCTCTGGAGTGGAAAACCGAGTTCAGAAGTAAGAAAAACAAAGTTCTCACCCCAAGTTTCCTCTGTAGGAGACACCCTGGGCGCCCCTCCTCGCAGCTGCTGGGCCTCCTCCCAGGCTGGCCCCTCCTTAGGAAGTAACTATCCCCAGCTGTGCCAGCCTCCAGGCCTCCTAGTTAACCCCTTGCTTTCCTCCATCGCTGCCGGAGAAAAATCAGGCCCTGGGAATCCTGTGCAGTGAGCACCCGCCACACGTGGTTAGTGGCGTGCACGGTCCATGGTTTCTCTGAATAACCTGTTAGTGATAATCGCTGCCATTTATGGAGCGACTCCCATGCTTTCTCCACCGACAGTCACCCCTCTGCCACCTTCATCTCTGCAACACACTAGGAGGGAGGCAGTGTTTCCCCATCTCCCAAAGGAGAACGCTGGGGCCAAGAGCCGGCAAGCAGACCCAGGATTTACACTCCGCTCTGTTTTCCTCTTGTCCACCCATCACTCACTTTGAGAAAAACTGGATTTAAAAAGCCACCGATTAAAGAGATGATCACCGCCCTCACACTGTGCATCTGTAGTAGTATGAAAACTTTAAAGGTAGAAAACACTGGGTTGAGACTGGGAAGAATCTCAGTTTCTCCCCAGCCAAAGGGGCTTGTGGACTTTGAACAAGTACCAGTTTCCTTGAGCTTTGGCAACTGTATTTCAAATGGTTCCCCTCTCCCCCCGCCGCCCCCAATCTGTCTTTCTTCCCTCTTGGGCTTGTTGGAAGATCAAATAGATCCAGCTGGGCAAAAGCGTTATAAACAGTAGAGGGCTGTGAAAAAGGATGGTGACATTTGAGGACTGCCCCGTGGGACACACAGCACGGTAGGACTCGGATTGTTTCAGCGTGAGCTTTGGGGCCTGATGTCTCATGAGCCCTTCGTTTCATTTGTGAAAGACAGGCTCTGAGGCACGGCGCAGGACCCTGTTGTTTTTACGACTTTGGAAGACCAGAGGTTTATCGGCCCTCCACGGCTGAACCTGAGCTGTGCCACAGGTGACCCACCGGCAGGAGCCACGTGTGGGACATTTGCCGTGGCCGGCCACCTACTACTCCCTCTTCTCGCACTGCACTGTGTGAAATGCTTATTCTCCGGTGGAAAGTATCACTGAGTTTATAACCAAAACCCCAAAACCACCCACATGTCCCTCGGTTGGGGAAAAGATAAGCAACCATGATACATTCATATAATATCAGCAATAAAGAAATAGACTACTGTTACACACAACACGCATGAAGCTCACATGCTTTATGCTAAGTGAAAGAAACCAGATTCAAAAGGCTACACACCATAGGATTCCGTTTATATGACATTTTGCAAAAGGCAGAACTACAGGGCTGAGGACGGATCAGCATTACCAGAGTAAGTGTGCAGGAAGGGAGTGGCAAGAAGAGGGGGCACAAAGGAATTTGCGGGGAGATGGAGCCGTCTGTACCTCGATTGTGTTGGTGGTTACATGCTATGCGTTTATGAAAACTCGTGGAACTGTATACCAACAGAAGTTAATTTTACTGTATGGGAATTTTTTTTTCGAGACAGAGTCCTGCTCTGTCACCTTGGGTAGAGTGCAGTGGCATCATCATAGTGTACAGAAACCTCAAACTCCTGGGCTCAAGCAATCCTCCTGCCTCAGCTTCCCAGGTAGCTGAGACTACCTACAGGTGCACACCACAATGCTAATTTTTCTATTTTTAGTAGAGACAAGGTCTTGCTCTTGCTCAGGCTGGTCTCGAACTCATGAGCTCAAGCAATCCTCCTGCCTCAGCCTCCCAGAGTGCTAGGATTATAGGTATGAGCCACCGCACCTGGCCTACTGTGTGGAAATTGAGCCAAGTTTTTAAAAATTAAGAAATACTCTGAGAAAACTTTTAAAGCAGATCATTGAGAAAATGGAGAATTTAGCAGGAAGTCTAGTAATATAGCATAGTGTGGCATAGGATAGCATGATATTGTGTAGTGTAATGAAGTATAGTATATACAGTAATGTAAATAATACAGTAATGCCATGTAAATACAGTAATGCCATGTGTAGTATAGTGTAGTATATACGGTAGTGTATAGGATAGTATATAAAATAGTATATTGTATAGTGTAGTGACGTGGGTAGAGTGTGTAATGTGTAAACAGTAGTGTCATGTGTACAGTGCAGTGTAGTATATATGGTAGTGTATCACGCAGAGTCTGTACTGTGTAGTGTATGCAGTAGAGTCATGTGCAGTAGATACAGTAGTGAATAATGTAGTATATACGGTAGTGTGTAGTGTAACAGTAGTGTATCATGTAGTGTGGTGTGTAGTCTGTAATGTGTAGTGTCTATAGTGCCGTGTACAGTATATACAGTAGTGTGGTGTGCTGTATACAGTAGTATATTGTGTAGTGTAGTGTGGAGTGTGTGATGCAGGGTAACAGTAGTGTCGTGTGTAGAATAGTGCAGTATATACAGTAGTGTGTAGTGTGGTGTATACAGTAGTGTATTGTGTAGTGTGGTGTGTGGAGTCTGTCGTGTGCAGTATATGCAGTCGTGTGCAGTACAGCGTAGTGCATACAGGAGTGTAGAGTGTAGTACCGTGTGCACAGTGTGCGATGTGCAATGCCGCGTACACAGTACTGTAGAGTGTAGTGTGGTGTGGTGTCGTGTCGTGTGCAGTGGCATGGGAATGTGGCCACTGGAGCTCTAACTAGAGCAGGCAGCCGTCACCTGGGGAAGGTGTTAGGCGTCCAGGGCTGCATCCCCTGGTGATCGGATTGCCTGGATCTGGGGTGACCCAGGAGTCTGCATTTTCAGCGAGCCCTCCAGGTCACTTTGGTTCAGGCGGTTCACAGCCCACATTTGAGGCCCACTATTAGGCCTTTCTCCATTATTGGAGGAGTATGTTCTTCGGTGATCAGGCTCCTTTTGTTCCTTGGTGTTTCTACAGGGACCACTAGCTTCACAGTAACTGGGGAGGGACATCCAGGTACACGTGGGGGGAACTCAAGACGCCGCCTGCGTTCCAGTGGCAGTGGGCTCGGCAGCCTAATCATCTGTCCCACGGGGCCTGCGCCCTGAACGTCTTTCTCTACCAACCTGGCATCTTAGGAGGGGGCTCTAGCTAGGAATTTACCTGGCTTCTTAGGAAGTGGTAGCTGGCCATAGGGGATACTGTTAAGATGAAATTTTGTCTGTCTAAAATGCTTTGCATTTTCTCACAGGAAAAAGAAATCCCAAGTTAGAGGCATGCCACTCTGTGATGGCAATAATTCCAAGCCCTAGAACCACTAAAAGACAAGGCAGGATACGAACCTGTGTTCAAACCGCAGCTCCATCACTTACCCCTTATGTGATTCTGGGCAAGTAGTTTCACTTCTTAAAATTTTAAATATCTTACATTCACATGTAAGATAGTGCCGATCACTATCCTTACCTTGTAAGGATCCTATAGGGTTTGAGTGATCCATGCTGAGGTAGTTAGAAATGACATGTTACATTGGCTGAACTTTCAAAAGATTCAGCAAAAACAAAAACACATATACATATATTATATGCACATACATGCATATATAAAATGGAGACGGAGAAACATCGAGAATTATAGAATCTAGATGATGGGTAAATGGCTAATCATTCTTTTAGTGTAGTGTGCAGAGTCTGTAATGTGTAGGGTAGTGTATGAAAATTTGAAAATTTTCATAATAAGATCAGAATAAGAGATGATGAATCTAAGGCCATCAGCCCAGTGCCTGTCACCTGATAAGTGTCAGCTGGCCGGGGAGCAGGGGAGGTGAGGATAGCAGGGCAGGGAGTGCAAGGGGACAGGAAGGGGAGAGAAGAAGGGGCTGCAGCCGGCCCAGTGCTGGAGGGGCCCTGGGAGCCCTGCAATGCCCACCCTTGGGAGGGTGTGGTGTGAGAGCTGCCTTCGCACCTCCATCTTGAGGGGATCTAGGGGTGGGGGCGGGAGAGCCCCTTCTGGTCAGGAGGCTCCTGGTATGGTCCTTTCCCTTTCCTCAGGGTTCTAGGAAGAGCCAATTGGGTCACTTTCAGGTGCTCCAGGCCCTCTCAGTTGGGGTGAAAACATGACAGAGATCCTTTGGGCCGCCAAGTGTTTGCAATTTATAAACACTCTAAGCCCCTGATGCACCGGAGTCTTGCTCAACAGCTGCCTGAGCACCAGAGTGTAAATGGACAAGGGACAAATGGCAGAGGGAGGTCAGCGAAGCCATGAGGAAAGCCCACGAGTCCCCCTCCCCTGCAGCTCCCCTCCGCCAAGGGCTCCCACCCAAGCCCAGGTCTGCACCTCACGGCGTCTTCCGGATCCAGGGGCATGCGTCCAACCTGGTTTCTGTTGCTGCTGTAACCAATCACCACAAACAACATGAAGGTATGATCTTACGATTCTAGAGGTCAGGAGTCCAGCGTGGGTCTCAGTGGGATCCAAACACCGTGTTGGCAGGGCGGGTTCCTTCTGAGGGCTGTAGTTGAGCGAGCGTCCACTCCCTTGCCTGTTCTACCGTTCTCACTGCTTCACCTGTGGTCCTTCCTCCATCTACAAAGCTGGGAACGGCCAGTGGAGTCCTTCTCACGTGGCCATGTGACTCTCCTGCCTCCCTCTACTCCGTTTAAGGATCCTGTGATCACATTGTGCCCACCTGGATAATCTCCTTCTTTTTAATAAAAGTCTGTCAATAGCAACCTAGCCCCCCCCCCCCGATCCTTGCTATATAACCTAACACATTCACAGGTTCTAGGAATTAGGATGTGGACATCTTTGGGGGGCCATTATTCTGCCTTCACAGAAGACATGCCTAAATGAGTGGGCATCTTTACCTTGTACCCAAGGGATTTCCCAGCTTTAGTGCGCTTCAGACTCCTGGGAGACGATGTTGGAAAAGGCAGAATGTTAGGCCCTGCCGGATTCTGACTCAGTACCTCTGGAACGGGCCCAGGGAATCTGAATTTTTGGCACGCTCCCTCGTGCCTTCATGATGCACATGATACAAAGACCACATTATGAAAAATCTATTTTCCTTTGTCTTTGATAGGATGTAGGAGCTACATTTTAGAAAACTGATTATAAAATCTATGGTCTATGATTTATTGAGCAATTCCAATGTACTAATAAGTATAGCTAAGTTTTCTTTTTGTTTTACTATGGAATATATTGAGTATTGATACAGTTAAGTTTATCAAGCACTTACTATGTGCCGGATTCTGTTCTAAGCACTGTCCACATATCATCTCATTTAATCCTCACAGCAACACAACGAGGTAGGGTTATTATTATTATCTCCATTTCATAGGTAAGAAAACGGAAGTTCAGGGGGTTAGGTAATTTACCTAAAGTTGCCCAGCCGAAGTCAGAAGCCTACGTCGCTCCCCTTTCCTTTTTCTAAAGCTTGAGCTTCAATCACTAGCACTGGCACAGTGCTGGTACACAGTAGGCCCTCAATAAACATATGTTGAAACACAGGGTGAATAGATAGATAGGTGCTTTGCATGCATTAACTCTGACCCTCATAAGAACCCTCAAGGGAGGTACGATCAGTAGCCCCCAGGAAACAGACAAGGGCCCTGAAGCCTGGAGAGAGAAAACCCCACAGCTGTGTCTGACTCCAGAGTCCGTATGCTTCTCACCACACCAGGGGCCCGCAAGCCACCGTCCACGCGTCCTCTCAAAGACTATTTTCTCACTGTGCATTTGTCACCATACAAAAAGCTTATCACTATAAAACTCCAGTTGCTTTGCGTTCTATAGTCAATAAGTGGCTTCTATCAAAAAGAATCTAGTTGATTAAACCAGGCCCAAGTGGTGGCTCTGCCACCCAGGGAAGGTGTTTTTACTCCCCCAGAGGTGGAGGAAGCCCCGAGCATAGCCAAGCCTGGCGGGGAGGGGAGTGGTCTGAACCTTTATACTCAGGGAGGCACAAACACCGCAATTACAGCTTCAAACCACCTGGTAGGTCCTCTCTAATTAAGTTTTTCTCCAAACACCTGGCAGGGCCACAGCAGCGCCCTGGGCAGGAAGGGGTCCATGTAAGAGACAGCAAGATCTGAGCGCTCCTCTCACTCTCTCTCTCTCTCTCTCACACACATATACACACACCTCCCAGGGGACAGTTTCCGTTCATACATGAGCAGGCCCCAGGCTGACACCATTCCCTGCCCCCTTCGCACCAGCAGCAAATCCCCCTGGCCTCCTGTCTGCGTCAGACAGACCTTCCTCCCAGCTGGGCCACTGCAGCCCCTGTATCATTTTACTTCTTTGGGACAGAAACCTGTGAGAGTGTAATACCAGGCGGTCATGGTACTAACATCTATGTAGGGTGTTCCACCTCCTCTGAATGCCCGCCCTCCCCACTCCCTTGCCACGCCGTCCTCCCACCCCCTCTCCTTCTCCAAGTCCCTCTTTCTCCATTGCTCCCCCCCTGCCAGGATGCACCCTCTACCCCAACTCTCCCCTCAGGGTCCCACGGCCTTAAGTGCTGCCTTCGCAGGCCTGGGACAGAAGGGCAGGTTGCAGCAAGGAACGATGAGTCTTCGAGCCCACTTTGGATCTGCCTCAGTTTCCCTTCTGCAAAATGAGTGTATTAACATCTGCCAACTTCCTGACTCAAAGCAGAGTCTGTGGTTCCAAAACTCGCTTTGTGGTCTGTAAAGCGTGTGCTCCATTTCTGGGAAGTATGGAATGTGCATGAAGTGGACACGCAGATGAGGAAACTGAGGGCCAGAGGGAGGGAAATGACTCACTCAAGGCCACACAGCTTCGGGTGGCAGAGCCAGGACTAGAAACCAGTCTTCCAGGCCTTTCTTGCCATGACATTTGAGTTCTTCACGATAATGACAGTGATCCTATGGCACACCGCGTGGAGGAAGCCGACCATGAGCGTGGCTGCTGCCAACAGATCCTGAAGAACATCAAAGACACGGAGAGCAGAGAACCTCACAAGTTGGTTCCCTTTCATTCTTAATTACGATGCAATCTAATTATACTGATGGGGCTCACTAATGTCGGATTAAGTCTGTTGTATGTTTTTATATGATAAACAAAAACCAAGCACCACCCATGGAGTGTGGGCCAGTGAGACGTGCTTGGAGAGAAGGGGACCTCAATGGAGTGCTTGCTCCTGACTGGCTTGAAGCGTGCTGCAGATGCCCCCGGGCCACGCTCTCATGTGATCCTCCCACCCCTGCAAGACAGGCAGCCTCATTTCCATTTCACAAACAAGAATACAGGCCCAGAGAAGTTAATTGACTCACATACCATCATTCAGCTGGTTCAAATCGGGGTCTGTCCCATTCCAAAGCTCCATTTCCTCCCTCTCCCCCAGGACACTGGCTCCCCACACAGCTGCAAGGAGCTTACTCTGTGACTCATCTTCCTGCCCTGTAAAAGCCTGCCACCTGGTTTCTGTTTGTACTCACAAGACCCCTCCACCCCGGGTGCCAACCTGCAAGGTAGGACAGCGGGGGGTGGGGGTGGTAGAGCCTCTCCTTTGGAGGACCAACTTTCCCCACTTGAGAGGAGGAGCCAGTGAGACCCTGGAGGCTCCAGAGCCATGGGGACAGCCCTGCCCTGAAAGCTGGCGCAGCCTTGCCAGGGGCACGCGGGGGCCAGGGCCTGGCCAGGAGCAGAGCTGTGCTCCCATGCCCAGCCGGGCTGGCCTCCAGCTGCTTGTGCAATCTCGCTATGAATAGGTCTGGGTGTGTGGTTTGGGGCCAAAGAGACCAGACTTGTTTCCTTAGGGTTGACAGCTCCCCTCTGGAATTCTGGGAGGTGAGGAAGCACAGCTGTGAGGTCAGGCTGCTGACCCGAGGCTGGGCAGTCCAAGCTGGTGGTGTGAGGGGCGGAGCCTGTGGCCAGACTGGATGGACAGGTTGCCAGCATGACTCTCCAGCTATGGAAATCACCTGAGTGCCCTGCCCACAGCGCCTCCTCCCTCCCCCACCTCCTGCACCTCCCTTCCACCCTCCACCGCTCATTCTCACTAGTCCAGGCCCTCCTTACCTGAGGTGTGGGCCTAAAACAAAAAAGTTTGCAGGGAAGAGGGAAAAACAGATTTGCGATTTTATTTTTAAAATACCAAAAATATGAGACTATCGGAAAACAGGGATTCTCATACATGGTTGGTGGCGTGAACTGGTACACTGGAGGGCATTTTGGCCAACCTCTATCAAAATTACAAATGTGCATACCCTTTGACCCAGCGACTCTACATTTGGGCATTAATCCTATGAAGATTCTTGCACATGTATGAAATAATATATGCACAAGGTTGTTCATTGTAGTGTTATGGTAAGAACAGACTTTTGGAAACAGTCCAATGTCCAGTGTCTATTAATAGTGGACTACTGGTTGAATCAACTGTGATACTTAATACAATGGAATAGTATGTAACTATAAAAAAGAATGAGGAAGCTTTCTTTGTGCTGATATCTCCTCCATGTGTGAGAAAACAACTAAAAAAGCAAAATGTCCAACAGTGTATACAATGTACTTTTTGCATAATAAAAAGGGGAAAATAAGGATCTGTGTTTTTATTACTTGTAGGTACATAAGAAATTCTGGAAGGATACATAAGAAACTTCAGGGTGGAAAGAACTAGGCAGACAGGAGACAAAGGTGGGAGAGAAACATACTCTGTGTGTATCTTTTTATGCTTTCTGGCTTTTGAATCATGTGAATACATGACATTTTAAAATATTAATTTAAAAATAGTGCAATAAAATGAAAATTTTGACCAAAAAACTCCATAACACAATTGCCCTACTACAATGGACATTTGTCTTTTGGGGGCATGTCCCAGCATGAGAACCCCCTTCCTATTTGGGGGAGTTACCCATTGGGTGCATTTTTGTAGGAGAAAAGCCCCTCCTTCCCTATCCAAGAGGGCCCTGTGCTCCTGGTCCCTGCCTCCTACCAGTGGGGCTCTGGCAGCAGGTGGCTCAGATGCTCTCTGACTTTGGTGGCAATAACAAGGGCCTGAGAGTCCAGTGGTGAGGCCAAAAGTGTCCAGGACACAATGATTATTTCTATTTTCACATTTTACCTTTTAGAACTTCTCCCAGCCATAGTTGTATACTGGTATATGCTACTTGTATTCTGCTTTTTATTTCTCTTATATCAATATATAAGAGTAAGAGATAATTACATTTCTAAGAGTGCATCCAAAATGAGTGTTTTCTATGTATATGAATAGTTTTCATAATTATTGTTTTAATAGATGCATAATATTCCTTTGTTCTGATTAGGTCTTTCCTATACCATGAAATTTAAGATGTTAATAGGAAGTTTAGGAAACCCAAAGTTATGAAGATACAAATTTGCAATGATACTATTCACTTATCAGTCAGATTCCCTAAAGAGTATAGTTGTCTCAGCACCTCCACCTCTATTCCCCAATACCCTTCCCCCCCGATTTTTTATTTAGTCTCAGACGAAGAGGGGTCAAAGCCAGCCTTTCCACGTCAGTTGGTTCTTTAGAAGCTGTATGTATGTGAACGTAATACACACCCATTTTGGTAAGTTAAAATAGTACACATGGTGAAGAGCTGAAATCCCAGCTCCCTTGCCTCCTTCGCCCAGACACACCCATTACCAAGTTTCTTGTCATTTCCTCCAGATCAGAGCTTTCCGGCTCAGTTGGACAGTCACAGGGGTGTGAGCTACTGGTCCCTCAGCCCCTAGGGCAGCCTCCAGGGCCGGTGACTGTGAGAGCCCGGGACTAGCTGCCTGAGACCTGGAGCAGCTTTCTCTCCATTCCTGGTGGGCCACATAAACATCATTTTCCATGGGTGCCATGTTGCAAAATAGTTCTAGAATTATCATGGCTTCCCAGTTCCTCAACATCCTTCTTCTAGAATCTACCTCCCCCAGTGCGACCCAGGGCCCACCCAAAGGCCAGCTCTGCTCAGGCCACTGCCCTGGTGGTTTCCCCTGCCCAGTCAGAAATCTGAGCTATCTGGTCTGGAATTGTCTGGCAGCCTTCTTTTCTTGCCTGATGACTTCTTGCCTGGCTTCTTTGAGCTCTTTAAGCCCCAAACAAACCTACTACTCACTGTTTCTAGACCTTCCTGTCTCCTTTGTCTTTGGGATTCTCCTGCCTCCACTGGGTGGTATGGGTGACTTGACATGTATGTCAAAGTAACATTTGCTGGTGTAAAGCTTTGCCCTAACTACTTAAATATTTGCAAAATCAACTGGGTCCCAAAGCCTGACCCATTTCTGCCTTTCAGCTGCAATGTTAGCTTCCTCTGTTCCTCCATCCTACCCTTAGCAGCACCCATGGGATCCATTCACTCAAGAGTGCATGCCAGCAGGCCTGCACATTTCAGTTCAGCCCATCTCCCCGGGACCAGCACGGTGCCTGGCACGTGGGGGTGCTGGTGGATGCATGGATGTGGGATTCACAGAGGAGATCCTGCAGTACCGGAAGGGCACTGCGACTTCTCCTTCCCGAGCGAGAGTGGGGAGTTTGTAGTGCGTTTCCAGCAAGTCCTCAGAGAAGGCAGGCAAAACCAGCTCTGAGCCATTGCTGTGTGACAGACACTAGGCAGACACACACATACACAGTCTAATTTTCTTCAGCTCTTAAAAATTGCTGTTGGTCTTCTGCTTTTAATTTTTGAATGAAGAAAATCCAGGGGAAAGGACTCTTTTCCTCCAGCTCCAAACATGCCTGGCCGTCTGAGCCCACTGCTTCTCTTTGCCAGCGATGAAAGCAGAGCTGGAGCGGGCCCCTCACACCTCAATGCACTCCCCTGGCCGTTCCAACAGGCGGCTGCGCCGAGGGGCACCCAGGGCACCAGAGACCGCTCCCCACCACCACCCCGCGGCCACCTCCCCACTTCCCTCGTCTCAGGGGAGTGGCTGTGGGTGGTTGTGTGTGTCTGGCACACAGCGGCTATGAATCCTACCCTCCTCCACCTTTGACCCCTGTATTTCAGCTGTGGTATTGGGTGACTCGGCTGACACATGCCAAAGTAACATTTTCTGGCCGAAAGCTCTGCCCTTACTACTTGAATATTTGCAAAATCAAATCCCTAAAGTGTTTTAGAGATTAACTAGTCCAAATTCTTCCTTTTAAACAAAAAGCTGAAGCAGGGAGAGTCAGCAAGAACCGGCCTTTATTCCTCTGCGGAGCGGACTGCACCGAGAACACACGCTCCCGGAGGGCGGGCGTGGGCCCTTGCGCTCCTGGTGCACAGCACGGTGTCTGGCCCGCTGCCACGCCGAGACGGACTTAGTATAGTAATTGTTGATCATTAACTAGTTTTTTTTTGCATTTTTACCTGGTTTTGGAGGACTCTCTACTAAGCATCTTGTGATAACTGGTATTGGATTTCCATCTTTAATCTTTTAGGAGACAGAATCAAAATTGGGATATACTCTCAAGTGAAATACCCTTTTCCAGTAAGCTTTGGTATTAGACGATGGTGAGGTTTTACCTTTATAGGTAATTAAAACAATAAGGAAAAACTTATGAAAGCATGACTCTTCACCAATACAGAACTTAACCTCAAATAGCCAACTTTAAATCTACTTCCGTGATCTGAGATACGAGCCCATCATGTTGCGTGGGACCTTAAACCAGATCCTCCTTCTACAAGCTGAATAATTTTTATAAGTCTATCAGTAAATAAAAATACAACCCACGCTACCAAGAATAGTTTTACAATAGGGCGGAGTTTCCCTGACTTCACTGAGGCGGCCCTGAACGTATACACAGAGGAAACATTTATGCCGTTGCCCCAGAAGTCTGAAGTAGGTGTTTGACTTTCAATATGCAGGAGGGCACTGTTGACAGCCTCACCGGGTTCAGACCTCTGGTGCTCGCTGAGGGCAGTCTGAACTGGCCTCCTTATGTAAGAGCTCCCGGCAACACGACTCCGTGCACACAAGTAGCTAACAGCCACCACGGAGAATGCCATAAACCTGCTTTGATTAAATTGTCTGTTGTCTATGGAGGTCAGAAGTGGGCCAGAGGAGATTACTAGGTTCATTTAGTTTAGAGATCTAATGATGGAGTCCCTCGGCTTTGTGCCTCTCCCAGCCAGAGAAGTAATTCCACAGGAAGACCTTGAGGTAAAAGCAGCCACCTTATTCCTAGGGCTAAAGAAAGGGGGTGGGAGAACAAAAAGACTTCCTGGAGTAAGATAGAGTGTCATTGATGCTTTATTTACATGCGTTACCATCTCTTTTACAAAGTAGATTACGGTTTTAAATGGAATACACAAGGCAATATCTACAAACACCAAGGAAAGTAAGTACTGCATCTCTATTTCATTTAGAAAGGGGAAGATATCCAAATCAAACTGGTTTTGATCCTTGAGAAGAAAGGCGGCAGAGTTAATTCGTGGCAGCATATGGTTAGACAAAATCCTCAGTGAGAATGCAATATGATAGTGTTCGCTTGGAAAGAAAGGACGAGGTGCTTCAAACCAAAGTATGAACTGCTTGACTCTCAGGTGTTTAAATATGGCCATGCACCATATTTAATTCTAGTTTATATGGGGTATGAGCAAGGAATTGAAACAGAAAGACAGTTTTACAGATACTGTATACAGATTTTTTTTTTCAATTCATGCAACTTTTTTTCTTTAAAAAAAGTTAAACATGTAAAGCCAAAATGTACAATACATTTTAAAAAATATTAACTAATTTTTCTGGTCCTCCTTCACATCTGTTTATATTTCCCATGTACATAATGTGCTAGGACAAGTAAATAAGAGAAGACTGATTGCCAGGCAATTGAGATAATTTGAGAGAAATAAGTGACCAGACACATAGTTTTTAAAAACAGCCACACAAGGATTTCTGGAGTGTGGCAGAGGCCTCATTACCAATCATTCATCAAAGAAAAATACATTCAAATAAAACTAAACAAAAGGAAAACATTCCATTCAAACTGCATAAAATGTTACCCACTTAGGATTTAGATCAAACATACTATACTCTTTTCAGTTACTTAGGCATCTGCTTTAAGATCTTGTTTGACAGGCCTGATTCCCCAAGAACTTCACTTTCCCCGAGTAGCACCCTGCCTCCCCGTTTCCAGAAGAGGCTGGCTTTTTCGTACCTCTTTACTAGTGATTGCATTTCTACAAAAATTTTTAATTTTTTAAAAAAATCATTATGCCTAATAATACAATGTTTCCCAAATACAGCAAGAAAAGAAAATTGGTTCAGAGCTGTCAGGGTTTTCTTTTTGCTTTTAGAGAGAAAGGGTAACATTTTTATTTCCCCTCGCCAGCCCTTGGCACCAACATGTGGAATGGAGGACTTGCTTTTTTGACTGCTTTATCCTTGATGGTCTTTTCCAAGAGATTCAAAGGCTCTTTATTCTTTAAGTGGGGTTCATTAGGTAGAGGCAGTTTGTCCCCACCATCCTTTAACTGTGTGCAAGTTTGGAAGCCACCTGAAATCACACCCTGGGAGGGACACACCTGTCCTGAGTAGTGAGCCATGATGTCCTCTCCTCAGGGTACGGAAGCAACACACATGATGCTAAAAATCAACACCAAAAACAAACACAAAGTCCGCCTTGCGCTACACATGTGCGCGTGACCCTCCCATTCACAGGAGAGACAAACTTCTGAAAATTTTTTTAAAAAAAGTTGTTTCAGCAATCATTATATTGCAGAGGATGCAATAAAGAAAACCAACCTCAGCTTCATTCACAGTTAATGGAGTATGCTGAACCTGGCGGTCAGTTCTCACACCAGGACAGTGAAGGCTTGTGCTAAAGCTCTTTTCTAGCTTTGGTAAAAGGTATCAGGTTCTGGAGCCCTAACGAGAACAACAGAACCCCAGAGTGCATGTCCTGTTTTCAATATTAGCTACTCTTCTAATTTCCCATCAAAAAGTAGGCAGCCCCTTAGAGCAGCTTATTTAGAGGCTGAGGGTAGCCTGGGACAGTTCTCACCAGGATTGAAACATTAGAGCTGCCAGGCCCCCTGAGGCTACTAAGTGTTCTGCCGAGATGGTCCAGATCAGAAAACATATTGTTAGGGACCTGTGACACTCAGAATGTGATGTGGTAGCCAACAGGTGGCCCATCCTGAAAGCAGGTCTCAATATAAGGGACAGGAGGCTCAGGCAGCACTTCTGCCCAGTCTGACCACCTTATACCCTGGCTAGTCTAAGGGAACCTAGCCTCTCTGTGGGTGGCCAGCTGAGGGTGGGATGTCATGACCCTGGATAGGCCCAGCCATTAGAGTCTTGCCTGAACCCTCCCCTGGGGTTGGCAGGTCTCACGGTGCCAATGCTGCATTTGACTTTGCCCTGGTCTCAGTTCTCCACAACACTCTAAATGTAGATGCTGTTTGAGTTATTTAAAAAAGAAAACGATGTCAACAAAAATATCAAAGCATCCCCCCCCTCCATTTTCCCGACCTGTCCTGTGGCTGCCCTGCCCTCATACTGCCTCTGTCCCTTCCTCAGCTGTTTCAGATTAAATAATTTGGTTCTAGGACATTTTGTAAGACATTCTGCCTGAAATCCAACAAACATTGGAAAAAAAGAGAATAAACAAGATGCCACATGTCTGAAAGGAATTCAACATTTTAAAGCTGAAACACATTGGAGGGTTGCCTTTCTCACTCCCAAAGCAGCTCTCAGAGTCTATAAAACTGCAAAGGCAAGTAGCTATTTTGTTAGTTTGCTTGTTTCTTTGAACCCAGGAGAGAAATTCTCAGGGCTCTCACGTGGGAAGCACTCTGGATTCTCCTTGGCATGTGGTATCCCCCCCGCTTTTCCCCTGCTGCCCTCGCAACCATCTGCTGCCACTGACTCTGCGATGCATCCCCACCCGCAGCAGGGTCACCTGGGAGGCCAGCGAGGCAGCCCTCTTTCACTGACACTGGACAGTCTTGTGTACAGCAGACTACTAAAGGATCAAGGAAGTGGCCAGAATCATTATAAAGGAATACAGTAAGCAAGTCTGGCTCACTGACAAGCAGACCACATGAATAGAATACATATTTTTAAAAATTATACATACTTTTAAAATGATTATAAACATGTAGCAGTTTAGAAAAGGCGATGTGCTACAGGTCTACTATAACCACAATTGCACGACAATTTACAGATTCAGTAAAAGGCAGGGTGAAATCAACAGGGCAATCGCTCAAACATGACAACCCAAGCAAGGCAGGAGAGACGTGTGACAATACCAAATGGAACTCTCATTATGCTAGGAGCTGTGATCACCACCAATATCACCCCCAGAGGAGTTATAAAGCAAAGGCGCACAAGGGTGCCCCTGGTGGCCGGTGGTGGGTGCCGGGCGGGTAGGGGGGGTCGGGTGGCACGTCTGTGTTGGTGCCCACTGTCACGGTGCAAGCATCAGCGAGAACTCAAGCAGGGAAGTCTGTGCTGAAATACTAGCCTGTAATCCTAACGCCCATGCATAAGGTTCCATTTTTGTACTGTACATGATAAAAATATATTTATACATTTATATGCCTAATGCTTTTTATGCAAAGAAAAGAGTCTTCATATATCACTTTGGAGAAGTATGTATATGCTGTGCTAATCAGAGCATTGTGACACCAGTTTCAAATGTACCAATGGTGTTCCCGACTGTTCTGTCTACCAAGGAGGGTACAAATAGAAATCACACTCTCCAGGTTAAACAGAAAGCACCTATACAGCACCATAACTTTTTGAAAACGAAACAAAATGAAATCCATAGAAGCAGAAGTAAAAACAGAAGAAAGGTAAACTGTCTTATCTTGTACTTCCATCGTGTCGCTTGTACAATTACAACCTAAGCTTATATTTTTAAAAAAATCAGTTTGTATGTTATTGTCTCTCACTCATACACTTCTAGCAGATCAGATTATACACAGCAAGGCTGAAAATAATCAAGGATGTATATTTAGGAAAACAGTGGAGTTAGAACTGCCTTAGCAATGACTGGGGTCTGTATTCTTCACACATTTCTCACTGCAAGCTTAATGCTCACCTGTAAGTTCCCTCCTGCAAAGCAAAAAAACAGGACCACTTTTTTTTTTCCTTTTCTTTTCTCCTTAAAACCAAACCCTTTAGTGGCATTTGGCAATGAGTGGATAGCTGTGATTTCTTTCCTGAAAAGATCCTGGGTTTCTAACCAACTGACCAAAGCTGTTCACATTAGCTGAGGACACTGACAGGCGATCACAGGCCCTACTGATCTGGCAACTGCAGACCAGGTGCTGGGGTCCCATCCACAGACCACCGGACTCAGCACTGGAAACACGGGGGGCCAGATGCTGCGCTCCACTCGGTTTGCCTATGCATGGCTCAGTCCTGGACGGGTGCACACAGCAAACAACTGTGCCATTGTTCAGTTTTTAGAAAAGGATAATTTTCTACTAAACAAAAGAAGAAAGAAAAATCCCCTCTAGTTTGTGTAATGTGTTAGTTTATGGAGTTCCATGGGCTCAAAAGCTTGTGACGCCCGAAGCCGGAATGGTAACTGGTACGTTTGTTTTTAAATTTGCCAGGGGAAGGACGGTTAACAATTTAACAGAAAAATACTGCAAGTTAATGCATGTGAAAAATTCAGAAAGTCAAAGGAAAACAAACACAAGAACAACACTTAAAACATCCCATAGACCATTGCAATATTAAAACACCACAGAATCGCCGACGGGGGCTCCCGGTGTGCTCTGAGCGAGGGGGGCGGTGCTGGCGGGGTGCTGTCCTCTGTTGGCAGGCGCTGCCACCCCGTACAAGGAAGATTTTGCATACTTTATAGAGTTCTGTTCCAAGGGTAAGTGCTTCACCCAGGGTAAGGGGCCATTAACAGTCTCTGCTGGGTTAGGAAAATGGCGCGGGATTCACAAAGGTGTTAAGCTGTAAACGGTATCACTGTCCACTTGCTGAGAGCAGATTTGGCAAAGGGTTTTGTCTGTAGGTCTTGTGTCAGTTTGAGGGTCTAAAAGAGGAGAAAAGAAAACCAGATCAGTGAGGGCACCCCACAGTCAGAGTGGGCACCTGGGGCCACGCTCCAACAGCCTCGCGCTTCCTCGCCCCAGCCCAGAGCGCACGAGGCAAAGCAGTTGCTACGCCACATTCGAAGGCCTGAAATTCTAAGACAAAGCACGAAGATTACTTACCTTATTTCTTATTTTCTCCTTATTACAAAATGCTCTAAAGTTGAAAAGTCCAAAGGAAATGGGGTCATTCACTTTGGAAGTTTAAAAAAGAAAGGCAAACTGGGGAGTTTTAGCGGGCTCTTTTAAGTTAGAGATGTTCAAGGTGCAGAAGGGGTTTTGTTCTAGTCTTCTGCATTGAGGGGTTTTTCCTGGGACACGGGAATTTCATGCTAAAGCAAGGAAAGGTGGTCATCACCGTAAATAGACCAGCTGTGTTTCTCTTGCTGTCCCCCACTGGCTATGTCAACTGACTGAAATTGCTTACTACCCTCCCGTCATAAAAAGAGTAAGTCATTTCTAAGTGGGCCAAATTCTAAGTAGGAATTTGATTTTTTTTTTAAAAAAGAGATAAGGTTTCATTATGTTGCCCAGGCTGGATTTGAACTCATAGGCTCAAGAGATCCTCCTGCCTCATCCTCTCAAGTATCTAGGACTACAGGTGTATGCTCTGCTCCTGGCTCAAGAATTTGATTTTTATATTAAAAATGTACAAAGAAGAAAATTACATAACATACAACCAAACAAATCCCCCACAAAACACCCCATTGACAATTAACATATTATTATTTTTCCTCCAACAGTCTGCAATGGAAAGGCACAAAAGAGGTCCTCTTAGAGCATCTGAATTTATACAAGTCTTACCAGACTTCATGTGACCAATAAGTCCAGAAAAGTTAAGAGGATTAAAAAAAAAACAGTATGCTGATAAAGATGTAGCTAATAGAGGAACTGACATGACAGACCTCAAGACATAGGATCTTTTATTTAGAGACAGTGCTGGTTGTTATGGTAGTAAAAAACAATGGCTCTAGGCCAAGATATGGATAGAAAGTGGCACTGTAGCAACACGAAGTCATGATCTTCTTTCTTACCAGACGAGGTGACTAAGCAATGAAAAATGCATCAATAAACTCACACACAATAACATGTTACATACATCAACTTCTCCCACCTTTAGAGGAGCTATCATGTTCATTTGGAATTTTCACAAGTATATGACTCCAATCTCTCTGTGACTCTGCACTTGCCGGCAATCTTACCTTTCACTATCAATATTCGCAAAGACAACAGGACTTAGTACTAATGATGTTACATGCTCATGGTCATATTTACCCTTGTTATAGCTCCAAATAGAAGAATTTAGACTCTTTTATTAGAGGCAGAGACAGTAAAGTAGGAAAAGAAAGCCTTTTCTTCTTCCCACCTACCCTTAGCCTTTAGTTTCCCTGGCTGATGGGTTTTGGGGGTATTCTTTGCTTTGTAAAGCTACTACAGAGTATTATCTTAGACTATAAAATAATGCATTGATTTCAGAGGGAGAAAAACCTAAAATAAATACCAGATCTCACTATCTGTGAGGAATTCAGCTTAGATCATCTGCATCCCCCGAAGCATGAACAGATATAGGGGCTTCACAGACATAGTCCCCTGGAAAGGAATTCAGTTCTTTCCTTTACAATAACACTTAATAAAGCACAATCTAACATCACTATGCAATTAGTCCTCAGGGGCTACGGTCCCTAAGTCCCGATCCTGACTTACTGTAACTGCCAAGGGAAAAGCCGTAAAGTATTACCTAATTCAGGCCCCCTTCCCCGGTTCCCTTTGGTGTTAATTATTCAGGCACGGAAGCCAGTGCATAATGGTAAGGTGACACACTTCATTCCCCAAGTACAGAAGCAGAGCGTGCAGCTTGCTCTGACGCTGAGGCTGGGCCAACGCAGGAGGAAGGAGACAGAGGGCACCTATGAACCCCCTCACATGGCATCACTGAGTAGAACAAACCATCTACTCTGGGGCAGGAGGTCCACACGGGGCAGTCTAAAGAAACCACCGCCAACAATCCCCAAACCAAATACCCATGCCCTCATCAAAATGCCCAGATTCTTCAGGGAACTTCATAATTAAGAAGGAGATACACTAATCATCACTTCCCTTTCTGCAGAGTGGGGCTAGGGCTAGGGCCACCTGTGATGCTATGTCCTAGAGCTTCCTTCGAGGTCCCCCAAGGCAATGCCCTCCCAGGGAGGCCTGCTCGGGGAAACTGCCTCCATGCCTACAGGTGGAGCAGGCAGGGGCCCAGGTACAGAGGAAGCTCCTACAGAAGACAAGTTTATTCTAGAAATTCCTACTCTACAGAAAAGAAAGGCCTCTGGTTTTCTCTGTGATAGAAGGAAAACAGATTGTAAAATATTGTGAAAACATAAAATTAATTAAATGTTGAATAGAAATACAATCATCCTTCTAAAAGAAACACTAGAATCACCACAACAAAGACTGGGGTAATAAAAATAATAAAAATAATCATAAGTTGTCTTCGATTTTTAATGGCTCTTTTGTGGCTCAATGTTTGCACATGTTTATCTGATTCAATCAAGGACAGAAAGAGTAGGGGGAGCACATTAGGTGGTGAAATGCAGCCACTGAGCTGGGAATTCAATGCTGCTTAGCTTGGGTACAAATTTCACGTGTTTTAAGGAGGCTCACATCATTCTTACGTTGTTTAAAGGATGACGTATTAGTTAGCTATGTGAGGTTTATGTGTACGTGTTGATGCCCTCCTAGCTTAAAAATACATCAGATAAAGCAAAACTTTTGGAAGGAAAAAGCAGCATATAGCTGATGGAATTACAGCTGTTACTTTACAGTTTCTAGGCAATTTTCCAATTAACAGTAAATACAAAACTGTTGTCCCGTCCCATTAGGGACTTTCATTAATAGGGAGAAGATGCCCCCCACCCCAATAAGTTTGAAATCAGTTGTTGATGCAAGGAAAAGGAAACGAGGAGACCAAATAAATGATGAGCCCCAT
Source organism: Cheirogaleus medius (assembly GCA_008086735.1). Taxonomy (NCBI): domain Eukaryota; kingdom Metazoa; phylum Chordata; class Mammalia; order Primates; family Cheirogaleidae; genus Cheirogaleus; species Cheirogaleus medius. Next base: position 60,406,260 of record VBSM01000361.1, on the reverse strand, counting down.
TCTAAAAATATCTATGGATGCTGTCATCTGGTCTCTGGTGAGAGTAAGTCCCTCTATAATCCTGGCATCTGTAGGGAAGACAAGTTTCTGCCTAATTATCGCCACTAAATCACATGATGTTCTAAGAAAGGGAAACGCCTCCAAAAACTCTACACAAAACATAAGAACCCGAATCAACTTTCATCTGGGAATAAAACATAAATGTTCCACTGCTGTCCTCCCACAACTTAATTCTACTGTGAAAAATTTTGCAGTAGTGCTTTTTATCTTTTTGGAAGAAAAAGAAGGAACAGAACCCCAATACTAAATATGACATGGAAGAAAAAAGAGATAATGACATGAAACCCTCACATGCATGTTTGGAGGAAAGTTTGCCTGAAAAACAAAATAAAACAAAACAAAATTAAAGTGAAATAGCACTTTCCTCATTTTTTATGAAGATAATTTAAGCCAAACCTGCAACCCCTGGGGCAAGCTGGGGACTAAATCTGAAACACTCAGGTTAGAAAGGGAAGGGGTGTTCATACCACCTGACAGGGAAGCCTCACTTAGCGCTCAGAGAACACGTGTGGGTTTCAGAGCTTGCATGTTTCCACTCAAACTTTCAAAGAAACACCTGCCTGCCACCTCTGCTTTACTCCAGAAGGACTGGAGGACACCAACTCATCATCTGCAAACATCCACCACGGCTTCTGTAGTTGTTGTCACCCCAGGAAAAACAGCTACAGCGGGTCTGGGGTTAAGCAGCCATGTCTAATTTTGGAGAACCAAAATGGCTGCAGCTCCCTTGGAGTTCAGCTTCATAGGCAAAACTTGTGCAGTTCAGGAAAACATGCTAATGGCACAACACTCTGGCTTAATGTGGTCATTTTTCAACATCTTCTAGGTTGGAATAGGTGATGAAAAAGAGTGAAGTTCACGGATACCAGTCTGGTGGTCAATGATGGCAGGGGCCTGGCCAGTGAGAATCCAGCCCTCTGCCTGCGACGCTGGCCACACAGAGACATCCTTCACGTCTGCCAGAGAGGGGGATGTAGGAGGTGCAGCAGTAAAAGTCCATTTTGACAAATCCTGTCAACTGCCTTGCTGCCATTTCAGGCACCGAGCAGTTCGTGAGGGAAACAGAACAGGTATAGATGTTGCGGACAGGCTGGAGGCCAGAGTTGCACTGGGTTGAGGAGCCTCCCTGCAGGGAAGTCAAATTTCTAGTAAACCCAGCTCATTGGCTGTGGTGCTTCCTAATGGGCAAGTAGACACTTATGGAGAAGGTGAGGATGTTATAGGGAGGCTTAGGAGGAGAAGCTTTTAATGGCAAAGGTGATACTTAGGATACTACTAGAAAGGCTATATACACTACTTTGAAAAAAAAAAAAAAAGAGAGCTCAGTTTGTGTGAGAGAAAAGCTTGACTTGTGTGAGGGCTGCTTTGTGCTACACCTCCCCCCTCCCCAGTAATTCCTGGGCTTGTTCAAGGCAGAAGGTGAAGCCTGTCTATGAAGGCTGGTGACAAGCCCCTCGAGAGCCTTTGCCACCAGGACTCCTCGGAGCCTGGACCTGACGTGGGCTGCCCCTCCAGCCAGCCTTTGTGCAGTGCTGAAAAATCCCAGGGGAGACAGTCCAGGAGCACTTCACAGCTCCATAACAAAGAGCTGGGGGCACCTGCTGGGAGGCACTGCTTTTCTGTTGCTTAAACTTTAGAGATTGTTGATGGCTAAAAGCAGCTTAATTTAAGAATGCCCTATCTGCCTTCACACTGTGGCGGGGATGTTAACCAAATATTCTTCAAGTATCCAGAATCGACTATGGAGACTGACATGGCAGAAATATGATAGGTGCTGATTTACTATCAATAGCAAAATTGCAAAGATTTCATATTTTCTTAAGATTCTTAGATTTTCAAACCACATAGAATAGTATGTAAAGTTTTGGATTATGTTCTTTTAAAGAACAAATTTTAAGGCAAAAAACCTTTAAGGGGTGTTTGGATCCTCTCTGGACTCAAGGTTACTTAACTTTATTTGTAATATCGGAAAATCTTAGCTGGCAAAGACGTACAGGATCAGTTCCATGGTCTTCAACCAGGCTTTACCACCCACTACTACTTCTGGGAACAAACCCTCTGCTGGTTCAGTGACGCTTTGCCTGGACAGCTCTTCTCGCCAGCCATGTGAATCGCCCACACGTTCAGAGGCTCCTCCAGTCCCACTTCCTAGGTTGTCCTTGACTGAATTCTTAACGACACTCACCTGGCATCTAATCATATTGTGCCTGGAATGGCTACTTTCTCATGAACCCTGAGCTCCCAACATGTCGAACTCCTTGAAAGCAGAGCAAAGTCTTCAAATAACACTTATGGAGCACCTACTGTTTTAAGAGCACTGTCTTAAACATGGTATTTGCCCTCAAGCAACACATATTCTGGTGAAAGAAACAAAATTTTCTTGATGTCCCAAGTAGCCTGGAAAGCTGAAATTATAAAACATGTGCACAATAAATATGTGCTGAATAAATGAATGAACCATTCTCCTGGAAAAGCCCTCTCTTTTTCTCAGCCAACCTGATACTCAGCATCCTTTCATTGCTACTGCTTCCATGACCTACTCCCATTGGCCGTCTCATGTGAGGACAGGCAAAACCTACTGCTGGTGGGACAAGACCTATGATTTAAAATGCTTTTTTTTTGTGGGAAAAGTGTTTTCTGACGATTAAATTTCTAAAACTCCTGTTTCTTCTAAGACGAAATCAATACAAGGTACAATTTTAACATTCAACCAATTCTCAAGTATTTAATAAAGTATTTACCTTCTCTCATCCTTTCTGCACATCCCACCATACATATCCTTTACCGCCAGCCCCCAAACAGTGCTGCTATCCTAACTCTCAAGTTGCTGTCATTGAAAAAGTGATTCACCACTTAAGACAAAAGGGAACTGTAGTCCAGGAGGAAATGCTCAGAGCCACTAACTGTGACCAACCATGACCTGAATGTCACAATGTTTACGTTCACTGGGTGTGACCCTATCCTGTGTGACTCCTCATTGCACTTACTGGGGTGTGGGGGTGGAGGATGATGACGGGAGTGTGCAGGCTGGGATGTCCTAGATCCCTTGAGGGTGGGTGAGGGGAGTACAGGGGTCATTACCAGCCCATCTAAGGGTTCGGCCACCAACTACAGAAGGGAGGGGTCTCCAAGTCTTCTTTTCCTGCTTTAGATATGCAGAGTTTTGACAGACAATCTAATTCTACCAAGTGATTCTGAAATTGAAAACACAAATCAGCTCTTTGAGTTGCACAAACAGTCTAAACCATTCATCCACCTATATGGTATGCCCAGAGCATGCCAGTGACACAGAAGGTGGCCAAGAAGCAGCCATCACACTGGCACTACAGAGGAAGGAAACCAAGAAGGAACTGAAAGGATAGGCCCAAGGGTGGCTCCACGACTGCGACAGAGGACCCTCCTGACGTCAGGCGTGCAGACTCCAGGAGTGAGGTAAAGCCTTGTCTGTGTGGCCCTCATCTCTCGGCTCAGCCTGCACCTGCACGGTGGAAATATGTGCAGGTAAAGCCTTGTCAGTGTGGCCCTCATCTCTTGGCTCAGCCTGTACCTGCATGGCAGAAATACGTGCAGGGGCGCCCTACCACAGGGCACCCCACCCAGCCAGCAGGGCGGCCTGAGCAGAACCTGACCGTGGTCCAACAGGGAGTGCTTTGGCTTGGGGCTCTCGTCGTCACAGGCAGCACTTTCAGGTATGCATTAGGGCCACCTTCTAACAGGACTGTCAGTCAGCATGTATTTTCTGATTACTTCTATGTTGGGCTGTATTACTCGCTGATCATTTCTGAACATACAAATGACCAATAAAAGCACCAATTAATTACAGTGGCATATATACAAATGAAGACCTAGTGGAAATTAATTTAAAATTTCAGCCTTTTAACTCTTAGACTCCTACCTCTGGCCTTCTCTTTTTGGCCAATAATTTCCCCTGAGGAATGAAATCCACACAGACATAAATACTTGTTTTTAAAAAAATTATGGCCCAGACTTGTTACGTTAGAAAAAGAAGAAGCGGGAAGGGGGAGTGGGAGAGAGAGAAGACATACTGACACACACGCTTTCAATCGATTCAAGATCAGCAATTAAAGTTTATCCTTCAGAAAACACTGGCATTGCTGAGACTTCATGACTAAGCCATTCCCATCCTTTAATAAATGAATGCTGTGGATTTTAGCAAAAAAGAGGTTATAAAAACTAGTAAATCTAGAATTACAGAGTAAGGTCCACATCTATTACTGGGAGAGAAAGAAACGAAACACCTGCAACCCAGTGTCCAGTGGCTCTTTCGAGTGGTGTAATTTTAGTCCCAGGCCTGGCTGCTGCTGCTTTAGAAAGAAAGCACCTGGAAAAAAACAGCCTACTCTTCCTGGGTTTTCAGTGAACTTAGAGTTAGAAGAGATCTTAAGGGTGCAGTGACTGTATTTTCTGAACCCCAGATTGTGCCACATTAGCCAATAACAGATAAACCACCAGCTTTTGGGTGATCCAAGGCCAGACCACTGGCAGCATCATGCTATTATGGGGCAGTCTTTTTGCTCCCAAAGAAAGTCCTCAGAGGGACCGGAGTGGCTCTGTATTTCTCCGAGTAGCTTGGCCTGGCAGTGGGAGGGCAAAGATTGCCAGGTTCCCTCCCAACAGCAGGAGAGGCTCAAGCTCGAGGCTCGGGGGTAGCTGAAAGTGCAGCGTGAGGCTTCTCCCTCCGTGTGGCTTGCCACCAGCCCCCCAGATCCCACCGACACCACTCTAAGGAGAGCTGAAGCCAGACAGCTGGATCCTCAGGCAATTCTTTAAGGATGTTAATGGAACATTTTGGGTACCATATACAAATCTCCTCATGCCATCTGTGAAATTAAATCTCTCTGTTAGTGGAAAACAGCCTGTCTAAAGGGCACTCCCCCCACCAATTAGTAGGCAGGGCTTCTAAGGGACATCCACTCCAGAAATCAAAGGTTTCACAACAGGCCATTTCTATACCTTTTTAATGAAAAGAAACCCAACTGATTCTAGTTCACTGAGGAAAGTAGTCATTCTTTCTGCCAATAGTGTAAGACTGGCTTGCTGCTTCCTGTTTTCTGAATTAACCTCTGAAGCCATTTTAAATCACAATAAACATTACTTTTTAAAAAGGTGTCAAAAGACATAAGCCCATATCAGGGCTAGTCTTCATAAAAGCTCTGCAAGGTAAAGTTTAATTTAACCCCATTTTACAGATAAACAAAACGAGATGCAGAGATGAGTTACTTGACTCAATGACACACAGCTATGAAAATGACAGCCTTCTGCTACAAATCCCATAGTTCCTCTGCCTTTCCACAGGACCTCATTTAACTTGGAGTAGGCTGCAGAGGAGGCTTTTTTAATCCATGGCTCCCCTCAGAGCCCCAGGGACAATGTGCTGAAGTGGGTGGCTCATGTCCAACTGTGATGAACCAACCAGCTCTAGCAGGCAAACATCATAAACTAAAGCAAGTGTCATGCAGAGTTATAAAATAAACCAGCATCTGGATTCAGCCTGAACTTTGACCTATTAGTGAGGTGCTCCTGAAATAGTAGGGTCTGTGTTTTTATTCCCCAAAGACACATGGAATAGACCATGTGCCAATGGAATAGAATCCTTGAAAGCAGGGTTCTCCTAGAGAACCAGGCATGTGAGGGGACCACAATATACAGGTCCTTTGCTCCAACCATGTATGTAAGGCAGTCTTTTACTCTATGACAGGTGGTCACCAACACTTTTCCAATTGGGTTATGCATTCCTTGAGGGGGAAGACCCTATTTTATTCACCTCTAACGCTTGTGTCTGGCAGGTACTCAACAGATAAATTTTGCTTAATGAATCCAGGCTGTTCTGCACTTCTACCAAAATGGGGTCTACCACTTTCCCAGGCAACTAGCTCATCCAAGGGTAGAACCCACTCCATGGCTTAGAAATGCTTGATATATGACATGGACATAAAAAACTCAGTAAGAATGAGGAGGAAAAGGGGAAAGAAGCCACAATTCTCAAGGGGGTTGCTGCTCTCTTTCTTTAAGGAGTTCCTTAGAACTCTGGTGCTATGGTTTCTTGAAGAAAAAGGATTTGATTCAAGCTATCAAATAAATTTAAGAAACAATGCATACCCTAGAAGGTTCATGACATGTATTAACTTTTAAGGCTCTGAGAAGTTCTGCTGGACATAACCCAATTGCTCGCTGTTTAACATGGCATTTCTTAAACTTACCTGAACACAGAATCCATTTTCCATTTTACACACATGAATATCTTGAGGAGCTAGTATTCTGTGCAACAGTTTGAGAAACACTGACCTATAGGACCTGTAAATACTGATTAGCAAAACAAATTTTTAATTCATTTTAGTTTCTGAAGTTTTAAACTTTGAAACAGTCTGGAGAATAGGGGAAAGCAATGCTTTGAAATCCATGAACACATCAACAAGAGCAGGGTAACGTGGGTGCTTGTTTCTTGCAAGGTGGAGAATCTCTATTTTGGAATAAAAATCCAATAAACATGTGTCTCCAAGTCGAGGAAGAGAAAGTAGTCAGCAAGCATCCTCCCATCTGCCCCAAGGCCAAGGAGGGCCTCTAGGAGGCGATCTCTCCAGCAAAGGAGCAAACAAGGCCCTTTGTCCCATCTCCATGTAGAAAGGTAAGCCTGTGAGAAGCACAGGTGGACCCTGGTGGAAGACTCTACTTAAAGAAAATGTTATTTACAAGATGTTGACTGTTGAGCATTATGGACACTCTAAAAAGAAGCATTTAATGGGAGCTTAAAGTTTATAAGAATTATAAGTAGTAATTCTGGTGATTTTTACCCCATTTATTTATGCTCCATATAAGCTTTATGGCTAGAAGAATTCCACAAAGCCATTTATAAATATAACTGCTTGCAATGGAAGCCGCTCAGGCTCTGTCCTCATGCTCAGCAGGCTGACCGCAGGTGAGCACAGGTGCATTATAAAACCATCAAGCCTAGGAAGAGTAGCCTTAGTGCTGGCTGTCACTGCTTTCAGGAAGAAAACTCCTTCTCATGGCTGTATCAATTTTCCTTTACTCTCATCAACACTAAAAAGATCCTGACAGTCATTCTCTTCATGAATGACAGTTCAGACTTTGGGCTTCTGAAAAAGTTAAGAATAAAGATTCCTGCAGAAGCAGAATTCTTCAGGCTGACATACTGTGACCAGAGACTGCAGTCACAAGTACAAGTAACAGAGTATATTCTCTAAGTAATTCGTAACAGATTCATATTTATAGGTTACATTCCCTAAAATAGATATCTACATCAAGAAAAAACATGATATAGCCTATATTACCTGTATTTGGTTAGAATTAGTCCTATCCCAATGTGAATTTTAAAGACACAATGGAATCACAGCATTCAAGCATCAAACAAGCATCAAAGATTTACTCCTTTTGGGTAGCCTATGTATAAGTTCTAAATGGCTTCTAACACTAGTTCTGTTTCCATACTACTCGTCCACTATTTCTTTATAGTTTCATATCATTACATGTCATCTCACTAGGGCCATTTCACAAATAGAATGTTAGGGTTTCAAGTTTAAAATTATAGATACTATGTACCTTGAGAAACTCTATGATTCCGTCCTCTTTTGACAGATGAGAAATCTAATATTCTAAGAGATTCATTAATGATGTGGCCAGTGGCAGAGACAGGAAGAGAACTACCCCTCCCTTTTCCACCTGGACTTTTTCCTGGTGGATATTTTCCGATCCTTATCATAAAGTAGTTTAAACACAAAACTAGGCTGTTCTCTACTGGGGTCTCCAAATGCCGAAACATAAAGATGAATGAAAAGAGTCTGTGAATTTAGGCATCTTTTGACTGGGGTGAGACTGAAGCTGCTCTCCCTCTGAGAGGAGACACATCTCAAACTCCATAGGGCTGACCGGATGCTCAGGCTGACAGCCAAGCCATCATCCCAGCTCACAGCCACCTCTGTCACCAATCTGTAAGTATGCGCACCAAGCTTTATAAGCATCTGAAAGAAGACAGTGCCCTTCACACCCCAGCAGCTGGTACTCATAAAAAGGTGTGGCTATTTTTTCTTTTCTGGGTAGAGCCAGAGATCAAAGTATTTCACACATGTTCTAAAACGAATGACGTGTGAAACCCCTGGCCCTCCAGAGAAGCACCTCACCATAGCTCCTCAGCAAGACTGTCAACTGAACAGAACTGCTCAGTTAACCATACAAGGCGGCAGAGATTCAGGGTCATGTGATCTTCTGCTTGCAAGCCAGGAAGTGAGTCTGGAGAAATACTGAAAAGAAAAGTCAAACCAAGAAAGTATCATAAAGCAACTTTTGGGAAGCTGGGGCACACACTTAATTTGGGAGAAGTGAGGTGTGAGATTCTGACCTCAGGCCTGTTCTGTGAATTTAGGAGAGAGTCTTCAATAAAGTGATAGTCACTGTTAGGTTTCAAAGCAAAAAATATAATTTGAGCTACATGTGCTTCTGGCTGTTGGGAGGAACAACCCATTTCAAGGCAAATTGGAAATTCTAAGCTCTGAAACCAGACTCCCTCAAAGACCCCCATTGTCCTTAGGATGCTTCTTCTCTTGCTCTGTGGTCATACTGAGCTACCTTTTACTTTCAGGAAATTTTCATGACTTTTCATTTTTAACTGAATAAATATCTCCTCAAAACCACCTGTCTCAAAATATTCTGAGGAAAAGTGACCCTAAGGTTGGTTCCATTAGGGCATAATAATGAAATGCATTATTCCCAAAGTAGAATTTATTATTATTAAAATCATAGTTCATTAAATACATTTTTAAAATTTAAGAATTTAAATCTCCCTTAAGAGATTTTTGTACAATCTTTTAGAATTACACATACACAAGAAGGGTCTACTGCTCAACTAACAGGGAAACCTACACTTGAAAAATCAGACAAAAACTGATAATATATTTTATTCTGAATGTATTCTTTCCAATGAACTAGAAAGTGGCCTTCTTACAATTATACCAAAATTAAAACTTATTTGTGTCTTTAGAAGCCTCTTAAAGGAAGACAAACCATTTATTCCTCTAAAAGCCAAATATCTAAATTTCTAAAGATAAATCTTCCACATTCTTCCTCTTAAAGGAAGATAAACTATTCTTTTAAAAGCCAAATATCTAAATTTTTAAAGTCAAATCTCCACCAGTCTAAGCTCTGATATGGCACTGAGCTGGCTGGCGTGAAAGTACTATCACCCTATTTAGCTTCCATTACAATCTTTTTACCATCTGAAGGGCTACTAAATGAGTGAAATCAGATGTGTGAGTTCCATTAGGGGTCTCTTATGCCTGGGAAAGTTGAGAAGTTTAGCATCACTACACTCTTGACATTCTCCTTTCTATAACTTCCAATGAGCTGGAGTGAGCTCACCATAGGAGACTCTTGTAATTCCTTCACCATAGCAGAGTGTTAAACAAGACTCAAGTCTTTATGGCTTTGAATTCCCTTTCTTTTTTATACCATTTAAAGCAGGATGTAAGCAGCTTGGTGAGATGGAAACAAAACAAAAAAAAGGAGCTGGGCTACAGAACAGAGCATGTTAACACGGGGATGTCTTGGGGTGCAAACCTGTCAGTAGGTCCCAATGTTTATCTTACTTCTAGAGGAGGAGTGTTTTAGGGCAAGCCTGTCTATTATCTGCTACTCTGGCTCCAGTTCAGAGCACTTCCCATTTTATACCATCTAGAGAAAATAAGGAAGAACTACTATGGTTCAAGCCATTTAAGAAATGGGTCCAACTTTGTGACCTTGGGCAAGCTACTTAACCTCTCTGAGCCACCTGTCTGTTCATCTGTCAATATACCTAATTGCACCACACATATTTCAGCCCACTGCAGTTTTCAAAGCACTTTCACAAACTTTAGTGCATTTGATTCTTGCAATAACCCTATGAAGTGGCAGGGGCTACTAGATTCATTTTATAAAACCGGAAACTGAGACTCAAACCTAATGACACACCCACAATGGTAGCCAGAAAGTGGTAGAAATGGGACTGAACCCTAAATTACTGATTCAAGTCAAATACTTTACCTCACACATTACACTGCCTGATCTTGCTGGTTCCAACAACATTAGAAGGCCACAGTTTTTAAAATATGTCACCTTTTAAAACCCATGCCCATTCTGTGTTTGAAACCTGACATCATGATAGTTTGGGGAACAAGGAGAAGTACATGAGTAAGTGCTCTCATATAAAAACTTGCATTTGCAACTTAGTTCTCTTGCTTTGCTAGATGCTTAGATCCTGAGTGAAAACTAATAGAGATGCTTAGTACTAAGATGAAGAATAATCTAAGAGATCTTCCTTCTGATAGGAATATTCATATATGAAAAGAGTCAAGAATACACATTCTTCAGTTAAATTAGAAGTGCTTGCAAATTGTTACTTTACTGGAAAAAAAAAGATGAAGAAACACCGAAGATTGACAAAGACAGTGTTGGACCAGAGATTCTTTCCAAGAAAGTCCTTTGGCTGGGGTTCTTATCCTTGAAGTATGGCCTATGCTTCCCCTTCCTCCCCTTCTATTGTCATCTTCCCATCAAGTAGGGGGACCTGTGTCCTAGGGCACTGAGGATGACTGGATACAGAGAAGAATGAGATTGTTGAATGTACACATGTTCTTTTTACTAGCAATAAAATTCCTGAGCTGTCAGCAAACTCTGGGAGGGGCACCTGACAGCCTGTTTGATTTGCAGGTAAAACACTGAGACAAACTGGCTGGGAGCCATATTACTGTGCACCACTGCTCCATGGTTCTCAACGTGCAATAACGTTTCAAGTAAACAGAAGACAGGCTGCCCCAAGGTTCCCCCCTCTTCCCCGTCTTGTTACTTGTATGCCAGAGCATCGGGCACTGACCTGCTTTGCCCACTTCCCCTTCCTCAGTGATCCTTCAGCCTGGCACCCAGCTCTGAGATGAAGCCTGCTTAGCACCAGTGAAGCTCCCCACGTTCAAACCAACAACGTTCTGTGTGGAGATGAGGGAATCAAAGTTAAAATCCAACCCATCAGCATCCATGAGTTCACTACGGATAATGGACTCCATGTCACATTCCAAGCTCCCATTGAACATGTCCAGGTCCAAGTCGCTGGGGAACTTCTCATGGCCCATGACAGGAAGGTTTGCACTAGTGGAGTACAAGGAGGAGCCTGAGAGAGAGTCTGAGAGGGTTTGCATAGACTGGTTGACAGGAGACTGCTGCTGGTGTTTGGCTGACCCAAGGCTGCTGGAGTCACTCAAGCCCATGTTGCTGACGGAATTCGACAAGGCACGGCTACCACCGAGAGCGCCCTGGGTCTGGTGCTGGTGGTGGAGCAAGTTCTGATTGACCAAACTCCCCTGGTTAGGCTGGGCGGCAAAGGACATCATTGGGTCACTGCGAAGCATCACGTTCCGGCGGGAATTCTGGGCAGACACAGCGGTGCTGGCCTGAGACATCAAGGGGTCTGACTGGGTCATCATGACATCGCTGTGGCTGAGTGAGTCCGAAGTGAGCAGGTCCTGGAGTGTCTGGGTGCCATAGTGTGACATGGAAGAGAAGGTAGCTGGCTTGTTCTCTTGGATGGTCTGCATGGGAGACTGGCGCAGGGAGTTCAGGGACGAAGGTCCAAACACCGTGCTATTAAAGGAGCTGGTTGGAGAGCCCAGGCCCGAGCCCTTGGTGGTGTATGGGAAGCTAGAGCTCCGCTGCATGAGCCCCCCGGTGGGTGATGGCTGGGACGACGGGAGCGGGATGTTATCCAACAGGTCGTCCATGAGGTTGTCAGCTAGCCCGTCGTTCAGATTCATGGTGCCTGCCATGTCGGTCAGCCGTGGCAGCTCCACAGTGCATGGCTTGCTGACAGAGGGGGACAGGCTTGCTGAGCTGCTGTAGAGCATGGGTGACAGCGGCGCATCATCATCCTGGACGTCATCCAACTCTGTGCTTGCTAGGATGGGCGACAGGCGGCCGCTCACCGTGCTGGCGTTGGAATTGGTGCGTGAGCGGAAGTCTGTCCACGCATCCAGCTCATCACTGCTGCGTGACGTGGGGCTGCCAGGCCACTTGGAGAGCTGGGAGGGGCTGTCGTCGGCTGACTCCGGGGCTGTCTGCATGGCTGCCTTCTTTTTGGCCGCGCGGCCACGGCTCTTGGTATACTTGTTGCTGTTGTCCATGGAGACAGCCCGCCGCCTGGGGGCCTTCCCACTCTTCCCCCCATCGGGGTTGATTATCCACCAAGAGCTCTTGCCGGTTCCCTCATTCTGGACCCGCATGAATCGACTGTGCAGAGACAGGTTGTGCCGTATAGAATTCTGCAGAGACAGAAGAGAAAATACAAAATATGAACCAGAATGAATGGTCCAAAATCAAGCACCCCTCATTTTTAAAGCCTCCTTAATTTCAAAAACTAAAATATTTAAAAAAATAAAACTCTGATTCAAAAAGACAAATATTTGCATGACCCTCCTTGACTTGGTATAAGAACAACATGTTAAATGGCAGGTTTCATTATCTAGGAGGTAGGGAGATGGTTTCATGTCCAGGAGATGCTGGGAATGTATAAGCTCACTGACAGTGGTATTTTCCTGCATTCCTAAGTTTTACTGCTCTTTCTATAATTCTATATTGAAGTTCACACTTGTAATTTATTACCATACCACTCTATCCCCAGCACTCTGCAACAAACCTCCCGGCTCTCCAAGAGTAATTCATCACCTGGGGGCTATTTTATTTTCCATGGTCCCTCCCTCCACTAGTGTAGAGGCAGCATCTACCTTTTTTTAACCACTTCTATGAATTCAGAACTGGTAAGAATTTTTACCTGTCCTTTCTATGACTTCATCTTTTCCTGCCACAATTTCACACCTCACTATATAACTACTGACAGACATAAGAAAAGAATGGTAGAGCAGGATTTGCTGGGATGATGAAAGAAGTAGGCAAGTCTCCTATTCAGAAGAATTAAAATGATTTATATAGATACTCCTCCCTCAAGGCAGTGTGAGCTGAGCATAGTAACTACCTTCCAAAGAGTACGGCATGAAAAGGGGGTAGAAGAGTAACTTTACAGTGGAGAAACTGCCAAACGCTGTCTCAAACAGGTGATCACGGTCAACATCAACAAGGTAAGTCATGTTGACAGCATGTATCCCAGATGTGATGTGATGAAAATGGCACCTTCTTCTGTGGTCTTCCTTCCAAAACCCATAACCCCAGTCTAATCATGAGAAAAACATCAGACAAATCCCAATTAAGGGACATTTACAAAATGCCTATTAAGTACTTCTCAAAACTGTCACAACTAAGAGCCTAAGGAGACATGATGGCTAAAGGTAAAGTGGTCTCCTGGATGGGATCCTCAGAGAGGAAAAGAATATTAAATAAAAACGAAGGAAATCTGAATAAAGGATGAACTTTAATTAATAATAATGTAGTCGTATTGGTTCATCGGTTGTGACAAACGTACCATACCATATAGATGGCAGCAATAGGGGAAAGCTGATGTTGGGTATATGGGAACTCTGTACTACCTTTGCAACCTTTTGGTAAATCTAAAAAGGTATTCTAAAACAAAAGGTTTTAATTTTTTTTAAAGTAGGGCAAAATTACCCTCAAAGCCCTAATGACTGCACCCATCTTGTAAGAATTCTCCTTCTGGCTTGGTAGATAAGCCCAGTTGACAGGGATGACCCAGATTCAGTCCTATCTCTGCCACTGACCAACCACGTGACTCTGAATAAATCATTTAATCTGTCTGCAACAAATGCAGTCCCCGTCTTCATCATGGCCGTGATAACATCCAAACCACCCCTCTCTGGCAGGGATGATGTAAGGGGTGTATGATGATATACTTCAGGAGCAAGTCATGCTGTGAACTCAGGGTGTTCTATTATAAAACACAGAGCCCGCAGTGGAGAGAGCTCATGGCCGGGGGCAGGCTCACTCTGATCTGTAAAATGCCTCCCGTGCAGTAAAAGAGAGGAGTTGAATACATGTTCTCTACATCTGGAACAGCACCTGCAGGCCAGATGAGTTTTTATTTGCAAGTTAAAGATAAAAGATATTGCCTGATGCTGTATATTAAATATGAACAATCCTAAAAGTTACTGTATTTTTTTTAAATTGGCAATCACCAACTGTATTTATGTAGAGGATACAAATACATGTGTTCTACCAGAATGTTTTTAAAACACAGAAAGTCAGCAGGATTTTACCATAAGTAAATAACTCAAAATACTCAAAGTGTTTCCCATGTATGTTCCCATGCAAGAAGGGCTTGTATTCAGGCTGGGCAATGAGCATTAGCAATCATGGGTCATAAGTTGGCATTTCTAAAACTGCCTTAAAGATGCATTTGGGAGAAGAAAATAGGCAACATGCTGATTATCTGATAAAACAAATGTTGCCCAGAAGGCTATGTATCGTGCCTCCCTTTTACTCTTATGGTTCTTAAAAAGAGTAATGGCATCTCTAACTAATGGTTCAGAAATCACATTTCTTTAAAAAGTAAAACACTTTCTCTATGAAATAGGTGTGAAGCATGTTCTTAACATGCACTCTACAGGGTTCAGAAAGCAGGCAAGTACCAGGTGGTTCTATTAATACTACTTGAGTACTCAGATGACTAGATATAACAAATAAAAACTCACACTCAAGTTTCTGGGTGAAAAAATAGGGAGGTCCTGTGGCGCTATGTGGGGCAGTGTGGACATCTACCCTAATGACTCCCATCCTGGCCAGCCCCTTTGTTCTAGTTTCTGGAAAGAGTTCACACTAATACCCAGAATTAACAAGAATTACCAATCATAAGTATTCAGTTATTCCCCCACGGAGTTTTACTCAGCCACAAAAAACAATGGTGATCTGGCACCTCTTGTATTATCCTTGATAGAGCTGTAGCCCATTCTACTAAGTGAAGTATCCCAAGAATGGAAAAATAAGCACCACATGTACTCACCAGCAAATTGGTATTAACTGATCAACACTTAAGCGCACATATAGTAGCAACAATCATCGGGTGTCGGGCAGGTGGGAGGGGGAGGAGGGCATGGGTACATTCACACCTAATGGGTGCAGTGCACACCGCCTGGAGAATAGACATGCTTGAAGCTCTGACTGGGGTGGGGCAAAGGCAATATATGTAACCTAAACATTTGTATCACCATAATATGCTGAAATAAAAAAAAAAAGAAGAAGAAGAAAGGCATTTAAGGAACAATATTTTTTAAACGTATTTTAGTTTCACTAATTCCAATTGAGAAAATGAATGAAACATTTTATAGAACTGCAAAATGCCCCACATGGATTTTCTGATGGCCATCTATCACTGCAACTGTAACCTCTAACAATGTATGTGTATAATTATTATATATACAAGTACAACTGTATACCATTGGTTAAAATTTGGAGGCAGGTATTGCGATTCTGTAAGGGCATGTGGTGATGAGGTTGGAATACCCACATCCAGGGCCGGAACCACAGGGTGTCAGGGTGGGGAAGGACCATGGAGACCGCCCACGTTTCCAGGTCCCTAATTGAAGGGGTGAAGAAATGACAGCCTGCCAGATTACAGCACTGCCAGTTACTAACCATAGGTTTTAGATCCATTGTCTCTAATCCTCATAATAAATCTGCAGAATTAGTATATCAGTGCCCTCATTTTATATATAAAGGATCAGGTTGAGCTAGCATACACAAGAACAAAGCAGAAATTGGGTCTCCCAACTCTAATTCATTGCTTTTTCTATAACTCTTCAAAGGCCACAATTATTTAGAAGTCACCATTTAATCTATTTGTGCTAACAGTTAAAGAAACTAACATTTAGGAAAGAAGAGGAATACAAAAGCACAATCTTATGGTAATTTGGTTTATGAAATAGGTATAATACTTTGGCAGGTCCTTCTTAAAATTTTTCAGAAAAGACTTTTCAAATGAAAGCCTGTCTTTCAGAAGAGCAAACCTGAAAGTATAAGCTCCCTCTAGACCATGTGCTTGCCTTTCCTTAGCAAAGTGGTCATCACAGCATTCACTGTAAGGAGAGGACAGTGGTTACCAGATAAACCAATGTTAACCACTGTTAGATTCTGAAACAAAGCCCAATTTATTAAATGGCTGATTAGCTTCAATGTCCAATCTTTGCTTGACTCTCATTTTAGAGGTTTATTAGCAGCAGAATATATTCCCCTGAGGCTTTTTGCCTATAGAAAGCTCAGATAGGTTTTCCCAGTTGCATTATAAAGATAACACAAACAAAAGCTGGGCCACCATCATCCTCACAGTCCCCAATCTCGGCAGCCTTCTATTCACACAGGATGGCTAGCCTTCCATATATCAAATCCATATTCTGAAAGTGAGGCATTGACAAAGCCCAATAATAAGTCTCATCTGTCCATTTCTAGGTCAAATGCCCCCCTCACCCTGCTACGGTCAGATGCCAGAAATTTATTCTACTATTTTCCTCACAGGTCATGATTCTAATTACAGTTGTCTCTCAATACACTTGGGGGATTTGTTCTAGGACTGCCTGTGTACCGTGTTTCCCCCAAAATAAGACCTACCCATAAAATAAGCCCTAGCAG